>OZ008345.1:10460235-11096627 GCA_963931975.1 Cataclysta lemnata | reverse complement strand
AGGTGTGGACCTTCGCTCGTTCCTGTATCCCGTCCGCGTGGTTTGGGCGCTCCGTGCACATGATGCACGTCGCCTAGGCCGTGCGTCAAGGGACCTTACCCTGATTACAACCTGGGACCATGCGGGTAAGACCAAAACCAGATAAAACTTAATAGGGATGATGACACTATCAAAGAATCACTGATATAATGATTTATAATAATAATAATAAGGAGATTCGTATATATTCACTTGTTATCAGATTATACTTGTGATTGATATTAATTTTTTAAAAATAAAAGTACAAAACTTAGCAATCCGCCATATTTGCTAAAACGCCGCGTGACATCATTATTTAGCTATCTCCATTTTGACATTTTATTTACCAATCAAATTCACTAGTTTATTATAGAAACTGGCCTTTTTACGGAATAGTGACGTCACACAGACACCATTGCTATTTAGGCGTTTTGGCGGAAATTTTAAATTGCATTATTCAAAACATGTTTTTTCTATGAAAATCGAAAGTTTTTACAAAAATATTATTTATTTTGTGTAAAGTAGACACGTAAAAATAACATGGTGTAGTTTTTTAAATTAGTCATATTGCAGCGCAGTTTCTGAACTAACCGCTGACTTTATTATTCGTGTTAAATATTTAAGAACAAAATCTCAAACGGAGCAGTGTATAAAAGGAGGACTTACCCTGATGAATTAAGTCTGCAGTCTTTCTTCTATTCCCTCTATATTTTTCCATCCATAGGGAACACACTTGTCCTACAGGATTTGAACATTTATCTTTATGGACAACTATGAGTGTCCACTCATAGTTCGTCCATAAAGAAAAATTACACGGGTCTTCATGGATGGGATGGAATATGATGTAATGATCTTATAGGGGTTTATTACGAAGAAAAATAGTTAAGAATAATTTTATTGATTGATCATCACTTCATCTGACTTCATAAAACAGATACCCCCCGTATTATAAAACATGGACTAAAGTTAGTGATGGTTAAATATGATGCTCTGTCTTTCATTCAGCAAATAAAAGTGACAGCATCAGTTTTAAACTCTGACTAACTTTAGTGACCGTGTGGTGACGGCAGAGTAGAATACAATTGTCACCTCCCCAAATCTCTCCCGTGGGTGTCGTACAAGGCGACTAAGGATAAATCAGTGATGAGAAATGGGCAGCAGCGTTCCCTCTTATACCACCTAGCAATGTACTGCGACTTTTGTGCCCGATAAATGGCAATGGGCTCGCCACCTATTACATGGGACCTGACATAGTTGGCGAAACGTGGGTGCTAGTTCACTTCTGCCTACCCCTTCGGAGATATAGCCGTAATTTATGTATGTATGTATGTCTAACTTTAGTAGAGATTGCATGGTTTATAATAAGGGGGAGTATGTTTTAACTACTTTACGTGCGCGTAGGAGAGACCTCAGAGGGTATGGTGGTGGCGGGGCTGGAGTTGGTAGGCGCCGCGTGGGCGGGCGGGGCCCTGCGGGCAGCCGCCGCCGGCGACCCGCCGCGTGTGCCCGCACCGCCCCTTCTGCTGCGACACGCCGCACAGGTACGGGCGCTGCTAATATTGTATTATTTGTTAAATAATATACCTATACCGGCTCTACTAGCTAAGCGACAATCACTATAAGTCTGGGTACACCCTAAACTTAATTTACGGTGTAGGTCACTTTGAGGTCCATAAAGGACATCCTCCATTTTGGCCCAAAATCAAAAGTGCCGGCCAATAAAAAAATTGCTGTATTCTGACAGAACACGTTGGCCTTAGCATTTATTAATATGGCACCAAAGCTGTAGCACCAATATTAGTAGTGCTATACAGAGTGGAAAGTTGAGATGGGGCATTAAGGCTGCTGCCACGCGAAAATGATCCTAGGAGACCCTTCCCAACTTTTTGAGTGAGGACAATCGACATTCACAGATTTTTGACTAAATGTACTGTCATCGAGAAAATCTTTTTTACCCTACTAAAATATATGAAAAAGTTTTCTTTGATTTGTGGGTGTTTTATTACTCTAACCTCAGTTGGTATTGTTTTATATGTTTTAATCCTCTATGGGAATGGGATCGATTGGCATTAAAAAAAATCTCAATTCTGACGATTTTCTCGCTGACAGTACATTTAATCAAAAATCTGTGAATGTCGATTGTCACTACTCAAAAAGTTGGGACGAGTCTCTTAAGATCATTTTCGCGTGGCGGCAAGGGATCTAGTAGCTGCCCTTAATGCCCCATCTCAACTTTCCACTCTGTATAGCACTACTAATATTGGAGCTACAGCTTTGGTGCCATATTATCAAATGCTAAGGCCGACGTGCCCTGTCAGAATACAGCACTTTTTTTTATTGGCCGGCACTTTTGATTTTGGGCCAAAAATGTATGAAAAGTGGAGGATGTCCTTTGAATAATTTATTATCTTTTTAATAAGATGAGCCGAAACGCGGGTTTTGGAATACACCTCTACCTACCCCCATCGGGGATAAAAAGGTGTGATTTTGAGAAATTAAACTCAGGTTTATTAAGTCACTGGATATTCTGTTTTTTATTACATAAATATCAGTGGCTATATACCCACGGCCGCAGACATTTCGACTATCCAGTGTCAGTTTTGAACATGTATTTAAATACCGTGTCTTTTCAAAACTCGACGTTGGCTAAATTGTCAAAATTTACAGAAGTCCATATTTAAAAAAAAATAGAATAGAAGACGTGGTGACGTTTATAGTCCGACAACTTCGTGCGCGACCTTCCTGCGGTATGAGACTGTAGCGGGGACGAGGCACGGACGGGGCAAGGACGGGGGAGGAGCGAGTTTTCTCTCCTCCCCGCATCACCCACCCCCGTCAACATCCATAGCGCCCCGTCCCCGCCCTCATACCGCAGGAGGGTCGCGCATGAACTTGTCGGACCATAACGCTGATTGGGGCGCGTATCTAATATAACGTTACTCAACTCAAATAACGTTAATGAGTACTTAACGCCAAAAAACGACAATTCAAAACTAGTCGCTATTCTTACCGGGTCTATGATCTGGATTTAATTTGAATTTTTTTGACATTAGGTACTCATTTAAGTTATTTGACGTCTCTGAGTGTGGCAGTTAGTAGTGGATCCTATATCCAGGGGTGAATTTGGTATGTTAAATTTCCACTCTGCGGTAGTATAAATTGACCCTATCCAGTGTCAGTTTTGAAGATGTATTGACGTTTAAGTACGATACGTTTCTTGCACAGGACAAGGGCGCTGTGGTGGAGCCGGAGGGCACGGTGGAGGTTCCAGTCTTCAGTAGCGAAGCGCGCGACGTGCAAATGTTCACCGCGCGCGCGCCACTCGCACGTTCGTACTCGCGCGACGCCGCGCACATGCATGCCGTCGCACTAGTTATAGCGCCGCTCGACTGAACCAACGCGAAATAAGTTTGTTTGTTTTCCATTATGATCCACTAAGTAATTTAAATAAATAAACTACATTACCTCACTCATTCAACCCGGTGATGAAAATTACTTATTAGCCAGGTGCCAGGACGGTTTGCAATGCGAACGAGCGTAAGATTCTTGATTTTATTTAGTTGGATTGTAATTTTTATAGTAAGTTCAATTAATTCGATTGATGTAATTTGTCTTTGCACGGCGCTTTTTTTTCACTGGTAATAAATTACCACTTAGAAGAACTGGGCGTTTTATTCTACATATAAATAAGAATAGCGGCAGTGTTGTGACGGCCGAGCAGAATACAATTGTCACTCCAGTCCCTCCCCCCTCCCCCCAATTACTCCCTCGGGGTATAGCAATAAGGCGACTAAGGATGAATAGTTATATACTGAAATTTACTAAGATAATTGGCGAAAAGTTGATCTGGAATCCTCTCTTTTCTCCTCTTAGGGGAGAATAAAGCAAGATATATGGGTAAGTAAATAAAAATGCATGTAGCTAAAAAATAAAATAAAAAACATTGTATTAATGAAAACAACACCCTTACAACCTTAATACTTATAGTGTCAAACTGAGATTATAAAAAATCATTATTACATTCATCATTCTTAAACTAAATAATTGAGCTCTTACTATTATTCAATACGCATTCATCACTAAAACAAATAATACTAAGAGATCATGTATAATTAATTATTAATCAATAACAGAACAATCATCAGTCAGGTTTATGAGTTTGGTGAAATCATTACTTATAATTAATGCTTTAAAAATACTGTTCAGGAAAGTAAATAGTCCTATATTTTCTATTAAAACAAACTAATGCCTACATACTACGTGAAACGATGCATACCAGTCAATATGGGTTTAAAATCAGATACACTTCTTTTGTTGTTTTGCTGTATATTATTGAAGTTTTCAACAACGTTTATGACGAAGGAGGGGCCTGTCATCACGCTACTGCAACTCTGCGAGCTGCCGGAAGGCCGCGCACACGGCGTGGGTTCTTCTGGGAAATTATTATTGTTGTTTTCTTCCACCTGAAACGCAACCATATAATTATTTATACAATGATCACCAATGTATTTATCGTATTTGATAACTTAGAAGTATATTTCAATGTGCATCTGTATTATGATATCTATATTCTAATTTTCTTTGATAAGACTCTTACTTTGAATTTCGTATTTTGTTTCGGCTCAAAAATTAACGCATAATTACCTCGTCAACAGCACAAATTTTCTTCAATAATGGTGCCGTACTATTCTCCTCCGATTTATCTTCACTGTAACAATAAAATACGATCATTACTACAAATAATATATTATAATACGGGAATTATCTCCAGAGTAGTACATTTATACAATACCTATAATTACCTACATACATATTGTACAGCGGCATAAACAAAACATGCATATAAACAATATAAGAATAGGCTAGTTGACAAATTTTGGAAAATGGGATAAAACTATACCTTTGTGTCTAACTTACACAAAAAAATATATCATTTTAATAAAAATAAGCGTTTTACATAAATATTTAACGTTTTCAAAAACCAATTTTAAATTTGCCTCGAAAACGGCCAAGACTGTCATGGCGTCTTGAATGACGTCACGGTATACCATTACCTATGTAGTAATGACAATCAACGTCTACATTGCCCGTCAAATAAACAAATGACGTCACGGTATCTAGCACGGGACGTGGACAAAATCTCTTTCGCCTTCTACTAAGTCCCGATACAAAACAAGTTAGAGCGAGAGGAAGATAGGAAAATGTTTTCTTTTCCCTGAGGAGATTTTTCTCTACATCCCGTGCTACGGGCTTCTGATTGGTGTTTAGTGTCACGTGCTACATGCCACTTTTTGCCGATTTTATTTTACAAGAATAATAATAATCTTTACTTAATAAAATAAATGATGTTGTTATTTGTTAATTACATATCATAATTAATCATTAAAAACTCTAAGCCAACCGATTTATTCTTAGTGGAAACTGGCCTATTAGGTAGTAGGTGCCTTTTAATATTGAATAGGTACTTTGGAAGGCTAATTGGTGTACGTAAGATTTGTTTGTCCAATACCTACTCATATTGCCATTACAACGTGAATAAAATGGACAGTAAAAGAAATACCGCAATTAATTATAACATTTTAACAGGGGCTTTAATGTGTGTATTTAAGGTAAGATGATTGTTTTATAACGTTGTACAAATACCTATTCAAATATTCTGCCGTGTTTAGTTATGGCAATAAATAGCCACTTAGAAGAACTGGGTGCTTCATTTACATAATTATAAATACAAATTCTGTGTGGTGACGGACGGCAGAGCAGATATAATTATCACCACCCACCCCGCTATCACTCCCGCGGGTGTCGTACAAGGCGACTAAGGGTAAAGACTGGCATGAGTAATGGGTAACAGCGTTCCTCTTATACCACCTAGCAATATACTGATATTTACGTGCACGATAAATGGCAATACCTCAAATAATGATGGGGATAACTAGGCGTAATTTATGTTTGTATGTTTACCTACCTACCCCATGCCTGAGAAAGACGTGACGTATGTATGTCTGTATCTATGTATGTATACCATACATATAATATTTGTGTCATACTTACTCATCATGGAAATGGCTGGGACTATTGTTAACTGGCTCTATGGCATCGTCTGTGCGTGGTCCATCCACAGACATGATGCTCATATCCCTGGACTCGCTTTCATCAAACGCTGGCACGGGAAATTCTGGGGTTTCGCTCCTGGCAAATACAACAATGGCTAATTAGTACATTATATTACAAGTGCGATAATAGTACATTATATATTAAGGGCGATACAAGAATGAATGTCTCAGATCGCAAGTAATTGACGCCCGAGCCGAGAGCGATAAATATGCGAGTTTTATGTTATCCCCTGACTATATGGTAAGTGGGATATTGTGGCGGAAAAGTTCAATTTATGGTCAGGTGTGACATAAAAACGCGCGGAATAGTCGACTTTATGGCCAGGGTGTGACAAAAACATTTTGTCTTATATCTGCCCTGTGTTATAAATGTTAGAAAAATTATAAGAAAATAATTAGGGTTAGAAAAAGTTAGAAAAATTAAGGTCTTAATGCGGGAATCGAACCCGCATCTTCTGCAATACGGGCAGAAGCCTATAACACTCGGTCAACCAAGATTTTCTTCTTCTTCCTGCCCTGTTCCCAGTCTATCTGGGGTCGGCGCAGTATGTTTCCTCTTCCATTCATATGTCAGACGTCATCAAGCCATCCACTCCCTTTTGATTCATATCATCCATCCCACCGTAAAGGTGCTAGTGATGAATGAATGTATAGAAAAGAGACGGAACGGACCATGTCGAGAGACCCATGAACGGAGAGAGTGATTAGAATGACAACATTCCAATCCATACTGCTCAAGGTTTTGGCTTAGGTTTTACAGCCGGCCGCCTGCCTGACACCAACCCTCCTTGGGTACGCTGTTGTTGGTGGTTTGCCCTCCACCATTCGGGTGCCCCAAGGTGCTTATTGGTCTACACCGGGCAATCTCTCTTAGTCGACTTTTACGACACCCATGGGATGAGTTGGGGCTGGCCTATTCTACGTTATTTGTTCGCTCCCAGGCCGTTGATCGTTGACGAAAATATGTGATTGCAAAAGGGAGACATCATATTGGGTCAATGATCGGAGTTATTACCTAGAGATGTTCTGTGGCAGACGGGCGTAGCTAGGGTTGTTGAAGACGCGAGCTGATTGGCAATCGGCCTGCTCTCTCATTCTCGTCATCGCCTCTGCAGGTCGCTCCGGCGATGGCGAGCACGGGTGCGAAAGGTCTGTAAAATCATCAATCCTTTTTACCTACAGTTATACAGATACCTATTCAAATATTTGCTCTGCCGTCACTGCCGTGTGGTGAGCAGAATAGAATTTGTCACCACCCCCATCTCTCCCGTGGGTGTCGTACAAGGCGACTAAGGGTAAACACAGCTATGAGTAATGGGCAGCAGCATTCTTCTTATGGGCGTTTTTCAAAAAAGATGTACACGTGACGCACAAAAACAGATTTTATTATTATAGATTATCTCTTTTGATAAAAAAATCTCAAAACTTTTAAAAAATAATAAAAAAAATACTTCGGTATTATGAAAAATAACGGGATAATCCTATTTTTTATGAAAAGGTTCATAGCAAAATGTTCCGGTTAGTCACAAATTAAACATGTAATATATATTATTTAGCCTTATTTTAGCCTGAATTCGAAAATAAATGTTTTTAATTATATTTATGAGTTCAAAATACGCCTGTAGAGCATAAAATAGTGACACTGTTTAGTATATATAATCTTACCTGAGATTTAACAGTTTCTACAATGTAGGTGGGACATGGATGTTTCAATTTTTTTTTTGCTGATAGTTTTATGATATTTCAATAATAATGATAAATGGGTTGCATATAATAGTCAATTTTGTAACTTAAATGTATAATTATTATATATACATGCAGTTTATTTGGGTACCGTGCATACAAAAAATATAAAAAATAGGACATCCTAAATTCGTAAATCTTTTTTGAAAAACACCCTTATACCACCTAACAAAATAATGCGATTTAAATACCCGATAGATGGCAATAGGCTGGTCACCTTATTACTGGTAATTAACTGGCGAAAAGTGGGGCGAACACCTCTGCCAACCCTTATGGGATAGAGGCGTGATTTATATAATTATGTATGTATGTAGGTATATGTACCTATATCTAATATAAATATATTCCATGATTCACACTAACTTATGAGAAACAACATGGCTTTGACTCTTTACAATGATGTCATGTTAGCTATGTAGTACCTAGTCCTTTCTTAGAGAAAGCCTGTGGACGGATGAATACAGTTGAGGTGTCAGGCATCGTTGCTTGGGTAGTGGGTATGAAATCCTTACCTGAGAGTTTGCACTCAAGATCCACGTCGTCAGGTGGGGGCGACGAAGGCGGCTGGTCGACGCCGACGTAATTGTACGGCGGAGGACGCGGGTCGGGTTGTCCCAAATGCGCAGGCGGCGGTCTTAATGGCACAGACGTTCGCGTTGCTGAGACAAACGACAGTAATTCTATCATTTAAATTCGTAACAGGAAATAAAGTAAAAATCTATCATAGATAGTAACTTTCTATAGCCAAAGAGTAAGTACCTATACCCAAAGAGGGTTGGTGTTAGGCAGGAGGTCCCGGCCGGCTGTAAAACCTAAGCCAATACCTTGAGCGGTATGGATTGGAATGTTGTCATTCCAATTACTCTCTCCGTTCATTGGTCTCTCGACATGGTCCATTCCATCTCCATCCACATTCATTCATCACGAGCACCTTTTTGGTGTGATGGATGATATGAATCAAAAGGGAGTGGATGGCTTGATGACGTTTGACTGATATGAATGGAAGAGGAAATACTTTATATGCGCGATGTGGCTTAACTCAATATTGTCCAAATGATAATGATGTGCAGAAGGTATACCTACATTTCTTTGTCTTCTACAATGCTACCGCTTCTTCTTCTAATTGGTGACCAAAAATATATATGCTTCGTGCTTAGGAGATACCTACGTTAAGCCACTGATCTAGCTGCATCTGCAGTTCACACCAATCCAAACTGTACCAGCGTGGTGGATGGACCATCATCATTTGTTCTTTGATCCATAAGAAAGGCCCCAGCAGTTGGGATTAAGGGGCTGATGATGTGATAAGTAATATTTATAGTGGTATAACTACAGTCGAACACCACTCAAGTTGCAAAACAAAAATTAGTGAAGAATAGATATAATTATTGTGTATATAATTCAAAAATGTATATGTATAATAAAGATACTTACTGTACAATATTTTGAACGTATTCATCTTAACGAAAATGAATAATATCAGAACAAGGAGCACCAAGCCTACGGCGATGGCTGCCCACGCGTAGGGCGGCAACAATCCGCCGGGGCTGCCCGGGGCGCAACTCCCTCCGCCCAAATCGCCATACTCTTGGACTAGGCTGGAATCACAACAACAAAATTATTATTTATTATTACAATACATGGAGGAGGAGCTCGCTAGCGCAGTGGCATAGCGCGCTTGGCCTGCGATTGTGTAAACTAAGCAACGATAGCTAAGCCCGGTCATTGGATGGGTGACCAAACATTTATTATCTCGAGTTCCGTGCTTCGGAAGGCACGTAAAGCCTTTGATCCCGACTACATATTCAGTCGTTAACACCCATCAACCAGCAATTTGTTGCCCAATCTCCCTATATTCTTCCATACATAGGGAAGGCTCATGCCCCAGGCTGGTGATGGTGATGATTACAATACAATACAATGGTTCAGTCGGCAGACTTTACCGGCCGCTGTAAATTGTTCGAAACTTAGGCCTACCTACAAACAGTCAAATTCAGAGAAGTTTGTTTTATTTCAAATGTATTGTGTTTTATAAATACTTTTGTAAATCTATAGGACTTAATATATTTAATAGATACTTAATTACTATCTCAATAGTAATTAAAGACGATTTTGCGAAGTATAACGAGATAAAGTTTTTGTTCGTTATTCTAAATTGGTATTAAAAAATTCATCGCTTTTACTTTCGAATAATAAACGTAACACCCGTAACAGACGAAAAGCCAACCGCCATCCATTCATTTCGATATGAGCTTTAATGAGAAGAGTTAACGACGGCATGAAGAATAGTAAGAATGAATGTTTGTTGGTGGGGAGGACGGGAACGACCCCAGAAGTAACGGATTTAAAACCTAAAAATACTGAAATAATTTCAACGGATAAGCCAATCAACGCCATTTGGATGCGACAGGTTAAACTACAACAATCTAGGTAAGTACATATTGTGAATGAAGGCGGTCATTTAATTTATAAGATCCTGTCGTAAGTTGTTGGTTCTAAATGTTGGGCTGTGAAAAAATGGATCACAGAAAATTACACGCGGCAAAAAAAAAGTTAACTTAGCAGTTAAGGTGCTAAAACTTCGGTCCGGAATCGTAATTACGCTGATAGCACTGTGAGCACTTTTAACGCGCATTTTATTTCAGACCGGCCGAATATAATCGTGAGTAGGTAATGTCAGCGCTGTAATCAGTGATTACACCACTGATAGTTGGATTGTGTGACGTATGATAGGATAAAGAAATGACGGACTTCCTGGAAAGTAAGGACCAGTGCAGATTGGCGGCACGGCATGGCGACGAAAAAAATATAACTAAAGGGTATGAAAATAAAGTTGAAAGTTCAATGTTGAAGATCGTAGGTACTAAAACAATGCCGTGGGATGCTTAGGCATGCCGTATCGGCAGCATTTGGCACGCCTCGGCATCCCTCGGTATGCTTTCGCAGTTGGCAGTCTTCGGGATACCGAGAGATACCACAACAAGACCAGACCTAAGAACGCCTCGGCATGCCTAAGGACACCTCGGCACGCTTAAGGATACCAAGGCATTGTAACCGCCAGCGTGCGCTTACATGTAGGGATGCCGAAGGATCTCTTGCCGTGCCGTGCCGCCAATGTGCGCCGGGCCTTAGAGCTTCTTAAGCTCTGCTTTTCAACTTCAACTATTGTTCCACTTGACACTGTGGTTCAATTTCAAACAAGACGGACATCGAAACCAATCAAGCTCATCTAAAAATACACATGAAACACCTGAAATCGAAAACAAAACAGCCAGATGAAAAAGAACGTTTCACATTTCCTGTATTGTTTTCCCAAATCACCTTTGCCTGACTCAATCAGCCTACGCAAACAGATCGTGAACTCTTTATAATTGGGCCGAGATCACGGAGAGTGGAAACAGGGCAACATACTGCGCCGAACCCTTGATAGTCTGAGAACAAGGCGGGAAATGATGATGATATAAAAAAAAAACTATTCGTACCACTATGTTAGAGAAAGGACGAACGAGTTTACCTTACGTGCTACTAAAAAAATGATATTACACCAGCTCCCTTATATATTATGTAAGCCGATTTCAGTTGCTTTGGTCTACCCATCTCTCTAACTTATTGAGAATAATAGCAAAACGTAAAAGTGACGGATGACCAAAGCAACAGAAATCGGCTTACATAATACGGGATCAGTTAAAGGTCTCGTAAGCAAGATGACAATGGTCTTAACTTTTTATAAAAAACGTTACGTACCCAGTGAAGCAGGGGCCGCAGTCCACCACGGACTTAACGCATGCGTCGCGTTTATGCGCTGGCGCCTCGCGTTTGAGATCTCCGCACCGGATGCACTCTCGGCAGTAGTGGGCGCCTATTTCACAGTAGTAACCACTGGGGCATTGGGTGTCTTCTACGCAAGAGGTTGGATGCAGTGATACGAGGTGAATACTGCATATGAGTAGTAGTAATACCCTGTAATAAATTAAACAACAAATGCTGATATAGATAACCAAGGTTTACTTTTCTGTAGATTTTTTTTTCTTGTAACGTTTATTTTATAAAATGATAATTAGAGAGTTCGTAATAACCTCAACAATGTCGGGATGTCTTGTGGTGATTGTACCTTCACCCTTCGAAGTTCAAACCAAAAGATTTATGCACACACCAACAATTTGACTGGCGATTTCTAATAGTTCAAAACATTTACTGGTTGCTAAAGGATTCATTTTATACATACATAAATCACGCCTATATCCCCGAAGGGTTAGGGCATAGGTGAATTAGCACCCCCGTTTCGCCAATTATGTTAGGTCCCATGTAATGGGTGGCAAGCCTATTGCCATTTATCGGGCACAAAAGTCGCAGTACATTGCTATTGCTAGGTGGTACCTATAAAAGGAACGCTGATGCCCATTGCCCATTCCTCATAATTAATTTATCCTTAGTCGACTTGTACAAGGCACGAAGTACGACACCCATCACAGGAGAGATTTGGGTTTGTGACAATAATTGTATTCTACTCTGCCGTCACCACACGGCTGATTCATTTTATAATATCTGTATAAATCGGCCCACGGGTTAAAGCAGCATGAAACAGTCACAACTCCGAGAATAGTAATTTCTGTTCTACCGCGGTCCGCGACGCTGTTTTATTTCTAGCGCGCAAATTCACAGGTCGACTGGATGAAGTTTTTTTTTTACTAGAACTACCACAAAGATAACTGAGGTGCTATTGACTATCAATATTCTAATATTTATGTAAGAGCGTAAATAGGTAGGTATCTAGTTACAGAATATTTGTTTATTCTGTTTTGGAAAGCACAGATCTTGAGATATAAAAGATCTTTATAAAAATTAAAAAATCGCTGTAAAAATTAAATGTGCCGTGTGTGACGTCTAAACATAGATAGGTACCTTAAAAATACCACCTCCTGTGGTTGTAGGTACGATCAGCATCAGTCGATTACCACTTTAGCCCTCTTTCAGTGTAACCATTAAAACTTAAAACACATTTAAATACAAATTAAATTAAATAGGTACCTTTTTATAGTATTTTTTTCTTTACACTGTCTTATCATCAAAGTAAGTTAAATATTTGTGTTAATTTATGGATACTAGATGACGGAAAATTTTAAATACACATAATAAATTGGTATTAATGTATAAAAAAATATACTACATAAACATACAAACACCATGGCTCGGAACAAATGTGGCCCCTACCAAGATTCGAACCCGCCCTCTAGGCCGACAGCCAGCGATCTGACCATTCGACCAAATCGGCCTTCAAAATAAACTCAGTTACCTACTTATTTTTAAAACGTACTTAATGTAATCAGTTGTTGTGTATAGCAAATATTAATATGACTTACTTTAATATACTTTGAATAAAGTTATAAGAGACGTTGGTGAAAACGGGTAAAGGTTCTAAATGTCGCTCATTTGCGCACTAAACAAATGACAAATCTCAAAATTCCAATAAAACAAAAAGAATGGAAATATTTTGCAAGGAAAGCTTATTTATTATAAGTAGATACAGTAGGGAATTAATTAATAATAATCTGGCTAGACACCACTATTAATAATCGATAGGTACCGCTATATTTATTTTTGTTATGTTAGGTCAATGAAAAATCGGCAGCAGCGATCTGTTATTAGCGAAAATTCAAAATCCTTTTTAAAATAACCAGCATGGTATAAAGTCCGATACGACCTATTATATCTACCTCTATTATACATCTAGCTTTTATTTATGAGTAAAATGAATACAAATTTTATTAGGTACTTACAATTGGCTATTTTTAACGAAGTCTTTTGTAGCACAGCACATTTTTAAACAATTTTTAATTTCAAGTAATTCAATTTTGAACCGTGTTTTTATTATTTAAGCTATTTTCACACCAATTTCAACACTATCGCACAGCATGTAAAATAGCTAGCTAGTATTTAAACAGTATTTTCAGATACACGATAAGATTATTCACACACGTGTGTCACTCCGAGTGCAATTACTTCTCAACTAAAACGATGTAAACAAACCGACTATCCAGGCGCAGCCCGCACCGGCAAGCGTGAACCTTTCGTTCAAGTCGAAACATGTCGATGATTCATTCAACAAAACTAAAAAAAAGGAGCCGGTGTGTCTCATCGGTTTGCAAGTGCTCAATACAGGTAGTTGCACTGTTAACAAATATAACTATCTTTTTGAAATCCTACTGCTTTATCAAAAGTCCATTAAATTCTATTTATCATCATGCCATCGATCGTATTTTGCTATCTAGTTACCTATAGGTTTTCTAGATACAAATACATATTAGCAATATGCGGAGGTCTAATTTTTACGTGTTGACTGTATGTGACCTATAAATTCCAGTTGATAAAACCAACTCACGAACTTATAGAATGTAGAAATTATTGTGTAATAATTCATTAAGTACAGTCAAATCCAAATCAACCTTGACCCTAGCAGTTTTTGATAGCACTTATCTATAGCTCTTATCTTCACGAATTTGCGCTCCGTGCATAGTCAATCTAATATGGCCAACTGTACCTACTTGAGGACATGCAAGTCTTGCACCTTAATTTAACTAAGCGGCACGTTTTATTTATTATATATAAAGTAGGTATCAATCTATTCACCATGTCAGATAGCCACTTTAACCAATAATATTTAATTAAAAGTGACTAAATACATAGCTGGAAATGCCTAGAAATTGTATAGCGCCGTTGAAACGAAATTTTCAAAAACATTATGCAACACATAAACGCTCAATTTCTTTTTTTATTTATTGACTGACCATAAGTAAGGAAGGCGGGTTTATCTTATTTATAGAATGGCGCGTTCGTTGTCAGGCCACTCTGCGTCTGGTTTGGGGGGCGGGGTCTCGATGACGAAATCCTTTGTGTTTATTTCGTAGGAAAATCGTCATAATTCAGCAATACGTATCATAAACTGCCTTCGGCGTATAGTATTAGTACCTACCTATTAGTACGCTGACGTTTTCATAAGATAAACATTTATTTCACATAAACAATTTTCTACAGCTATGGAGCTGCTGGTCACAAAAGAACTAACCTATAGGTCCACTGATCATCCCGCGGGATGAGTTCGAGCGGCCTCAGTTGACTAAAGAGCCTCGCTTATTTAATAAAAATGGCAGATACATAAATTTTTTGATATAGGTGTGTGATACCTAAGTCTGACTGTACAATCATTGAGACTTATCAACTTTAATTTTTGATGTCTATTAGTGTGCCTGCCTATTAATAAGTATGTATACAGAAACCACTGCAAGACTTAGTTTAAGAGACAACTGAGCCTCGATGATAGCCACATTAAATATTCACGTGTTTTGCTGATAGTGTTGGTGCATGATCATTTCACCGATAAGTAGGAAGGTAGGTATAATACCTACTTTAAAATCGGTAAATGACTAACTGCCGCACTCAGACACGCCAATCAACGTTGAGTTACATAATACAAAAAATTACAATTCAAAAAAACTAGTCGCTATTCTTGCCGGGTTTATGGTCTAGATTTAAATGATATTTTTTTTGGCATTAAGTACCTACTCATTAAAGTTAATGGACGTCCCTGAATGCGGCAATATCTATCTTTTCGCCATTTATAATTATTAATGCTAGATAGTTATAGTAGGTAGTAAATATTAATACGTGTTAAGTATCTATAGGCCTAAACACTGATTCATGTTATGTGGTGATATCCCCAGAGAAAAAACGTAGGTACCTTAATTACTTATCAATACTGTAGCTTTGATTCTAATAAACAGGACTGGCATAGCCGAGCGGCGAAATGTGTAAGTGTAACCTACTTCTAAAGGCCCGAGTTCACCAACACTTACTGCCGCACTCAGAGACGTCAAATAACGTTAATGAGTACGTAATGTCAAAAAATTACAGTTCAAAACTAGTCGCTATACATGCCGGGTCTATGGTCCAGTTTTAAATAAAAAAAATTGACATTAAATACTCATTAAAGTTGATTGACGTCTCTGAGTGCGGCAGTTACTGTCCGTTTCGATTGCTCGGCCACGACGGACAGGTATTAATTTTAACCGTCAGATTTTGGCATTTTATCGTATGGAAGAACTGTCAAAACCTTACGGTTATCTTCTAATCAGTTGTTTTACGTGTTGGTGAAAAAGCCTTAAACACAACTAAACAAGGTCAGACAAACGTCATCAAACAATTCGATTGTATTACGAGTTTTTGCAATGTGTATGTGGCTAGCCGTTAGCCCTAGTAATGGAAGGCCGAAATTTATAATATAAGCACAAGATCGAGAAATATATTGGTGATGATGATCCATGATCTACTTAACAATTGACCAAAAGAGATTTGGTGGAACTGTCAACAGTTTGATATTTTTACATTTGATTGAGTTAATTTTTGGTCGAAAAAGAAATTTTGTGAATTAAAAGCATTAAAAAAAGTGAAGTCTTATTAAAGGACATCCTCCACTTTTCTTAAATTTTTAATCCAAAATCAAAAGCTAAATGCCGACGTACTTCTATCAGAATACAGCACTTTTTTTTTATTGCCGGCACTTTTGATTGTGGGGCCAAAGTGGAGGATGTCCTAGATTTTTTATTTATTACGTTTTTCTATTGACCCCGCCTACGAGGTGAATAAAAGTAAGGTACAAGAAATAAAAACAAAGTAAAAATCAAATAAATCATATTTATTGTAAGAATAAAACCAGTATTTCATATGTAAGTATATTTGACTAATATTATCACACATTAGTTAAAAATGGCATCAGTTCAACAAACAAAGCCCCAAATACTGAAAGCTACCAAAGTTTGAGTCCGGCTTAACATTTAAGTATTGTCAAAATTGACGTTTACTCATACAAATTCTAACAGGTATTTTACACTTAACTTTAGCAGTGCTCAAATTTGAGTAGCATTTCAGTATGCGGGGTTAGTGTCCTTTTGCTAATGATATAGTATTTTGCTAACAGTATGCTATAAGATTAAAATAAGAAAGTCTTGAAATATTTCAAATCATAACAATCGCCAAGAAAAATAATTTCGAGGGCATATCATATGGGAGACGTCATGTTCCTAGGAAAAATAGTAAATGCAGAACATTCGTTTGGAGAGATTAATTTTTTTATTAATTTTGATAGAAGGAACATTTTTGATGAGGAGCTCTCAGCCTTGAGTTTATTTATACCCAGGAATTATAATCTAATTCACTATCCATTTTCTATCGCGGTGTCTATTGCGGACAAAAAACGCGCGCAATGTGTGAATGTAACATGAACACACCCTTAAATTCTTTCATTATAATAAAATAATAACTATCCATTATCATTTAACATGTATTAATTCTGTTTGGTTAAATGCAGGCCCTATTAAATAAAATAATTTAACCGCCTCTGTGTTCTAGTGGTGCGCCCACCGGAATTAAACCTGTCACAGACAGACGCGGTCGGCGGTGGCGGTGGCGGCCAGTTTTAACGTAAGTAACATAAGCCTTTAAGCGGTGGCTAACCCGAACAAACGTTGACCGCCCCGGTTTGAATAATGTCCTTATGTTACCTACGTAACAGCTGCCCGCCACCGCCACCGCTGACCGCGTCTGGCTGTGAGAAGCTTTTAAGATCCAGAGGTCTCTGGTTCGATCCCCATCACTTTGTACTCGGTTTGGTTGGTAGTAGGACGTCTTTCAAGTCCGCCTGGCTAGCTACCACCATCTTATCAAAATCTGTCGCCATAATAATAATGTTAACAGACGATTGACCATCAAGACGTAGTTTGTGCAGTTCGCTCCTTACCCAACTGGAAATCTCCAGGTCCAGACGGACTGCACAACTTCTGGTATAAATGGTTACAAAGCTCGCATATTTCCTTAGCAACCCAATTTCAGCACGCTTTATTATCTTGTTCGCTCCCAGAATTTATGACAACTGGCATAACCCATCTGCTCCATAAATCTGGTAGTACTACGCAACCCAAAAATTATAGACCTATCACCTGTCTGCCAACAATTTATAAAATTCTTACATCCATTTTGAGATCCAAGATTAGTAAACATATTGATCAAAATTCTATTATGTCCGCCTCTCAAAATGGATGTAGGAATGGGGCTCGTGGTACTAAGGAGCTACTCCTCATTGACATGGCTATTAATCAACAGGTTCGCCGAAATCGAAGGAATCTGTCAACTTCCTGGATAGATTATAAGAAGGCCTATGATTCCGTGCCTCACTCGTGGCTCATGAGAGTGCTAGAGTTGTATAAAATAGATACAACTCTACGCACCTTCTTGATATCGTGTATGCGACAGTGGAGAACGGTCCTTTTCTATCCAGAAACTCGACGGATCCTGGGCAACGGCGATCCTATAAAAATAGAGCGAGGCATCTTCCAGGGCGACAGCCTGAGTCCACTGTGGTTTTGTCTGGCCCTGAACCCTCTGAGTACACTTCTCGAGAGTTCAGGATTAGGCTATCGTTTACGAAGAAATGGTCAAGTATTATCACACCTGCTATACATGGATGACCTGAAACTATTTGCCCATAGCAGCTCCCATTTGACAGCCTTACTGAAGGTTACTGATGATTTCAGTAATGCTATCAAAATGGAATTTGGTGTGGACAAATGTGCTGTCATGCATGTAAAGCGTGGTCAGATAATGGAATCCGCGGATATACAACTCTCGGATTCCATTCACCTTAGATCTCTCTCCGTAAACGAAACCTACAAATATTTAGGTATGTCACAGGCATTAGGCATCAAAGACGTCGACATGAAACAGTTATTACGTGAGCGATTCTTGGGGCGCCTGTCAAAAGTCCTTAAGAGTCTTTTGTCGGGCGGAAACAAGGTTCGTGCATATAATGGCTGGGTCATGCCGCTATTGATGTACTCCTTTGGCATACTTAAATGGACTCAAACTGAACTGGATGCCCTGGATAGAACAGTTCGTACATTGTTAACAGCACATCGTATGCATCACCCACGTTCATCGACTATGAGATTGTATATCCCGCGGAAGTGTGGTGGGCGTGGCTTCTTAAATGCCAAGACACTACATAACCGCGAGATAAACAATCTAAGGGAATATTTTCTCCAGGTCGATATGGGGATTCATAGAGATGTAGTTGCTGTTGATAATGGACTCACTCCTCTATTTTTAGCTAAAGAAAACTGGCGCAAACCTATAGTTCTTAGTACTCTGGACCGCAACGTTGTGTGGCAAAGCAAGGAGTTACACGGCAGATTCTACCGAGCTCTCCATGGGCCCGACGTAGATTTACTAGCCTCAGTTTCCTGGCTCCGTTTCGGTGACCTTTTTGGTGAAACCGAAGGTTTTGTCTGTGCAATTACCGATGAAGTGGTGATGACGAATAACTACCGGAGGTTTATTCTGAAGGATGGCACAGTGGATGTTTGCCGAGCGTGCCATCGCCCGGGTGAATCCCTCAGACATATAATCTCCGGCTGCTCTCGTCTCGCAAACGGCGAGTATTTACACAGACATAACCTAGTGGCCAGGATAATACACCAACAACTTGCTTTGAAATACAATCTTGTAGCATCAGAGGTGCCGTACTTTAGATATGCGCCAGAACAGGTTCTCGAAAATAGCCATGCCACATTGTATTGGGATCGATCTATCATTACAGACAGGACTATTGTAGCAAATAAGCCTGATATTGTATTAATAGATCGACATGAACGCCGCGCAATAATTGTTGACATCGCTGTTCCTCATGACGACAACCTTGTGAAAGCCGAAAAAGATAAAGAAAACAAATATCTTGATTTAGCTCACGAGATTGTTGACATGTGGGACATCGATTCAGCAATTATTGTTCCGATAGTTATATCTGCCCATGGCTTGATAGCCAAGAGCCTCGATAAACATCTTAAGAGGCTCGCGCTAGGTGGTTGGGTCAAGAGTCAGATGCAGAAGGCGGTACTTCTGGACACGGCGCGTATAGTGAGGAGGTTCCTGTCTCTGGATCCTTAACCACCGGTAGCCGGGACCGTGATCTTGCTACCGATGGGGAACTGCATTTTTGTATTTTTAAATGTTATAATTTTTTATACTTTATATTGTAAAAATGTAATGTTTAGAAATATGATTTTGTATGTATTTGAAATGTAATAAAAATGGAAATGTTAACAGCATTATTATATTCCGTTCCTCTATGGTTGAGAGTTTCAGGTTATTCATTGATTCATCATCATTCCTTCCTTGTCACTTACCATCAGGTCAGGTGAGATGAAGGGCAAGAGCTTCCCTGTCTAACATAAAAAAACTAATTACCAACGACTCTCTCATTCTCTCTTTGTTAAGGCACTTGTTGGGTAAATCTTACATACAATTTACAAAACATTTAAAATGATTACTACCGCACTCTGAGACGTCAATTCAGGATAATGAGTACTTAATGTCAAAAAATGGCAATTCATAACTATTCGTTATTCTTGCCGGGTCTATGGTGTAAATTGAAATGAATTTTTTTGAACTTTAATGAGTATTTAATGTCAATAATTTTCCTTTGAAATCTAGACCATAGACCCGGCAAGAATAGCGACTGATTTTGAATTGTCGTTTTTTGACGTTAAGTACTCATTAACGTTATTTGACTTCTCTGAGTGCGGCAGTTAGTGTACTTAATCTATATAAATTGGTAATTTATAAAAAGATTGTTTCAATATTTTGTGACTATAATTTTGAGTAAACATAGCATTGTAATTTGCAAACCTGTGCAAAACCACGAATAGTAAGACTATAGTCAAAATATTTAGGTACATGTTTATAGTCAAACTATGAAATAAATACACTTTACAGCTTTATATCTATATCACATTATAATATATTATATAACATATTGCTTATAGTAACACAATGTTAAAATAACATAATGAGTAATTGGGGAATCATAATATCGCATATTCAATCCAAAAATGACACAAGTCCACAAAATATTGTGTGCTCTAAACATATTAAAATGGATTTTGGCAATAAAACGATTTGTTACGTTGTTGATTGGTGTCTCTTTTATATTTTAGAATCTTTAAAGGTTATTAAACAACCGCATTGCCGCGCTTACGAAAAACGCATTATCTACCTTTTTAAAACTTCTGAGAAAAAACGCGTTTAAAGTTTTTTTTCTTAGTACATTTGTATGACCGGAGCTGAGCTAGTTATTGATGTAAAAATTTGAATATTCAGTATATTGAAATGGTTACTATGGGAAAGTTATACAGCTTGTTTTCCTGATTTCAAATATGTATATAACTCAATTTCGCTAAAAATCGTACATACTTATTGCGTTTTTCATAAGCGCGGCAGCGCATGTCATACTGTTGTCTTCCCAATCGATATTGTACTATGTACCAAATACTTCAGGATGAAAATCTATGGAGAAATTCTATTATGTGACATGCTGTTTACTATACAAATTTTGATGTATTTAGTTCCGAATAGCATAAGCCATTAGCATTTATAAAAAAAATTAAATGCATGTGACCTTTATGAGCGCTTTTCTCCTATTGTCATGCTACTTTATTTATTTATAAGTATCATAAATATATATTTCACTTTAGATCATTATTCGTGAGATCTCAGCTGATGAAATGGGCAATTATCTATTTATTGTAGTTTCCCCATATTGTCATTAAATCTTCAAGACAACTTGATTAAAAACAATCGAAATTCATACTTGCAGCTTGCAGATCAAACCAGAATGCACACAATAAGACAATCAGTTTAAGTTAAAACCATAAATCCTCACTACACTAAGAATTGTTTTTTAAAATGAGGTGAGTCATAATAAAATATTGTCTATCCTAGGGCATGCATAACAAATTAATGAAATAAATGGACTGCTAGGGACTTGAATTATCAAATAGCTTATGATACGATACTTTATTTTTTTTTAAACTTTTGTAAGAACCTTGTGGTATTAATCTACACTCGCTTGTATCTTAGATGTGATTTATATAACAAGTGCTTATAAATGTTCAAGACCAAGCGCTTTTACTGAGATTAATCCAGGTATTTCAATTAATTCTTACTTACTTACATAATAAATTATACATATTATTATCTAGGGTCCACAAACGTGGATAGGTAACTGTTCTATAACAATTTTGACTGCTACACGCAAATTACCGAAAAAGTTCAGTTCTGAAACTCAAAATTTTCATATATGAATTCGTCAAATAGATGAACCCCATTTTTCATAATATTCAATTAAAACATTATCTGCCTATTCGCCCGTATAAAACATAGGTTTGTAATAACTTTGTATAGATAAAATACAGATATTGTATAGTTTATTATTAGGTAATAGTTAAAAACTATATTAGTAAAACCGAGGTACCTACAGACAAAGCCACGCCATGTTACAAACGCTGTTAAATTCCTATAATCTATTTTACATATACTCACAAATTACGGTTGATAATCTGACGCAGTAATTCGACTTCGTATAGTTGAACTTGCATTATCTGTACATAACTAATTCGTTATTTCAATATTATGCCTTGATTTTTCTAGTATTGCATTAAAGTGTGATGACGATTGCGAATTAATTACAAGAACCATTTGCGGCCATATACATTTTAATAATACATACAAACTAAACTACTAACAACTTCCACAGCCTAATTTGACCAACACATTATCTAGGTAACAAATTGTATAATGATAATGACGAAAACAACAAGTAAGTATTTTAACTAGATAGATTGTAAAAAAAATACCTAAACTTCAGATTACTAGTTTTCCAAATTTTATTTACTGGTGTCAGACATTTAATTAGATCAAGATTTATTGATTTAGGCGCAATATGCATAGTTCCCATCACAATTAAATAGTGGTATTGTCGTTATTATTGTGTTGTAGCAAAAAAATGGTTTAAATTGTAAGTCATGCGATACTGCGGGTACTGTTTTATAAAACACGTTATTTTTGTTAGATTATTAATTGTGACCAAAAAATAACAAATGTTTCATGTAATTACTAATAAATCTATGGAATAATAGTGTATTATGGAAGAAGTAACAATTAGGCCTCATGAAAGATGTTCAAAAAGTAAAGTAAATAAAGAGTTAACTTAATTGTCACTGAGAATATGGCATCGTGCGCCTATTATTTAATTTCATTTTATCACAGTATGTAGTTTATTCACAGGTGACATTAAAATTTATTAATATCTATGATTTATAGAGATTATGACAATCCATTTTATAATTTAGTAAGATAGCATAAACTTATTTCTAACTTACATTAAACTACATATTAGCACCATCAAAGACAGACAGTCAGTGACCAGAAAATAAGTAGAAGACGATTTCAATTGGCCGCTTATAATGTTATATTATACGACATACCATCTCAGATACACCGGTCAAAATTGTAATAACACAAAAACTCTTTGACTGCACTGCCTGCGAAGCGGACCGAAACAAATTTCTAATTCTATCGATATAACAGACTTACTGCCGCACTAAGAGACGTCAATTAACGTTAATGAGTACTTAATACAAAAAAACGACAATTTTAAACTTGTCTCTATGTTCTAAGTAGATTTAAACATTAAAGTACTCATTAAAGTTAATTGTATCTGAGTGCGGCAGCTAAACTGAATAATTGCCGGACTCAGAGACGTCAAATAACGTTACGAGTACTTACTGTCAAAAAATGACAATTCAAAACTAATCGCTATCCTTGTCGGGTCTATGATCTAGATTTGAATGAATTTTTTTGACATTAAGCACTGATTAACTTTAATTGACGTCTCTGAGTGCTGCAGTAAAATACTTAACTATTTAATAATGCACTGTCAGGTAGGTACCTAAACATTGCATTTATTTAATATCAACAGCCCTGCATTTGTAATTTTCCCATTTTTTCTATATTTTCTTTTTTCGAGATCAGCAGTGATTTTATAAAAATGCACGTGGTATGAGAGAGTAAATAATATTTTGGCTATTAAAATTACATAGTATATTGCTTTATATTATAGTACCTACACTAAAAGTAATGTAATTAATTAGTAAAGTTTTTTAATATATTATTATTGTGAACAATTAAAAATAGAGGGGCAAGTGACAATAATGTTCTTGAAATTCTTAACTTGCTATTTTCCCCGCAAAGTTACCTATGACTTGCGTAAATAAAAAAAAATTGGAAACTATCGCTGTTACACACGAAAATGACATTCATAATATGAACGGTTTCAATTGTCATTTTCATTATATTCATACATTGAGTACTAAAAGACGAATGTTCGAAAAGTTCGTGCAAGAGGAACAGGTCAGAAATGGGTTTTAATTATGTAACTTTTCAGCTCATATATTTCTATGGCAATAAAAAAGGACCTTCTGACCATACTGTTATTATTACCAACTTTATGTATTTATTAAATTATACTAATATGTATTAAGAAAAAAAAATTAATTGGACCCTATTATAGGAAACTTCGTGTGAAAAATATTTTATCATCAGCATTTTCATGTTTTCTTGTAAAATGGAGAAATATACTATTACCACCTCTTTGGATTCTTTAAGCACTACCTATCAGAAGTTCTATAATTTCGGATACATTGCGCGAGTTACGTCGTTGCATAAACCTTAAAATACTATTGAGCAATATAAAAATGTATCCGCTACATGTTACAATTTAATATTTTGAGCATTGTTGACGGCGACGTTGATGGTTAAATTCACCAACTGCTGCGCTTGCACATTGGGCTCGTTTCTCACATCGTCGCTGCCGCCTTGTTCCTACGAAAAAGTTACGTAATATTTACTTTTAAATGTATTCGTACTTACCATTTCTAAAGCATGTTTTATTTCATGGCGTGTGGTGACGGCAGTGACAAATACAATTGTCACCACCCCTGTCTCTCTGTGGGCGTTACAAAGCGACTACGACTTATAATAATATAATGAGGAATGGGCAGCAGCGTTTCTGGTGCACCGTCTAGCAAACTACTGCGACTAAAGTTCCCGGTGAATGGCAATAGGCTCGCTCCCCTTATAACACGGGAACTGATGAAATAGGTTGGCGCTGGCTTAAAATACCTCTGAGTTAAAAGGAAAAGTCGTGATTTTTTTTATTATAATATAATGAACCCCGTTTGGCGTGACACCAAAC
Organism: Cataclysta lemnata; assembly: GCA_963931975.1. NCBI lineage: Eukaryota > Metazoa > Arthropoda > Insecta > Lepidoptera > Crambidae > Cataclysta > Cataclysta lemnata. The sequence continues at coordinate 11,071,616 of OZ008345.1, read as the reverse complement.
AACCAAAATTATTCTTAGTACAAAATCTTTTTTTTTAAATTATATTTTAGATAGAGTGGTGGCCGATGAATTTAAATTTATGGTGCTATCTATCGTACGAGTACGTATCAGTAATCAGTAGGTATAAAAATGCGCAGATAAAATACCTATACCGGCGAAATTATTCATTCTTATCATGACGCTAAAATATTGAACTTACCTGAGGTGGAAACTCATTGCGAGGTCCTTGACTGTTTAGTGCCACCGCATTATCCATACCCGCTCCATCTGCTGATCTAAAGCAGACAGAACTTTGATCAAAATAGGAATGACGTAATTTATCTTTAAGAATTCGACACCAAACTCTTGGGTCAGATGTTAATAGCTTATCTAATTGAATATCAATAATTTCAATTAAAGTAGTCACTTAATCCATTAAATAAAAATAAAATTGGTTTATTGAAAATGTAATGTATAAGATTTTGGTCAATGGGTTGGAGCTTCTTTTTAAGTTTTAAAACCTGTGTTAAGAAGCCCCACTCTCCTATAATAATATTACGACGCACTTCACATTAAAACTACAGAAATTACTAAAAACTATGACAAGATTTTAAGTTCAGGGTGTTCTGTAAAATATATAGGACCCTTACCTAAAGGATGTTACTTAATTGGTAGAGACTTTCTGTTGGAAAACGCATTTTTTTTAAATACGCCTATAAGAGACTCCTTTGGGCACGTCCTAAATCTAGAAACTTGTTCTTTTACCAGCAATAGGGGATCTGACAGTAATCAGATTAAAATCTAAAATGCCTTTTGATAAAAGAAATGGGCACTGTTTTACGATTACTTATCGAATAATAATTCAATACATATCATTTAAATATTTTTAAATGAAGAAATAATATTGTTATAATTACAATATTTTTAATCTGTACTGAAACACTGATCACAGTGCATGAAGTCATTTGTGTGAATCATTGAATGAGACGGGTGCCTATACTTACCTACAAGTTTTCTCAATGGTTGTGACCACAATAAAAGACGTCACGAGCTGTCAGATGCACAGAATGGCGTTTTAGCGGCATTTTCAAATAAACAAACAAAAACATGATTTTGAGTACCATCTAAAAGGCTATAAATAAATAAAATTTTATTTTTAAGTGTAACAATTAAATATGAAGATTACTTTAAAATATTTTTGAAAATATGTCCGATCCCCTATTCATTCATCATCATCATCATTAATTAAACCCAACACCGGCGTAAAGATATCCTACCATGAAAATTAAATAATGTCCACATAGTCTACATACTACTACCTGCGTAATGCCATCCTTGGAACGTAATGTCAGCTTGTAATAAGAGTATAATTATTTAGCTTTTATTTTAACCAGTAAAGTATTGAGACTGTATTGGTATTCTTGTATACTTAGAGAGATCTCAGATCAATCTTTATATACAGTTTTGTAAATATTACAAAAATACCAAAGAAAAAGGTTATAAAATAATAGGGATGATGGCACTAACAAAGAATCACTGTTATAATGATTTATAATAATAATTTAGGAAAAGGAGATTTGTTAATTGTCACTTGTTATCAGATTATACTTGTGATTGATATTTATTTTGTAAAAATAAAAGTACAAAACTTTGCAATCCGCCATATTTGTTTTAACGTCGCGTGATGTCTTTATTTATTTATACTCGGATTTTTAATTCGACGGAATTCTGACAGCTATCAATCTTCGACATTTCAGAAATAATAAACCTTTTTTAATTTTGTTGACTATTATATACAAAAATAATATTATTATGAAACTGAATTAGGCCAAGTAAACTATAGGTATGACATTTATAAATAGTGTTTTGTTTTGTGCATTTAATGTACACTAACTAGAATACACGTAACTAGAATAACCTACAGAACAAATGAAAAAGAAAATAGAATAGCAAATGGTTGGAAAAAGTTCTGGTCTTTGAAAGAAGTAATAAAAAGTAAAGAATTTTCCACTAGAATTAAGAACTTGGGAGAATGCAGGTTCTAAAAAGAACTTTTGAAACCTGCATTCTCCCATGCAGTAACTTATGGTTGCGAGACATGGGCCCTAACCAAAGACCATAGAGAGAAGCTGAAATGATGCCAAAGGGCGATGGAAAGGAGCATGTTGAGCATAAAATTGAGTGACAAATTAAGAAATGATGACATCAGGGACAGAACAAATCTAACAGACATATTGATACGTATACATACATACATAAATCACGCCTATATCCCCGAAGGGGTAGGCAGAGGTGAATTAACACCCACTTTTCGCCAATTATGTTCGGTCCCATGTAACAGGTGGCGAGCCTATTGCCATATATCGAGCACATAAATCGCAGTACAAATTTATATTGCTAGGTGGTATGAATAAATGCTGCTGCCTATTACTCATTGCTGTCTTTACCCTTAGTCGCCTTGTACGGCACCCAAGGGACAGATGGGGGTGTTGACAATTGTATTCTTCTCTGCCGTCACCACACGGCCACATCATACCATTTGGTATAATAATTGAATAATAAGCTATTTTAATGTTAGGATTTTCCCAAAAAGGTTTGCAGCCTATGGAATATTGGACAGGGATCCCAGTAATAGGAAAATAATTTCCTAAATAATGGTTGTAGCTTCAATAATATTATTAAAAAAATCTTATCACAATTTTGAAAATATGAGCAAATTTTAAGTCTTTGTTTTGCTGATTGAAACCATAAATTCAAGAAAGAAATATTTTTTATTTTGCTAAATGCTTTATATTTTTACTGGGAATGTTTTTACGTTGGCAACACTGCTGAACTGTCAGAATTCCGCGGAATCAAAAATCAGAGTTTAGTTATCTTCATTTTGACATTCTATTTGACAATCAAATTCACTAGTTTTATTGAAACTGGCCTTTTCACGGAATAGTGACGTCACACAGACGCCATTGCTATTTTAGCGTTTTGAGGGAAATTTTAAATTGCATTATTCAAAACATGTTTTTTCTATCAAAATCGAAAGTTTTTACAAAAATATAATTTATTTTGGGTAAAGTAGACACGCCAGAAAAAAATGGTGTAGTTTTTCAAAATTAGTCATCATGCCTATTATTCCTGAAGTAGTCACACGAGTAAATAAACGGAACAGAGAATAACCTTAATCAACCGCGCGAAACGGTTGCACTACTGGTTGTTTTGGTTCCGCAAGTGGAGGATAGAGTTCAACCCCGATAAAAATACTGCCCCTAGTCACCCTGTTTGGCAAACCGATTCCTTGGAAAAGGAGGGTCAAATATCTAGCCGTCACACTAGTTATCGTTCGCATCGCACATAGACACGGTCAGAAACCGGGCATACTTTTTGCTCTCACGGCTCTAGCATCTTCTAGGCAGGCGGAGTAAAATGTCACTTAGAAATAAGTTGACACTTTACAAAGTCTGCATCCGTCCAATCATGACGTATGCTAGTGTAGTATTCGCGCATGCAGCCCCGTCGCGTATCAAAAGGTTGCAAGTCATTTAAATTGGCTTTATACGTATGGGCACCGGGTGCCCATCAGTGGCGTGGCGTGAAAAAAAAAGTTAGGCAAGCCACAGTAAAAATTAGGACCCACAAAAAATGGGTACTCGCAGAAACTTTCGTTAAAGCTCGTAATTACACAAATATAATAATGTTTCAGTATAATTACCACGATTATCCGAATTTACACTTTCGTCGTGCCCGCGAAACGCTAATTCTTGTTTACCTAAGAGAACAACTGTGTCGTTAGCCGTGTGGTGACGGCAGAGTAGAATACAATTGTCACCATCCCAAATCTCTCCCGTGGGTGTCGTACAAGGCGACTAAGGATAAATTAGTGATGAGGAATGGGCAGCAGCGTTCCTCTTATACTACCGTCCTGACAATGTACTGCGACTTTTGTGCCCGATAAATGGCAATAGGTTCGCCACCTATTACATGGGACTTAACATAATTGGCGAAACGCGGGTGAGAATTCACCTCTGCCTACCCCTTCGGGGATATGGGCGTGATTTATGTATGTATGTATGTACAACTGTGTCTATGAAACGTTTTAACAGAATACGATTACGCTCGACTTTGCGGTTATAAGCGTCAAAATTATTGTTAAAATAGTTTTCTATTCTACTATTTCCAAATTCATGCAACGCTAAACAACTACGCATATGTTTCTCACTTTGAACATGTTTTTTAGCAGAGTTTGATAAATTATTAACATCAGAAAATCCCGTTCGATTCCAAACGCTGCTTGAATCAGAAAACAAAAGACACGGAAAACAAAACATTTAAACAACTGCCTGTAAGCCAACTATATTTATCATAAAGAGAACTGTGGAAATGCTTGAAAAACCCGTCTTTACGCTTATAATCTAAAATCTATTGACATATTTGGACGAGCTCGACCTAACTGTATGACATATTTTTTATTTTCAAAGGACAACTTTGAAAACTGCTTTCCTTCGATGAGAGAAATCGGTAAGGCAACAATCTATGTGCATCAAAGCGGCCATTATTCCGCCGAGAGAGAATAAACCAAAATTATTTAAAAACTAAAACCTACCAATTACATCCCTGCAGAGCTACACAATCCACAAAATCACAATACACTTCACAACGGCACTTTCAACAACACTTTCAAACGGTTTCACTACTACAAACACGGCGGGGCATGTGAGACTGAAAAAACCGGTTTTTAATGCACAGCCTAGTGCGACGGCGTTCTTAGGAAGCTTTTACTCTGTTGGGTTTATTTACTCATGTGGTGTGCTCATATATAGTCAACGGAAAGTCAGACTATAAAAAAACCAAAATCAAAATTGTCAAATTTAATCTTTATTGCACAATAAACAAATTGTTACAAATGGTGGACTTAATGCTTAAAGCATTCTCTCCCAGTCAACCAAAAATTTTAAACTATACATTAATTTGTCGGCGCGATGAGAAAAATGAAACTACGTAATACCAAACATTTAAATTACCACAAAAAGTAAAATATACTACAGTAACACATAACTATCAAACTATCAACTATCAAATTTCTTCAATTGTGAACTTTAATTTGTTTGTAGTAAAACGGAAAGTCGATTGAGAAAAGAGTATTCCCATTTTTGGGCCCATTTTGTATGTGAAGCAAAATTGTCTCAGCTTTTTTTAAGATAAACTCTAAGCTAAGGTATTAGTTTTACTATTATGTATAATGAACTTCTAGTATGATTTATCATGTGCCCTATAAAGTAAAATAATAAAGACAAGAACGTTTTTTATGTAAGATTATAACCTAAAATTATTTTTTAAGTTAATTTCTCTTAAACCCGGCAAACTACAAAAAAACTGTGTTTAAAAATAGATTGTGCATTTCAAACCCTACAAATCGAGGTATGGTTTAATTAAGGTACTAAATTTTTAAAATGTGAAACCAACGTCCATACAAAATTGGGCATACCCATTTGACATTTTCTCATAGCTTAAATGTTGTACATATTTTATATACTTACTCAACGTTATTCAGAATATTGTTTTGAAAATCTTGTGGTGGATGATTTGCTTGAATTGCTTGTGGTAGAGGATTTGAACTGCAAACAATATCAAACATAAGATAATGTTATAGATAAGATTTATGTTATAGACTATAATTATGAGCCATTCTTTGAATAGACTTAAATAGATACTTAAATCACGCCTATATCCTCTAAGTTAGTGAAGATATAGTATTCTATGTAGGTAGAGTATTAATTATAGTGTGTAGTGTTTTCTAACCAAAAATATAAGTCTCAGAGGACTAGGTCTCAATGACATATCCTGTAATTCCCTCAGTTTTTTTGCAATTTTCCCCTCATTAATTTCTTGTTCTTTACTATTCTAAAGTAATAGAATTTATATAAAAAACGGAGCCTTATTTGAATAACATGCTATTAGTAATGCTCTACATTTTATTTATTAATTTGTCCACGAAGCTCGTGACGGTCGTTTTAAAAACGATCGTGAGTCTATGCGCATGTCTATCTAGATTTAGACCAAAAGCTATGGTATGTTTTTCTATTTTGTATACTTACACAACGTTATCCCAAATATCCTGCTCCTGTGCCATTGGGTGATCACTGCAAACATTGGCAAAAAAATGTATAACATTAAAGGACATCCTCCACTTTTCATACATTTTTGGTCCAAAATCAAAAGTACTGGCCAATTAAAAAGGGGAACTATATTTTTTGTCACCAGAATTCAAATATAAATTCTGGTCATCAAATTGTATCACCAAATAAATTTATCTATCACCAAGAAATATTTTTGTAATCAGATAAACAAAGTTATGAATTATCAAATTAATGTTAATATATGTCCAAAATAAGAGATGGGTTACCAATAAAATATTAGAGCATTACATGAATATTAACTTCGTTCTTATAATAATAGTTTTATTACATACATAATAGATTTGTCCTCAGAATGGTAGATCTGTCACCAAATAAAATAGATTTGTGCTCAGAATAGTAGATCTGTCACCAAATAAATCGAGTATCGATCCATGACTGCGACTCCTTTTTGTTGTCACCAATATAGTAGTTACATTTTATTTCGTTCAGTTACTAAAATATTTGTATTCGTTACCTATTTAATAAATCAATATCCAATTTTAATGAAAATATGCTCAAAGAGGCGGAGCCAAATTGGTCAAAATTGAAACTAAAATTCCGCCTACTATTTTGTTTGTCTAGCGCCCGAATAAAGAGACGCTTCTTACTGCCGCACTCAGAGACGGTCACATAACGATAATGAGTACTTATCGTCAAAAAATTACAATTCAAAACTAGTCGCTATGCTTGCCGGGCCTATGATCTAGATTTGAATGAAAATTTTTGACATTAAATACTCATTAAAGTTAATTGACGTCTCTGAGTGCGGCAGTTAAAATTTAAATCCTGCTTAACATTTAAGTATTGTCAAAATTGACGTTGTTCTATACTTACAAATCATGACGGGTATTGTCCACTTAACCCCCGAATACAGAAACGCTACTCAAATTTTGAGTCCTACTTAACATTTAAGTATTGTCAAAATTGACGTTTTTCAATACCTACAAATCCTGACAGGTGTTGTCCACTTAACCCCCGAATACAGAAACGTTACTGAAATTTTGAGTCCTACTTAACATTTAAGTATTGTCAAAATTTACGTTTTTCAATACCTATAAATTCTGACAGGTGTTGTCCACTTAACCCCCGAATACAGAAACGCTACTCAAAGTTTGAGTCCTACTTAACATTTAAGTATTGTCAAAATTGATGTTTTTTTTTTCATACAAATTCTGACAGATACTGTCCACTTAACTTTATAAGCAATGCTCAAAATTTTAGTAGCGTTTCTGTATTGACGGGTAAGTAGCTCTCAAGGTTGGGACGATGATGACGACAAACCTAAATTATTTTAAAATTTATGTCTGGTGACATAATATTGATTTATTGACGATCTATTTAAATTTGAGTGCCGTGTGGTGACGGCAGAGTAGAATACAGTTGTCATCACCCCAAATCTCTCCCGTGGGTGTCGTACAAGGCGACTAAGGATAAATCAATGATGAAGAATGGGCAGCAGCGTTCCTCTTATACCACCTAGCAATAACAATGTACTGCTACTTTTGTGCCCGATAAATGGCAATAGGCTCGCCACCTATTACATGAGATCTAACATATTTGGCGAAACGTGGGTGCTAGTTCACCTCTGCCTACCCCTTCGGGGATATAGGCGTGATTTATGTATGTATGTATGCTATTTATATATCTTTTTTGCCAAATAAACTTTATTTCATTCATTCATTTAAATTTGTTTGGTTATATACTTATTAGGACAAACCTATTTTAATACATACAAAAACATTTATTTGGTACTAGACCCTATATCTCGATGATTTTATGTGATTTATTGTGGAATTGATTTTATATTGTTTGGTAACTACAATCTGGTGACAGATCTACTATTTTGGGGACAAACCCTATTATTTAGGCAACACAAAACTATTTAAATTGGTGATAGCTTAAATCATACCCATTAAAAAGTGCTTTATTCTGATAGAACAGGTCGGCCTTAGCATTTGTTAATATGGCACCAAAGCTGTAGCACCAATATTAGTAGTACAGGGTGGAAAGTTGAGATGGGGCATTAATGGCAGCTACCAGACCCCTTGCTGCCACGCGAAAATAGTCTTAGGAGACCCTTCCAAAAAGTTATCTTTGATTTGTTTGTGAGAACTTTAATCCTCTATGGAAATGGGATCGATTGGCATTAAAAAAAATCTCAATCCTGACGATTTTCTCGCTTACTGTACATTTGTCTAAAATCTGTGAATGTCGATTGTCATCACTCAAAAAGTTGGGAAAGGTCTCCAGAAGACCATTTTCGCGTGGTAGCAAGGGATATAAATGGTAGCTGTCCTTAATGCTCCATCTCGACATTCCTCCCTGTATAGCACTACTTATATTGGTGCTACAGCTTTGGTGCCATATTAGCAAATGCTAACGGTGAGAGTGATTGGGTGGACGACTTTTCAATCCATATTACTCTAGATTTTGCCATAAGTTTTATAGCCGGCGGCCTGTCTGACACCAACCTTCTTTGGGTATGCCGTTGTTAGTAGTTTGCCCTAACCCTACACCATTCGGGTTCTCTTAACACACAGGGCAATTTCCATTAGTCGACTTTTCCGATACCGCTACCTCTACGTCACTTTTTAAGGCCACAGTTCAATAGTGGTTTTTGTAAGTTACCTTGGGACACGAACATAATCTGGTGGACGATAAGCTCTGGCTGTCTGAGAGCCCTCTGCGGTGCGCTGCGGCGGCAACTGTGTGAACGCATTATCCTTGGCGATTGCTAAAAAAGAAAAAGTACCGTTTTGAGGGGAAATATGTACGTACACATAACAAATAGATAAAGATGAATCGACAAAATAAAAAATGAATATTTTATTTGATCAACCGACTGTTAAACACCGTGCACACGTTCACTGACACCACCATTTGGCATACACTATCCCAATAACGAATGAACCAAATAAAAACATTATCATCTATGTTCTGTGTTTTTTTTTTATAATGAATGTTAAACGTAGTAATACCAAACAATAAAATTCGTACCTATACCTACTCATAAATGTTCATGGAAAATGTGCGTCAAAATGGTGAGGCATTTTAACGATCCTAATTGGCTAGCATACTATTGCGTAATTTTTCTATTGTGGTCATGTGAGAATCAAAATATACGTACATTCCTCATAGTTCGGTGGTGCCTCCTGTGGTGGGATCTCAATCTTTGCGTGGTTATCTACGGCAAATAGAAAATTATTTTAAATACACATAATTCTGAATTATTTGTGTGTCTGACTTGTGAAAATCTAAAAGAAACAGAAAAGTTATGATTAACCTCGATGATAGATAGATAATTCATATTGTACCTACAATTTGCTTCTTAAATACAAAAAAAAAACAGAGTCAAAATTGCATTCCTTCAATAGCTAGTCTTATTGCCATAAATTTAGAATACATTTTTTGTAAGTATTTTTTTAATTGCGATTCGCTTGTAATAAATGAGCGAATTGCGTAATTTTAATGATATTTATCTGTGATATATTTTATATTTATTTATAATTTTTGGTATGGTTTTTACATAAGTATAATAAATTTGTATTGAAATCAAATAACAATATATCTACTTCGATATATATTTATAACGTATATCACCCTACTAAAATGTATGGAAAAAGTTTTCTTTGATTTGTGGGTGTTCTAGTACTCTAACCTCAGTTGGTCTCAAAGAGTGTTTGAATCATGTATGGAAAAGGGATCGATTGACATAAAAAAAATGTTTGTCAATTCTGACGATTTTCTCGCTGACTGTTTACATTTTATCAAAAATCTGTGAATGTTCATTGTCCTTGGGAGAGGTCTAAGACCATTTTTGCGTGGCAGCAAGGGATCTGGTAGCTGCCCTTACTGCCCAATCTCAACTTTCCACCATAGTCAGGCCGTCGTATTTGTTCCCATAGACTTAATACGAAGTGACAATACAACATTATGAATGACATAAAAAATTATAAATTATAATCAATAAATGTATCCATCATGAAAATGATACGTACTGTTGTTGTAATTTGGAAGTAACAACGGCGAGGCCTGAACGTCCTCTATCGGGGCGGACGGGTTGAAGCTGTAGTTCGGCGTCTTCTCTGCAGACACTAATATGTAGAGATTTATCATGGTGATTTATTATTATACCATTAGGACAATAAGGTAATGCATTATTTTCTCACACAAACAAAAGAAAAAGAAAATCGAAATCGAATCACAATCTGAAAAACGATCTTTATTTATCTTATTGGTAATTTCTTGTAAGTCTTAATTTCTTAGTGAAATAAGAGGTAGATTCAAACATTATAACGTGCTATTATTTTATTGAGTATGAATAAATTACTTTTATGAAAGACACCCAATGACCCAACACAGTAAATAAGACAGAAATCTATCTTGATGTTGTACGGCCGGCCAAGAAAGTGGTTTACCACTATTGATTTACTTTGCTAGTCATTGAAAATTACATCAAGGTTCATACTGACAACTCTGACAAACCTCAAGATCATAAGATAGCAAATATTGGGCAAGCAAAACAAATCTTTTCTGTTCTATAAACTGCAAGCGACATTTTTGCCTTTGGGTGGTACACCACTTTCTTGGCCGACTGTACCTACGTATCCCATAATATAAATTATTATGAGTGGCTCGATGGTGCATCTAGCGCGCTTGTCCCGAGATTGAATAAACTAAGATGTTGGCTAAGGCCGTTGATTGGATGTGTAAACAAGAATATATTATCTCGTGTTCTTCCGTGCTTGGAAGGCATGTAAGCTTTGGTCCCGGCCGAATCTGCAGTCGTTAATACCCATCAACTCTCACTTCGTGTCAGCGTCGTGGGTTCTGTTATCTATAGGGTAGGCCACCAAAGGGTAGACATTGTGTTGATACTGATGATGATGACATTTTATGTTATTAAAATTAATTTAGCAAAATAACCAAAGCGACTTTACTTGACATTTCAGGTTCATCTCGTCGTGCTCGTTTCTTGATTATAAAATATAGTAGGGGGCAAACGAAGATTATTAATAGCGTAACAATGATCCCTATAATCCAGGGTAGTGTGCTGCTGGAGCTTCCTGTAGACAGGACACAGGCGTGGGTTATGTGAAGATCCTCGATAAATCTGTAACGTAGAAATTGGAATTATCATAGGCTCCGCAATGAACAATTAAGTGAAACGTAACGACAGCAAAATCTACTTAAGCACGCTTAAAATATTCCGTGGTCATACCATACCCGAGTGAAAACAACTTACCCTTCCAAACAGTCACCGCAGTTGACGACCGAAGTTACACAGACACCATCTTGAGCAGAACTTTCTCGATTAAGCTCACTACAGCTGATGCACTCGCGACAGAAGTGCACGGACATGTCACAATAGAATCCAGTGGAACACTGCGAGGTCTCTGTGCAAGCAGTAGGCTGTGCACTCATTGGCACACATAGCTTAATTCCCACCGCTATACCAATGAACCACAGCATTCTGAAACAAAATTTGTTATTTTTATCATAGTTGAAGAAGTTCTGATGACAGCAGAGCAGAATACAATTGTCACCACCCTCATCTCTCCCGTGGCTGTCGTACAAAACGACTAAGTCCGCGCCTCTATCATCGCGTCAGGTTATCTCCACGAACGAGCGATTAATCTGCCAGCGTATCATCATGACTCGTGACGAAATCACAGCGTGTCCGCGGCGACTCGTATAGGAATCGCCGCATTTTCTTGACGACTATTTATTGAAAGAGTTGCGCTCGCTTCAAGAGTGGAAAGTTCCGCGGCGAACACGCGGCGGGCGCGCCGCGACTAGCGACGATACCGTGGCGATACGAGACGTTAGCGCGAACATTGCCACTCGTCGCATCGTCGCGATAATACCGCCGTGTGCAGACGCGCTCATAGAGAGTATATAGATATACTTGGCACGCCGATAATATCGCCGCGATTCTATCGCTCGTGGAGACAGCGCCTTAGGTTAAAGACAGCGATGAGTAATGGGCAGCAGCACTCCTAGCAACATACTGCGATTTAAGTGCCCAATAGATGGCAATAAACTCGCCACCTTTTACATGGGACCTAACTTAATTAGCGAAAAGTGGGTGTTAATTCACCTTTGCCTACCCGGAGATTTTGGAGATATAGGCAAGATTTATGTATGTATGTATTGTATATGTTACTGTTACTAGCTGATCCGGCAAACATTGTTTTGCCCTTATCACCAAGGGCTAGAAAGAATAGCCTACGAACCTATTCTCAGGCCTACCAAATACATATTTACATGAATAATTTCATAAGAATCGGTCAAGCCGTTTCGGAGGAATTCGAAAACAACACGAGATTTGTAAATACCTATTACATAACATTTGGATAGCCGTGCTTTTAGTAAATCAGCATCATCGTTAAAACCATTATCTTCCTGCTCTGTTCCTAGGTTATCTGGGGTCGGCGGATGAATTTTAATGTTTCCTCTTCTATTCATACTGGGCAACACCGGGAAGGTTTAGCGAATGAATGTAAAGTAAAAGGGATGTAACGAATTATATTGAGAGCCGATGAGCATAGAGACTGATTGGGATGACAACAAGACAATCTTATTAGTTTATTCAAGATTGCCGTGGCTGTCTTTAATTAAAAACTGTACTTAAATTAAGGTTTCGTAGCAAATTTCTAGCTGTAATTTTTGTCAATGCATGTTTTTGTTAAATAAAAAATAATAAATAAATTAAGTTTTACAACCGGCCGGCCGGGCTGCCTGACACGAGCCCTCTATGGATATGCTCGTTGTTGATCAGGGTCACACCGAGCCAGGCCAACACGGAAGACTTTAAAACTTTATGACTATAATTTGTAAAATCAAGGATGATTGATATAACAGCGGTCATACTCATACACATTTTTGTCTATCCTTTTCGAACCTATAGCGTTTGATATTTGTTGCTTGCTGTCACAGCGATCAAGTTAAATTTACTCCCAGTCACCAAAACAAGAGCTTGACAAGACCCTAGCACGACATTACAAAAGCCTGAATGACGAGTAGTTAGCATTCAAAGCAATTGTAATAATCCAACGTTCAATATTAATTTTAAAATTCAAAAAGAATTGTACACATCACTAAAAAGTCATTTCGTATTAATATACGTTTTATGATTTAGGGAATCGGAATAGGGATAATTATGATACAATTCCCGGATAAAATATATACGGCATTCTGACTGGGGTGTTTCTCTCTTAAAGGGAAAATTTTAAGCAAAAAATGTCCTGCATGTTTTTTGCACTAAATATGCTGAAAATCTGGCCTAAATGGTAAATATATAAAAGATTTTCATGTTTCAACAAAGGGCCCGAAGATTTCTACACTATTTTACGATTTATAGCCAATTTTGTAAAATCTGGGTGCAGGGGACTGAAGGGATATCCAGGGGACTGACGTTTTTTATATAAAAGCAGTCAAAGTCACAAAACCATATAATTTTTTATATAAATAATATTTTTTTATTAATATTAATAGGTATCATTATTATAGCTTTAATCAAAATCAATATCAACATGTTTATTTAGTAAAGTAACATTATTAATTTCAGTCATTAAACAAAACTTTTATTTCTTTAAATGATATCTCATCGTTTAAAGTCTTTAACTATTACTTAAAACAATATTATTTCATTTTCTTCTTATTACAGAACTAATTAACAATCGGTCTCAACTTATATGAAACTTTCATTTACTTTTCAAAAAAACCTGTTTCCTTTCAATTTCACATCATTAGGTAACTTTTCTATAATTTGATTAAAACATCTGAAACATCTTTTCCATGAATTCTGAATAAATGAGCATTTTTATCACAATGTTTCAGGAAAGTAACCATGATTTTCTCTTCATCTAAGTCCACTTGAGATATTACACCAGCATATCTATATTCTACATTCTTTTTACATATTTCTACATATTCCACTATCACAATATCATCATTGTTATAGAACTTAGTATCAGAACTAGGATTTGGAAAATTTGCTAGTAGTGTCCGATTTATTCTCATAAAGATCTTTATCATCACTCTCTGCGTCCATGTAAATATCATGTACTTAGAGTTTTGTTTTAAGGTTAAATCCAATATTCTTATCTTGTAATGAGTACAATCATCATGGCAAAAACAGCTTAAACTCTTCATTATTAATTTGACAGGACTTCCTGATGCTAAAATATTGGATTTAGCTGATGGACTCCAAGAGTAACTAGACTTTTCAATTCTTTAGTTTCTTTTTCAATTTAAGGTTGATGGACTTAAAGAGTACCTACAAGCCTTTTCAATCCTTTTGTTTCATTTTCTATTAATCATTTCAAAAAGTTTTACAAAAATTACAGAACACTTTTTTTGAGTAGCTTCAACAGATGTTTCCAAGTTGTCAATATCACCTCCAGTAGCTACTACTGCATCTGCTGTTTTTTTACAGTTAGCACCTACCCCACCTGGAGCACTTTTTTTTAGCTTCATAAAAATGATAGGAGAAACAATGCATATTTGAAACCTCTTCCTGCTAATAGTAGCCAGTTTATAAAACATATCAGCTTTTTTTACAGTTCTTATTTAATTCATATTTTTCACTAGTTTTCTGAGGTCTTTTTTTATTTCTTAATGTATTTTAAGCGCTCTTTCTCTCGCATCTCTTCTCATTTTTGAGGAGCATTCTATAAACATTTCATGTCTTAACTTTTTCCGCTTTTCTCTTATTTTATAGTATATCTTGAAAGCTGGTGGCGCGTTGTGTTATTTTACCTGTAATGATTATGCATATGAGGTATACCAACTATACTAAGGATAAAGAATAAACTATCCATTAGTAGTTGCAAATCATTTGTATAATGATTTCTTTTTTCAGACTTTGTATTATAATAATTACGTAAAATGACAGTCCCCTGGAAGTTGAATCAGTCCCCTGCATGGATAAAGGGCAGGGGATTGACCCCAGAGGACTGATTTTTCTGAAATTTTACGCAAACAGCTCAAACAGTTATTAAGTCTATCCAATTTCTCCATTATATTAGACATTATTATTCGTATATCTATAAGATAATCACTAAATCAAATGTAAATGAAAACAAGGAACTACTTAAATCACTTACCAAAGGACTGATGCGTGTAGCGGCCCCTACACGTGATTTGGCAACAAACGGTGACCATACACTATCGCAAAAATGTTTTCGCCTTTTTTTCTCGAATATGCTTTAAGTTAACGTTGTTAGCTTTTCGTTCGACTATTAAAATCGCCGTCAACTTAAAGGTATTTCTTCTGGCGTCATTTTCAAAGTACACCAGGGGACTGATTGAAAAAATTCGGGACAAAGTTTGTGCCAAAATTTTTATATCAAAAATCAATTTTATTATAATAACTGTGCCATGTATGTATGCTGCTATGTTTGGAGATTTGTTATGCAGTTTAACATTTACCCAATTTGTAAGATAACTATTTTCAATTTTGATGTGTTGTCTTAATTTTGGGTTGGGGACATACCAGGGTACTGATTTTGAAGGGGTTTAAAAGATGTAAAATACTAAATAATTAATAGTTGTCTTCTTGAAATCTAGATAATTATAAAGGTCAGTGAGAGTTTTATCACATAAGATGTCTCAAAATATAAAAATAAACCTTTAAAGTCATATTTTTTGGTGGGGACTGGCAGTTTCCATTTAACAGAGAAACACCCACTGATATAAATTATATTTTTTTTATTTCACTATCGTTTCTTTTATAATCAATTTTTAATTAAGTACGTAGTATTATAATCATACTACAGGATGGTGCTGTACACAAGCAACTCTATGAGTATCTATCTCGAGTTGAAACGCGGATGCTAGTTCACCTCTGCCTACCCCTTCGGGGATATGGGCGTGATTTATGTATGTATGTATGTATGTATCTCGAGTTCACCAACATGTAATGGGCCTCGGAAACGATCAAGCGGCTTCGCGTCAAGCTCGTTCATTTTCTGTGCGTGTCATTCTGTTGCTAGTTAAAACAGGTCTTTTTTATGTCTGTTTGATTTGTTTGACTTGATGGTTAATTAATAATCGCCGTTTAACTGCCGCACTCAGAGACGTCAAATAACGTTAATGAGTACTTAACGTCAAAAAATGACAATTCAAAACTAGTCGCTATTCTTGCCGGGTCTATGGTCTAGATTTGAAAGAAAATTTTTGACATTAAATACTCATTAAAGTTAATTGACGTTTCTGAGTGCGGCAATAAGTGTTGGTGAACTCGAGCCTAAGATGGTCTTGTCTGTATAATGTAAATCGATAAGACATATTAATTAATAATCATTGTTTACAGACCCGATTCACAGAAAAATTCGTAATACTCAGTCTTGAGAAACAAGTAGGTAGGTACCAATAAAAGTGGTTTTTATTATGAAGCTATTCGATAATTCATGTAAAGTAAGTTTCACACAAGAAGTCTCTTGGCCTAAATCTTAATGCTTTGTTTTAAGAGCGAAAATAAAGTAAACGGCACTTCAGTCAGACTACCCAAAACTGTAAAATTTCTTCAATCGATTGTCAACATTCACAAAGCACAAAGTCGATTTAGAAATTTTGACATTATTTATGTGGTAGCCTGACGTGCTGCCGAGTGTACACTGCTATTTCAAAATTAACTAAGATAGTAAAAGGACAAAAATTGTAGTTATTTTTGAGATTACGACGAATGACTTTAAAGCGGGAGCGAAATGCTGCAAGAGTTGGACGACCGGGTGATTCACAGCACTATTTTAATTTATTCTACATACGCACGTGTGCTTTAAGCACCGAGTACGTACTTACAAGAATAATGATTATGGTGAACATTATTGAGTTACATAATATGCCTAGAAATGGTACAGTCGAAGAAATAAAATGGAACAGCACGTCAGACTACCACAAAATGGCAAAATTTCTCAATCGATATTGTGCTCTATTATTACCAAGTTAAGGTTGACAATCAATTGAAGAAATTTGACAGTTTTGGGTAGTCTGAAGTGCCGTTGACTGTACACACGGACACGTTCTTCTTATTCCTTTGGTGAATGTTCCGTGCAAGCCTGCCAGTATCTACATTCCGTCAGATTACAACTATCAATTACAAATATATTTTGCATTTTATATGGTACAGTCAACACTTTAGACTACCCAAAACTGTCAAATTTTTTCAATCGATTGTCAACCTTAACTTGGCAATAATAGAGCACAAAATTGATTGAGAATTTTTGCCATTTAGTGGTAGTCTGACGTGCTGTTGACTGTACTCAGCTACCTTTACACAGATGTGCTGTTGGCTCTAGGTACAGGCTTCTAGCTGGCATTGGCAAAAATAATCTATCATATAGGCACCGATTTATTAAAACAAATTAATCTCAATAATTAAAAATGATACAAACAAAATGTAGTTAGAGATTCTATGATTCAACTAATATCTGAACTTGACTTTATAGAATAAAGGTGTTGGTTTTAATTTATATCCCCGGATTATCGAAGGCACTATATTTGCTGATATTTAAAAATCTATAAACTCTCACCCTATTATAGTTATACTCTAATTTGCTTATAAAGATATCATACCACTTTGCTTTATAATAGTACAATTTAAGATGTCGTCACTAAATTACGTCACTATCCTTTGCGTCTCGCTGTGGAACACATCGTTACTATCTGATAATCCTATCAGATAGTGACGATGACGATAAGTACTTTTCTATTTCGATTTATAAATATACTTATATATACCTATAGGTTTATGTATGAGTATAATATACCCATACATAAACCTATAGCCCTCCTCGATAAAGAGACTATCCAACACAAAAATATTTTTTCAATTTGATACAATAGTTCCTGAGATTAGCGCGTTCAATTAACCAACCAGACAAACAAACTCTTCAGCTTTATAATATTAGTATAAATACCTAATATTTCTTCTTCTTTAAAGCCAGAACCCAATCAGATTCACCTATCGATTTCTACTAAAATGTCCTTAATTCAAAAAGCAAGATAATAATAATTACAAAACCATTTGGAGCTTCAGTCATCTAAAAGACTATATTATTTTTTCAAAATTTATTACTAGCAAGCATTTAACTACTATTACTAGCGTATAGAAGCGACACCGCAAACAAGAATTGTAGTCCGTGCGTTGATGCTCCGGATACTCATTTAGTCATTCGCCAACATTGAACTACTATTACTAGCGTATAGAAGCGACACCGCAAACAAGAAAAGTAGCCCGTGCGTTGATGCTCCGGAACAACAACTCATTTAGTCATTCGCCAACGCTCGAAGCAACTGCTTACCGAAATTGTGGCTACAAAACGATTTAAAAATGCCTTCTTGCGTGTTAAAAACATGCAAAAACGAATCAAAAACAAGTCAAAAAGTTAAGGGTGTGACTTATCATCGGTAAGTTACAAAATATTAATTAAAACATAACAAATATTAATTTTAAAACATAATTCGCCATTTTGTATGAAAATCATAGATTATGAAAAAGTGAACTATACAGAATGGACAATTGATAAATTGTTGGTGAATTTTGTGACTTTGATGCAACTGATAATTTTGTACTTTTTATTACTCAGTTTGTTATCATTCAATATAATTTCACTCTCAGACTAATTACTACTTGTGTTATGGATACTAGATAAATGCGCTTCACATTTTTATAAATAAACTACAACTATGGCTCGTGAGTAATTGTTGTTGTGAGAGTGTGTGTGTGTGTGTGTGTGTGTGTGTGTGTGTGTGTGTGTGTGTGCGTGTGTGTGTGCGTGTGTGTGTGTGTGTGTGTGTGATTACGAGGTTATGTTCCTTTTCTATAAATAAAAGGCAAGAATTTTTTTATTAACCCAAAATAATGATTTTTTTTCTGATGTTCATATTCTCAAAACGAATTTCTCGAACGTATTATTATAATAAAGGAGAATGCCCAAAATCTGAAACCAATTGGTTTCAGATCTGAAAACAAAATTAATTACTTAGCTTAGAATTTTGAGTTTATCTCAATAAAAGCTCGAGACAATTTTGCTTCAGGTACAAAATGGGCCCTAGAATGGGCATACCCCTTTTAAATAAAAATCAAAAGTAGTACCTAATTTTATTTAATTTTAAACTTGTAACTATTCATTGACTTTTCCTTTATTTCTTAACCATTTTATTTCTAAATAATATCTAAGTAATAATAATTTATTCAAATAAATATAAAAATAGATAATGCATTTAAATTCGGTTTCGTAGGCACTAAATCTTTGTCTCTTCTGCGATGCATAATCTATAAGGATATTTTTGTTAAGACTGCGTTGAAAGAAACGCGTAAGCGCCATGAAATCAGCGGCGCTTACGATGTTTTGGTCGCGAGAAAACTGTGCTCAATCAGCGATTAGCGCTGCATGTTTTAATACTTTGGTTAGACGATAATCCACTGGTAATTGTGTTAGCGCTTATGTTGTTTGTTTAGCGCTGCAGCATATAACTGATTCCACGCCACGCTCGCCCGCTCGCCCCGCACACCCCGCCACCGTAGGTAGATTCGAGTTGGGAGAATATTTTTGTTTGGCATAGCGTCTATAGTTTACTTTATAACTCAATGTTCGCCAACGCTACAGATCGATCTAAAAATGCCTGCGATTGATTGTTGCATGTTTTTAACACGCAAGACGTGTTAAAAACATGCAACAATCAATCAAAAACAAAACAAAAAGATAGTGGTGTGACTTATCATCGTTAATTATAACAAAATATTAATTAAAACATATCAAATATTAATTTAATATCCTTATTTCCACATTTGCGATTCATAATCTAATCTTTTAGGATATTTTTGTTAGACTGCGTTGAAAGAAACGCGTAAGCGCCATGAAATCGGCGGCGCTTAAGATGTTTTGGTCGCGAGAAAACTGTATTCTATCAGCGATCAGCGCTGCCTGTTTTAATACTTTGGTTAGACGATAATCGACTGCTAATTGTGTTACCGCTTAAGTTGTTTGTTTAGCGCTGTAGCATATAATTGATTCCACGCCACGCTCCTCCGCTCGTCCCGCACATCCCACCACCGTAGGTAGATTCGAGTATGGAGAATATTTTTGTTTGGCATAGCGTCTCAGTTTACTTTATAACTCAATGCTTGCAAGTTAAGATATATTTCTAAAACAAAACTAATTGGTCCAAAAATGGAATTGTAGGATTACTAAGCCTTTGCCATCCATAATTTTTCTTAAGCACCTTACAGATTTGACATATCGTCAAAGATTTGGCAGTTGTGATATTAATTTTATTTTTTAATTTTGTAGAGCCTATGACTTTAACCCACAAAAATCCTATAGTTGCACTTACGTCGTTTTAGAATAAGTAAGTTTTAAAATTTAAAATAAAAATACTTAATTAATTTTAAAATTAAAATAATAAAATACCTGAATATACAGAAACACTACTCAAAGTTTGAGTCGTGCTCAGCATTTAAGTGTTGTCAAAATTGACGTTTTTCCATACAGTTTTGCCCTTGAACGAATTGCTGAGTTTAGTGGGTAGTGAGTGGGGAAACGCCTGTACCTCGAATCCACATACAGGTATTACTCGCAACAGTCCCCAATGCTGCGGGATCCGTCTAACTCACTGGACAAAAATAAGTACGTTTTCACTTGGGGTGTGCCTGGCCCACCTCCTCGTGTGTCTGGTTCTTTAAGGGACTGGGTATTCTCTCAAGAAGTAGTAAAGTAGTAAAATAACTCGTTTGAGTAGTGGGAAGTTCCTTTGTCGGGTTGGGAAACAGACTTCACAGGGAAGGTCCGCCTTGTGTTGATTCCGTGCGGGCAGGCACAGAAGGGGGATAAAGGGATTTAATGGTGTTACACACTGTTCCCCGTCAACACGAGATATGGGAGCACTCAAAAGGATGATTAGTAGATAGTAGGGGACGCCTGCAACCTGCCTGGTGCCGCTAGAAGATGCGGAAACGCATTTTATCCTCTGGACAAAAACCCTGAGTAGGTAACACGGCTCGTGAATATAAATTAAATATAAAAGTATATTTAAATCATGTAGTTTCTTGCTACATGCCTTAAACGCATATTCGCGTCCGGTGCTATAATCTAACACAGGGGCGTTGAACCTTTTAACATTACTTACAAGCTTTTAGTTTGCTTGCACTGTGCAGCATGTCTAGGAAAGTGTCTCTTTCAAAATATGAAAAGTATTTTTCAAGCACTTGTTGGTAACTGATTGAGCTATAATTTCAAACCAAATCAAAGTGCTTATTTGCCTGTGAATAAGCTACACTGTAAATGGTAAACATAACATTAGAATCAATTTACTCAGCTATTAAATTTAGAAAAAATTAGTCATACAATTTAAAGCAAATTATTCAAAATCAACTCAATAACAATTAGGATCAAATTCAATAATTAAATAAATCATATCAAATTAAATTATTTGTTCACGCCTTAAAATATTTCATAAGACAGTAGTAAAAAAACTCTTTTAAAATTTAAGTTTAATCAATAAAATTAATTCCCCCTGTAATACAAATAGTCTTGGTAATTTCTACTTAAAAAATAAAACGGGATCCCAACGAAGTAACAACTACTTAAATAAAATATTAATTAACAAATCAAATTAAATTTAAATATTAAAATAAAATCTTTTTTTGATAATGTTGACAACCCCAGATTAATTTTTCTTTGTCAATATTTGGCTAATAATCTGGACAAAAATTATATAAGTTTATTAGTTATTTAATAATTCAATCAATACCCCAATACCCCAATTACAATTATAATAATTTTGATAAAGCAACATTAACTTACTATTAGAATTCATCTTCAGTAGCACTGATAAAAGCAGTAGCGAATTTGTTTAAAACACTTTTTGAGACATATAACTAGAAATACACACTGTCACTACCATGCTAGAACTACAACTAACGCCATTCGAATAGAAAATGTAATTTAAAATTTATTTTAAGACTTACATGCCAAAAACGCGAATTCGCGTCCTAATACTATTAATCAATGTGCTGTGTTTGAGATCTCGCGTTGATGTTGCCGTATTTAATTCGAAGGCATCCCATTTATGTTTATAGCATTATAGCATAAGGTTTATGTAGGCTGGCAGGCTCATAACTACGGTTAAAATATGAACTTTAACTGATAAATTCAATTAATTTTTAGGTTAGGTGTTAGTAAAATTCAGTTATAAGTAAACACTTTGGTATTTACTCAATGTAACTTCAGCTATCGGAGGGCTCTAGAGATTTTCTACATGTGTTGGGCTGACTGTAATCCTCATAGTGTACTTAAATCATGTCTATTTATCTTCAAAGACGTCTTGAGTTTTACAAACTTCTGCCTGCCTGACACTAACCCTGTTTATGTGTGTTGTTATTGGTATATGTATTGCCTTCCACCAATAGAATATTGTTACAATGCCTACCTAATACAAGAATAGCAAACTGTCATACTATATTGTGAGCAGCCAGTGTCCAGTAAAGTAGAATAGATACAGTAGAAATGAGAAAGTTGAGGACTATACATTTATACATTTACACATACATACATAGCTACATAAATTACGGCTTTATCCCCGAAGGGGAAGGACATAGGTGAACAACACCCACTTTTTACCACTTACGTTAGGTCCCATGTACTAGGTGGTGAGCCTATTGCCATATATTGGGCACAAGATTAGCACTATATTGCTAGGTGGTATATGAGAGGAATGCTGCTGCCCATTACTCATTGCTGTGTTTACCCTTAGTTGCCTTGTACAACAGCCACAGAAATGATGGGGATGATGACAATATTGTATTCTGCCCTTCCATCACCAATAAGCTAAGACTTTATATCCCACATACATAAATTAGTTACAGCTTAGAAATGGATGCTCGCATGTTTTAATCACATAGAAAGGCTGAGTGAAAGGATAGTGACAAAAAGGATTTATATAGTGGAAGTAAATGGAGAAATGTGAAGGGGAAGACCTAGGAGGATCTTTCATAATCAAATTGTCTAATGTAAGTCTATTAAAAAAGGGCCCAGTCAATAGTACCTGAAACCAACTTTAAATCCTCAACTACCGAGTTTCTTGAAAGTAAAAGTATATAGTAGTGTACTGTGACTGTACCACTGTACCTGTATTATATAAATATATGTACAATGACGTGTGGTGACGGCAGAGTAGAATACAATTGTCACCACCCCAAATCTCTCCCGTGGGTGTCGTACAAGGCGACTAAGGATAAATCAATGATGAGGAATGGGCAGCAGCGTTCCTCTTATACCACCCAGCAATGCACTGCGACTTTTGTGCCCGATAAATGGCAATAGGCTCGCCACCTGTTACATGGGACTTAACATAATTGGCGAAACGTGGGTGCTAGTTCACCTCTGCCTACCCCTTCTGGGATATAGGCGTGATTTATGTATGTATGTATGTATGTACAATCTGTTTGTGTTGATTTAAAGGAGAAAGACACAACACAATACATAAAAATATTCACACATTAACAGTCTTATTCATAAAAAGTTAAAATAGGTTTATTATCTTGTTTGTTCCCATAAAGCATTATTCAGATATGTCCAATAATGCTAAAAGGCTTTGCAAGTATTCAATAGCAGCTTTGTAACTTATAACAGGTCACTATACACCTCTCATAAAGAGAAATATGGCAGACAAATTATACCCTTAAGGGTCTATGAGAATGTTTGGAGAAATGATATCATAAAGCAATGCATAAGGCAATAAATAAATATATGATTTACAAATACACTAAGAATTTGAACTATCATTGACCATGATTTTTGTGAGGTGGGCTTGAGTACATGCATGTCCAATTCTTAAGAAACCTACAGAGAAAGAGGTTTTTGATATTTAGAAACATAAAAACTAGCCTTACTTAGGATTGCATTTTGAATATCGGCTTAATACTTTCTCATTTTTATTAGCAGGCAGTACTGAAAATTATTTCAGTCTGTCGTATTATGAAATTCAGCACAAACGTGATCCTTTTCTTATTTGTACTAAATTAATTTAAAGCCTATATATAAGCTATCTAAAAATACTTCTTGTAAATGAGTGTACATTAAAAAAGTCTTACTTGAGTAACTGCTTCAATGTCATGGCCATGATGATTGGTTTTAGTTGCTTTTAATATTTCATCATCTCACAACGGAACAAGATAGTTTTAAGTTGGTGTATTATCTATCTATTGTAGAACTGACGGTTCCCAATATTTTCAGCCTATAGTGTCACAGTTTTAGTTCTCCATATATATATCCTAGGGTCACCGGGCACAACACGCCACACACTGTACTGTAGTCTGTAGCAGAACTAGCTAATAATTACTAAAGAAAAGTTAGACATTGAATAGAAATTACAAAAATTCTAGACACAACACAAGGACAACAGCCCACAATGAAAATGAAAATGAAGTAACTAATTTTTTTTTTAGTTTTAATTAGTTTTTTTTTTTTTTTTTTGTTAAATTCTCCCTATATTTTAGGGAAGGCAAAGGGTCTAGCCCATACAGCCATGTCTTTAGTGTATATTTTATCTGTAGTTTCATGAAATAATGAGTGGATGAAATTATGAATGAAATGAATATTACGTTAAAATATGGGTGCCACATATTTTAACGCATCTAGGGAGTGCTTGGCGCGAATTGAATGGTAACAGAGTTAATGATGGTGCTTGATGAAATGGATAAAACCACTTTTTATAGTGATCTTCACCACTACATCAAAAACATCATAAGACTTGTTTTCAATGATTCTGCATAATTGCACATCAACACGGATACTTGTGCATCAAAATAACACCACTTTCACAGCACAAAATCCACTCTGCGACAATTTAAGAATTATCAAATAAAAATCTGACTGACACCACGAAACGCGCCAAACACTCCTTTTTTTTTAAATTGGCTTAACATTCCTGGGTACAAGTTCCTATTAGCAAGCAAGGAAAGGATAGAAAAGGACAAACGTAGAGTTTGCTCCACGAAAGAAGTCCCTTGGCTTCAACCTTAACTCGTTGCAATAAGAGCGAAAATAATGCTGTTGGCGGGACTTCTTTTGTGGAGCGAGCTCTAGATGTTCTGTGGAACGAACGAAACCATTTTGTTTATAGGTTTAACGTTCTTGAAAACTAGTCTTTTTAGAACTTTCTTCAAAACATAAATTTCATTTAAACTTTCTTAATTTTGAATTAATGATAAAATAAATGAATGAAATTAATTATTAAAATATGGGTGAAATACATTTTAACGATGTATAAAGTTCTCAACGTCAAACACGTTATAACACTTTTATTGCACATCAACACGGATGCCTGTGCATCAAAATAACACCACTTTCACGGAACAAAGTTCACTCTGAGCCCCGAATACAGAAACGCTACTCAAATTTAGGGGACTGCTTAAAAAGTTAAGTGGACACTACCTGTCAGAATTTGTATGGAAAAACGTCAATTTTGACAATACTTAAATGTTAAGCGGGACTCAAACTTTGAATAGCGTTTCTGTATTCGGAGGTGAAACAATTTTTGAATGAGTAAGAAAAAACTGACTGACACCACTGAAACATTCGTGTTGATGTGCAATTGACAACATTTCCATAATGACAACCTCCCAAAATAAAAGTACCGTTTCTTTTTTTAAATATTTTTATTATTATTTTTTTTTTGGTTTAATTCTCCCTATATTTTAGGGAAGGCAAAGGGTCTAGCCCATACAGCCATGTCTTTAGTGTATATTTTATCTGTAGTTTCATGAAATAATGAGTGGATGAAATTATGAATGAAATGAATATTACGTTAAAATATGGGTGTCACACATTTTAACGCATCTAGGGAGTGCTTGGCGCGAATTGAATGGTAACAGAGTTCATAATGGTGACTGATGAAGTGAGCAAAACCACTTTTTACGTGGTTTTCACCACAACATCAAACACCATCACAAGACTTATTTTCAATGATTCTGCATAATTGCACATCAACACTTTCACTGCACAAAATCCACTCTGTAACAATTTTTGAATAAGTGAAAATAAATCTGACTGTCACCACGAAACGCGCCAAACACTCTCTCTATTATTATTTTTTATTACTTAATTACAGAGAAAAAAAATAAAAAATTATCTATGATAACTTTTTTATTCTTCCATCTAGGAAGGCAAACTTTTTAATTCATACATCCACGACCGTGAGGTCATCGCATGTTTTATACATTTTTTTTTTTCTCTGTAATTAAGTAATTAAAAAACTAAAATATTTTCGAAGTCAGGATTGGAAAACAAAAAACGGTATTTTTATTTTGGGAGTTGTCATTTTTGAAATGTTGTCAATATGTCAATTGTCATTTGTCATCCATCCTTGTGCACCATCCATTCATGTCCGATGTCCATGACAAGCAAAGAGAATACAATATATCCGTAGTATTATTCTCCTCTATCAAAGAGAATACAATACTACGTAAGAAGAGACGGGACTCCATAGAGCAAAATTAATCCGACCAAATGTCAAAATTAAGTACCTCAACGTAGCCAACCTAAAAACTGATAAACAAAGAGTTCTGCCAACCTAAAGGGCAAAATAGAGATGTGCCACCTGCTATTCAAAATTTTATCGATATCGATGAACGCATCGACCTGCACTTTATTAAAAACAATAATTTTCAAATTTCTACTGAGACACTATACCTCGTTTTTTAACTTTAAAGTACTGAATCAAACAAGTAGATGTTATAAATAAATTATCAAGGCTAACCATAATCTATGGGCAGTACTTTTATTAAAAAACGAAGTATGTGTTCACTTTGATATTTTGAAATAAAAAAACTTTCTGTTGTACTGTTTATAATCTATGTTTGTTTATAATTAATTTTCAAATAACTTTCTTCTTTCAAGGAGTTAACTGCATGTTAGAAGTTTCAGAATTCGACTTAGGTCGTCGCTTTCTTAAAACTGAAATTAAATAAATATAAATGATTAAAGAACTATATTTAATACCAATAATTAATAAATATTATATTTAAGATTTTAACTGACCATGCAACACCTTACTCTCTTTTCATATCTCAATTTTTTCGATTCATCTCGAACTTCAGAAACCGAAAAAATGCACGAAACATCTGTAATAAAACAAATTATTTATTTATTTAAATCAAATTGTATTAAGTTTAGCTTTGATGACGTAAAATGAATAAATTATTATGTATTATTATTGTTACCAAGACTTTGTTCTAGTTTACAACTTTAATTAAAAGCATCGATATTGATTTTTAACCATGTGATCATAACATCACTATTTTTGCACAGGTTAATGTTTTGAATAAAATTATTAATATTACATCCAATTGTATTATAAAAAATACAAAATAATGTAAAATTGTTAATGAACTACTCACCGAAGCTCATCCAGAGTAAATTGGGCCTTAAAAACCGTTGTGTTGTTTTTTGTACAGATTTCAAACCACAAATTTCACACTTTTTATACTTCATGCTGAAGAAGATTTACCAATATTTATGTTTATATAACACGCTTTCAGAAGCTGCTTAAGAATTTGCAATTACATTTAACTGCCGATCAACACAGACTTTGATATAATATAATTGTTTTTTATTTAAACTATACGACTAAACGACCGTTGCGCTGACAGATGAATGACTTTTCACCCAAGAACGAGAAAGGTTGAGGAATAGAGTGAGACAGATATAGTCGCCATTAAAATTCACTTAAGTTTCATAGAACGTTTTTTCTGTATGAAGTTGCGACAGACTGTCCTCTATGATACAATACTACGATGACAAGCATCCACCTTACTCCGTAGAACTAATTCAGAGAGTATCTAACTTGCGGTTTGGGGCAGTTATTATATACTCTTTGGTTTGGGGTGTGGAATAATAAACCTTTCTTACGGCTTAGTGAAACAATTTTAATGGACTTTGACGGCGACCGTAAAACCAAAGAGAATACAATACTACGTAAGAAGAGACGGGACTCCATAGAGCAAAATTAATCCGACCAAATGTCAAAATTAAGTACCTCAACGTAGCCAACCTAAAAACTGACAAACAAAGAGTTCTGCCAACCTAAAGGGCAAAATAGAGATGTGCCACCTGCTATTCAAAATTTTATCGATATCGATGAACGCATCGACCTGCACTTTATTAAAAACAATAATTTTAAAATTTCTACTGAGACACTATACCTCGTTTTTTAACTTTAAAGTACTGAATCAAACAAGTAGATGTTATAAATAAATTATCAAGGCTAACCATAATCTATGGGCAGTACTTTTATTAAAAAACGAAGTATGTGTTCACTTTGATATTTGAAATAAAAAAACTTTCTGTTGTACTGTTTATAATCTATGTTTGTATTTTATTAATTTTCAAATAACTTTCTTCTTTCAAGGAGTTAACTGCATGTTAGAAGTTTCAGAATTTGACTTAGGTCGTCGCTTTCTTAAAACTGAAATTAAATAAATATAAATGATTATAGAACTATATTTAATACCAATAATTAATAAATATTATATTTAAGATTTTAACTGACCATGCAACACCTTACTCTCTTTTCATATCTCAATTTTCTCGATTCATCTCGAACTTCAGAAACCGAAAAAATGCACGAAACATCTGTAATTAAACAAATTATTTATTTATTTAAATCAAATTGTATTAAGTTTAGCTTTGATGACGTAAAATGTATAAATTATTATGTATTATTATTGTTACCAAGACTTTGTTCTAGTTTACAACTTTAATTAAAAGCATCGATATTGATTTTTAACCATGTGATCATAACATCACTATTTTTGCACAGGTTAATGTTTTGAATAAATTATTAATATTACATCCAATTGTATTATAAAAAATACAAAATAATGTAAAATTGTTAATGAACTACTCACCGAAGCTCATCCAGAGTAAATTGGGCCTTAAAAACCGTTGTCTTGTTTTTTGTACAGATTTCAAACCACAAATTTCACACTTTTTATACTTCATGCTGAAGAAGATTTACCAATATTTATGTTTATATAACACGCTTTCAGAAGCTGCTTAAGAATTTGCAATTACATTTAACTGCCGATCAACACAGACTTTGATATAATATAATTGTTTTTTATTTAAACTATACGACTAAACGACCGTTGCGCTGACAGATGAATGACTTTTCACCCAAGAACGAGAAAGGTTGAGGAATAGAGTGAGACAGATATAGTCGCCATTAAAATTCACTTAATTTTCATAGAACGTTTTTTCTGTATGAAGTTGCGACAGACTGCGTAAAACCTTTGGGAAACTGGGTGAAATGGCATCGGATAACAGTGCTGAAACTTCTCGACTCGTCTCCAATAATACTTCAAATATTAGTTATTTGAATCTACTCAGTAATGTTTTTGCTACAGTGTTTATTGGAATAATTTGTTACTGCTGTTTTCGAGATGGAATTTCCCTTTTCTCATTTCATCCAATTTTAATGACGCTTGGGGTAAGTTATGGCAACTGATTGCAGAAAATAAATTTAGTCTAAACTATGCTAAAAGGGGTATGCCCAATCTTGTATGGACGTTGGTTTCAGATTTTAACAATTTTGTACCTCAATAAAACCATACCCCGATTTGTAAGGTTTGAAATGTATATGAAAAAAAAATTTTTTTTGTAGTTGGGTTTAAGAGAAAGCACCTAATTTTAGGTTATAATCTTACATAAAAAACGTTATTTTCTTTATTATTTTACTTTATTTCATGACATGATAAATCGTAATCATAGAAGTTCATAATACATAATAGTAAAACTTATTACTTAACTTAGAATTTTGAGAGTTTATCTCAAAAAAGCTTGAGACCTTTATTCACGTAAATTGGTTTTTGCTTAGTTAAATTTTTATTCTATTTTTTTTCAGTGGATTTTCATCATGACCACAGCTATCAATGCAATCACTCCAGGAGACTTTGCTTCTGAATGGATGCCTATTCGTTTGCGGAGTGCTCGTCATTGGGTATTGCAACTTCTTGGAGGTATTATATTATTTGCTGGATTTTTGGTGATACTGATAAATAAAACATTATTTGATAAACCCCACTTCCAAACACTTCATGCTAAATTTGGCCTGACCTCCCTGATTTTTACTACTTTTACTATGTTTGGTGGATTGGGGGCACTGTATAGCCTCAAACTGAAACAATATATTGCACCAATTTATGTTAAACTGATACATGCTTCAGCGGGTCTTTTTACATTTGTTTTTGGAATCATTACTATTTGCCTTGGTTTGTTTTCTCAGTGGTGGCTAAATGTTGGAAATGAAATTATGAGGTACATGAGCTTGTCATTAGTGTTGCTGGTGATGTTGTTCACAATATTGAGGCCTCTATTGAAAATCTATTTTCGTCTTAAAGAGAGACTTGATAATTCTAATTGAATTTATTTTATATTCAAATTGCCAACTGCATGTAATACATTTGGTCTTTTAAGATTATTAATGCTGTGCTTAATAATAACTTGTTACCCTCTACAGACATTACAATATTTTTAATACAGAATTATAAATAATATTTTCCATTCACAATAACTTATTTATATGTAGGTAAGGGTAACAAAATACTTTGAGTTGCACAGTATTCTGATACATTGTAGTTATTTTGTTCTGTAAGTTTTACAGATTCCTAAGTAGCTGACTGATAATATCTTAAATGTATACAGTTTAATTGTAAAATAATATTTTACATTTGTTAATCAATTCAATTTCTAAATGCTGTCCAGATTTTTTTAAATTAAGTGCATAATTTAAATATTAAATACCTAATTAATATTTCATATAATAATGTGATGTTACATCAGTTTAACATTATTAAAATAGAATTGACTGTAAAAATTATTCAAGTAATATTTACCTTGTGTCTAAAGCAGGTTAATGTCATAAAGAATAGGATTGTCAAGCAAAGCAATTGAGCATCTAGCTAGACCTAGGCAGCCAAAGTCCTAACTCTGACAAGAATACCATCTAATACAGGGTATTTTTTATTATGGTTTTTAATATTTTGTAAAGAAAGTAAAGATCTATTGTTTCATGTGGAGTTAAAGTTTAATATGTGATACTTTTATTTTACTCACAAATCTATTCCCATTATAATCCCTTGAATTTTAATTAATATATTAATGGTAATAGGTTTAGCCTAATTTTTGTGACTTATATTTTAATCAAATTAAACAGAGATTAAAGCCAAAATTCACCTGAATTTCTGCTGTGATGGTAAACATTGTACTTAAGCTGTGCCAAATTATTTTAGACACTCATAGCAGTTGTACTAAATATAAAAAAAATCAAAGTCTGTACAAGTTTGTATATTTGTTTATTTATTTTGTATGCTAAACATACCATAACATATAGAATTATGAACATAGAAACTATTTTTAATCATAATATAGTACTTATTTTAATAAGCTGCTATATTTTATACAAGGCAAAATGTATACATTTTTTTTTTCATCAAAATTATCCATTTATTAATTTTGCCATATGTGTTAATATCTGTAATATTTATCATATTATGTATACCTGTAACCTAAATTATATAGTAAAATATGTATAATTATGTTCATTGTTAAACTGGATACCAATTATATTAATTTACTACATGTGCATGTTGCGCATTAAAAATGGTAATCATGTCTTCCAATCTACTTAGGAATTTAGGAATACATCATCATCATTCTATTAGTCTGGTGCAGTCTTCAGCCCTTATCATCACTTACCATCAGGTGAGATGAAGGGGAATAATAAAAATCTTTCAATATACATTGCATTTACTTGTCACTCTGGAGTAGACCTATACCTTATTTTTTTATAATGATTTCTTTTCTTTAGTCTTAAATAAAAATGTTACACACAAAGTCATTTATGGTAATTTTAAATACATAGAGTGGTAACCTGTTAACTGTTAGTACTTCAATGAACAATTTCATATCTTTGTAGATTTTATTGGTGCTTTTGTACATTAATTACATCATCAGACATTCCAAAAGGTATCTCACGTCAGTTTTATTTTTAAGTACTGTTAAGTTTGTAGCGAACATTATAGTGGTTGAACTAGTACTGACCTAGCTGAAACTTACAAAGTATCTATACCATCTATTCAAATATCGTTAAAGTAGGATTAACCAAGCAAACAATACAGTATACAAGTACCTATATTTGATTTTATTTTTTATTGAATTGAATATTGTTTTATATATTATAATTGAATATTAATATTATAAATATCCTATTTAAGTTAATCCTATTTACATTAAAATAGTTTATTAAGTAGTACCTATTTTAGTTTATGGGCTGCGACAGTAAATAGCGCTATAGTTTTAACTTTATTGTGTAAGTTATGTTATTTTAGTATACAACTTTTCTAGTCACACTTTAAAGAGCTATCGATTGTATCGTATATGGTGTATCATTATACTCAAAACTGTTATTTCGTCTGTATATTGTAGGGCTTATAAGAATCGCAATCATACATAATAAATATAATGAGAGAGAGATTGATTTACGCAAGAACGAACTTTATGTAGAGTAAGGCTATTGTTCGTACTAATTTTCGACTTTCGTCCCGGTTATTTTAAGGTCTCGGTATACTTACTTAACGAGATAATACCTCGGACGGTACGGGGATGTGACTGCCTCGTTCAAAACGCCCCATGAGTGCTACGTTCACGCCCTGTCCGTGACTCCGTGACATAATTATGTCCTTCATGTACATTTTGAAGAAAAATAGACCACTATTAAATTATTGGAACGGTAATAAAATGGATATTATTGATGTCTGGTGATGTAGAATCATATTCGATGATTATCACTAGACATTCTTAGTGATCTCCATGATTTTTCACTTTAAAAGCCCTATTACATTTTATTTTATTTCTATTACATTTTTCAAAAAATGGCCAATTTTAGCGTTGTTGATCTCAGAAACAAAAATAAATTGCACCTAATTTTTAGTTATAATCTTACATAAAAAACATTATTTTCTTTATTATTTTACTTTATAGGGCACATGATAAATCGTAATAGAAGGTCATAATATACAGGGTTACTTTTAAAACAACAAAATCCTCGCAGGAGTAGATAGCTAACATCTTAAGCAACAATGGTGTGTTTGTTCTATGACTTTTGATGATTCATAAGATTTAACTTTCATACAAAAATAAATACTAATTTAATTTACCGCTCTAAAAGTCAATAGCTCTACGCACACCTACTTGCATCGGCATATATGCTCGGCCACACTATCGCGATAACGCGAAGATTTGCGTTGTCGCGACACGTCTGGCCAACAAGTTCGTCCTATCGCGAATCATGTTCGCGAATGCGAATGCCTTTCGCGTGGGTGTTTGTAAACTGCCGCACATCAAAGAGTTTTATCACGACAAAGTTCGTGCGGTTGGCTACACTTCGCGCGCTTTTAGTTGACTGCAAGACGTAAGCGGTTTAATAAAGATGCAGTAAATAATTATTTGCCGACATATAATATAGCGCAACCGCCTCATCCATTTTTATTCGCGAAATTAATTTAGTGCGACGTTCTAGATTATCGCAACGTTCTAGATTATCGCGAAGTAACGAAGTTTTTTTTTGTGGCCAAGCACTTCGTCGTAGAGCGAACACGAAGTTATATCGCGACAACGCGAACACAAATCTTCGTCTTCAAGTATGGCCGTAGCATAAGCAGCGCGCGGGCCTAGCGTAGAGGTCGTCCTTTCGTTTATGAATGAAAACGTAGACGTATAAATGTCACGACGGTACAATAAAAACTTAAATTAATTTTGCGCAATGTATTGCATTGTATTGAAACTCGTAAAACAAACGTTGTTGTTTATGATGTTAGCTATCGTGTCACGGGAGGTTTTTGGTGTTTTAAAAATAACCCTGTATAATAGTAAAACTAATTACTTAGCTTGGCGGTCAATATCATAAATATCACAAACTTACTATATTAATGGTCATGGACTCCAAGCATTTTTTAACCTTATTCCGTCAGGAAAAAGCATGTTTTGTTTGTGTCATGTAAAATCTTCATTTTTAGGTCGGTATTTTTCTCTAACTCATTTTGGCAAAATTTCGGATTATGTCGTTGTTATATTAAGAGTTAATGTTCAAATAAAAACCAAATACCTAATGATTAAGCATAACTGCTATGGTTTCCATAGTTCCTTGATAAATATCTACAGTTACAGTTGTGTACCTACGTAAATGCAAATGCAAAAGTATGACAGGCTGTGTCAGCTCACCTCTGTTTGTTGGCTTTCCATGTAATGCTTAAACCCAAAAGTTTTTACTTAGTGTTAAAATATAAAAATATATAGGCGTGATTTATATATAAAAACTGGCTTAGATAAATTTTACTAAAAACTTTGTTAGATCCTGAATAGGTAGATAAATGTTGTTGCGTTATTTTATTAGGTAGGTATATAGTACCTACATTTTAATAAATATATTTACAATTTCTTATAAGTACCTACATATGTGTCTATTTATGTCTATAAGCATATTTTGATGAAATATATACATAATCTGCTATCAAAATCGATTTGTTTTATTTCATTATCTTCGGCCTACTAGTTCTTAAATTTAAAACCTATCTAGTGTTACGTGGTATTGTATTCTCTTTGCTATCTAGGTGCATACATAATTATTATAATCTGTATATATTGAAGGGGGAGGCAGAGGAGTAGTCTAACACCTATATTTATCCATACAATTGTCACCACCCCAAATCTCTCCCGTGGGTGTCGTACAAGGCGACTAAGGATAAATCAATCATGAGGAATGGGCAGCAGCGTTCCTCTTGTACCACCTAGCAATAGCAATATACTGCGACTTTTGTGCCCGATAAATGGCAATAGGCTCGCCACCTATTACATGGGACCTGGCATGGTTGGCGTAATGTGGGTGCTAGTTCGCCTCTGCCTGCCCCTTCGGGGATGTAGGCGTGATTTATGTATGTATGTAATAATAGGGCCGAGTTTAGGTACTTCAAAAGGGGGTATATTGTACGCCTCACGGAACCTTTTTTGAGCGCTGGATTTAAATAACGCTGGAACTGAATATTATTTACAATATATGAACCTAATACTTAATGTCATTATAATTGATCTACCTACTGAGTAATTGGCGTACAATATCATCATTCCTGCACTGTTTCCAGTTTATCTGGGTCGACGTAACGTTTCCTTTTCCATTCATATTCGTTAGATTTCATCAAACCATCCACTTCCTTGTGATTCATATCATCCATCACATCGGAAAGGTGCTAGTGATGAATATATAAAAGTATATTCTTTGTAATAGAAAAGGAACATGTGGAGACTGATGAACCGAGAGACGAAATGGAATGGCAATGCTCCGATCCATACTACTCAAGGTTTGGATGGATAGCCCATTGCTCAAAAAGATTACATCAGCGCTATCAAGTTGAATAAGTATTGATGTGATATGAAGCAGTGGCAATATAATAGATACTAAGCAGAAAACTTGAGACTGGCAAAATCTAACCGCCTCCGTAGTCTAGGGTTCGTCTACCGGAAATAAGATCTCCCGGGTTCTGGGTTAAATCCCCAGAGTACAGTAGGTACTGTACTCGGTTTGGTTGGTGGTAGGACTTCTTTCAAGTCCGCCTGGCGAGCTATCACCATGTTATCAAAATCTGTCATCATAATAATAATTTTGACAACATTATTTTTTGTTGTCTGTATGTCTTACATTATTTTGTTGCAACAAATTAATGTAAGACAGACAGCCTCTCTGTGATTGAGGATTCCATGTGAAGCTCAATTCCGTCTTCGGCCCTTATCGTCCTTACCATCAGGTGAGATGAAGGGCTATAGCTTCCCTGTCAAGCACATATATAAATATTCTCCTAGTTCCTCTTATGCCACCTAGTAATTTCGTCATCACCCCCATCTCTCCTGCGGGTGTCGTACAAGGCGACCAACTGATAAAACAACAATGAATGATGGGCAGCAGCAGTCCTCATATATGCCACCCTAGCAATGTACTACAATTTCCGTGTCCGATAAATGGCAATAGGCTTGCCATCTATTACATCGGACCTAATTTGGCGCAACGTGGGATTCACCTCTGCTTACCCCTTCGGGGATAATTTGGCGTGATTTATGTATGTATGTAGTACGGCGCATCGTGTAGCAGCAGACGTAGAATAGAATTCCAAAATTGCTCAGTTATAATATTCAGTTAACAGTTGTCAAAATTAACCAATATACCTTGGTTAATTTTGACAGTCGACATTATGGTACACCTACCTTGTACTTTGACAATACTGAGTAGACAGCTTGGGTAATCATAAGCGCTCCTGCACACGATGCCGTCACCGTGCCGCCGCCACACCTTTACACTGTAGATACGCGCCGCGTAAAGCACGCCACAGCGCCGCCAAACCATAATTTTACCGGTTCACTATTCTGTTGTTAGTAATACATTGCTAGTTAGTTACGTGTGATCTTCGTAAGTAGCAATGTATAGTGGACCGGTAAAATTATGGTTTGGCGGCGCGGTGGCCTGCTTTACGCGGCGCGTATCTACAGTGTAAAGGTGTGGCGGCGGCACGGTGACGCGGACCCGCGGACGGCATCGTGTGCAGGAGCGCTTACGGTGCAATCAAATTACATGGTGAAATTATATGGGCAAACGCCATAGAAAAATGAAGAATTTCTATACCAAGTATCAAAGAGTATATAAACATAAACGTTTACCGTATTTAATATTAACATTTATAATACATAAATTATTATATTGCGTATATCTAAATGGAGCATTGTTACGTTTTAAATTAGTAAAAATTGAATATAAAAAAATAAAAATTTTATACTTTCACGTTATTTTTTATTATATAATTGTAAAAACTAACTCTCACCTAATTAATTTGGATATACCATGTTACTAACACATTGAATAACAAAAAATATAGACATAGACATTGTGGTCTCAAATAAATTATTTTTATTTTATGTCATCATAGTCAGTTGTGTACCCTTTAAGTGCATTTGCACTTGTTGTATGTTTACTTGTAGAATAGTTGCACCAGGCCGGGCGGGGGCAACGTAAGAAGTTAGCTCGCAAAGTAAGAATAAGGTTTGCTAGTTGGAATGTTGGAACGATGAATGGAAGAGCCAGAGAGTTAGCTGATGTATTAAAGAGACGAAGAATAAATGTAGCATGCTTGCAGGAAACTAAGTGGAAGGAAAAAAGGCGAGAGAGATTGGTGAAGGATACAAGTTCTTCTATTGTGGGAGTGATGGTAAAAGGAATGGAGTGGGAATAGTGTTAGACCAAAACCTTGAAGAAAGAAAGAAAGCGTGATGAATGTAAAAAGAGTGAATGATAGGTTGATTGCTTTGAAACTGCAGTAAGAAAGTGGAATTCTGAATGTTATAAGTGTGTATGCACCACAGGTAGGATGTGACGAGAGAGTGAAAGAGAAATTCTGGGAGGACTTTGACTCGGTGATAATATTAGGTTGGGGAAAAAGTCTTTTCGCATTATAGTATGTATAAACTTGTAATAAAATCTCTTTGGCTATACTATTTGTATCTGGCTGGTTTTGGTATCATTGAAAGTTTAAATTTTAAAGAACATAATTCCAAATTCAAATTAGGAAAATGTGTGATTTTCATTTGTTTTTCGTACCGCCAAGATGAGTGAATATAATGAAGAAATCTCAGAGTAAATAGGTTCTATTTACTCCGAGGTAGAAATTCGATACATTTTAAAATTTTACTACAAAAAAGGTAAAAATGCAACGCAAGCCGCGAAAAAAATTTGCGATGTTTATGGACCTAGTGCAGTGTCTGTGAGTGTAGCACAAATTTGGTTTAAGCGTTTTCAATCCGGAAATTTTGATGTCAAAGATGTACGTCGCTCTGGTCGCCCTATTACAGATAAAATGGATGCCATTTTTGAAAAGTGGAGCAAGATCGGCATGTCAGTAGTTACGACGTAGCTGAAGAACTGGGAATTGATCACAAAACAGTTTTGGCGCATTTGAAAAAAACTGGGTACACAAAAAAGCTCGACATTTGGGTACCCCACGAGCTC
Source organism: Cataclysta lemnata (assembly GCA_963931975.1). NCBI lineage: Eukaryota > Metazoa > Arthropoda > Insecta > Lepidoptera > Crambidae > Cataclysta > Cataclysta lemnata. The sequence continues at coordinate 11,033,361 of OZ008345.1, read as the reverse complement.
ACTGAAAGAAACCTAATGAACCGTGTACTCATTTGTGATTCTTTATTACGACGTTATGAAACCGAACCATTTTTGAAAAAGCTGATAACTGGTGATGAAAAGTGGATCTGGTACGACAAGAACGTGCGAAAAAGGTCGTGGTCAAAGGCCGGTCAGGCTTCACAGACTGTGGCGAAACCCGGGTTAACTCGCAACAAGGTGATGCTGTATGTGTGGTGGGATTGGAAGGGCATTATTCATTATGAGCTGTTACCACCAGGCAGGACCATCGATTCTGAACTCTACTGCGAACAACTGATGAGATTAAAGCAAGAAGTTGAGAGAAAGCGGCCGGAATTAATCAACAGAAGGGGTGTGGTTTTTCATCATGATAACGCTAGACCTCACACATCTTTAGCCACTCAGCAAAAATTAAGAGAGTTTGGCTGGGAGGTGTTAATGCATCCGCCGTATAGTCCTGACCTTGCACCTTCAGATTTCTACCTGTTTCGGTCTCTTCAGAATTCTTTAGGCAGTGTCAGGTTAACATCACGAGAGGACTGCCAAAATCACTTGTCGCGGTATTTTGACCAGAAGTCCCAAAATTTCTATGGCAATGGGATCATGTCCCTACCTACAAGATGGCAAAAAGTTATCGAACAAAATGGTACCTACATACTTTAGTTAAATGTAAATAAACTATATTAAAAAATGTTTTGAATTTTCTTAAAAAATGCGAAGGAACTTTTTCCCCAACCTATTATGTATACCAATGCATGAAGAAATCTGTGTAGGTGGAGATTTCAACGGACATGTGGGAAGAATGAGAGTAGGGTATGAACGAGTACATGGAGAGTGGGGTTTTGGCCTGCGTAATTCGGAAGGAGACACCTTTTTAGAAACTGCAGTAGCACACGACTTAGCTGTAGTCAATACATGGTTTCAGAAAAAGGATGGTCACCTGATTACGTATGGGAGTGGGAACCATAAGACCCAAATTGACTACTTCCTTATAAGACGGAACCATCTAAACCTCGTCAAAAATTGTAAAGTCGTACCGGGTGAAGACTTGGTCACACAGCACAGACTTTTAATAACGGAAGTAGTCAATGAGGTTAAATACAGTAAAAGGAAAGAACGCCCTCCAAGAATAAAATGGCAAATGCTAGAGAAGGATGACTGTGCGAATGAATTTAAGAAATGTGTAGAGAGTAAAATTATTGAAATGGGAGATATGTATGAGAGAACGGTAAATGAATGTTGGGATGAGATGGCAGAGTGTATCAGAAACGTTGCGAAAGATGTTCTGGGGGTGACAAAAGGGAAAGGTGTGATCGAGAGAGAAACGTGGTGGTGGTCGGAAGAAGTTAGGAAGGCTTTGAAAGATTAATTCAAAGAATGGCAGAGTATTGATGATAGGAATGTTAGCATAAAAGAAATGAAGAAGTCGGAGTATGATGAATGTAAGAAAAAAGCCAAAAAGGCCATCGCCAAGAGCATCAGCCCAGGATACTTTGTATGATGCCTTGGATACACCAGCTGGCCAAAAAAATCTATATCGGCTCGCCAAGGCAAGGGAAAGAATGACGAAGGATGTATCAAAAATTAAATGTATAAAAGATGAAGAAGGAGAGGTCCTGTCAGATGATGGAAAAATAAGGGAAAGATGGAAGGTATATTTTGAAAGATTGATGAATGAAGAAAACGATTGGGATGGTGTGTTAGCTGAAAAGCCAGTTAATGTAGGATTAGTGAAAGAGATTACAGTGAATGAAGTGAAAGATGTTATAAGTGGAATGAAGAATGGGAAAGCCGCGGGACCAGATAATATACCTGTAGAAGTATGGAAGTTATTAAAAATGGATGGATGGAAATGGTTAGCTTTATTCTTCAATAAGTTGTTACAGGAAGAAGAGCTACCCCATGAATGGTGTACCAGCACTTTGGTACCCATCTTTAAAAATAAGGGCGATGTTCTTGAGTGTAACAACTATCGGGGAATAAAGCTAATGTCACATAGTATGAAAGCATGGGAAAAAGTAATTGAACGAAGACTGAGAGAAGAGACTGAAGTGTCACAAAACCAGTCAAAACCGGGTTTATGCCTGGTCGGGGAACAACAGATGCCATTTTCTTCGCCAACTGTGCGACAAGTACAGACGTGCACATAAAAACTTGCACATGGTTTTTATAGACCTCGAAAAGGCATACGACCGGGTACCTCGTAAGGTTTTGTGGTGGGCACTGAAGGAGAAAGGCGTGCCTGGGAAGTATGTGGAGTTGATCCGAGTTATGTACAGCAGATATAGTACCCAAGTCCGCTCCACTACTGGTACTACTACCAGCTTCAATGTGGCCGTCGGCTTGATGCAAGCTCAGGTTCGGCTCTGAGCCCGTACCTCTTCTTGTTAATATTGGACGCCCTGACGTCGGATATACAAGAGGAGGCTCCTTGGTGCATGCCTTTTGCGGATGACATTGTGCTGGTAGCGGAGAATGGCCTAGAGATCCAGAACAGATTGGAAGAATGGCTACAGAGGATAGAGTGTGTTGGACTTAGAGTGAGCTGGACCAAAACAGAATTTATGTTCTGTGATTTTGGTGGTGAATCTGGTCCAATACCCATTAATCTAGCCGGAATGCCTCTGCCAGTCTGTTCCAATATTCGGTACCTAGGTTCATTTGTGCAAGCAGATAGGGACATAGATCGGGAAATTACAAACCGGATCAACGCAGGTTGGATGAAATGGCGACAGGTCACAGCAACTACATGCGACCCAAGAATGCCACTGAAACTAAAAGGAAAGATCTACAAGTCTGTTATAAGACCTGTCGTTATGTATGGATCGGAATGTTGGGCTGTAAAAAAGATGATGAAAGAAAATTGCATGCGGCCGAGATGAGAATGTTGAGATGGATGTGCGGAGTGACAAAAATGGACAAAATACGGAATGAGTACGTAAGAGGGAGTCTGAAAGTGGCGCCAGTAACAGAGAAGATGAAAGGGAGCCGTTTAGCTTGGTATGGACATGTTATGAGACGTGATGCCATGAATGTGAGTAGGAAAGTTATGGACATGAATGTTGATGGATGTCGAAGTAGAGGAAGACCACTGAAAAGATGGATAGATTATGTGAGGTGTGATATGAAGGTGATGGATGTGAAAGAGGAGATGACGAGTGACAGAAGAGAATGGAAAAGGAGGACATACTGCGCCGACCCCAAATAAGATGGGATAAGGGCAGGGCGCTGATGATGATGTATGTTTACTTGTTTCCTGTAGAACTATCTTTACATCAAGGTAAATATAAATAAAACTGATTTTATTTGTGTTAATTTTAAAAAATTGGGTTTTAACTAATATTTGATCTTACAAAAATTATTAATTACAAACAAACAATACTGGTTAAATATTAAAATCAATATCCTTAATTATATTTTTTGTCATGTCTGCTTATTAAATAATATTACTCATCCAAGGGAGAGGCCACATCACATCCACAGTGCAAAAATTTAAAATAAATTTCAAGATTTTTCAGAGACAGGCTTGGTGTTGTTTTTTTTCTTACTATGAATTGAATGTTCAAATAGTAAGTAAAAGGCCAATTGAATCTAATGTATTTTGATTTTGACATGTTTGAGGTTTCCTTAACTTTTCATTGATTAAATCACATGGCGATTTTTTTTTAAAGTCAAATCTTACAATTTTTGAATCTACTTTCTCTAGGAGATAGGGTGCAGCTACTGGTTTTAGTCTTGATATCAATACTTTGCCAAAAGTTGAACATTTTCCTTGCCTAATATCTTGGGTCAGTATATATGACATGTCAGTTGTACATGGTAGTATTGGCTCTGGAGTTTTGACACTTTCTGGTTCTTCATCACAGTCTATAAACGTTGACTCAAATAAGGACTCCATCGAGCTACCACAGCTGAGTGCCACATTTATTTGTGATGAACCTAAACTTTTCATATTCTGTGATTGTTTCACTACTTTTACCAAATCTATAACACATTCTGTATCTTCCTTCATCTTTAATTCTTTCATTTTGTTTTCCAGTTGTTGTCGTTGTATTTGTAGTTCTTCATCCCTTTGCTTCTGTTTCTCTTTGGCTTTTAACATATTGCTTACTTGTTTTGCCAGAACTTCCTGAATTGGGCTTCCTGATAAACCCAGTGTAGGAAAATTCATTTGTGGGCCGGATGTCAGGGATGCTTCTGACGATGTTTCTTTTGTGCTTCCATGGCCAATATTTAAAGAAGGCAGAGGAATTCTTGAAAAACAGTTATCTGCATTTTCAGTGCTATTACCTTGCACACTAGTTTTGGACAAGTGGCTGTCTACCAGAGCAAACAAAGACGAAAAAGAATTTGAATCACTCATGGTTACTTTTCAAATAGTTGTATATTTTATCGCCAATAACAAGAGAATCACCAATACGATCTTGCAAAATTGAAGGACATTTTACGATATTTACGACCAATTTTATTTACAAAACAAATTGAGTTACTAAACAAAAGGTGCTGTCAAGTCTCAAGTGTCAAAGTCAAATCATACAGTATTTGGGTCATAGACTATACAATATATTTGGGTCATGTATATTTTTTTTCAATTTTTTTTTTTGTTAAATTCTCCCTATATTTTAGAAAAAGCAAAGGGTCTAGCCCATACAGCCATGTCTTTAGTGTATATTTTATCTGTAGTTTTATGAAATAATGAGTGGATGAAATTATGAATGAAATGAATATTACGTTAAAATATGGGTGTCACACATTTTAACGCATCTAGGGAGTGCTTGGCGCGATTTGAATGGTAACAGAGTTCATAATGGTGACTGATGAAGTGAGCATAACCACTTTTTACGTGGTTTTCACCACAACATCAAGCACCAACACAAGACTAATTTTCAATGATTCTGCATAATTGCACATCAACACGGATGCTTGTGCATCAAAATAACACCACTTTCACTGCACAAAATCCACTCTGTAACAACTTTTGAATTAGCGAAAATAAATCTGACTGACACCACGAAACGCGCCAAACACACCCTTTCAATTTTTTTTAATTCTCCCTATATTTTAGGGAAGGCAAAGGGTCTAGCCCATACAGCCATGTCTTTAGTGTATATTTTATCTGTAGTTTTATGAAATAATGAGTGGGTGAAATTTATGAATGAAATGAATTTTACGTTAAAATATGGGTGTCACACATTTTAACGCATCTAGGGAGTGCTTGGAGCGAATTTAATGGTAACAGAATTCATGATGGTGCCTGATGAAGTGGACAAAACCACTTTTCAAGTGGTTTTCACCACAACATCAAACACAGCACAAGACTTGTTTCCAATGATTCTGTATAATTGCACATCAACGCGGATGCTTATGCATCAAAATAACACCACTTTCACTGCACAAAATCCACTCTGAACCAATTTTAGAATTATCGAAAAAAAGTCTGACTGACACCACGAAACGCGCCAAACACTCTCAATTTTTTATTAATTCTCCGTATATTTTAGAGAAGACAAAGAGTCTAGCCCATACAGCCATGTCTTTGGTGTATATTTTATCTGTATAATTATATAGAATAAATATGCCAAACACCAAATTATACGCGAGTCTTATCCGTAAAAGTTGTTTTATTTCAAATAGTGAAAATAAATCTGACTGACACCACGAAACGCGCCAAACACTCCTTTTCAATTTTTTTTTACTTTCCCCCATTACTCTGAGCCCATTCCGAATAATCCTTTGAACTTTTTCTGTCAAACTGTGTGAATGTCAGTAGGCTTAGCACGGGCACGCGGACAAGTCTCTCTCCACCACTTGACAGGTGACAAAACCTGTATCTCCACGGGAGTTAGCACGGCGTTCGATTGTTTTTTCACTTTTTGACATAATATTGGGACTGTTTCTCTACTTCCTTAGCATGGCGTCAGTATTATGGAAAACATATTTCCACTTTTGACATTTTAAGAAGAGCAATTTGTCTCCGAGCTATTGAGGTGGTGACAAAGATAGGTCTATGTGATTTCTAGTGTTTTATTCGATATTCCCGATTATTCCCTTTTATTTTTTGCGTATAATAAATAAGTTACAGTTAACTAAAATGTCCAGGGGTTATTTTAATTTACTAGTTATGAGAGAATTTGCTTCTAACCCTAATGAAAAAATAAAGTAAATTAAAATATTCATCACCAGCCCATTAAAGTCCCCACTGCTGGGGCACGGGCCTTCCCTATGAATGGAAGTATATAGGGAGATTAGGCCATAACCCACTACGCTAGCCCAGTGCGGGTTGGTGGGTTTAAACGACTGCAGATGCAGCCGGGACCAACGGCTTAACGTGCTTTCCAAAGCACGGAGGAACTCGAGATAATAAATTTTTGGTCACCCATCCAATGACCGGCCTTAGCGAACATTGCTTAGTTTAAGCAATCGCAGTCCAAGCGCGTTATGTCTCTGCGCTAGCGAGCTCCTCCAAATTAAAATATGATTCTATGTATAACACAAATTAACATAGCTGTCGTATTTAGAAACACTAATATAAAGTTGAGCGTGGTGAGTAGAATACAATTGTCACCACCCCAAATCTCTCCCGTGGGTGTCGTACAAGGCGACTAGGGATAAATTAATGATGAAGAATGAGCAGCAGCATTCCTCTTATACCATTATACCATCTACCAATAGCAATGCACTGCGACTTTTCTGCCCGATAAATGGCAATAGGCTCGCCCCTTATTACATGGGACCTAACATAATTGGCAAAACGTGGGTGCTAGTTCACCTCTGCCTACCCCTTCGGGGATATAGGCGTGATTTATGTATGTGTGTAATATAAAGTTTATTTTATTTTATATTAGGTTGCTACTCCGGATGCACAGCCGGTTTTTCTGTGCCTTATTTGGAAGTCGTCATTTTTGTTTTATTAAATTAATATTGTAGCAGTGATGTTGACGGTTAAAACATGGTGTAGATTTGTGCAATAAGTGTTTACGGCGATGAACAATATAAAAATTTAGTGAAACAAAAGTGTATTTGATGAGAAAGGCGATGAGCATTTTCGTGGTCGATCTATCTCGTCAGTCTCCATCAATAGGCTGTTTTAGTGTAAATTTTCCGCCAAACTCTCCCAAAATGCATAAAAACGTGATACATCCGTGTTTTAATGCGATTAATACTGAAGAAAGTAGACTACATCAGACGAGGCTGTATGTGCTGGTTCCCTTTGCTATCCCTACTAATAAGGAGAATTAAAAAAGAACAAAATCCAAAACTTGTAGAGTATGCGGCAGATACGTCTGCGCGCGATGGGTGGCGCTGCTCGCTAACATTGACACTCCTAGACAAACAAAATAGTAGACGAATTTTTAGTTCCAATTTTGACCACGCGCAGACATAACTGGCGCGATAAGTTTGTTTTTTTCCTCGCAATTGTGTTGAAAAACGTCGTATGTAACTCGTTTGCATTAATCCAACTAAGCATACTCGTATCTTTATGTACTATTAACAATATTCCAAGTCAAATAGAAAATCAACAAAATACAACAAAGTTCACTAATCAACTGTCATGTCAATGTCAATATTGTCAATATATGTTCTGAATTCTCACTATCCTAACAATGTCAAAAGTTAAAAGATTCGAATAAAATAGAGCAGTTGCTACGTATTTTTATTTTGGTTAGCCTATACATCGTAGCTCTATTTTGGCTCTATTGGTAAAGATCGGGTTCAGTCATTCACTCTTTATTTGCTTAGATTGGCGGCACTGTCGGGAGATCTTTATCACTGGGGATAAACTAGTCTCTCCCTTTTGCCATGCTAGCTCTAGAGAAAGAAAAGGAGGGATTGAGAAAAAATTGTCCACTCCCCGGGTGACATATCTCCGCGTCCCGTGCTAGGCCCGCTGCGGGCCTAGCAGGACGAGGACAAGTCTCTCTCCGTGGTGGAAGTGTTTTATCTCGGGATTTAGTGGGAGTTAGAGCGAGAGGAAAAGATTTTCTGTCCCTCGGAGGAGATGTGTTCACGTCCCGTGCTACGGGGGCTGGCTCTTGTAATTTGTAACTCAGTTCTCCCTATATTGTAGGGAAGGCAAAGGGTCTAGCCCATACAGCCATGTCTTTATTGTTTATTTTATCTGTAGTCATATGAGATAATTGAGTGCATGAAATGTTGAATTTCATAACATTTTGTACCTACAATCAACACCCGAATTATGGCAAATGGCAACATAGCCGAAATGCCATTATAAGAAGAGAAGAGAAAAGTTGAATAAATAAAAAAAAAATAATAATATTTTTTTTTTTTACTCCTACCATGTAGCCCAAAGATGGTAGGTGTGAGTGTGAATGAAATGAATCTTACGTTAAAATATGGTGTCACACATTTTAACGTAACTAGGGAGTGCTTGGCGCGAATTTAATGGTAACAGAGTTCATGATGGTGTCTGATGAGGTGGAGAAAGCCACTTTTTATAGTGGTCTTGACCACAACATCAAACACGTCACAAGACTTATTTTCAATGATTCTGCATAATTGCACATCAATACGAATACTCATGCATCAAAATAACACCACGTTCACTGCACAAAATCCACTCTGTAACAATTTTTGAAATAGCGTAAATAAATCTGATTGACACCACGAAACGCGCCAAACTCTCACTCCCATTTTTATTTATTTTTCCCTGTAATTTTAGAGCAAAAGCCCATAGATGTCTATAGTATATTTCTATGATTGAATGAGTGAAATGAATAAAATTAATTTTACATTAAACATTTCTGCGTAGTTTGGTGTTAATTTATTGCAGTTAAATCAAAAGATATAAATAAAAAGGGAAAAATATTTCACAACAACTACTCGATGACAGCTGACGTACATATTTTTTAAAAACACTGGTGTTCCCATACCTTTGAAAAACTTTTAGTTCCTCAAACATTCTTGTCACGACTTTATAGACAAACTGTAATTAAATGCATATATTTCGTTCATTCCTGTCAGGCATTATTTTTATTCACTCATTCAAAATTTAGAAAAGTAAATGAAAATGTATTGAAGAAAGTTCCTAAAGGACTAGTCTTCAGGAACGTTAAACCGATTTAAAAAATATATAAAATTGGTTTTGGTTAGTTCAGTTCACTCACTCACTTTCATAATTTTTTCAATCTCATTCATTCATTTGATCTCTATATAGCTAGTGTTCTGTGCATTTGATCATCCAAATTGTTTGATGTTTCATGGGTACCTATTGATTTGATGCTATTTACTCATTAATTTTGCAATTTTGTAAATATTGTAATAATTGCAGTAACAAATAAAATTTGTATAGAATTATTAGCAATATACCTACAGATTCAGTACACCAGCAAAAGTTAGTTTTGTTCTAAAATCCATTTAAAACATTTGTGTAAAATGGCGTCTTGGAGACAATAATTTTTTTTTGTTCCCAGATGCCGAATATAAAGCTGCAGTCGTCTGATAACGAAGTTTTTGCTGTTGATATTGAAATAGCAAAATGTTCAGTGACGATAAAAACTATGTTAGAAGACCTTGGCGTTGATGACGAAGAAGAAGAAGTGGTGCCGTTACCCAACGTAAATTCGGCAATACTGAAGAAGGTTATTCAGTGGGCAACTTATCATAAAGATGATCCTCCATTGCCAGAAGATGATGAAAATAAAGAGAAACGGACAGATGATATTTCGTCTTGGGATGCAGACTTTCTAAAAGTGGATCAAGGCACATTGTTTGAATTAATATTAGCTGCAAACTATCTAGACATCAAAGGACTTTTGGATGTTACTTGCAAGACAGTGGCCAATATGATTAAAGGCAAAACTCCAGAGGAAATTCGTAAAACTTTCAATATAAAAAATGACTTCACAGCTGCTGAAGAAGATCAAGTTCGCAAGGAAAATGAATGGTGTGAAGAAAAGTAATTTAATGATTTATAATTAAGTTATAGAATAACTACGTTTTAAAATTATAATCTAGCTAAATTATTTGTAAGTTTTTGTTTACCTCAGTATTGCTGTTTCAACACCCTAAGCTATGTAGAAATCTAGAGACAGTTGCTTGTGTTATGAATTGGAATGTTATAGATTTTTTATTAATTTCTTGTCTTAATTTAAATATAATCTGTACCCTACAGCAATAATTTAAATCTGTTGTCTTATTCTAATTGATTGTATTAATTACTATTAATGCCGTGTGGTGACGGCAGAGTAGAATACAATAATAATCGTCACCACCCCAAATCTCTCCTGTGGGTGTCATACATGATGCATAAATCAATGATGAGGAATGGGCAGCAGCGTTCCTCTTATACCACCTACTAATAGCAATGTACTGCGACTTTTGTGCCCGATAATTGGCAACAGGCTCGCCACTTATTACATGGGACCTAGCTAGTTGGCGAAGCGTGGGTGCTAGTTCACATCTGCCTACCCCTTCGGGGATACAGGTGTTATTTATGTATGTATAATAATTACAATTTATACTGAAACAGGTTTCCTAAGTAGTTGTCTTAGGAAGATATTATATGGTTTTTCTTGCCCTGATTTGAGTCCCACTTTGTACAACTACAAATTTCATTGCCCCATGACACTTATTGAGTTATATAAAACAAATTGTTTGATTAAATTAGTCTCATTAACAAATGGCCAGGGGGCCTATCGCCTAACTCGATTGCTAAAGCAAAAGCTATAGACTATCAGCGATAGCTTTGAATGAATGATTTTGTGTCTTGGGATGCAGACTTTCTAAAAGTGGATCAAGGCACATTGTTTGAATTAATATTAGCTGCAAACTATCTAGACATCAAAGGACTTTTGGATGTTACTTGCAAGACAGTGGCCAATATGATTAAAGGCAAAACTCCAGAGGAAATTCGTAAAACTTTCAATATAAAAAATGACTTCACAGCTGCTGAAGAAGATCAAGTTCGCAAGGAAAATGAATGGTGTGAAGAAAAGTAATTTAATGATTTATAATTAAGTTATAGAATAACTACGTTTTAAAATTATAATCTAGCTAAATTATTTGTAAGTTTTTGTTTACCTCAGTATTGCTGTTTCAACACCCTAAGCTATGTAGAAATCTAGAGACAGTTGCTTGTGTTATGAATTGGAATGTTATAGATTTTTTATTAATTTCTTGTCTTAATTTAAATATAATCTGTACCCTACAGCAATAATTTAAATCTGTTGTCTTATTCTAATTGATTGTATTAATTACTATTAATGCCGTGTGGTGACGGCAGAGTAGAATACAATAATAATCGTCACCACCCCAAATCTCTCCTGTGGGTGTCATACATGATGCATAAATCAATGATGAGGAATGGGCAGCAGCGTTCCTCTTATACCACCTACTAATAGCAATGTACTGCGACTTTTGTGCCCGATAATTGGCAACAGGCTCGCCACTTATTACATGGGACCTAGCTAGTTGGCGAAGCGTGGGTGCTAGTTCACATCTGCCTACCCCTTCGGGGATACAGGTGTTATTTATGTATGTATAATAATTACAATTTATACTGAAACAGGTTTCCTAAGTAGTTGTCTTAGGAAGATATTATATGGTTTTTCTTGCCCTGATTTGAGTCCCACTTTGTACAACTACAAATTTCATTGCCCCATGACACTTATTGAGTTATATAAAACAAATTGTTTGATTAAATTAGTCTCATTAACAAATGGCCAGGGGGCCTATCGCCTAACTCGATTGCTAAAGCAAAAGCTATAGACTATCAGCGATAGCTTTGAATGAATGATTTTGTATGTATTTAAAATAAAATCTGTACCCCCTAAAAATTAAAGATGGTTGCTAGCTAAATTAATAGCCGTAAGCATTGCTTTAAGCTATCATCAGCAATAGAGTTAGGCGGTAGGCCCCCTGATCCCTGGCTATTTGCTGAGATGTCCCGAGTTTAAGTCTTGGTATGGGCAAATGTTTGTGATGAACACCAACTGTTCTTGTCATGTTTATTTATACTAAAAGGTATACTATAAATAATTTTGTATATTCAAATTTGTCTCGCTTCTGATATCCATGACACAAGTGCTAGTAAGGTTTAGATGATAGGTGTTTTGTACAAAAGACAAAAAATGTGTTGAACTTTGAAATACAGCTCAAAGTCAAACTCTCAAGCTCAAACTTGATATTTTCATTTATCTTAAGTATATATAAATGCACTGCAATATACAGTGCTTTTGTGGATTGGAAAGTTAATTTAAAACAGTAACTAAATGTTAAGAGACGAATAATATTGAAGTCGTACTTCTGATGTATGATCTGTTTTCAGTGCTATGAAAGAGAAAAATCAACCTTTACACATTCTAGTTGTTTCAACTCGCACTAATTGTGCTAATACTAACCCAGCAAGTTCTATTAATAGCAGATATTGGTTGAAGTAATATTTGAATAGGAATCAACAATAGCTTTTTTTAATAATAGCCTAAGTAATAGACAGCGTGACAAGAATGATAATGTGAAAATAGGAGGGAGAGGTCTGGGGAAAACTCGTCAACGCGATGTAAAGTGCACCTAGCGCCATCTATTGGCTCGCGGTGTGAATCAAAAATTACGTTTTTCACAAATAATAGTACACACTAGTGCTAAGCAGTAAGCAGGAAAAATGTAACTTACAATATCACAGATATTGAATAAAATTGCAAGTAGCATAAAAGTAAGATAATTAATTATTATCACCAGCCCTTTAATGTCCCACTGCCCATTATCGGGCACTTCCCTATAGACGAAACCATATTTTAGGAAGAATACTATTCTGGCCCAGTGCGGATTGCGGATACCCATGTGGTGTAAGTACCTAGTTGTAGTGTAAGAGGCATATTGGCATTGTGTTGACACTTAAAATTTCTGTCCAGTAATTAAAATCACTATTACAAGTATTTTTTGTAATAGTGATTTTAAAGGACAATGCAACTTTTCCTATGACCGGCCCAAAAATATGAAACCCAATGTACATACCTAAATAAAACCTATGCCAAACGTTAGTACTTTTTTATTTTTTTTATTAACCTATTTGATTCCACTGCTGGGCAAAGGCCTCCCCCGCAGCCCTTCATCTCGAGCGATCCCGAGCCAATTCCGTCCATGTCTTGCTGTACGCCTCTAGATCTTCTCTCCACCTCTTTCTAGGTCGACCTCGATGCCTTTGACCATCCTGAGGTGACCACTCTGTGGTGACTTTTGCCCAGCGATCTGTATGCATACGGCATACATGTCCTGCCCAGTCCCATTTGAGCTTCGCGGTTTTAGCTCCTTACGTCTGTAATGCATGTTTTTGACGCGATCCGTCCTCTTAACGCCCAATATGATGCGCTCCATTGCTCTTTGGCAAACCTTGAGTTTGGACTTTTGATTCTCAGTTAATGACCATGTTTGAGCACCGTAGGTTTGGACGGGCAGGATACACATGTCGATGAGTTTGCGTTTAAGAGAGAGGGGGAGATCCCCCTTATTGAACTGTTTCATTGACCGTTAGTACTAATCATCCATAATAACTTTTACTATGGGGCCAAATAAATCTATCCTAGGAAAAAATATACAGGGTAACTAATGTTTGAAAAATAAATCGATTTTTATATGACTTAATTATAAAAAAAAAGCCGTGTGGTGACGGCAGCGTAGAATACAATAGTCACCTCTCCAATTCTCTCCCGTGGGTGGGATAAATCGGTGATGAGGAATGGGCAGCAGCGTTCCTCTTATACCACCCAGCAATGTACTGCGACTTTTGCGCCCGATAAATGGCAATAGGTTCGCCACCTATTACATGGGACTTAACATAGTTGGCGAAACGTGGGTGCTAGTTCATACTCTGCCTACATACATATATATAGGCATGATTTATGTATGTATGTATGTATATATGTTAATTATAGAATTTGTTCGTTTCAATCGTTTAAAATATCGCCTATTGTAAACATAGATAGACAATAGAACACCTAAATAGGACGTAGGATTGGATATTCAGAGTCAAAAAAATGGAACATATGTCAATAGACGCAAGCTACAGGCTACCAACATTCTGTGTACGCTCATTTAACAGGAATGAACCATCAAACAATGAAATCAGCAGCTAAACCTGTTTAAAATAAACTAAACCTAGGCTGTATATTTTTTTTCCTAGGATATATTTATTTGGCCCCATAGTATAAGTTGTTATGGATGATTAGTAGGTATATACTAACGTTTGGCATAGGCGTCAATTATGTACATTGGGTTTCATATTTTTGGGCCAATCAGTTACATTGTCCTTTAAATCTTAAAAGTAATTTCCTTGTATATATACCTAGGTAGACTGGTCGTCGATTGTTATGAAAAACAAACAAACGAGTACCAAATACTCATATTTAATGAAGACAGCACATGCTATTAAAACTAAATAAAACAACCTAACCAAACTATTCAACAAAATACATCATTCTGCCTAGTCTTAAATCAATAGGTACATACATATAAAGTTATTCAAGTAATGCTCACATATGTATCTTTAATGTTAGCATGATTATCCGGTGCAAAAAAGTTGTCAATACATGTTAGTATAGGACTGTCGAACCTTCCAAGGTAAGAGCCGCACGTAGCCGCTCCGACAAGGAGCCCGGCGCAGAACGCCACACCGACCAAAGCCGCAAGCACGCATTGACATTTGTTTTGGCTCACAAATATATCCTTACATATACAGAGAAAATCGTACACTGACCTGAAATCATTGATTTTTCGTTAAAATGCCGCGTGGTGACGGCAGATAATAATCTTGTGAATGTCGTACAAGGCGACAAGAATTTTCCATTAATACATAAATCACGCCTATACCTATCCCCGAAGGGGTAGGCAGAGGTGAATTAACACCCCGTTTTCGCCAATTAAGCTAAACTAAGATTCACCTCTGCCTATCCCTTCGGTTCGGGGATATAGGCCTGATTTATTTAAGTGTGTACCTACTTATAGAGTTCGGAGTAGGAGCTTTGATAGCGTACGCCGTGGCTTAGCGCGGTCGGCCTGCGATTGCACAAACTAAGCATGTTCGTATTTGATTTTAATTTGAACATTATATAAATGTAAGAAAAAATAGTAGGTACAAAGAATAGGTACTGTGGTTAGAACCACATTTTTCCTAACCACAATTTTATCTTTAAGCATGTTCGGTAAGGCCGGTATATGGATGGGTGACCAAAAAATATTATCTCTTGATCCTCCATGCTTCGGAAGGCAGGTTTAAGCAGTTGGTCCCGGCTGCATATTTGCAATCATTAAACCCACCAGTCCGCACTGGATTTTGGCCCAATCTCTATTATCGTGTTATTAGCCTACTTATGCAACATTCGTTAGGGACCAGATAAACAGAAAGGAGTACCTACACAGAAACACATCAGGTACGGTGTTACCTATATTTAGGTATCACGCTTGTTTGGCACACCAATAGGTAGGCAAGCAAAGCTACATATTAGGTAGGAACTTGTTAGCAAACAGAAAACTATTAGGCAGCTATATTATTTTTAGATAGGTACGTAACTTATGTCTCTTTGCTACATATTTGCCGTGTCGTGACGGCAGAGTAAGATACATTTGTCACGTCCCGCGTGTGCCGTAACGTTCATGCAGTTGAATAGATGGTTAGCTTTTAATCGCTTGTTTTACGTGTTGGTGAACTCGGGCCTAAGGGTAAAGACGAGTAGGTACCTAAGGGGCATCAGCGTTTCTCTTATACCTACCTACCTACACCTAGCAATATACTGAGATTTACGTGCCCGATAGATGGCAATAGCCTCGCCCCCAGTTACAGGGACCTAAAATAATTGGCAAAACCCACCCTATGGTGATCAATAGGTGTGATATCTGTATGTATTGTACCTACTTATATATTCGTTTATTCGAGCTAGTTAGTATGTGTTGTAGTTCTATGTAGGTAGGTACCTGCAACATCTTGTATTGTCACACAACAGTTTATCAGTCTGATCGAGGAGTTGTTTAATTTGTTGATGAGCAAGGGTGATGACTGGGCATTTCTTGTGCAATATATCGGCTATGTCGCTTTCTGGGTCACCTTCACAACTGCACCCTGGCTCGTCTGAACGTTCATTCCTCTCAATTCTAGGAAACACTTCAGGCAGTTTGTGGTCAGCTGGTAATCTTGGGCTATCTTCCGATTCAAGAACTCTGTTACCTTTCGTATAGCTTTTCCTACAGTATTTTAGAATCTTTTCTACCTGATAATCGTCAGATGACATAGATGTTTGACAACTAAGTATTTTAGACCAATACTCTTTTAATGAATTAATACTAATCGTAGAAAAATAGAATAATCAAAACGCTTTGTAGGTACATTTTGGACAACTTGTCGCAATGTGAATGATGAATGTAAGTAAACATCAAAGATAGTCAAACGAAAAAAAGTGTAAATACTTCTAGCAAATTTGCATAGATAACATGCCATTATCTTCTTCACATAATTCATACTCTGTCATACATAATGATTAGCACCGTACTCGGAGGCACCGTAGTGTAAATTGATGCAGCTTATCTAGGTCAGTATTGTATTCACTTTTATCCAAAGAGTATGCTTTTATCTAGGTAGTTCTCAAGGCCGACCGTAGCACGGTAGGTATATAAATAATTCGAAAGTAGCTCGTGTATACTATAGCTATAATTAGGTGTGATATCGTCGGTTCAATAGTAAACTTGCTAATCTGCAAATGTCAAAATTTTCAGTAGAGCGAAATTACTTTTGCACTAACTGTAGATATTATAGTAGATAAGCATTAGTGAATAACCAATGATATCATATTTTAAATATCATTGTGAATAACCATTTATTTTGTCGATTATTATACTTACAGATATAGGATTTTACCACAATGTAGGTAAATATAAAATAGTTATTAATGTTGGCAATGATATAATATCATTGAATGTATGTATATTTAAGTCAAAACTACCAAATTTGCAGATTGGCTAGTTTACTATTGGACCGACGAATGTGCCTGCACTTTAGTGCCTTGTCATATTTAAGTAATCATCACAATACTGGGGTTATCTCAGGTCGGCGCTCTGTATCATTCCTCTTTCATTCATATCGGTTAGTTAGACGCTATTGAGCCATCTAAGGGCTGGTTTTTTGAAGCAAAGTTAACTGTTAACCATTGGTTAAAATTGTTACTTATCTTTAAATATCACTGATATTTAACAATTAGTAACAATATCAGACTGATATTTATCCATTAGTAACTAAAATTGTTACTAATGGTTACATATCAGAATGATATTTAGCAATTAGTAACAGCTTTTAACAATTGGTTGAGTTAACTATGGATCAAAAAACCGGCCCTAAGTCCTCATTTTTAATTCATAAGTATCTTCTATTACACCAGACAGACAGGTAGCGATGCAAGCATAGCATAGAAACATGGACGTAACGGACTAGTGTCCGCCAGATTTCAATGATTAGAGTTATTTAGCATTCAAATTTGTTTGAATTGCCCAAGGAATTGCCTTAGGTTTGACAGCCGATCGCCGGCCTGACACTTTTTGTATGCGGTTGTTGGTGTTTTGCCCGCCACCATTGAGGTGGTTATTGGTAGGTACCTATTACCTATAGATATACCCTGAACAATCTTCTATTTATATTTAATCGATTTTAACTACTCTTTATGGTATCTAGACTGTGTTGATAAGTAGACTTAGATTTTATGAGACCTATGCTATCAAAATAGACCATGCAGCATGTCCCAATAAATATCAAGTAAGAAACGTAGGTACTTACTTACATTATAAAATCAAACTGAAGCTTGAACATATTAAAATACCTACTATTTCAGTCAAAGATAACGCTCGATTAGTTAGTACGAAAATAAAAACGATTGTTACTAGAACAAATTCGTAATTTACTTATACCTAACAACATTATATTATTTAGATAATATTTAGGTATACCTCCTAAGAACGATTATCTTTTCATCGACATATAAAGATACATCACTTAATTATTATATTTTTTTTTTGCGAACTTCATGAAAATTCTTCAAAGGTTACTTTTCCATAAGCCATTCTGGCATAAGTAAAATACCTACATTACTACTAATGCGTCTTAACCGATAGATATAATATAACAAGGATGACGAAAGCAGATAAGAGTTGCGGAGGTCAATGTTATATTTAACAACGTAATAAGCAATATCACAATATTCACGTCCCTGTATTCACAATTTATAAATAATATAAAATTTGTACTAATAATTAAGAAAAATACAAAATACGTTTGGCAGCCATCAATCCCCGAAAGTTTTATGCATGAATTTCTTCGAGTACTCGTAGACTACGAATAATACAGCAGTGGCCGGAATTGTCCGTACCAGAGTCGGTTTGAGCCCATTATATAAAGCCAGAACACCTGGAAATTAACAATTAAGGGAATATAATATTAGCCTATTCTATTAATTTGAACGTGTGGTGACGGCAGAGTAGAATACAATTGTCACCACCCCAAATCACTCCCGTGGGTGTCGTACAACTAAGGACTAAGGATAAAACAGTGATGAGGAATGGGCAGCAGCGTTCCTCTTACACCTATGTACCACCTAGCAATAAACTGCGACTTTTGTGCCCGATAAATGGCAATAGGCTCGCCACCTATTACATGGGACCTAACATAATTGGCGAAACGTGGGTGCTAATTCACCTCTGCCTACCCCTTCGGGGATATAGGCGTGATTTATGTATGTATTAATTTGAAATAGGTTTTTCGTCATGCGTATCTAGAGATAATGCTGCTTGATAAACATTCGCACCGTATTTTGTCATAATTATTATGATAAAATTGATTTATAGTGGGCTTTACAAATGTTGACTTGGTCGTTAACTTATAGAAAGGCTATCTATACCTACTTATAACATTTTATCTTACCAATTCATACAAATATCTTACATTTCGATTAATAAATTATGATAAAATAACATAAAATAGAGTTTGATAGTGCAGTCACTTAACGCGCTTGGCCTGAGATTGCACAAGTTATACAATGTTCACCAAGGCCGGTCATGTAATCAGACTTAAAATTTTATGTTTGTATTTATATTATACGTTTATAATATAAATACATACGACACATTTAAATCCTATGGCCAAAAGCGGTGAAGCCATGGCTACCAATATTTAAAAGTAATTACGAATTGATTATAGATTGGTGTATAACCGAAGGGAAGAAAATTACCTTCTTTTTTGACAATTTCGTAGCCGACTGTAAGGAATTTTTGGCTTGTGTTTGATATTTGCACACGAGATTTTATTACATCCGTTGGAAATATCACAGTCCAAAGTATTAGGCCACCTACTGCACCGGATATCATTGTTTTAAGGAGACCAATGTCATCTTTTGTCTGACCAGGTTTTCTGAGCAATTCCCTTGTACCTATTTTGAAAAACCAATAACAATATTGAGTCTAATAAATATAAAACTTATTAACAAAGAGCTTTAAAAAAAATGGAGAATGTACAAAAATGCAGTTAAAGTTTTGAGAGTCTCAATTTTACGACACTATATTCTTTGAAAATTGATAATTGAAATAGGAATCCATTTTTGATTTATGGGCTTGAGTCTGCAGCTTGATTATTTTAGACTAAATTCTAATTACACTGATTTAAGAACATAATGTATGTACAGGCTCTGTAAAATGGGAGCAAACAATGATAAATTGGACCTCATTACAAAGAAAAAGTTGCTGGAGTAATCGGAGGGAATCGAACCCGCGTCCACTGCAATCCGGGCATCATTTACCACTGGGCCAACTAGGGCGTTAAAGTCTGTACCATCTAACTTGTCTTATTTGTTAACAATCTTGGCACTTTAAAATCACCCATTTAAAAATAAAATAATAATAAATTCAATAATCTATTACAATAAATCGTTATTATAGACTAAAACCTATTAAATCTAGTTATCAGTTGATTTTTAATGCTGCGTTTGCAATAAAAAGGTGTGCCAAGATTGTTTACCAAATAAGACAAGTTAGATGGTACAGACTATAGTTAAATTTTTCAAATGTAATATCAACAAGAAATGGCAATGTAGAAAATTATTTTTTAACAACCAAAGCAGGTATTTTTACAAATACCATTGCATTTTTCTTTTTACCTTCATATCCTCCAAAAAAGAAGAAATATCCAGGCATTTCTCTCATGATAGTAGGGACTAAGCCCCTGAACAAGCCTTGTATGCCATATTCTCTAAATATCTGTTGTGTCAATTGCAAGGGCGTCACTTTAACCTATAACAGATAACAATAATACGTAAGGGTATGTAAAATGATAACACTCAATATAAAATAATATAGGAGTATATGCATACTAATACAAAATGTACTTGTTTTGTGATAAGATATACGTCTGAAAATAGTTTGTTAGTACAGTAAAATACTTTAAATTTATTATTAACTTCCTTATAAATTAAGTAATAATGCCCAATTATCACATAGACCTTATATAATATGGCATTAACATACAAACTTGCACATTTTCTGTAAACCAGAATAATGCTTTAAGAAGTCTCATAAGGTATTGTTAGTATAAAAATACAATAAAACATTGTTATGATTAGCCATTTATAACCAGAGGCCACTGGTTTGTAAAATGCTCCTATCAAATAAATACCGAAACAAATCACCATACAGCTGTCTGGGAGCTTTGGACATTCACTTCTCTCATTGCTTGCAATTGACACTTGATAAGTTCAGTAGGGCACAATGTGAAGGAAGAAAAGAATGCTGCCAGGAATCCTGCTGAAGCGTTCCCAAATGCGGACAACTGTTCAACATTCTAAAAATGTAATATGTATTATGTAGTTAACCGATTTTTTTTAATTATTGAAAAAATCAAAAATAGGTTAACAAGTTAAATACACACCTCTGTACCAGTTACACTACACACAAATTTCTGGCAATAGCCATATGCTGCAAAAAGTACAGAATTTTCAGCAACATTAGCCATAATAGCAGGGGTAGTGCCCGCATAAAGTCCTCTGATGACTCCGTCATTTCTTAGGGTTTGTTTTAAACAGTGATACATTCCTTTATACAAATGAGGAAAAGTCTGCATTTTGACTTTCACTGTATCTAATGGCTGCCCTACATATACTACTGCAATACCACCTGTAACAATAAAGTAAGTTCAACTTTACCATAAACATGCATTAAAATTTACTCTCTCTCTGCCTACGCAATGGCTTACTGCATTAGTTTAGAGCATTTATAGATATTCATTTTATTGTGGTTTTTGTTGTTGGTAAGCCAAGTTCAAGATCTTTTAATAAGTATTAGAGACACATGTCCAGTACAATTATAGTAATATTATAATATTATTGCTAGACATTGGATATTCATATACATATCTCATTAAAGTTTATTATATGTTGTCTGTTATAAAGAATGAACTTATGTATTTGTGTACCTAATAAAGTTGAGTTAATGCACTGGGGTATATATTATTTACAAATAAATATTTATGTAAGTCTTCATTATTTCCATAATAAATTAATAACAACATGCACAAAAGGCAGGTACTTCCATAACCATACCAAAGCATGGATTTATTTAAAAAAAGAAGCGGCATCCATAATTTGCTTATAAAAAAATGCATTTATTTCAGACTAGGTCCATATTCAAAAAGTAAACATTAATAAAAATTACAATATTAGCTTAAAAAATTAAACAATTTTTTAGGTAAATATGTATTTAACTATCCTCTTCAATATTGTCGTTAACCAGTTTCAATAAATCCTACAAGGGTCCTTGGTAGATAGGTTAAAACAATTTTTATTCTAAATATTATCTGTAATGAGAATAAACTCACCCAAGGATCCAGCAGTAAAATCTATAGCCCCATTTTTTAGATTTCCTGCAGAATTTGAATGTGCCATTATTTCGTACTGTGCACTTGCACTTAAAAAAAAATCACCTATTACAAATGTGTATTCAATGTATTAGTAAAATAAAGTTAAAAATGTTAAATATTAAGTTAAGAACAAATTAAGTCATACACCAGCAAAAGAACAAACAAAAGTGAGATAGTGAGGTGGAGGTATTATCACAGAACACTATAACCAAAGAGTATATAATACACTACGTTTAACTATAACTTTTATCACAATAGAACAATACACGTGAAAGTGACATTTTAATTTTTCTTATTGGGAAGACAACGAAAACTTGTCCATACGGCCACGTCTTCAGTATTTAGCCAGTTTCAAATGTGAAACATTATTGTTGGGTGACGACGTCAGTCGTCTATAAAAACAAATTGACAAAATCTCTCTCTCCACCACTTTACAGAATTTTGTCTCGGGATTTAGCCTTGGGATTTAATGGAAGTTTTAAACAGACTAACATGTGACTGAGGTAGCATTATAAACAGAAATACAACTGAGTGTGGTGTCAGATTTTTTTGATAATTCAAGTGAAAGAAAGCATTCCTGTTGATGTGCTAATAAGCAGAATCTTTGAAAATAAGTGTTGTGATGTGTTTGATGTTGAGAATTTTATTGTGGTTTTCACCACCCCATCAGTCGCCATAATGAACTTTGTTACCATTCGACTCGCGCTCAGCACTTCCTAGATGCGTTAAAATGTTCTACACTCGTATTTGGATGTAAAATTCATTTCATTCATTAACTTCACTTACTCATTAATTCTTAAGAAGAATAAATATATACTAAAGACATTGCTGTATGGGCTAGAACCTGTGCTTTCGCTAAAAATACAGGAGAATAAAAAAAATATAAAAAAAATACGTTTACAAAGAACGTTAGACAAAAAGTGAACAAATTGTCAGATAAATTACTGAACGAACTATACAAATTGTCGATGTTTCTAAACGAAGTTAAAACTTAAAAAAGAACCCAAGCCCACAAAACATGGTTGTTTTTCAGCTTTTAGCCTCCGAGATTTTTTTGGACATTATTTATTATTAAAATATCATTTTGATTTAATTAATTATGGAGTTATAATAGAACCTATTTATTAAATCTACTCGCTTATGTACATATTTTATGTAAATAACCTCTAGGTTACTGTTTTTAAGTGCTGGTAGATAGTAAAATAGTCAGATGGAATTTAATGATGCATTTTTCATCTGATGAATGACAAATGTAAGTTTCATAAATACATGAATTCTTTTTTACATCGTTTCGTGCTTAAAATGATGGTAAAATGGTCTAATATTGTACAGAATTAGTGTCAAAGTTTTGACGTGTCGTTTTTGGTTTTCGTGTATGTCCGCCATGTTTGTCCATATAAAATTTGATTTCATCAAATAGTAGTCCTTAGAAAATCTGTTCATTGCACTAAATGTCTATACATAATCATGAGTTTATTTGTTGTACCCTAATGATAATTAAAAAATGTGTTGCATTATTAGTGTTGAGTGTCACTAAGAAAAATTTTCGCGTTCTTTGTTGTTCAGGATAATTCAGAATGGTTGTTGGATCAGCTACGTATCCAGGGAAGCAAGTGCTTCATAAAATGCAGCCAATGGGCATGACACCTCGCGAGCTTTCGGAGTATGATGATTTGGCGACGGCGCTTATAGTGGATCCATATCTTGGCATTACTACACACAAAATGAATATTCGTTATAGACCAATTAAAACTAACAAGGAAGAATTGAGGAATATTGTGAAAGAGTTTATTCAAACCCAAGACTACAACAAAGCATATTCAAAGCTAGCTAATGGGGATTGGATGCCCAGACATTTTAGTAAAAATAAACACCAGCAAAGCAAACTGAGAGACCATGTTAGTGTTTTTGTTGTTTATTTATTTACTAACTTTCAATGCAGTGATATTTTTCTATTAAAATATTTTATTTTTACAGATATACCGCTACCTTCGTGTTTTTGATAAGAAAGCTGGATTTGTTATTGAACCATGTTATAGGTATTCTTTAGAAGGACAAGTTGGAGCTAAAATTTCAACAACAAAAAAGTTTTTCAAACATGAGAGAATAGATTTTTTAGTAGGTTGTATAGCAGAGATGACTGAAGATGAAGAAAAGCAATTACTTCATCCTGGAAAAAATGATTTTTCTGTTATGTACAGTTGTAGAAAAAATTGTGCACAGCTTTGGCTGGGTCCTGCTGCATATATAAACCATGACTGTAGACCTACTTGTACTTTTGAAGCCACAGACCGTGGTAAAGCTTTTGTTCGTGTTTTAAGGGACATTGAAGTAGGGGAAGAGATCACTTGCTTTTATGGAGAAGACTTCTTTGGAAATGGAAATTGTTACTGTGAATGTGAGACATGTGAAAGACGTGGAAAGGGTGCATTTTCAGTGAAAAATGCACACAATGAAGAACAAGCTACTAGGTACAGATTCCGAGAAACAGATAATAGAATTAATAGAACAAAGGCTAAGCAGACTAAAAAAATTGAAAATGGCAAAAACACTGACAAATCTCAAATGTCTAGTAGACAAAATTCTAATATAGTTTCTCCACTAAGCATGAAGGAAATGAAACAGAAGGGATTGACCAAGTATGATGCTGAATTGTTAATAGCACAAGGATGTATTGCTGATGTTGTAGATGCTGCAGTCAGTAAAGAAGCACAAGGTAGTAGAGAGTCATCAGCATCAAGTAGAGGGGACCGTTTAAGGAGAAGAACAGACAGTAATAGGATGTCTAATGGAATAGTGACCTCACCTTCAAATATGAAGCGCAGAGGACCTCCTTCACGCTGTTGTAGCAATGCAAGTTCCCGAAGTAGCCGTGATTCTCATTCTGGTATAGTTTTGCGTAGTCATAAAAGATTACTTGATACTGGTTTACAAACAGCATTCACTAGTAAAATTAAAAGTAGTTGTAGTAAAGAAGACTTGATGAGTAAAGAAGATGAGTGTTCACCAAAAGATGGGCTTGGTATAGCTAATAATGAAATTAATAAAATAAGTATCAAAACAGAAGAAATAAATATAAACCAAAAACCCAACATTGAAATGGAATCTGAGCTCAGTAGCAGTATTGCTGACACAGATTTCAGTCAATCAGACAATAATTGTGATACAAAAGAATCTCTACAGCAAAATCCAGAGTCAAACATGTCTGTAGATGTAGAACAGGATATAAGTAATAATAGTTCTCAAATTAAACAGCTCCAAATTGAAGATGAATGTGTAAATAATGTATGTTCCAAAAGTGAAATAAATGACTTTAGAGAGAATATAAATCCAAGTGAATCTAAAGATAATAAATTGAATAAAAGTTGTAAAGTAGAATCATCTAATTGTAATGATGAGCCAAGTAAAGAGTTAGATTGTGGTCCTCCTTGGTTGGCTGATAATTCAAACAAAAGTAGTGAATGCCCTTGTACTCCTCCACGTAGAGGGCTAAAATTAACGTTACGTGTTAAAAGAAGTCCTGTTGTTGAAGATGTGATGGATTGTGGTGCTCCTGCAGAGGTTCCGGAATATGAAGTGTTACGGCTTGAAGGAGTCGATCCCGAAACAGTGCGCCGTTTGAAAAAACGGCGCAGATCTAAAGAACGGCATCGTAAACATAGCCCCATCCGTCCCCTGCCCCCAATGAAGCGCTTAAGGCTAATATTTGGCAATGAAAGCCGTACAATTGATTTGCCAACTGCAATATCTGCAGACTGACAGTCTCAATTACCTTATGGTTACTTTTCCACCGTTTTTGACTTTTAAGTTTAATTAATGTCACTGACTAGGATATTTATCTAGTTTATTTATTTTGTGACGTGGTCTGTGTGATACTAATATGCATCAGATTTTAATTGATGATTCCAATTAAATATATTTATAAATTATTATAATAGATTATGTCAAACTTTTAATTTCACTTGATTTATTATCCACTAATACCTATTCCTGATTGGCTTATCAATTAATGCACTGATTGCTATGTGGACTTCAAATTGTATGTTATTCCTTGTGATTGACCAATTTTATTGTCAATATATAATATGGATCACCTTTCTAGTAATGTAAATTTGACAGTGTCCGAATTATTTAGTAAAGAGATGTTACTTAGAATTGATAAGTTTAATAACTGCCGCACAGAGACCTCAATTAACTTTAATGAATATTTAATGTCAAAAATTTTCATTCAAATCTAGACCATGGACCTGGCAAAAATAGCGACTAGTTTTGAATTGTCTCTCAGAGACAAGCTCCGAGACGTCAAACAACGTTACTGAGTACTTAACGTCAAAAAATGACAATTTAAAACTTAGTCGCTATTCTTGCCGGGTCTATGGTCTAGATTTGAATGAAAATTTTTGGCATTAAATACTCATTAAAGTTAATTGACGTCTCTGAGTTTGGCGGAGTCTGTTAACATTAACTTTTTTAAGTCCAATTAAGACTAGGTAGAAGTGATGACAATGAATATATCCCCAATATTGCAATAAATTTGCTGACATTTGGTTCTATTTACTATTTTAAAATACTGTATTTTGAAATACTGTACTAAGTTATTTATGTACGGCGTGGAATCCGACTATTGTCTAGACTTAATTCTGAACTTGAAGTACTAGTACCTACTTATAAATAAGCACAGCTTAGTTTATAAAGACTTGTGTGTAACAAAATTTAGTCTTTTAGACATTGAGTTAGAAATTCATGTTATGTTATAATTTCTGTCTACTGTTATGTGATATACTAAATAATCTGGGTAAGAATTTGCACTTTACGGCAAAAAAAAAAACATGCAAACAAGACAGTGTTGTATATCTAAATAAATATTGTAGTGCAGTGCAGTGCATGCGATATCGTGGTCGAAAGCTTAAAATATTAATGCGTTAGAACAAATTTTATATAAGTTAACATCAATTTCATCATCCTGCCCTTAACCTATCCTATTATTTAACAGAAATTGCCTTAAGCATGTTTATTTCGATGACTTATGGCAAATATGGCGTCCTATAGGAAATTGAAATAAAAGTGAGTACAGTGCACAGAGACATCCTGAAATTATTATTTTTAAACCATTTAATTAAACCATACTACAAATCGTATATTATCCTCTCTGATAGTTAACTGGATAACCCGACTTCACTTACTATTTTGATTTAAGTATTGTTATAATTTAAATTTTATCAAAACGACTTATATAACAATCTAACATTGAAGGTAGAAGGCATATTGATTCGAGAACTTGGAAAACTTACCACGACATTTAACATATTCGAGTCTATCCCAAAAATATAGTAGAACTTTCCAATCTGTTTTATTTGTATCTGTATTGGATTACTACTTTGTATTTTGGTATTTATGATAAATGAGAAACGGCAGGCTGGAAATGAAATCTGGAGGCCTGATTTCAGTAGCACACTCAGAGCGGTTACAGAGCGGTCCCATCAGAATCCGTGAAAATATGGTCCTTTGTAGCCGTAGAACTATTTCTATGGTAACTTACGCACTACATCCGATCTCCGTCATCCGATTTCTTTCCGTCAAATCAAGTATTCCAAATGGCTCCTAAATTGGTTTTGTTTGTATGTTTGAATGTTTGAATTTGTATCGGAGATTGGAGTAGTGTGTAAGCATAGGTAGTAGGGGGTCCGAGTTTTCTAGATTAATATTTGATAGGACGTAAGTAGTGCGTAAACGCTCTCACGTTGCTGAATTTTATAAATTGCAATTATATACATATAATAGGTTGGGGAAAAAGTTTCTTCGAATTTTTTAAGAAAATTCAAAACATTTTTTAATATAGTTTATTTACATTTAACTAAAGTATGTAGGTACCATTTTGTTCGATAACTTTTTGCCATCTTGTAGGTAGGGACATGATCCCATTGCTATAGAAATTTTGGGACTTCTGGTCAAAATACCGCGACAAGTGGTTTTGGCAGTCCACTCGTGATGTTAACCTGACACTACCTAAAGAATTCTGAAGAGACCGAAACAGGTGGAAATCTGAAGGTGTAAGGTTAAGACTATACGGCGGATGCATTAACACCTCCCAGCCAAACTCTCTTAATTTTTGCTGAGTGGCTAAAGATGTGTGAGGTCTAGCGTTATCATGATGAAAAACCACACCCCTTCTGTTGATTAATTCCGGCCGCTTTCTCTCAACTTCTTGCTTTAATCTCATCAGTTGTTCGCAGTAGAGTTCAGAATCGATGGTCCTGCCTGGTGGTAACAGCTCATAATGAATAATGCCCTTCCAATCCCACCACACACACAGCATCACCTTGTTGCGAGTTAACCCGGGTTTCGCCACAGTCTGTGAAGCCTGACCGGCCTTTGACCACGACCTTTTTCGCACGTTCTTGTCGTACGTGATCCACTTTTCATCACCAGTTATCAGCTTCTTCAAAAATGGTTCGGTTTCATAACGTCGTAATAAAGAATCACAAATGAGTACACGGTTCATTAGGTTTCTTTCAGTGAGCTCGTGGGGTACCCAAATGTCGAGCTTTTTTGTGTACCCAGTTTTTTTCAAATGCGCCAAAACTGTTTTGTGGTCAATTCCCAGTTCTTCAGCTACGTCGTAACTACTGACATGCCGATCTTGCTCCACTTTTTCAAAAAGGGCATCCATTTTATCTGTAATAGGGCGACCAGAGCGACGTGCATCTTTGACATCAAAATTTCCGGATTGAAAACGCTTAAACAAAATTTGTGCTACTCTCACAGACACTGCACTAGGTCCATAAACATCGCAAATTTTTTTCGCGGCTTGCGTTGCATTTTTACCTTTTTTGTAGTAAAATTTTAAAATGTATCGAATTTCTTCATTAGATTTACTCATCTTGGCGGTACGAAAAACAAATGAAAATCACACATTTTCCTAATTTGAATTTGGAATTATGTTCTTTAAAATTTAAACTTTCAATGATACCAAAACCAGCCAGATACAAATAGTATAGCCAAAGAGATTTTATTACAAGTTTATACATACTATAATGCGAAAAGACTTTTTCCCCAACCTAATATAATGTTTATTTCAAACAAGCGTCGGCAAACCACCCACTGAACGAAATCCATGTTAGGTGACTGGGATTGTACCTACCCATTCTGAGGACGTGCACTCAAGTCATGGCTTACCTTGTGCTCATAGGCATCCAAAATTATAACAAAATCGTATTATTTTATCATTTTTTTTATGTAAAATGTTGTGTCCCAAGTAACCCTTAGAATATCTGTTGTTATTTAATTATGGCAAACTTAGGAATTTTTTTGGTCCAACTGATGTTAAAATTTTTGATTATTCTTCTGCCTTTTGCTTTAATATTTTTGGTATCACTACTTTAAAAGTTATAAACACGTAAAAGTTGGGACGGTTGTAATTTGTATATAACACTTACTGAAGGTAAAAATTTTATCTTGGACATTGTTTAGTTTATTTTGTTACGCAATATACAATTTACTATGTTCAAACAGACCATTAAAAGTTTGCATGTTGGTCTATTATTGACCTAGTATGATTAACTGCCATAATTTATGTAATATACCTACTGCTTTTTATTTACTATCATAACAGTCTCCATAGTAGAGTAGAAAAATATACTATTGAAAGCTTATCGGTATCGTGAAATTTAGGTCTGATTAGTACGTACTCTGCTAACGAGAAAATTGACTGATCTTTTATAAGATATTTTACTTAATCATACAAGCGATAGACAATTGGTTTTTGGTCACCTCTGCAACCACCCTCGATTTCCGTCGACCGCCACTACAATAGAGAAATAGGTAGGTACCTACATTCTGGGTAGTAAATTTCCACTTCTTAATGTTTCATGTTTGACATAACCTTGAGATAAAACTTTACTTGAACAATGATCAAAGTAGTAATAACACCATAAATATAGGTAAATAGTTAGCATTTAAAATCATCAGCTAAAACTGCCGCAAGAAAAGTCACGTGTAATACAATATTGTATATATAATGTAAAATATTTATTAGTTCAATTACCTTTAATTAAAGACTTCGAAGTAAGTAGTAGAATTAACTAGTGTATAAAGCATAGATTCTAGGGGATAATATCATATTTATAAACAATTTTTATTACTACCCAAGGATACAGCTTTATGAACTGGTAATAGTAATTATATTCTAATAGATAGAATGTGCCTCCTGCTGTTTTCTTTACTTATTTATGTGGCGTTATTTTTTTATATTAGCATACAATTTTAAGTATGCTAATATAAAAAAATAACTAAAAAGCTAATAAAATCTATTACACTTTGTTTTCTTCGGTTCAGGCCTGACATATATTATTTTTGTACTGCATTGTCTAAATTGTAGTATGATTTAACAGTTACATAATTCAAGGACAAGATCGGTTCCATACATAAAGCGCGCCTATTTACCCCCAGAGGTAAAGCGGTAAGCAGAGATTTATTTATGTACTCACACTAAATCTCTGCCTACCCCTATCGCCAGTTATGTTAGGTCCCATGTAATAGGAGGTGGGCATATTGATTGCCTCTATAGCGCGCGTGAATTTCTGGATGGTATATAGGAAACACTGTTGCCCATTCCTGATCGCTGATTTACCCTTAGTCGTATTGTACGACACTCGGAGACCGGTTGGTGACAATAGTACTGTGTTCAGCGGTCACCACACTGCAATTTTTTTGTTATTATTGTCATTTTAAAAACGAGAACAAATAGACAACAGGTATCTGAATTCGATCTCCTATGTAAAGTTTCGAACGAAAGTATTAAATTCAATCTATAAATTATGCATAGTGTAAAATTGTAAAAATGGGTATGAGTTATAATCAGGTTTTATTCTGCTGTTATTACATATTCGTTTATTCCACTAGATACTTGAGCTATTTATGTTTACAGATATTCTGTTTTAAATAATGACATATATATATAAAACAATAATGGCCACATAATTATGCATTTTAGATGACTATGATTGCGAAAATGAATGATGATTGCAATAAAATTTTTGTTTTATTCACCTTATTCTATTAGTAAAATTGAAAGAGAATTATTTAAATAATGGATGTTTGATATGAAATATGCATCTTATTAAACTATTATTACCCAATATTAGTGTATATACTTCACTGTAAGGTAGTTTTTTTTGTAAAAAAAACTTGGAAGCTGTTACTGGCTTTTGTGATATTCCGTTGGAATAGATTGTAAAGTACATATAAATAAATAAAACATATTGTTGACAGCAAAATAGCTATTACAAAATATTTTCTTTTATTATCACAATAAAATGCCTCATTTATTTCAAAACCTGTGTATTTTATTCCGTATGTTGAGTATAAAAATGAAATTTACTGAAACCAGAACACTGCAACTAAAATATTTGTATTATTAATTGATTTTACAATTTTTATTAAGTATAAATTTTGTTAACCAGAAAAGTTACCCAATGTCCAGTAATTGAGTTTTAAAATTAGACAATATTGACCATATTATGTAGTTTGAATAATATTGATAGGCATTCCTGAAGGATCAAAGCATTGAAGATAATAGTTTAATGTCCATACCTGAAAATGAAATAAAGAATAGGAATTAATTGAAAATATACACACACACATCTGGAATAATAGTGGACTATTGTTACCATTAAAGAAAAAAAAAATGGGATGAGACTAGGTATTAATTTTTCATTTGTTTTCTGTATTGGTCATTGTTTTTTAATATTATAATGGCAAATTACAAATACTTACTACTTTTGTATATAACTAGAAGTTAATACAAAGGTAGTAATTATTGGTACAATAACAAGTTACATTTTAATATAAATTAAGATGTAATATAATTTTTAAGTTAATATATATACAAAACTTATAACAAAGTGGTAGGTATATTCTATAAATATGTATATTACTTACTTTTGGAATTCCCATTCTCTATTATCCAAGGGACAAACTTGTCGTGTTTTTAACCAGCGTGAAATGCAGTGGAAGTGGAATGCATGCTAAAATGATAAATAATATTACATATTATAGTAGGTATCTAGATTAATGTAACAAATTATCTTTTAATTTTATAGTAATTATTTATTAATTTTGATAGTAAAAAGAAATTAATGATGTCAATTATTGTGCTACTATTATTAGTATTAAATATTTTTACATTACAAACTCCCCAGGCCACTGTACATTCTTCACTAGTTGCAGATGCTTGGTTGGCTTGGCATTCAATACACAGATCCATTATGTGGTTACGACAGATCGCGCAGTTGTCGACGACAATATCTGAAAATTAAAAATGTGTTAAATAAGTTCCTCAAATTGTCTCTTTTTAGTGAACTATGCAGACTAAAATTTTGTTGTATTTTATATGAAGTAGGAGGAAAATTAATACACACCCCAAGCCCATAGAGCTACTGCGTTCCACTGTAAATAAACAAGTACAATAAAAATGAGAATTAACACTTTTTCTTTTAAAGCACAATGATGAAGCGAATTTTCAAAAGCATATGAGTAATTTTTTTTACCTTTTTCACTTCAAATCTTTTTTTGTCGCCTTTACCACTGCTTGAAGACGCCATTTCTACTTCATCTTCGTCAACATCCATAACTGAAGCCATATTTTTGTAATACCTTTGTTTTGGTCTGGTCAAAATTTACAAATTTTTCTAAAACTTGCTTGAAGGTAGCAGAAGCAGATTTTGACTTGATTTTTGACAAACAAAACAGGCAGAAGAACATTGACATTGTTTTTTTTAATTTTGTCTCCCATTTATTTTAGAAAGCAACGTTATCTTGTTCACACAGCCATATTTTTAGTAGTCTTTTATTACGTGATTAAAATTAAGATGTGTAATATTTTAATGTCTTGTTGCGCTTTTGGTAGCATTTTACGACTAAGGATTCAGAATTTATTTATTTCGTCAATAACATTAAATAATAATTTGAATTAATTGAGATTATAATAATGTCTCGCTATTTTTAGAAACAGACAAAGAATTTCTGTTATCTAGAAGTCGTGATTATCAACATCATCACCAGCCCTTTAATGGGCCCACGGCTGGGGCACAGGCCCTCCCTATGGATAGAAGAATAAAGGGAGATTGGGCCATAACCTACCACGCTAGCCCGGTGCGTGTTGGTGGGTATTAACGGCTTAACGTGCCTTCCAAAGCACGGAGGAACTCGAGATAATAAATTTTTGGTCACCCATCCAATGACCGGCCTTAGCGAACGTTGCTTAGTTTACACAATCACAGGCCAAGCGCGCTATGCCCGTGCGCTAGCGAGCTCCTCTTTTTAGAAGTCAACGGTAACTGATATAATATTAAAGCACATAATATTATAAATAGGCTTTAAAAAATGCTAAATAGGTAGCGAACATAGCGAAGTACCTATTCAGTTTTTAGTGTTTTATTTTATCTAACATTGAAAGCATTGTGTGGTTTTGGAGACTTTGGCAATACCTGCTTCCTATTAATACAATAAATGGGGTGTATCATAAATTTCCTGACAGAATTCCTAATTACAATAATGCCTTTAGTGTTAATCTAGAATGTTTTTTTTTAATTCTCCCTATATTTTAGGGAAGGCAAAGAGTCTAGCCCATACAGCCAAGTCTTTAGTGTATATTTTATCTGTAGTCTTATGAAATAATGAGTGGGTGAATAGTATGAATGAAATGAAATTTACGTTAAAATATGGGTGCCACATATTTTAACGCATCTAGGGAGTGCTTGGCGCGAATTGAATGGTAACAGAGTTAATGATGGTGCTTGATGAAATGGATAAAACCACTTTTTATAGTGATCTTCACCACAACATCAAACACATCATTTCACTTATTTTCGATGATCTAGAATGTTTTTTTTGTTAAATTCCCACTGTATTTTTAGGGAAGGCAAAAGTTATAGCCCATACAGCCATCTATAATCATTTTATTAATATAATTACCTAACTACAGTTTTAATGCTTTCGGATAATTCTTGAGACAATAGGCAACAAACATTAAAAAAGGGTAGATATCCTATGCTAATGTGTGTGTGTGTGTGTGTAGAGGAAGGCGACTGAAAAGATGGATGGATTATGTGAGATGTGATATGAAGGTGATGGATGTGAATGAGGCGATGACGAGTGACAGAAGAGAATGGAAAAAGAGGACATACTGCGCCGACCCCAAATAGGATGGGATAAGGGCAGGGTGATGATAATGATCCTATGTCAATTTGTAAAAAGGTTATATTAATATGTTCTGCTTCCTGCCCTTATCCCGCTCTAGGCGGGGTCGGCACATGTTTTCTTCTTGCACTCCTCTCTATCCGCTCCTCCCGCTACCATATCCTCCTTTACACAATCCATCCACCTTTTATTTGGTCTTCCTCTCCTTCTACGTCCTTCTGCGTTCATACCTAACATTCTTTTGCCTACATAGCTTTCATCCCTACGCACAACATGACCAAACCATCCACCCAAGCATCCGCAATCTCTCAGTCACCGGCGCTACTTCCAAACTTCCTTTGATATAGGTATGTATTAAAATAATTATAATTCAAGGACAGCTGTAATTTTAAATAAGGTACATGCCGAAATAAATAAAATGCCGTGTGGTGACGGCAGAGCAGAATACAATCGTCATCCCATCTCTCTCCCGTGGGTGTCGTACAAGGCGACTAGGTAAGGGTAAACATATAACAATGAGAACAATGAGTAATAGACAGCAGCATCCCTCTTATACCACCTAGCAATATACCTACTGCGTGGTAGGTATATTGCTAGGTATGTATGGTGTGTGTGTGTGTGTGTGTGTGGTGTGGGTGTTATTTCACCTCTGCATACTCCTTCAGGGATATAAATGATATGTATGTATGTGAATAGATAATTTAAAATTGCTATTCTGCTCTACTTGATTCCAAGCTGGGTTTGGAATTTGGAATATTAATTTGTTTTATGGTAAAAATCTTACATTATAACTGTTAATATAATAGTAGATTTTAACAAAGAATGTCTCAGATCGCAACACCTGACAACAAAGTGGCCATTTTTTTCTCTTTCTCTCTCTCTCTCTTAGTCCAACACAATAAAAAAAACCTTAAAACACGTGCGAGTAAAATTTATTTTAAGTGGAGATGTGGAAATAATAAATAAAGTAAGCGATGTTATAACTCTTTAATTCGACATCATTATTTATATTTGCATCGTTAGACTTCTTATTTCTTTTGTAAGAATTCTTCCAAATTTCATAGAAACAAACAGTAGCCTGAAATCTGTAGCAAACTAAGAGTGGAACAGAAACGTGGGTGATAAGTGTCCATGCCCAAACTCCATAAAATTCCATCTGAAATATAATTAATAATCTGTTTAATGCTGGTTTTCCTAAAATCCTAATGGAAGAAGCCCATTAAAAATGTTACGAAGATAGGCACCTAAGTCACAATTAATTGTTGTTTCGTCTAGAACAATTCATGGATTGAAATTTCAATTTAAAAAATTACAGAAAGATAAATATAAGGATTTGTAACTAATGTTCCTTGGAAATATACAAACACAACCTAACTGCGAACAAACATGTCAATAGTAACTCACTTGATTAGGATGAAACTCGGCCCTTGCATTTTTAACACGGTTTAAAAGCCATAATGCGAAATTGCCTACTAATAGAAATGTCACCAATTGCCTCCCGGGTCGTTTTCCATCTGCTACTTCAGCACAGCGACGAGACCACGAATCGAGCACTAGCAGCGTCTGACATGAACTCTGAATTACCGCGCAAAGTGGGGAAAATAATCTGAAATACAAATTATATTATTAAGACCATATTGGTATATGTATTCTGAAGAAAGATACAGTCATACAACTTCGTGCGCGACCTTCCTGCGGTATGAGAGGGTAGCGGGGACCGGGCACTCTAGCTGTTAGCGGGGGCGGGTGATGCGGGGAGGAGGCAAAACTCGCTCATCCCCGCATCACCTGCCCCCGCTAACGAACTTGTCAGACTAGATTATAGACCAATGACTCAACTCAACCTGAGGAAAAGTCGATGGTGGAGTTGGTATACAGGCTTACTTTTGAAACACCAAAAACTTCGCAGGAGTAGATAGCTAACATCATAAGCAACTATGTTTGTTCTACGACTTTTGATGATTTGTAAGATTTTACTTCCATACAAAAAAAAACGAATAAAATTTACCGCTCTAATAAGGCCCGTATTCTGAAACGGTACTTAAGTGTAGTTTAATTGGAATTCAAGTGATAATTGCTTAAATCTAGAATCCCTATTTAAATTTATGTTTTATTCCAAAACGGCTATCAAGCTTGACTTACGTAAATTTAGATTTAAATTTTTAAGTCGAGACATCCCGATTCTACCTTGAAAAGGTGTAGCAATATAGGATAATTTATTTAATCAGCCACTTGTGGGTAACGCAGTAGATGACCTAGATGAAGTGGATAGATAATCACTTAACATACGTTAGAAGTACCGCCAAACACTCAGAGAAAACTTTAGAAATGAGTACATCAGCAACTTTATCCAAAGAGGTGCTAGGCAGAATATCCTGAAGACACTGAAAGCTGGTGATGTTGTATTCATTGAATCTGATACCAAACGCCTGTTATGGCCTCTGGGGTTGATTGTGGAAACGTATACAGGCAGGGATGGGCATGAACGAACAGCGAAGGTCCGCACTGCCAATGGGTATAAGCTAAGACCTTTCCAGCGTCTATACCCGCTCGAACTGCATCAACAGCCCGATACCCTTTTACAGACAATTACGCCGACAATAACGACGACTCCGCCAAGGAATGACGACAGCCTACGACAGACTGACAGTGACATACCGCAAGGGAGAGAGACTATGACTCGATACGGGCGGATATCACGTCCACCCGATAGGTTTCTTTTTTGATGTATGTTTTGGTATTTTTATAATGTCGGTATTGTTCTTTGATGTTGTTAACCTTTTATAATGTCGTTATATGTTTTGCTATTGTTGTTTTTTATATTAATATTGTTTATCATGGACCTTCCGGTCCCTCTCGGGTGGGAGTGTCACGGTAAGTTGAAGAAAATTACGGGGTTTCATTGGGTTATCCATAACAACCTGGTCATCAGCGTACAGCAGGCATTTGATTAATAACTCGTTCCTTCTTAATCCACGATCAAATTCTTTCAGTCGCGTCAGACAGTTGTCCATGTATAAGTTGAACAGCCATGGTGACGCTACACATCCTTGTCTCACACCTGTACCGATGCGAAACGATTCTGTGTACGCGCCATTTATCCTAACACAAGCATTGGAATCTTCATAAAGAGATTTCAATGCTTGGATCTGGCCACTGCTCACCCCATACATCGACAAATTCGACCATGGTTCATTCCTTACCACACGATCATAATAGTTATTTGTTGTACGTGAGTGCAAAGTTGTTTTTTAACCGCGTGCTCAATTTTGATGACCGAGCTAGCGAAGGATTCAAAAATTAGAATCCTGAGCGATAGCGAGGGAATCAAAAGAGCACAAGGTGAAAAATCTTTGCACACGAGTGCAACACGTAACTTTTCATCCCCCCCAACGAGGAAATTGCAAAATACAAAAAAAATACAATCACAACAGTTTCTGTTTTTACCCTGAAACTTCAACAATACCCTCCTATTAACCCAAACAGACTCTCAACACCCACCCAGAAACACCTACAACATTCACACCCGCAATACACACCCATCCACTCAGACACACCCAAAAAACACCCATTCACCCAGAAACACCCACAAAATACCCATTCAACCAGAAACACCCACAAAAGACCCATTCACCCAGAAACACCCAAAAAACACCCATTTACCCAGAAACACCCAAAAAACACCCATTCACCCAGAAACACACACAAAACACCCATTCACCCAGAAAAACCCACAAAACACCCATTCAGACAGAAACACCCACAAAACACCCATTCACTCAGAAACACCCACAAAACACCCATTCACTCAGAAACACCCACAAAACACCCATTCACCTAGAAACACCCACAAAATATCGAATCACCCACAACATCCATTCAGACACCCACAACTTCCACCCAGTCACACCCACAATACTCACCCATCCATTCAGACACACCCACAAAACACCCATTCATCTAGACACACCAGTGGCGTGGCGTGAAAGAACAAGTTAGGCAAGCCACAACTATATGAAGCCTCTTATGGTTTAAGCATTAACTTTTAACACCGCCTGCTAGGACACGGCTACAACTGTTCAACGCCATCTAGTGACGAAGCGGAGAACTACGTTGCCACTTTTGCGTGCTTGTGCTTTGTTTTATACAGCCAGAAAGACGATTCAACCCGGTCCGGAGCGGCTTGCAGGAGCGGCGCACGACCGCGATATTGAGTGCAGTTCACAAAAGAAATTCCGCTTTTATGGCTATTGCAATAAGATCTAAAATATTTACTTTTGACGGAACTTGTTTTCGTGGGAGTTTATTACTAATGTGTGCGTGTGTCGTAGTGTATCGATGCATAAGCGCGTAGGCTGCCGAAATGCCGGCTTGATGCCGGCTTGTAGCCAAACTTTAGGTACCATTTCGCGTTGCGTGCGCCTGACAAGACTACGCTTGTCTGTGTGCGTGCAGGCGCTGTATAGCAGGCGTCCATAACTCGATGTTTAGCGAGTTAGTTGAAGGAATCTAGAGAGCGGGAGCGAATTGTATGTACCTGTGTTGCATATTGTTTCGCGCGCGTTTAATACTGTTATGATAAGATTATATTGATGGATTTTTTTATTTGCTTATAAAATGGTATTGTACTTGAATTATGGTAATGATTTTTTTATGCTCGCTCGTTTGGTACGGCTGTTGGGAATCGGGTTATATGGACGCTCCGCCACTGAGACACACCCACAAAACACCCATTCACACAGACACACTTCCAACACCCACCCATCCACCCAGCCACACCCGCAAAATTTATCCAGACACACCTGTAAGTACCTAATAAAAATTACCGTCCCTGATGGAGTTCCGAGACGGTCAATCAGCTTGAGTCAAGCACGTTGATTTTCTGTATGTTTTTGTTCCGTTGCTAGCGTAAACAAATCAAACAAACCTAAAAAGCTTTTAAATGCTTGACTCAAGCATCAAGCAAGCATTGTAGACGATCAAAATGTTTAAAGCAAGATTGACGCCAAGCTGATTGACTCCAAGGTTTTAACAAATTTATGAAGTGAAAAGAAAATGGCGCGCGTAAAGCAAATTACAAAAAAAGTTCACCAAGAAGGTTCCGAATCGAGTTTTTAACAAATTAAATAGGTTGCATGATAATTTCGGCACTATGGAGGTAGAAATAAATAGGTATAATGATGTTTTCAATTCACAAACTCATTGCACACGATGTTCTAAATTCAAATTTACTTTAACCTCTAGAGGATAAAAACGGCTTTTGCACTCAGATATCGAACAGCAAAAACGCTTTTTCCGAGATGGTGGGATGAAAAATAATTTTACGCCATGTATTGCGTTACATTAAAACTCATAAAACAAACGTTGTTGTTTATGATGTTAGCTATCTAGTCATGGGAGGTTTTTGGTGTTTTAAAAATAACCCTGTATCGTAGGAGAGTGACAGAGGCTAGGACACAAAATTATACCTAGTCGCTTGTCGAGCTTCTGGATGCCGTTGGTACAGAAATCCAGCGCCGATTATTTGGAATAGGTAGTAGAGGTAGACACCGCACTGCGTGATCAGGAGTAAGGCGTGTTCTAGAGGCAACGCAGTTATCGCTCGGCGCAGAGGCAATGTCCTCATTCGCTGGATGCATGCTGCTGAGCTCAGAGTCATCAATAGAAAGAGGATCGTTTCCCATATGTTAACCTGTGAGGCAAGAATGATGTATCATCATTAATGGAGTTAGTTTTATCAATTACCTACAGTAATT
The DNA here is from genome assembly GCA_963931975.1 of Cataclysta lemnata. Taxonomy (NCBI): domain Eukaryota; kingdom Metazoa; phylum Arthropoda; class Insecta; order Lepidoptera; family Crambidae; genus Cataclysta; species Cataclysta lemnata. The sequence continues at coordinate 10,993,515 of OZ008345.1, read as the reverse complement.
TGTCATCAGTCTGTGGGCTATCACGCCTTTCCTTAGTAATTTAGTTCTTATTTTGGTGACGGCAGAGTAGAATACAATTGTCACCACCCCAAATCTTTCCCGTGGTTGTCGTACAAGGCTAAGAATAAATCTACAAGACTAAGGATAAAAATGAATACGATTAGGAATGGGCAGCAGTGTTCTTCTTATACCACCTAGGCTAGCAATGTACTGCGACTTTTGTGCCCGATAAATGGCAATAGGCTCGCCACCTATTACATGGGACTTGACATATTTGGCGAAACGTGGGTGCTTGTTCACCTCTGCCTACCCCTTCGGAGATATAGGCGTGATTTATGTATGTATGTATGTGTTTTCAACACAAGACTTTGTGTTTTAAAGTTATCCAAAGAGCAGGTATTTGGATGTTTTGCAATGGGATGTTCGTTACTTCATGAGAATATAAGTCGAGCATAGGCTCGTGCGCACTGCACAACCCGCTATTTAAATTACCATAGATAAAGCCAGAACTATACCTAAGTTTGTGTTACGCCTTATAGGCAATTTTTAACAGAGTTCCTAGGGAAAATACCTGAAAAACTACTACCTGCATTAAAGCCAGATCGACATAGATCTTGTTTTGGAAGAGTCCGTTGAAAAGCATAAGGCTCACTATGGTTCCAGCGAGCACACTGATTCCCATAAAGAGACCTCTGTGAGCACTTCCGCAGTCCACTGAGAAATGGTTGTTTGATTTAACCCGCTCACAGCATTGGTTCATTTCTTTGTTAAATATCGGGTTATTCAATCGTTTTTTATCTTTCTGAAAAAAAAAAACAAAAACAAGTTTACTTTCAATAGACTTGTCGTGTAGTAGGTTTACCTTTATTGGAAATAATTACTGAAGATTTTAAAATGCCAACCAAATAAAATAAAAAATCTTACATGTTTTTAAATAATAATAATGCAGATATAAGAAATAAAGTATTTTAGGATAGTTAACTTTTCAAGAGCTCTTTTGGCTTATTTGTGATATGTTACAGGGACGGAACTTTAAGTTTTATTGATTATATTACTGAAAAATGATTCAATATTTATTTGAAAATTTAGAAGAAATGTGTATAGCTATGTATATGCTTATGTGTATAGCATTTGATTAAACCACCGAAAGACTGAGAAGAATGAAACCAGAGAAAACCTAAAAACATTTAGAAACTTCTTAGATGATAATAATGTGCATTTCAAGGACATACCGAACCAGGCACCGTGCAGATATCGTTCCAAATCACAAAGATTATCACAGAACACAGCAGACTATATTCCACTCCGCACGGTCTCAGATAAGGCTTAGCATTCCTAATCAGGGGCATTATCATATCAGACACGTTGCAAGTCCAGATGCGTAAGGAACTTGAGGTTAGGTTCGCCTGCAGAAAGCCTCGGGGTAGTTCAATGAAAGACGCGTTGTCCATCTTGTCTCTTATTATAGTCTGCATCGGACCACTAATGTTAGCGTAGCTAATCAGAGCGGGTCGGTTGTAAGCCACAGCTAATATATCGTCTTTAGTCTCCTGAATTACCACGTTCAGCCATTCACATACATTTGTCGCTATGAGATGCATGAGACCGAATCTGTCTAGCACCACGCCTCTCATTGGGTCAAGAATCTGAAATTTGAAATGATGATGCTTCCATATTATGTGATATGATAAGGATGTAATTTTATTAACCGAGCGCTTGACATACGTATGTATGTCAGCACATTGGGTAATATAAATGAATAATAAATATTTCTTACACCTATCTTCTAGCCCAAACTAGGTGGCATAAGCACTTATTTTAATATATCTACATTATTATTTTATATAATATTTTAATATACTACATGGACATATGAACAACAATAAGTCGACAACAAATGTCCGTGTTCATCAGACAAACATTTCCCCCTACCAGGATTAGGACCAGGGACCTCTTGGCCAATATCTGACTATTCAACCAAGTTGCCGTCAAATTTAATAAATTCAGTTAATTAGTTTATTTTCATCACCGGCCAATAATGTGAAAACTCCTAGGGCACACACTTACCCTGAGGATGGACTATATCTACTGCATCCGAGACCAATGGTATGAAATGCCTTCAGAACCATCATCGCATCTTCCTACCCCGGTCCCACGTTATCAGGGGTCGGCGCAGTATGTTTCCTCTTTAATTAATATCGTCATCATCATCATCATCATCACCGGCCCTGGGACACTGGCCTTCCCTATGGGTGGAAAAATATAAGGAGAATGGCCAATAACCCACCACCCAGTGCGGGTTGGTGTGTATTAACGACTGCAGATGCATCTGGGACCAACGGATAAACGTGCATTCCGAAGCACGGAGGAACTCGAGATAATAAATGTTTGGTCACCCATCCAATGACCGGCCTTAGCGACATTTGCTTAGTTTACGCAATCACCGGTCAACCGCGCTATGCCACTGCGCTAGCGAGCTCCTCATATTCATATCGGTCAGACGTAATCTAGCCATATTTTCAAAGCATACATGGGCTAATAAATTGATTTTTGATCACTCATCCAATGACTGGCGTATGCAAACATTGCTTAGCTATTTGCACATTCTAAAATTGTAAACTATAAAATTGAATTGCGCGATAAAGAATTCTTAAGTACATTTAAAATTTTATACTAAGGGAGCCGAAAACAATAATAAACACGTTCTGATAATCACTATTGTAAATAAATAAACCTGGTCTTCAAGTTGCATAATTCTTGTATTTTCTCAAAATCAAACTAAACATATTTTTTGCACACACATCGAAAAAAAAACCTAATGAAAGAATAGTGACAACATATTTTTTAAAACAACCTTTCACCTTACAATAAAGATAAACACGATAAAGGAGGTTGGTAATATAAATGTACCATACTCAACACGCCTCCTTACATTTATATTACAATACAATACAATACAATACAACATAATAGTATCTTACCTAAATCTAACAATTGATACTACTAACACATTCAATAACAATTTCCTCAACTGTCTTATTCTGAAACATTTAACAATTCTCTAAACTTAACAAATTTTATATTTCCTAAAGCTTTTGTACATATATCAGCAATATTATTTTCTGATTCTATCTTTACTACTTCAATAGTTCCTTGTTTAACATGTTCATGTATATAATGGTAATGAACTTCAATATGCTTTGAATTTTTTGTAAAATTTCCATATTTAGAGATAGCTACTGCCCCTGAGTTATCTTCAAAAAACTTAACTGGTTTACAAACTTCCGTAAAACATTCATTTACTAAACAAATAAGAAAATTAATCTCTGTTACAGCTTCTGATAGGGCAACATATTCGGCGAACGTAGAAGACTTAGTTACGCTATTCTGTTTCTTTGACTTCCAGTACATGGCATTTCCAAAAAATCTAATAATAAAGCCTGTGGTTGACTTCCTATCTATACTATCGCCTGCCCAATCAGCATCGACAAAACAATCTAAAATATCAGCATTATCATTCTTAGTATATTTTAATTTAAGATCTCTCGTTAAGTACAAATATTTTAAAACTCGCAAAGCATATTTAAAATGTGTCTGATCATAACAATTTTGGAACCTACTTAAGTAATTTACACTAAAGGATATATCTGGTCTAGTACCAGAACTAATATACAAAAGAGCGCCTATCAAATTTCGAAACTTTATATTTTCATTCACATTATGAGATTGTTCCAATTTTAAATTTATTTCCATTGGGGTTTTAAACAATTTAGCGTCTTCAATATTATAGCGTTTAGCTAAAGACTCTATATAAGTTTTCTGACTCAAAGTTAAAATATTGTTTTGTTCATAATCATATTCAATATTAATACCAATGTAATTGTTAACTTTGCCCATGTCTTTCATTCTAAATCTTTCAGACAATTTGCTTTTGATCTCAGTGATAACTTGTTTATCTTGACAACAAATTAACAAATCATCAACATATAGTAATAGGTAAACAGTCACATTATTATCTTTTTTAACATATAAACAATAATCATATTTACTTCTTTGAAAACCAAGTGTTGACAAGAAATTATTAAAGCATTCATACCATGCTCTGGGACTTTCTTTTAAGCCATATAATGCCTTAACTAATTTATAAACTCTATCAGTGCTATCGTGATAACCAAGTGGCTGTTTAACATAAACCTCCGATAAAACTGTTCCATTTAAAAAAGCCGTTTCGACATCCATTTGATGAATATCTAGAGAATTCTGACAACAATAAGACAATAGTAATTTAAGTGTTGGCATTTTAGCTACTGGAGAGTAAGTGTCATCAATACAGTCGATTTGTTGAAAGCCTCTTACAACTAGCCTGGCTTTGTACTCACTTTCACTCTTCCTTTTGTATACCCACTTTACATCAATTATCTTTTTGTCTTTTCCGGGTTTGTTCATAAGTATCCAAGTATTATTTTTAATAAGACTGTTCATTTCGCGATCCATTGCTTCTTTCCAATGCACAGACTCTTTACAAGTTATCGCCTCCTGAAAATTTTCGGGAGCCGACGCATCACAAAAATTACAATATATGCTATAGTAACCAAATTCTTCGTCAAAACGAACTGGAGGTTTAACTTGTCTTCTTGACTTTCTTCCTTCAATTTCTTCTTCGTCATTATTTATATCATCTTCAATACTTAATTCATATTTCTTATCTTTTCCTGGCTTTTCTCTAATATTTCTATGTCCTTTATTTGTATTAGTGTCATTTTGTTTTTCTTTTATTGTGTCACCAAGCTTATTTTCGTCAATAACCTCTTCTCTATTTAAATAATTTTCTTGATTACTTCTTTCTGAACTTACAACATCATTATTATTTTCTGTATTTCTAAATCTGATTACTTCATTTTCTGGATCTATGAATATAACATTGCGACTTGTTATTATTTTATTGTTTTCTATCAAAATCTTGTATCCGGTATCCGTGTATCCAACTAAAATCCCCTTTACTCCCTTTGGATTTAATTTCGAGGTTCGAATTTCTTCAGGGACTCTAACAAAACATTTGCTTCCATACAATTTCAAATTTTTGATATTCGGTTTCGTGCCGTAAAATATTTCATAAGGACTTTTCTTTTCTGTTGTATTTGTAAGTATTCTGTTTCCAAGATATGCTGCTGTTTGTACACATTCTGTCCAGTAACATTTATCAATATTTGCTTCGCTTCGTAAACATCTTGCACGATCCATTATCGTTCTATTAAACCTTTCTGCTACTCCATTTAGTTCATGTGTGTATGCCGGACCTGGTTTTAAATATATACCCTTTTGTTTCGTAAAATCATAAAAATCTCTATTTAAATACTCACGTCCATTATCACATCTTATTTCTTTAACTCTTTTTCCGGTTTGATTTTCCATTGTGTTCACATAAGTTCTAAAACAATCAAATACGTCGCTTTTATTTTTAATCACACATACTACAGCATGTCTACTGTAATCGTCTATGAACGACACAAAATATCTGTGACCACCGGTACTTACTGGGTTTATGGGGCCATTAACGTCTGTGTGGACTATTTGTAACACTTCTGTTGCTCTGCGTCTATTATTTTCAAAAGGCAAGTTTGTCATTTTATTTTGTAGGCAAATCTCGCACTGTACAAAATTTTTATCCAGTTGCCCTGGTAACCCATCTAGTATACATAACTTAGACATTTCCCTAAGCTTTGAAAAGTTAATATGACCCAGAATTCGGTGCCATTTTTCCTTCGTCGTCATAAAATTTTCATTTGCGTATATATTGATATTTCTGTCATTTACTACCGTACCTTCTAATTGATATAATTTATTATTTCTTTTTGCTATAGCTATTAACTTACGTTGCGCATTGTAGATTTCGGCAACATCTCTTTGAAATGTTATCATATTATTTTTATTGACAATTCGTGACACGCTAAGCAAGTTTCTCTTCATAGTTGGTACATAATAAACATTATCAATATCTATTTTAAATGTCTGTCCACTAATACAACATATCATACTTAAACTACCTATCATTTCACACTTCAAACAAAAACCGTCTCCGACTCTTATATTTATAGGATGATCTAACTTTTTATACTTACAAAAATATCTGTTGTCATTAACAATATGATCGCTGCAGCCACTGTCAAGAAGCCAGCTTACTGTATCATTCGTCCCGGCTGTCATTACTTCCACATTGAAATTTTCTGCAGAATTTTCGTTTGTTGTAGATTCACTGTAAGAATTATTTACATTGCCTCGTCCTCTGTTACTTCTGTAGTTGCCTCTTAAGTTGCGACCTCTATACGTTGATCCGCCGTAGCTCCGTGCTCCATAACCATGTCCTCTATGATTTTGTCCTCTGTTACTAAATCCACTATAACCTTGTATAAACTGCGGTCTTCGTCCATCAGTTGCAAACTGTCCGTGTCCATGATTTTGGTAAAGATTTCTAGGACAATTTTTCCAAAAGTGACCTTCTTGATGGCACTCATAGCATCTCTTTGTATTAGAACTACTGCTCATAAAACTCTGCTCTACATTTTCAGTGACTTCATTTTTCTTATATTCCAAAGTGATCTTAGATTTTACGTATTCTACTGTTCGTTCTTCTTTTGGCATGGCATCAACAATGTTGACAATGTATGAAAACTTTTCCGGTAATGATAGTAATAAGTAATTCAATCTATCTTCTTCGCTAACTGTCTCGCCTGTACTTTTTAGATCATTTATTTGCTTCTCAAAAATTTGGAAAAATTCTATCGGGTTTCCGCCTTTAAATTTTGTTTCAAGTATTTTCCTTTTTAATAATAGCTTATTTGCACATCCTTTAATCAGGTACATATCATCAAATTTTTTAATCATTTTGAATGCCGTATCCTCGGAAATTATAATATCTAATTGTGAATTACTAATACTGTTAACTATATAATTCTGTGCTTTTAGCTCCTTCTTTTTCCACTCATTATCTGACATTCCTTCTATCTTACTTTCATTTTCAATTACCTCGATGCAACTCTTCATTCGTAGAAACAGTTTCAAGCGAAATTTCCATTTATCGTAGCTGGACCCATCAAAAATTGTCAAACGAAATTCGTCATTTTTATCTTCCATTTTAAACTCCGTATAATATTGTACTAACGTAGAATCGTCTTCGTAGCTCTGCTACCATGTAAATAAATAAACCTGGTCTTCAAGTTGCATAATTCTTGTATTTTCTCAAAATCAAACTAAACATATTTTTTGCACACACATCGAAAAAAAAACCTAATGAAAGAATAGTGACAACATATTTTTTAAAACAACCTTTCACCTTACAATAAAGATAAACACGATAAAGGAGGTTGGTAATATAAATGTACCATACTCAACAACTATTAATATAATTATTAGATACGAGTCAACCACATTCTGTAAGATTGTGCTATGTGCGTATTTGCAAGGTGGTACCTTTTATTAAATAAAACACCGTTTGACACACGTTTTGACTAAGTTATTATAAATTCAAGCAGAAATAAGTTTCGTCAATATTATTCAATCGCACCCAGCGATTTACTGTAGTTTCAAGCGGTGAGGAATTCAATCAGACACGCTTCCGTTCGTAGCAGTGACATCGCCCTCTCCCCATAGAATAACATCGAGTGAAACATTATTACGTTTAGACCAGAAACTATGAAAATGTCTGTCCCGAAGCTGGGGTGAGAGAAGCTCCTCTTGTTAAGCCTTTTTGCTTTCGTTTTTATCTCTCCTAAGTAACTATAACTGTGTTATTTTTTTCATTTACAGTTCAGTTTCATTTATAGTTCAGAAGCAAACTGGAACGAAAAAGCGATCTTCTACAGTTAACCAATAAACCGCTTACATCTATCTGCTGATGAAATTACTGGACCACGCGCTCTCTCCTTTACGATAGCATAGAACCTTGACAGTTTAATTGAACGAACAATTTGTGTATCTCGAGATCAATTACAGCCACTGATACAAAGTCATTGTACAGGTAGTAGGTACATTTACATTATATTAAGGATATAATCAAAGGTTTAATTGGGTCAATCTGTAATTGTAGACGCGTGCCTGGAAGCTGTTCGTTTCTACTCAGCATCCGTATTTAATATCAAGTTTAAGTAAGCTTTAAACAGTTGTCATGATTGTAAAATCAAACGGAATACCGTTTTGTAACTACAAAGGTAAGATATAATGTTTATTAGAATATGGAATGGCGATGATTAAATCTTGAAATCAACAAGATGAAGTTGATTATTTATTATGGATGTAGGTAGACCGGGTTCAAAGTCCATCTTCCTTTAGAGAAAATAATGCTTGATGCGGTTGTGTCTTGGATCGTAGAACCTAGGACAATACTCACCAGTGTACATTTTATTATGTTACAACTTGGATCATGGCTGATGAGCAGAATGCAAGTGTCACCACCCCCTAATCTCTCCCTCGGGTGTAGTACAAGGCGACTAAGTGTAAAGACTGCAGTCTTTACCCTTAGTCGCCTTGTACTACGTAATAGGTCCAGGGTTTGAGCCTAGTTAATATAGGTAGGTACTGTAATTACCGTGCCCGCAAATAGTACTTAATATTACTCGAAAAGGTGGGTGTTAATACACCTCTGCCTACCCCTTCGAGAATAAAGAAGCGTGATTTATGTATGTATAATGTGGACAAATGTATAATATACATATCCCAATTATACATACATTAGCTAAGCAATGTCCCAAGAGTAATTGAATGGGTGTATCTATACATACTTATATCACAACTGCCCCTTTCGTTATTCAGAATGCATCCTAATCAGCTGGCCACGGATGGTTTTTCAGTGGTCAATACCCAGCGTTTAGTGGGTTATGACCCATTCTCGCCATAAGGTTTCCTCCAAGAGCAAGGTTGGATGTTGGGACGCCAATGGGGTGATGTTGAACTTACATCGGTGTAGGAGAAAATGAACACTGTCTGCGCCACCATGTAGAGTATGCGAAGAGCTGGCTTGACAACTACAATGGCAAGCTGACAGTCCCCTGACAGGTCGAAGTAGCCACCGAGCTGGAGACACGAGTAGATAATAGACCCCACGCTGAAGCCAGCCACGCCCATGTGAAGGTAGAAACTGCCGTAGCGAGTGCGCTTCACGGATACTGCAAAAATAGTAGATTATTTATATACCAAGGGCTATAAAACAAAGAATGCTCCAGATAGCAGGTATTTATGCGATCTGCGGCCTTCTTTTTTATCGTCGGAGGTAAAATCATAGTTTTATGTCACCCCCTGACCAGGAAGTGGGGTATTTCGTACGCGTAGCGGGCGAAAAAGTCCCCTTTACACCTGACCAAGGTGTGACATAAAATCAATTATGATTTCAATGCCCAATGGTTTATTGCATTCCATTGGTAGTACAAATGCAGCCGGGACCAGCGGCTTAGCGTACCTTCCGAAGTACGGACGAACTCGACATAATATATTTTTGGATGGGCCATTGAAGAATCCACATCTGCTGGCCGATCGTACAAAGCCGCTGCGCTGTCGAGCTCTGCTCTTATGATGTCGTTATATAATTTGGACAGGATTTATAAAAGATGATTCTAGATTAGTTATCCATGATCTCCGAACTAGTGACAGGTCAGTCGCATCATGAAGATAGGGACTTGGAACAGCGGCCTGCATTTGAGAACCTGGGGGCCTACCGCCTAACTCGATTGCTGATGATAGCTTTATTGCAATGCACTGCTTACGGCTATATCAGCTATTCTGAATTTTAAGGCGGCACGGATTTTGTGCCACATTCATACAAAATCATTCGGTGATCATTCGTTCAAAGCTATCGCTAATAGTTTAAGTACATTTGGTGCGAAATGACAGCATGACGTCATAAACTATAGCTTTTGCTTTAGCAATCGAGTTAGGCGGCAGGCCCCCAGGTCCAGGGCATAAGGCAGGGCGCCTTATGCCCTTGACTTTAAGACCTGGATTTGAATGACCATCCACCACAACTGTCAATGGTCTAGGCAAATTTGATAAGAGCCTTCTAATGTAGCATTCGAAGTTTGGATAATAGCTAATGTTTTGAAGTGGTTCTCATCTGTTCTCTGTATGGATCAAAATGATTAAGCAAAATGTAAAGACGGATTTACCTTTTTTCTTCTCCAGTTTGGCAATTCGCAAGTGGTAAAAAGTGTAAGCTAGGAATATCATGCTGACTACGTAGAGATACATTGTGAATATCTGAAAAAAAAACGGCAATCAGTGTTCGATATTCTATTAAAATTGTGTAACTTGTGCCTTATACATGTAAACGACTTAACGTGCCTTCCGAAGCACGGAGGAACTCGAGATAGGTAATATGTTTGGTTACACAACCACTGACTTGCCTGGCGAACAATGCTTAGTTTTCGCATTCGCAAGCCGAGCGCCAAGCTCTTTCGATATTCAAAACATTTATTAGAAGCATATAATTATTAGTCAGTGGTTTTTTTTGTTACAGACAATAATACCGTACTTGTTACAGACTGTAATAACGTACTGCGACTTTTGTTTCCGATAAATGGCAATAGGTTCGCCACCTATTACATGGGACCTAACAAAATGGGCAAAACGTAGGTGCTAGTTCACCCCTGCCTAACCCTTTGGGGATATAGGCATGATTTATGTATGTATGAAATACCGTTGCTGTAAGTACTTACGTCCGACGTTATGTTCGTGTAGAGCTCATTTTGTATGGTACTCGTTACAGGCAGAGCCACTCCCATAACTATTAATAATTTTGCATAAAACGCTGACAACACCACCGTCATAGATTCACTGAAACAATTTGATATATGATGTCAATTAACCTCATTGTCTAATGTACTGAAATAATTAATTAAATTTAGAGTTATCTCCATTAGTGTCCAGATTTATTGTGAACTGTGTAGACTGTAGTAGACTATGATAAAATTGGCAATTAATTGCTTGATGATCAATTGATTACTAATTGATAAATGCCTTTAATTGATATTATCGATATCATAGATGAATGAGCATCGAGGTTCTTGTTTCTTGCTTATTAAAACCAAATTACGCAGCGTATAAAAATATGCATGGTTTAGTACCTAATGTATATTATGTAATTAAAACATTGGTTTGCACTAAAATTAGAATCCCTAAATAAAATGCCCTATTTTTTGGTAACAAAACCGCAATCAAATGTGTGGTTTTATTTAAAGTACTTAGCAGTAAACAATACCTTTTTTATTACAATATAAACATACAATCTCAAGAGTCTCAAGTGTTGCTCACTGATAAACTCACCAATTTTATATATTATTATTTACATGAGATAGGTACTTCGATGACGTGATAGACTATGGGTAAAGACAGGAATGAGTATGAGGGAGCATGTTTGTCTTAAAACCACTAAGAAATATACTGGGATGTACATGCCAGTTTTATATGTTCATAAAGGTTGGCCCCTTGTTGGACCTAACATAATTGGAAAAACATGAGTGTTCATTCATTTCTGCCTACCCCTTCGGGAAAAAATAGGCATGCTATTATGTATGAGGGACACCGGCCGTGCCTGTCTCAATGAAATAAGCTTCGAAGAAAAGAATAGTCAAGACAAATTAATATTTTCCACGAATAAAAACATACTGCTAAAGATAAGCATAATAATTGGCCTTTTAATACAATATTTTGTATCGAATGTTCTGCTTTGATTGAGGATTGGATTACTTAATAATTAAATTATTAGTTCACTCATATCACATAGCTCATACGAAATAAGTATATGCAGAACTTAAGCTAGTTGTATCACCATCACCAGCCCACCGCTGGGGTACAGGCTTTCTCTATGGGTGTAACAATATAGGGAGGGAGACGGGCTATGGCCCGTCTCTCACTCAGCACACCAGTAATGCGGATTGCTGGCTACTAACGATTGCAAATGCAGCCGGGAGGTTCGAGCTCAACAACACGTAAAACAAGCGATTACCGCCAGTTTTTGACAGTTCTTCCATACGGTAAAATGTCAAGAACCGACGGTTCAATAATAATCGATTGTTTTACTCGTTAAAACTGGAGATAGTATATTTTTGGTCCCCCGTCCAGTAGCCTGCCTTAACGAACATAGCTTAGTTTATTCAATCGCAGACTGGGCTAGGTATTCTTTACACTTCCTTTTACATGAAATGAGGAAATGAAAGTCCCCATTTCATGAAAAGGAAGGAAAAGATTTAGTGCAGACTGGACGAATATACATAATAAATTTCGACATTCTGTATCGAAAATTTACCGTTGAGTTGGTCTGAAACTCTGCATTACACATTACACTACAGCTTAAATATGAGTATGTTTCTTAATTAACTATCTATAAGAACACTTTTAGTATTTCATCGCGAGTTACTCTATTGCCAAATTTTAGTTATTTCTAAGAAAACTCTAAATATATTCAACCGATTTATGATGATTATTTTGTGCCCGATAAATGGCAATAACTATATGGGACCTAACATAACTGGCGAAACGTGATTGCTAGTTCACCTCTGCCTACCCCTTCGAAGATATAGGCGTGATTTATGTGTGTAACATCATAAATACATGTATGTATGTATTTATGATGATTATTGATGATAGATGGGTTAGATGGGGATTTATTGAAGTGAGTTTATTAATAATTATGACCCAAAGAACGCTACAGAATAAACATAATGTAAGATATTCGCTGTATAAACACTTAAGTAAAACAAATTAAAATTTTATTGACGTAACACGCTTTTCTTTATTTGTTCAATATTAAAATAAAATATTGATTTTTTGATTTTTAACCGACGGAAAAACGGAGGAGGTTCCTCAATTCGTACCCAAAAATTTGTGGTTAGAAAAAGTTCGAAAAATTATACTGCCGCGTTTACGAAAAACGCATTGTCTACCTTTTTACAACTTCTGAAAAAAAAAACGCGTTTAAAGTTTTTTTTATTAGTACATTTGTATGATAAAAATTGGAATAATCAGTATATTGAAATGGGTCTCTATGGGAAAGTTATAGGGCTTGTTTTCCTGATTTCAAATATGAATTTGTCTCAATTCCGCTGAAAATCTGACTTAATGCGTTTTTCGTAAGCGCGGCAGTATAGTGCTCGGCCAACCAATCCGTTACGTCTTAGTTGGCTGAGTGGTATAGGTTAGGCACCATCTGGGGAGAGACTGGTGAATTGCCTCGCGGTAGACCCCAGACTCTCCCCGCCAGAAGGGCTGGAGGGACACCGGAGTGGTTTAGTGGCGTATTCCCGACTCGATCTTGAGTCGGGCGAGTCCCACACACGTCGGCCGTCTATCTAGCGGCCGATACGGTGCGTAAATGCATTCCACTCCGTCAAAAAAAAAAAAAAAAAAGGTTAGGCACCATAGCAAGTCCTAACGTCTTGGTTGCCCGAGTGGAATAGCCATCTGCCCGGAATGCAGTGTACGCGGGTTCGATTCCCGCGTCAAGACTATAATTTTTCGGCCTTTTTTTAACCAAAAATTTCTTTCTAAAATATTACAACAAGAAATGGCTTACTCTCCGTGAGACAGCGGTCGCCGGTTAGGCAGGGAAGGCACTGGTATACTGTCAAGGCTTGAACTGTTGCTGACGGGCGGCACCACGCTTAGACGGGGCAACGAGTGCCGCTGGTGTTCTCTGTAATTAAATTATCCTCATCAGTTTCAACTAAAGCAGAGTAGCTCGTGGCATCATCATTATTGTATAGAAACTACTTCTTAACGTTACTCGCTAGCGAATACATTTCGATAGGTTTTTTAAGTGTTGACTCATGTTACCGTGTTTAGTTCTGCTACGTACCCCTAGAGGCGCTGTACAATTTTCTATAGATTTTTTTTACTCGCTATACTCCGTCCAATCCTTTATGCTCTATTTGACAGTTCTTATAGTGATGGGATCAAAAATGGAGTAGTATATACGATAGCGATAATACTAATTCCCTTTTCACGGCGAACAAAATTCAAAATCTAAAAATAAATAAATGTATTTGCCGAAGTAACTGCCGAAAACAGGGATAATATTCTTATAAGAACAAAAAATACTATAATTTCGGATTGGAAAATTCATATGCCTTAGATAATTTAGAAGTAGTACAAGAATTTATACTAAATGTCGATGAGAGTTCACCGAGTGACACTGAATTCATCATACCTATATTGATTCTAAACATTATTACGTGTCATTATAATTATACATATATAATTGTATAATTGACAACATTTCAAAAGTTATAATCCCCCAAAATAAAAATACCGTTTCTTTATTTTGCCATTTTTTTACATTTTTTTCTTACTAGATTACAGAGAAAAAAAATAAAATGTAAAAAACATGCGATGACGTCACAGTCACGCCATCAATCAATATCATGTCTGTCAGTCATAAATCAAATCCATTGTCATTAATTGTCGTCGTCGAAAATAACATTAATAAAGTAACAACAAATTTGAAATTCTTCCGAGGCTTTTATTTTAACTAATTTAAAACATATTTTACTTGAAAATTAATTTCAAACATTTCAAATAACATTTTTTAAAATTTTTGCCACCGGAAACGTCAGATTGTCATTTCGCCTTTTTTCGTAACTGTGACGTCATTTGGCGCTTACGTCAGTTTAAATTGACCGGAATTTTAATCATGATTTTTTATATGAAAACGACGGAATTCAGAAAAAATAAAAAATATGGGTGCCTTCATTTTCTCTCTAATTTCATATATCATCATCACCAGCCCTTTAATGTCCCCACTGCTGGGGCAAGGGAAGAATATAGGGAGATTAGACCATAACCCACCACGCTGGCCCAGTGCGTGTTGTTTTGTATTAACGACTGCAGATGCAGCCGGGACCACCAGCTTAACGTGCCTTCCGAAGCACGGAAGAACTCAAGATAATAAATTTTTGGTCACCCATCCAATGACCGGCCTTAGCGAACATTGCCTAGTTTACGCAATCGCAGGCCAAGCGCGCTATGCCACTGCGCTAACGAGCTCCTCAGCGAATGTCATATATAAAAAAAGTATGTTGAAAAACGAAATGTTATCAATTGTTTTACTTCATGTCGATCTATTTATTTATATACTTAATTAATTTACTTTCATAACATTAAAATGCTACATTATATGTGAGTAACTAAGCTACTTTTTTCCCCGCGAAATATTAACTCGAACAAAGTCGCGGGAACACGTAGTTGCAAATAAATACCGATACAATAATGCTAAGTCAATCATAACATCACTGTTTTAATTGACATAGAATGTAACTTTTTTTTTATCAAACGTTTTACATTTGATGGACTCAATTTGTCTTAGATTAATATTATATGGTATTAAGAAATAAAATTAGGCAGTTGTCATATTTGTTAAACCTCCCATTATTTTTTTGAAACACCACCCTGCTACATTCTAAGGGAGCTGTTAAATAGAGCATAAATAAAGGATTGGACGGAGTATAGCGACGTTTACGTCATGTCACTTAAACCTCATGGTAAAGGTACGGGCACAGAATAGAGAAAGTAGTGTACGGGGGCCTAGCCAAGTAGCTTTTCTATTCGAACGCATAGAATACAAAAGTATGAAACTGACGTTTTGTCTGTAATACGTCAGTTTCATACATTTGTTTTGCGTTCGAATAGATTGGCCACTTGGCTCGGGCCACAGAACAACTTGCAATACCTATTTATTTTTCATTGTTTCTATTAGTTTATTTATCACTCACTTTTGAACACCTTTATTTTTAATTGTCATCAAGACAACACTTTAAAATTACAATTTACAGGTTACTTTACTTAATTGACAACATTTCATTTTTTCAACATACTTTTATTATGTTATAAGAAATTAGACCGAAAATGAAGACACTTATTTTTTTTTTGATTTCGTCGTTTTCGTACAAAAAATCATGATTAAAATACCGGTCATTCTAAACAGACGTAAGCGCCAAATGACGCCACCGCAACGGAGGAATGGCGAAATCACTTTACATTCGTTCTGACGCGAAAAATAAAAAGATGATTTGTCAAAATTGACGAACTGGCGTTTCCGGTGTCTAAAATGAAAACATTTTATTTGAAATGTTTAAAATCAATATCAAAATAAAATAAGTTTTAAATTAAAGTCTCGGAAGAATTTCAATCTATCGCTAATAATAGTAATGTGATGATTCTTATTAGAGCGGGCTGTGCCCGGGGACGGCCAGGACGGGCCGTGTTCGTGTCCCGGACGGGGTACGTATTTAGAACGTTACATATATTTTGTACGAAGAAATTTATATTGGATATTTGTACAGAAAATGTACGTGTGTGCATTATCCGTCTCCCGTCCGGCCCTGCTCATCTATGCCACGTGTAATATAAATTGCTCCATACAAAATATATGTAACGTTCTAAATACGTGCCCCGTCGGGGCCACATACACGGTCCGTTCCGGGCACAGCCCGCTCTGAAGCCGGATCCAGACGAGTGTAATGTGTAATGTAATCTAACGTGTAATGTAACACGAATTCTACGTTAGGACGGCTACATATAACGCTCGTAGTGCCGTCGTAACGTAGAATTTGTGTTACATAACACGTTGGGTTACATTACACGTTACACTCGTTTGGATCCGGCTTAATGAGAATCATCCCTAAGAAAATGCTTTCCACTTGAAAACAACGTAAGGACAGTAAGGAAAAATAGAGTTCATTAGAACTAAATCCGTTGATTATTCGTGGAGGAAATGAGACGTTCGATATAACGTTACGGCGAGGTTGTTTTGTTTGTGCCAGCGTTTATCGAGTAGTGGGTTTTAATGAAGCGCTTGCCGCGACTCACCTTTCATCCTCAGGCACTGCGAGGAGCGGCTCGGCCCTCTCCCGCCAATCCTTCACCCCGTTCGATTTGTCTTTATTTTTCATCGTTACACCCTATCACGACATAAAGTAGTACGTGTAATCTGCATAGTTAACTATTAAAACATATTTTCCACTGCTCGTAGATTTTCAAAATTTTACATAATTTAGATGTCAAACTCGCCCAAGCCTGACAATTTAAAGCTGTAGTTATTATTTTATTTTTCTGTTTCACTTGAATATTTCACATTTATATTAATCCAACTTCCCTTGCATATTTCCCTAACTAATTTTTAATACTAAATAGTATATTTATATATAACCATTTAAAAAAAAAAATGACTTAGTCTCTTTTGATATGCAACTACACAATTGAAAGCACTAGTTACAGTTGCGTAGTGGATATATGTAGTCGCTACACGTGAGTATCTTAGATGACTGGTTCGCTCAGGTGATTTGGAGCCGACATACTGTTTGCCTTTTGTATGCAAATAAAATTAGAGATGATTAGTGTGAGTGACTGCTAATGAGTCATTAAGTAAATATACAAAGACCGAATGTCTGTCTATACGATAATAGGAAGTCAGATACGCAATTGCTAGCGGTTTCAGCCTCCAATTGCGTAAACTAAGTAATGTTCGGACATCGGATGGGTGACCAAAATATATCCTGAGTTCCTTCTTTAAATCGTTGATCCTTGCAGTATGTGCAGGCTAAATGAATCATGGCTTATCATTATTATCTCTATATTCTTGCATTCATAGGGAAATCTGTGCCCCAGCTATAGACATTAAAGCATTGGTGATGATTATGCAAGAATAATCTAACATAAGCTCAACAATACCAACAAACAACGGGCTTTCTTTGCAACTTAGAACATCACTCTTAAAAAGGATGACTGTTTGCAAAATGTATTCTAAACATCAGCAACCTTTGTTTTGAGATAAGTAGGTTGTTAAGTAAAGTTCGCAAAACTGTTTTAGTAGAAATACGTACAAATGTCAAATATTATTTGTTTACAAAATGTGTGTTAGGAAAATTATTACCAAGATTACCGCATATTCGCAAAGAAAAACGTAGTGGGCAGAAGCTAAACAAACATTAAAAAATTAAGTAGCCTCACACATTGTCAAATTATTACGCCACATTTTGTTTTGTCTTTACTATACCTAGGGCTGAAATTCTGATGTCAAAAATAGGTTTTCCACAATATTGACTTTCTATTGACTGACTTTTTTGTATTTGCTAGGTCTTTTTACAATTCTGATATCGTATCTAATCTACATGTATTGGACAAACATGAGATAAACTTCTGATGACAAATCTTTGGAATTTTAATCAAGCGAGCACAAATCAGTGTGTCAGAGCACAAAAAGCATGGATGCTGTGGTGTAATTGGTGAGTTATCTGGACAGAATAAGCTGTGCTTTTATAAGAAACGCGAAAATAAATTGTTTAACTGAAATATTCGTAATTAATCGAATCGAACGTACAATAAATATCTAGAAAGAGAAGTAATTAGAACAGTGCACTAAATATATTTTTTTTTCGTTACATCAAACAGGTGAACTTTAATTACTGATTAATTTGCAGCTTGTACATTTATTCTTTCAGCGTAGGTACCTAATAGAGAAAAAAAACAAATAAATATATTTAAAGCCAGGTACCGTGTTTATTTATTCGTTAGACCGGGCTCAAGGCAATGCTGTCCTCACGGGTAATTAGCACGGGGTGTCACTTTCAGACGGGCTTCTAACGAGGCACATGCACCTCCTCCGGGTAACCTACCCCTGCATTATCCCCCCACTTCTTCTTATCTCCAATCTCAAGATTAATTAGATGTCGAAACGAACTAGTGATTTTATTTTCATTGGGAATAAAGTTTTTCGATGCGTTCACCACTATAAAAATTCCGGACCAGACGATAAATGTTTTTCTTAATCTTTTCCGATTTAAATATTTAAGACTTGGTCTCTTGGTTGGTCAATAGGCTCGAATTTTAGTAGTAGTAAATGCGTTGCATATTTGCTTCTCCAAAATTAAATGTTAAGTAGGCATGTTTAGTATATTTTGGTGGGTATTAACGACTGTAGTACATATATTACTTAGTTTATAAAATCGCAGGCCTCAATCGAGCTCCTCTTTATTAAGTAAGTAACAGATCTTAATTATGTAGAGAGCGTAGTCCCCATGACATTCGTCACTTTTGTCCGGATCTCGAACATCTGAGATTAGCGCGTCTTATCTAATAATGGGCTTACATGGCAATTACGTTTGATAATGTCCATTGTCATGGTGTAGTCATTATGCCTATCCTGCTCTCAATGCGATTACGGGTTAATATGATATATCAAAGGCGTGCTTTAATTGAAATTGCGTAATAATATGTATTATTTAATATGGATCATAACAGAAATCAAGACAAGTTCTCATGATTGTTAATATAAATTGAGTCGGTAAATTAACTTACATTTGACGTAATGACTTAAATAGAGGCAATTTTTTTTTAGGACACCGTTCTTAAGACGAATTTAGACCATTTACTTTATTGGTAAAGTGTTGCCCAGATATTGACGATAATTTGTTTGATTTAATTTTTATTATAATTATCCTATGAATCAGGCACTCGCGGCCATTCGGTACAAACTGGTTGTTGATTGGATAAGGTAGGTAGGTAGGTATAGACAAGTGAAAACTGATCTTTAACACGGAACAGTTTTGCGGATTTATCTCGCGTAAATTTGCCGGGGTGGTAATATTGGATATTTAAACGGATGAGAAAACATACTGCCCAGAATTCCTGGCCGGAAGACGATGAATCGTACTTTCAGGTAAACAAACATAGAGCAGGTATACGTATCGGATACGTAATGGAATAATTACACTTGTTTAGTTAAATGCATGCAATTAGCGGGCCATTGTTGCTGGATATTGGCTCGTGACAAAGCGCGACGTGTTAATAGTTCCATCACGAACCGGCGCACAAACTCGTCGGGCCGTGAGCTGTGTGCTCTGAACTCAAATAGCTACATTCTACATCAGTGTGTATTTTGTTATAATAACAACATATTTAACATCGCGTAAATGCCATAATTCGAATTCATATTTTGAATTGTAGCTGGAAACTCTAGAGGTAAGTGCAGACATGGCGCGGCAATAGTATGCGGCGGTAGCGAGCGTTTTTGTCGTAGGCACGAGGCACTCGATTTTTACCGCGATAGGAAATGGATAATATTATGCACGATAATCAGATTATAATTTTATAATTCTATACTGGCATACTGGCTGTAAAAACTAAGCCAAAGCCTTGAGCAGTATGGGTTTGAAATTTTGTCATTCCAATCACTCTCTCTGTTCATCAATCTCTCGACATGGTCCGTTTCGTCTGTTTTCTATACATTCATTCATCACTAGCACCTTTACGGTGTGTTGGATGATATGAATCAAAAGGGAGTGGATGGCTTGATGACGTCTGACCGATATGAATGGAAGAGGAAACATACTGAGTCGACCCCAGATAGACTGGGAACAGGGCAGGGAGAAGAAGAATCTTCTTTACTGTGGCCCTAGCCAAGTGGCTTTTTTATTCGAACGCAATAGAATACAAAAGTATGAAACTGACATTTTGTTTTCTGTGTAATACGTCAGTTTTATATATTTTTATTTTCTCTGCGTTCGAATTGATTGACAGCTTGACTAGGGCCACTGGCCTGGGAGCGGAATAATGGGAGCCCCAACTAAGTCCAAGGTTGTAGTAAAAGTCGACTAAGGGAAATTATACTGTGAGCACACCCTCCAACATCCAAGAAAACATTTCCGACCGCTTATGCTTCAAATTAGTCTATAAACTCTCAGTACATACTGCAAGCATATTACACAATATTACATCATTAGAAATTATTTTAAAAATAAATATAAAATCGCAATTTATGTTATAATTGATTATCTGGGATCAACAAAGTATGTTTATTCTTCCATTCATATCGACCAGACGTCATCGAGCCATCTGCTCCCTTTTATCACATTCGACAGGTGCTAATCAATATCATAATATGGATTGTTGGTACTGTCTTCTTTTTTATGTGCACTGACTTATATTTTGTACAGACTTATACTTATATTTTATATGTACAGACAGCAATAAGTCTGATCACAAAGCCCCTAAATTAAAATAAAGAGTAAAAAAAAAACTGACAAATTCTCCTAATCCATTTGTGAGACAGCCGTGTGGTGACGGCAGAGTAGAATACAATTGTCACCACTCCAAATCTCTCCCGTGGGTGTCGTACAAGGCGACTAAGGATAAATCAGTGATGAGGAATGTTCAGCAGCGTTCCGCTTATACCATCTAGCTGTGTACCTACTGCGACTTTTAAATGGCAATAGGCTCGCCACCTATTACATGGGACCTAACATAACTGGCGAAACGTGGGTGCTAGTTCACCTCTGCCTACCCCTTCGGGGATATAGGCGTGATTTATGTATGTATTTGTGAGACACCCGAAGTTTGTCTAACAAATATAACAATAAATAAAACAGCGGTTTACGTTATATTATCTTAATTTATAGAAAAAATAATATAGAAGATTTTGTAACAACAATAGGACTTCCAAGTAAGTAAAATTGTATTTTACATGTCTAAACATTGAAATATATAGGTTTGTTTTTGTAGCTATTCTTCCATATCTCGAAGAGGCAGATTGTGGAGTGGAACCTGTAGAAGATGGCCAAAGGCATGGAGACGTGTGTTATGACCGTCCATGCCCAGGGTCCGTAGAAATCTAGGTGGGCTGGCCGGAACTCAGCCCGGTTCTGTTGAAAATAAATATTATGTGAATCAAAATAATAATGATGATGTTATAATGATTTGAAGGCACCAGAAAATGCGAAAACACGCCAGACAATTTTGCGAAAACTATGTAATCTATTTTTGCTACTCGTACAATTTTACAACTACAATCATCACAAGGTACGTCTTGCATATTTAATTTAATAACAATATGAGAATAAATATTGATGCTTGAATATGATTTTTTTTTTAATTTCAATTAAGTACTAAGAATACTTAAGACGTGGCTGCATGTACTTGAGGCCTTCCGTTATTACGCTAGACGATCTATTAAATTAAAGAAAATAAAATTTTTGGAAATTTGTTCCTATTTTCTCGCATTTGATACGAGTACATTCCCCGGGAAAAAGCAGTTTAATATCTTGAGTGCGCTTTAAGTTTTCGCTGCACTCGGGACTCTATTCTTAAATCCATAAGACATTGCTTTATTCCCTTGGTATAGATATAGGTAATATTCTATTATCAATGGTTTTATAAAATCAGACGTATACCTACAGTATACATTGTATCTAGAAAAGAAGTGAAGCTTGGTATAAATAGTGCCGTTCAATTTCTTCGTTTCAAAAAGGAAGACAAATTTGTTTATTATTCAAGGTGGGTTTTAATGGCAAAGTATCATTGACACTGAATCCTTCTTTTGAAAACAAAACAAAGATGGCGATAATTGGCAATGTTGGCGCTTGTTTGATTTGTTGTTTATTTGCCAAACAAAAATAAACCCTCGAGACGTCGCACAATTGAATAATTCCTAGTGTAAAACCCTTGTAAAACCACTCAATTTAATGTACAAACAAAAATCCCTTTTATTTTTGTGTTGTCGGTTTAAATGGACTGGCGTGATTGGAAGGATTTATAGATGTCGATTCCAATCATCACTCTAAAAACCACCTAGCGGGCCAAGTGCAGGTTGGTGGATGCAAAATGCAAACGGCCTGTTAACAAGCATTTCTGATAGAATTTTTGTTATAAATTACACTTAAAAAGAAGAGGACGAACTAAAAAATTGATAGATTGCGTCAAAGACCATAATGAACGAATAACATATTAAAGCTGGTGTTCACCAACACATAAACAGACGATTATGATTTAACCGTCAGTTTTTGACATTTAACGGTATGGAAGAATTGTCAAAAACTGCCTGTTATATTTTAATTGTTTGATTTGTCTGTTGGTGAACTCGGGCCTAAGAGAGTGAATGATTTTATAACCGGGATAACTACTCGTAACTGCTTAGATCCTGGTGACAGGGTAGGTGAATGATGATGGAATAATGATAATGAAAACGAATACGGACTTTGCTAGATTAAATTTACATATTCAATTACAGGAAAATCAATTAGGTTGCTTAGTCGGTTAACCAGCTTTATATCGCGTAACTGCAATTAGCTTTAGCAGTTTATTGGTGTAGAGGCATGGCTCGCCACAAAATCGTTCGATGGCAGGACGACCTACTGTGTTTCTACGAGACTAGCACATCGGGAATCACTACGGTGGAAAAATTGATTAATTTAACTTTTTGCCCAACTTTTTATTAAACAAAGAATGATAAAACAAGATTCTAGAAAAAAGGATGGTAGTAGTGAGTCTTTACTGTAGATTGCTGTTACTTTGCCATAATTAAATTAAATAATAATAATTATAAGCCAATTTCGTTATGTAATTTAAACTTATTTTGCTACTAGTGTAGTCGTCCTTTACCTTTTGCCGAAGAGGAAAAGAGAAAAGGTTTGAATCCTGGCAGTTGCAAATTATTGTGATGAACACAGATATTTGCTCTCGAATGATGATTGTTTGCATGTTTATTTCGTATAATTATTATAAATATTTATATATTATAATCACGTATCACGAATGATATGACAAGGACTTTCGATGGAAGAAAGAATGATGTGTAAATTAAAGTTACCTTTTCAAGAGTATTGATAGCCCACATAGCCATGTTGGCGACTAGGAGGAATGTGACTAGCTGTCGCCCTGGCTTCACCTGACGATGCTCCGAAGTACTACAGCGCCGCCACCACGCGTCGATAATGAATAACGACTGGAGTATCGTCTAAAAACATAAAAACCAACGGAAACAATTCTAGACATGTACATCATCATCATCACCAGCCCTTTAATTTCCCCACTGCTGGGGCATGGGCCTTCCCTATGGATGGAAGAATATAGGGAGATTGGGCCATAACCCACCACGCTGGTCTAGAGTGGGTTGGTGGGTATTAACGACTGCAGATGTAGCCGGGACCAACGGCTTAACTTGCCTTCCAAAGCACGGAGGAACTTGAGATAATATTTTTTTGGTCACCCATCCAAAGACTGGCCTTAGCGAACATTGCTTAGTTTACACAATCGCATGCCAAGGGCGCTATGCCACTGCGCTAACGAAATCTTCTATAAAAAAATTACCGATTATTATTAAAATTCATCGAATTATATTGATTACTTGTCAAAATAAAATGTTATGAAAGTTAAATATCGCCATGTAAAAAATAATAAAAAAAAGTTTACTGGCGGGTTACATTTTCATTTATAATTTTATAATTTTGAAGTAATTGTTTAATTTTATCGCAATCAAAGTAAGTGACTTTTCACTTACTTGTAAAACACTGGCATAAACAAGCTATCGTAGACTCATTTTGTGCCCTTTGAACAAATCTACTATTTAAGTAATCACAAAGTTACCTGGTTTAAGGAGAGGAACTCCGCAAAGAACCCGGTGTAACCGCCGCTGTTGCTCCTGCGCAGCGTGTGGTGGCTGCCGATGAGGCTGAACATGCAGTAGACGAACATGCCAGTTTGGGCCAGGATGAGCAGCGACGTGTCCAGACCGAGTACCGCTATGACGTATACAAGGTGTGAAAGAAATGTGCAGTGATATTTAAAGGGGTTTATTCAGGGTTATTTCAGGCCATGAAACTTAACTATAACTATGAGACCAACAACAAAATCTAAAAAATAGTATATGAAATATACAAATGTGATAAAACAAAGAATGTCTCAGATCGCAAGTAATAAATATGAGATCTGAGGCCTTCTTCTTTTTAATACTGAGGTAAATCCGCATGGCACACTGACAAGGTGTGGCTCGTAATGCACCTCTGCTAACCCCTTCATTTTTGCATGTATAGACTCTCATGACCACTAAGACTAACTGCCGCACTCAGAGATGTCAAATAACGTTAATGAGTACTTAACGTCAAAAAATGACAATTCAAAACTAGTCGCTATTCTTGCCGGGTCTATGGTCTAGATTTGAATGAAAATTTTTGACATTAAATACTTATTAAAGTTAATTGACGTCTCTGAGTGTGGCAGTAACACTGCAATAGATATTAACAATATAAACTGGATAATTAAAGTTGTGTTTAGAATAATGATAATAATAAAGGTAATTAATTTATTGTATATTGTATTGTAAAAATGTAATGTTTAGAAATATGATTTTGTATGTATTTTAAATGTAATAAAAAAGGTAATTAATATAACTGAAACTACTGAGTGTTTACCTTGTGATTTCCTTTTGTACGGTAATATTCTCATCTGTTTTAATGCTATTAGACAAGACAAGATCGTTATCGAGTAAAGGATTAATTCACAAATGTTCACTTCAAAGATGGCATCCTGAAACAAGCAAGTATTTATTTTTAAACCTATTATCATATTTTATGCGTCGATAATACTAATTTTTCTTGAACTTTATCATCAACATGAACACCAGCCCTTTAATGTCCCCACGGCAGCTGGGGCTCGGGCTTTCCCTATGGATGGAAGGAAGCACGGAGGAACTCTAGATAATAAATTTTTGGTCACCCATCCAATGACCGGCCTTAGCGAAAATTACTTAGTTCTACGCAATCTATGCCACTGCGCTGGTGAGCTCTTCACACGTTGAACTTTATACTTTATATGGATTTTTATATTACTATATTTTATATATTTTATAACTGGCATGATCACGGGGAGAATTCGAACACTGCCTTCCATGAGAACGACCACTAATACGCGCGAGTAGATAAAACTCGTAGTTATATTGGTAAAAAAATATTATACATTCATAGTACTTACATTGACAGTGTCATGATTATTTGCCAATACGAAGAACATGATAAGGGATATAATAGTGAGTACTATGATTAGTATTCCACCAAAGAGTCCCCTGTGAGCGTGAGAGCAGTCCACCGAGAAATGATGTAGGGCGGCGCGACTGCCCTGCGGCGTGCCTACTCCCAGCATGCCCGCTAGAAACATAACAGAAACCACACCATAAAACATTTTGAAACACAATGTTCTACATATACTATATCTGATACAAACATGCCGTGTAGTGACGGCAGAGTAGAATACAATTGTCACCACCCCAAATCTCTCCCGTGGGTGTCGTACAAGGCGACTAAGGATAAATCAACGATGAGGAACGGGCAGCAGCGTTCCTCTTATACCACCTAGCAATAGCAGTGTACTGCAACTTTTGTGCCCGATAAATGGCAATAGGCTCGCCACCTATTACATGGGACCTAACATAATTGGCGAAACGTGGGTGCTAGTTTCACCTCTGCCTACCCCTTCGGGGATATAGGCCTGATTTATGTATGTATGATACAAACAGAAATAACGCACACAGTACGAAAAGCAGAGTATATTACTCGGGAAAAAGCAGTCTTCTATCTTGGGTGCGCTTGAATCACTCGCTTCATTCAGGACTCTATTCTTAAATTTTTTAACTCCCTCGCTTCGCGTTGCCAAGGTTCGCGCTCGGGAGTAAACCATAGTGTCCTTCATTGCGCTTGGGATACAAGTACACTACACCCGTGACATAAGACACTGCTTTATTCCCTTGTATATAATCTACTATTATGTTAACACGCTTAAAAAGTTTATTAAAAGAATTAGGCTTGGGTGGGTGTTACGTATAATTAATTGTTGTTATTTTCTAGTTTTCCTTATTCCAAAAATAACTCCGACATTTTATAATAATTTTTGACCTTTTCCTAATTACCCGTAGTTAAAAATAAGGTTGAGGTAATGTTAAGATTGTGTTAAAGTATTCATGAAGTCGCTTTTATAAAAAACGTAAATAAATAACGCTAAGATCCTACCGAATTGCTGTAGAATTTTCTCTGGAGTCACAGAATTGTTCCTTGATTTGTTTTTAACATAATTGAATTTCTTTTCGAAGTCCCCTGCTGTGCATTTGACCTGTAAAATGTATAAAAGAGTTTGATCTTTATTATTTTTTCTTTTTATGGTATTATGGTTCCTATAGAGATATTTGAACATCCCAGGAGAATATTTTTACAACAGTTTTGTTAGACACCTAATATTACAACTTGATAAAAATAATGTTTTTCTGTAGTATATTAAAGACCTAATTTTAGTAGCTAAGTTGTATAACTTAGATTGTTAAACAAATATTTAAATACATAAGTGGGGCAACCATTGCAGTAGTACATACAATAAATTTTACAGACAAACGTAAATCGGTCAAAAATTAGATGTGAATTATTGTGAAGAGAACTTAATAATCATTTATGATATTATTTTAGGAGTCGTTAATTCTCGTTATCCTATTGAAGTAGCTTTTGGCTCAACTAAATGTATCGTTTAATTTAGATTACTTCTTTTTTTTATATATTTATTTTTTTATTTTAAATTGACACTAAATACACTTAAACATATAAGACATTATTTTAGGAGTCATTGCTTCTCGTTTGTTGGCTCGGACGAAGTTGGTAGTGCTAGTTGTTATCGCCAACATCTGTACCCATTAAGCCGCATTGATCTCGTTAGATCTAGGGCAGAGAGCGGTGCGAACTCTGTCACGATTAAAAGCGCACGGTGGTGGCATTGTATATTATAATTATTATTGTATAGACTCTTTTTACAAAAAACATACATACATAGTTACTATGTATGTATGTTTTTTGTTCTTTGAGTCTTTTTATGATTTTACAATTTATCTCAATTTAAATTTCAATTGAAAATGTTTCATTATCAGAGTGCAGATTAATTTATTGTTCTAATTGTAGTCTTACTTAACATATGCTAAGCCATTATATTCTAAATTAGTAATCAATAATATCACGCCTTACTAAAATTATACCGGTGCCCTATTTAAATAATGCAATTTTATATTTTTATATAGTTTTTTTCAACATCTTATTTACTATAGAACTTCACTTTACACCAATCATTTCTATTTTCTGTGATGAAATGGTCAGACTGGTTAAATAAAACTATAGAATTGTTACCATAAGATATTTGACGTAAAGTAAAAACTTGAGACCTTCATTTGCCCACCTGATATGTGGTTGACTGTATTCTATATAGACGTGGGACTATTTACACAACACGAAAACAGATACTACTACGCGACCTACTTACAGGTTGAATAAGATAAATGACGTGAGACAGATAATAGATTGATACTTGCATCAATATTATGTATTATGCATTTTACACTGACCTATTTACTACGAAAAATATATCAATGTGATGATATCATAGTATATTCATCTATACAAGCATCTTTTAATGAGGGTTGATTTTTCATTTCCTGGGGTTAATCATCTAATATATAAAAATCTCGTGTCACAGTGTTTGTTATTGAACTTCTCCGAAATAGCTCGAGCGATTGTTATGAATTTTTTTGTGTATAATTGTTTTTTTACCCCTACCAGGTGATAAGAGCTAAACAACGTTTGCCGAGTCGGCTAGTTATTTTATGAATTTCTTCTGGAACTATGTTGACAAATTAAAAATTAATTAAACAATTTTTTTATATGGAGTATAAAGAAAAAAATAAAAATATTTATTTAACCATACCTCTTTCCACATTTCATAGAGTATTACAGCGCAGATCAACGAATACTCAATGGTGCATGGGAACAGGAAAGGCGAGGCATTCTGTAGAAGTGTCCCCATAATATTAGCTCTTCTACAGCGCAACACTGCCACCTCTGAGGCGTTCGCGGAGCTAGATAGAGCCATAGAATGTTCCAGGTGATGAATCTCATGCTTGGTCTCCTCGACAAGCACGTACAACCACTCGCACAAGTTAGTAGCGATCATATGCATGAATCCAAATCTCTGAACCATCTTGTAAGCGCCAGTCTCTATGTCTTTATTCGTCAGAAATATGAATTGCATTTGAGCGAGCGTGAGTGCCATTCGGAGGGCTGGCGTGGCAGCCGACAACATCGATCGGCAATTGTCGGTCATTTCGAAATATTCCCCGAATTCCAGCCCGCTGTGGACCATTGAACCGATGCCGAAAGCTGCGGACGTACATTGAATATACTCGTAATGTGGTAAAACATGAACACAGCGTTTAAACTAGGTAAGTACTTGGTAACCTGATATTACCTATGGCTCCGAGCCTCAGGTAAAAGCTTCCGTATCGTGATAGATTTGTTTCTTTTGGTTTTGCCTTGTCGTTCGGTGCTGTTTTTCCAGTCTTATCTTCTTTACCTGGATCTTCTATAAGCCAAAAATAACATATACATACGTGGACACAGTTTCATACTATACTTCACATTTTATTTGCTTACGGACTAGTCTTTTACTAGGTAATAGAATAATGAAAGTACTGAATATACTTTCACTGTGTAACATAATTTAAATCTACATTATTTATATGCCTACCACCTAGGAAATAATAGCCAAATAAGTAACTTTTAAACTAGAAATTTTACATACATACCTACATACATAAATCACGCCTATATCCCCGAAGGGGTAGGCATGTAATAAGTGGCGAGCCTCCATGTACTGCGACTTTTGTGCCCAATGGCACAAAAGTCGCAGTACATGGAGGCTCGCATTACTCGCATTACTCGCATACATTGCTAGGTGGTATAAGAGGAACGCTGCTGCCCATTCCTCATCACTGATTTATCCTTAGTCGCCTCGTACGACACCCATGGGAGAGATTTGGGGAGGTGACAATTGTATTCTACTCTGCCGTCACCACACGGCAAGTAAGTAATTTTAACTCTAAAATATACCTCTTTATTTTCTGGTTACCTTTCTCTGTATTCCAAAGACACCCATTATATCATATTTAGGTGTACACTGGATAACATACCTCAATAAAGGAAGTAAGGTTTTGTTAACTGTAATCAAACTATATAGTTTGTATTTACGTCGCGATAGTTGAAATGTTCCAGTACATTTATACGAATGGCTGAAAACGTTAGTAGAATGGAAACTTAAGAAGGCAATATTCTTTTGTGCTCGTAATTATGCAAACAAGATGTGATTTTAATGTCGCATTTTGTTAAGCAAATGTGGCTAATCACCTAAAGTGTACGTTTATTCTTTTTTATTGTGAAACTCTGTAAATATCTCTTACCGTATGTTTGAATAATCATGTTGACGGCCTTCTGTCTCATAATGTTCGCATATTGGAATATCACAAATAGCACTGACACTAAATAAAGGTAGAGGTAAAATCCCTGAAAAAAAAGACAATCACTTTAATTTTTATCACGAATATTTGACTGCATTTCTGAGAATTTTCGAAGGTGGGGCGGCATTAATTTGTTTTAAATTTTATTTTATGTGTTTCTATTTCACAAATTCCTTCTTATGACCGGCAATGATTTCCTAATTAGTGGAATTAGGGCTAACAATTTCGAAAAAAAAAGAATATCTTAAGCCCATTTCGGATAGGTGGTACGGTTAAGGTTACGCTTATTCGTCTGCTCAAACTTATTACCTTATAATCGAGTTGTAAATGCTATGTGTCATTATCGGGTTATAGTTCATAAGCAGGTAAATGTAGCTAAAAAACTTATTAAGTATAATGAAGTGTAATTATAATTAACCTTACCTGATAATAAGCTTCTGGCACTCCGTTTGCTATTACTTCAGTCGCAGGAAAGGCCAGTCCTAATACTACAAGAAGTTTGGCGTATAGTAAAGATAACGCCTTACCCAGAGCTTCACTAGAAGGAAATTAATACTATATTAGTAAATTAAAACTTTTGCTTCTATAAAAAATATTCTGTTCGTAACAATTAAATTGTTGTCCTATAAAGACAAGAATAATCATAATATCATAATAATCATAATTCGATGTTTTCTGTACTTGTATGTTCTTGTGTGCAATAAAGTGTTATGTATTTGTATTTGTAAAATTGTACATTTTGTTGTAACCTGATGTTCTTTTGACTGAAGGTACTTATTATCTTTTAATGCTGGATTAGTGGGTAATTAGTGCGGATTGAAGGGTGTTAACCACTGTTCATGCATCCAAGATTACTGGCTCAACGTACTTTCAGAAGGAGGAACTCGAGTTTATATAACATTTTTAGGGACACACATCCATCAATGACATTGTCTGTTTTCGGCTAACCATTCCGCTATCAAGCTTCTCTGTTACCTGCCTACCTTTATATTATATTAACCGTAGCAATTTTTTTATTCTTAGGGCCTATTTCACAATCGACAAGTAAGTTCTGAATAACTTACTTGACACTTAAATTGACATATATTTCATAATACAACTGTCATATGATCTGCCAAGTAAGCTATTCAGAACTTACTTGTCGAATGTGAAACAGGCCCCTAATTTTCTCATGCGTTGCATCCGCTTGATTCCAAATCTCTTAGGAAACTGTCGGGTTCAACAAGATATACACAGTTTAACGCTACCATAGTTTCCCTTTTTTAAATTTTAATATAGTATGTCTAATATGTTTGACAGTTTCCAGCTCGATATCACAATGAAATAGACAATGCAAATTTTAATTACGTTTATCGGCACCCTGTATGTAGTGAATGCTCAGAGAGGCATTGTCGCGCTCACTCTCTATTAACAAATAAAGGGTGTGTGCCTTTGAATGGTGTTGACGCGAACTTCGCATTGTCGCATGTATAAAGCCTCAGACAGACGCGGTCAGTGGAGGCGGTAGCGGTGGCGGGCAGTTGTAAAGTTGGTAACAATCAAACAGCAGTGGTGGCGGGACGGTGGCGGGACGGTGGCGGGACGGTGGCGGGACGGTGGCGGGACGGTGGCGGTGGTGAACACGAACAAACGTTGACCGCGCTGGTTTGAATAATGTCCTTATGTTACCTACGTTACAATTGCCCGCCACCGCTACCGCTAACGTCTGTCTGTGAGAGGCTTAATGCGGACGGCATGACGCATATCTAACTGAATATTATTCACCTGTAAAGTGGGACCCCGCTCCCTTATTCATTCCTAAGTGCCTGTGGATCTATTGACAGTGGTTGGGGTTGCTATAAGAAAATGTTCCTAAAGGCGGTGGCTATACAATATATTTAATAAGACCATTTTGGTCTAATACACCTCTTCGTGGATAAATAGGGGTAATTTAAATTGTTAGAACATACTCTTACTTACATTAAAATTCTATTTTATTACTGTTATACTACTATAATTGTTTTACTTTATAGTAAAAAGAAAGTTTTTTCAAAATTATCAGAAACCTGTTTTTTTCCGAAGAATGGCTTACTGCCGCACTCAGAGACGTCAATTAACTTTAATGAGTATTTAATGTCAAAATTTTTCATTCATATCTAGACCATAGACCCGGCAAGAATAGCGACTAGTTTTGAATTGTAATTTTTTGACGTTAAGTACTCATTGCCGTTATTTGACGTCTCTGAGTGTGGCAGTTAATCTTATTAATTTACAATTAACTTAAAACAATAAAATCAGTTTTTGTCTTTAATGAGAAGTCTAATTTAAGCTTAACCAAATACTGTTTAAAGGTATTTAGAAATGAAACGCTAAACTCTTGTAATAGTTGTAGCAAAATAACACGAAATGTATCATGTATTCAAAGTTCAATTTGCAACGGTTGCGGTAGGCGAAGACGTGAGCTGTCGGCCGCAGATGGCGGCCAGTCGCGTCTATCTGTGCCTCTGCTTGTTTTATGTTTTACCTACGCTTGATGACTTTGTGGTTATATGAATTTAACTTGGTACCTAATTTGATTGTTTCTAAATTCGATGTTCTTCCAACTTGGCAACATTAGATACATACATACATTAATCGCGGAATAAAAGGAGGAGCTCGCTAGCGCGCTTGGCCTGTGATTGTTAAACTGAGCAATGTTCGCTAAGGCCGGTCATTGGATGGGTGACCAGAAATTTATTATCTCGAGTTCCTCCGTGCTTCGGAAGGCACGTTAAGCCGGTGGTCCCGGCTGCATCTGCAGTCGTACGTCATACCCACCAACCCGCACTGGGCTAGCTTGGTGGGTTATAACCCAATCTCCCTATATTCTTCCATCCATAGGGAAGGCCCATGCCCCAGCAGTGGGGACATTAAAGGGCTGGTGATGATGATGATACATAAATCACGCCTATATATCCGAAGAGGTGGGTACAGGTGAATTAAACACCCACATTTCGCCAACTAAGTTATGTTCCATGTAATAAGTGGCGAGCCTATTGCCATTTATCGGGTACATAAAATCGCAGTATAGGTATTGATAGGTGGTATAAGAGTAATGCTGCTGCCCATCACTCATTACTGTCTTTACACTTAGTCGCTTTGTACGACACCTACCGGTGAGATGGGAGTGTATTTTGCTCTGCAGTCACCATACGTGGGTGTTAATTCACCTCTGCCTGCCTCTTCGGGGATATAGGCGTGATTTATGTATGTATAAAGTATATAGTATACAGGGTAAAATTTTGTGATGCCACCTAAAGGGAAAGTACTCTTAATACTGTAGAAAGAACATTTTACTCAAAGGAATCAATCCTTTATTTTTGAAAAGAAAGAAAACTGCATTCAAAGATTTTAGAAAATTCGCTTGCCACATCCGGGAATCGAATCAACTGAAATCTGTAAAAATTACATCCTGTACTTTTATTGCATCGATCGTTAGGGTCAATTATAAAGACGAAATCTCTCTAACAAACTTGATAAATTAAATGAATGGAAAGCCATGAAAATGGCTTTATGAATTCAATGGGTCAAGTTAAAGCACTTTTACTTAATGATCTGTACACGGATATGTAAAAAAATCTAATTTACTTTAAATTGTTGAGTGTTAAAGTTCAGAATACGATTTATAATATTCACCACAACACGGTAGTAATGGTTACTAGAAATGAATTTGTTAGAAAAATAAATTTGTGTATTCATGAGAATGGAGCCCATTTCGAGCAACTAATTAGTTAGTATACCATTTTTTGTAAATAAATAAAATAATTAAGGGTTTCATGGCCTTCCTTTCATTTAATTTATCAAGTTTTTTTAGAGAGTCTTTATGATTGACCCTAACGATCGATGCAATAAAAGTACAGGATGTCATTTTTACAGATTTTAGTTGGTTCGATTTCCGGGCTTAGCAAGCGAATTTTAGAAAATCTTTGAATGCAGTTTTCTTTCTTTTCAAAAATAAAGGAATGTTTCGTTTGAGTAAAATTTTCTATCTACAGTATTAAGAGTAATTCCCCTTCAGGTGGCATTACAAAATTCCACCCTGTATAGGTAAGCAAGGGAACAATTGATCCAAATTGCGAAGAAACGTTATAGACACCGAGTGGCCCGCTTTGTTACAGATACGTCACTATGGAAATGGGCGCGCCACACGTGACCAAAGCCGCGCAATTACAGTTTGTTCATCGAAAGGGTGACAATGATAAAATTGATATTGAATACTGGCATGAAAAATAATTATAACTGAAAAATAATTATATAATAAGTATATTCAAGATAGCTTTGTCAGAAACTTTGTTATTGGGCCCCCTTCTCCCTTATTCTTTGTAATACGCTCTAAATAACGTTACAGCGAAAGGTGCACTTTTAGGTCGTCCTGGTTATATACAATTACATACATACATTAATCACTATTTATCCCTTAAGGGGTAGTTTAATTATATTAGGTACCATTTAATAGTGGTATAAGAGGAACGCTACTGTCCATTACTCATAGCTGTCTTACTGCCGCACTCAGAGACGTCAAATAAATTAAATGAGTGCTTAATGTCAAAAATTTTCATTTAAATTTAGACCAAAGACATGACAAGAATAGAGACTAGTTTTGAATTGTAATTTTTTGCTGCTGATGCAGCCGGGGATTCGTTGGTCAGGTTAAGCCGTTGCTTAACGTGCCTTCCAAAGCACGGAAGAACTCGAATAATAAATGTTTGGTCACCCATCCAATGACCAGCCTTAGCGAAAATTGCTTAGTTAACGCAATCGCAGGTCAAGCGCGCTATGCCACTGCGCTAGCTAGCTCCTCAAAAATTACTCACTGTCCCATAATTTCAGCTGCCGACGGCGGTTGCTCGTGGGCCGTGGAAGCCACAGAGGTGCGTGACTGTGGCGCCAGCTCCGAGAGAAATCGTCTCTGTGTTGCCGCACATAATGCAAGCGCCTGCGACGGTCGGCGGAACGCTGCGATTATTGCTGACGGACGTCTGGTTAACAAAAAATATTCAGTATTAACAGGTACCCAAACTTAATATACTTGGCAAAATGTGGGTCTTGAATCAAGACGTATTAAGACTCCTAATACACCTCATCGTGGATAAATAGGGGTAATTTATGTCAGTATATCTTTTAAATTGACACTGGATTCATAAATTGCAACAGCAATAATCATAATATTATTATTGACTACTCATATTTTTATTGCATAAGAAATAGACCTCACAAAAGATATTTTCGAATCTGAAGGGCACAGCACTGGTTGATTCAAAAGCGCCCTTAAGGCTCATCAGATTTTAAGAAGTCATTCCGTTTTAACTGTCTTACCTCGTGTTAAGGTTTACTGCGAGCTTGGCCTCCATGTCCGTGGACATCCTGCGGCTGTTGGGTTGCGAGTGTGCGTGTGTCGTCTCCGCTGCCGTCTCAAACATGGCGCGCGTGCGCTCGCGCAGATGTGTCACGTCCGAATATGACGACTCATCACTGTCAAAGAGCGTAATTAAAAAAAAAATCACTTTAACATTCTATATTAAGTACTATTCAGAAACAGTTTAAATTGCCTCCTTTAACATATAATCTCCTTTTAAATTGAGCGACTCTGGCGTAGCATTATCATCACCAGTCTTATAATGTATCTACTGCTAGGGCACAGGCCTTTTCTATGGATGGGAGAATATAGAGACTGGGCCCTAATACACCACGAAGGTCCAGAGTGGATTGATGCGTAAACTTTTATTTAATTTGCTTATTTAAGCACGTGCGTAATATTATAACGTAATATCGTGCATCTTCAAACATTTTGGTATAATTTGTGCTACGTCGTAGATGCTACGGTCATATGAAAAGTATTTACCGAAGACCTTGATGGCGTAGTAGCTAGTGAGCTTGGCCCACGATTATGAAAACATGTAAGACTGTAAGTTTGGCTTAGGTTAAATTTTCCCTATATTATTCATATCACCTCTACAGGGAAAGTCTGAATAAAAATATAAGGAAAGCTAAAGGCCTGGTGATAATGACGATACACACTTATTGCCATCAATAGAATTTATTTTCACACTCATCAACTAAGTGAAACTGAGATACAATTGCTTAAAGTCATAGTAAACTTATCCTGTCTTCCTGTTCTGTTCCCGGGTTAATTAGGGTCAGCCCGGCTAGCATGACCACCGAAACACGATATGATACAGCCATTTATTGCTTTGAACTGTCCAAAATCTATGGAGATTTTACAGTTCAAAGCCAAAGATTGCTCTACCATATCGTGTTTCGGTGGTCATGCTAGCCGGGCAGGGCAGTCAGTTCATTCATATTGGTCAAATATCATCGAGCTAACCGCCGTCTTTTTTTGACTGATTGACACACCTGCTCGGCTAACATGACCACCGAAACACGATATATCGCCTTGAACTGTCAATCATCATTGTATTTTTGACAGTTCAAAGCGATACATGGCTATATCATAACCGGCTAGCATGACCACCGAGGTCATGCAGGCCGGGCTGCGGTGAGCTAGCACATTTTATGTTTTTTATTTGCTCCTAGGCTAGTATAAAAGATAATTGCTTATAGAGTAACTCTAAACAAATTTAATTTTTGCATACTTCATATTTTTTCATTCCCTAGCTTAATACTCTTGGGTAGCCTGAGGGCATCTAGCGTTCCATTATTTCCAAAAATAGAATAGTTAATGTATATCAACATTATAATTTGATACGACAGTTCAAATAAATCTTTTCCGTTCGGAGGCAGCCCATGACTTCCACATTTAAGAATAAATACGCCACCAAGATAGTCCTTCGCGACATAAAGCAGTCTATCAAACTTTATAAATATTTTCGAAGCACTTGCATTGCACCCAAATCCTTCTTTATGTATGCATTTCATAGCTTGGAAGCTACAGCGTGCTCCATTATATTTTCTTTTAACCGATTAAATATATTTTATAGCAACGTGGCATGTAATGTTAAAATTAATTAAACGGTAAAAATGCTCTATCCATATACTATCTTAAGTATATCTTACGTACCTAAATGAAAGTAATATCTTTATTATCCATAATTTACTAAAAAAATCTAGTAGCATCTATGTTTTTGAATTGGCGTCTATGTCAGCAATCATTTTCTTTAAATAAAAAAATAATCATCCTTTAGGTTTAATACTTAAAGAATAGTCAGCTTTGTATTGAACTTATATTGGATGACATAGCTTTCAAGGAAAAATGTCCAAAATGTGCATACGCTTGGCGGAAATGTCTTTGGAAGCTTCAGTTTATCCTACTGTACTATTTTGAATATCAAAATATAACGGTCTTGGTACTTCAAAGCGTCGATGAAAGCCATTACGTTCCATTCCTTGTTCGTGAATTTAAATGCTTATTCAAGTTTTAGGTTTTGCTGGTAAAATGGTTTAACATTAAAATTGGAGTTAGAAATAGATGCAAAGAAATTTGAGGTAGATGTAAACTGGCTTACAGTGATATTTACTTCTTTTATACATAATAGATTACGATCAATAAAAGAGTATAAAAAATATAAAAGTTACAAAAAGAACCGGCTTAATATCGGTTACCATTTTATCACAGTATTTATATATTCTTCAAAAGGTATGTTCCTGGTTAAGGGATAGATATTAAACTACCTTTAAGGGTTGTTCTGTACAGACTCACAGAATTATATACATTAGACATTTTAATGTCTAAATGAGTATAAATTCACAGTTCAATGTAACGTTACGCAGAAATAAAATGCGGTGTCATAAAATAATGAGCAACGGTGATCTCGCCTTAAGATAAGAGATAAAACTGAACTGCGACTACAATGGAGAAGAATTCAAAAGAAACTTTAATTAAACGGTTAGGATCTGGAGTGGTTTGCTTTGTTTATGACGACTCGCCGCCGTCTGTGAAACGAAGTAACTCATTTCCCATGTTTTCAAATAGTAGAGCTGTAAACTCATAGATTTATAGGATCTCTTTTTCAAGAGTAAATAACTTACAACAACTAACTTACAAATTAAATGCCCATTAGGTAGTATCCACACGGTGGGGTATTTAAGTCACTCACTTAACTCTGGCCACGTGAGAGCTAAAAATATAAACGGAAAAACAATAGCTCAATTCATACTGAAGTTTGTACTAAAGTAAAATTTTGAAAGAAAATTGTAATAAAAGATGAAGCTACAAAAATGCTTGTTTAGAAATTTCCAACTTTGCTGTATTACAACGGCTTCAATTCCGTTGTAAATTTAAAATACAGAAAAAAAACGTTTTCTGTTTTTGTTGTTGGTTTTTAATGTATGTATGTAGTAACTCAATGTTAACCTTACTTTTCCATCATTAAAAATTTATACGATACAGTAAAAACAAGATAAACACAAGATTATGAATAATGTATTGATATTAAACTACAAATGAAAGGACTTCCAAATCAATTTGAGAAACATGATATTTTCTTCCTTACCTTTCCCGTACTTTGAACTCAACGTGCATTATAGAATTGGTTCTCATATTTGTTTAAAATTCCTAAGAATTTAATGAACTATACTTGCTTCTATACATTACTCATTTAATATAAGTGAGAAGCAACCCAAAAAATACTTAGAAACGTTGATTTCTAAAGTTTTGTCAATAAGACTTATTATTACAGGAATAATTGATGACCAGTTACGGCGGGTCCCAATATTCTATCAACAGTTGAAGATAGACTACAGCTTAGTTGCTCAGCAACTTCTGTTATTTATCGTAATATGTATATAACAAAAAATGCCATGCAACTAAACATTAGTAAGCTCACTTTGAAATGTAGATAGAATATTGGGACCCGCCGTTAGGTAATACAAACAAAATATTATTATCTGACCTGTCGTTGTCATTTTCTTCGTGTACTGTGTCCATGTCCGTCACAGTGATGCTGGGCCTCGTGTCTGGCTCGGCAAACGACTTGCGCTTCCCCGGACTCATCTAGACAAAAGTTCGCATTAGCACTCGAACGACTTTCACAATTAATTTAATGTTTCCCACTAAACACTGGCTGTGGTAGTGACGTTAAGTTTTGTGCAGTGAAGTAACTATAGTTGAAAAGTCGTATACAACGATTAATTTATCTATTATCTGAAAGTAAATCGAAACTATGAACCGGTTTTATCCAACTAAATTGATTATTGAATGTAATTTCAGTTTAAAAAGGGCAATATATAATAATGGGACAATATGTTATCTTCAAGAACATATTTAATAAGATTAATTACAATGTATTTTAATTTAGAAATAAATATAAATCAACTAAATGAATTATTGATTCCAATAAATCACATTGCAGAAATAAATATATATCAACCAAAAATTATTATTGAAAATAAAAACAATAAATGGAGGCCCATAAGTTTTATCCTTAAAATCACACACACCTTTTTATTTCCAAGCAGACGTTAGATTTCTCCTCGGAACATTTTTTCAATGGTCTAATCTCCAACACGATACTGGGGCGGGTAATTGAATTGAGACAGTACATCTAAATTGTTTCCGGTTGAGTTTTTTTATTTTTACATTTTACGTCGTGCGTACATGGTATTTGGCTCTTACCAAGACAGGCGTACTTAAGCAGAATAGCCTACCAAGTGGTAACGTTTCGCTTCGAAGTGGCATTGAGTCACTGTAACATCTAGACCGTAATCCTTTAATGACCGCGGTCGAGTTTTATAGGTATAAGCTTAAAGGGATGTTTGATCTAACTTTTGTGATAAAGACTTGAACCAAACTTCACGTGACATAAAGTAAAAAATAGCAGTTTAATTCGTCATAATCAAGTTATGTATATAACCAGCGTTGGTGTGCGTTGTTTTTTGTTTTCGCTAATGCCCGTAGATTTTATTGGTCCTCCCAATAAAATCTACGGGCATTAGCTGGCATATTCTTTTACATACTTATCGATGTTGTCCAAATGTTGTCCATGTTATTTTTGTTGTGTTGTCCATAACTAAATACATTTTATATTATAGTTTTTTTACCTTAGACTAAGCTAGAAAATGTATGTAGGAAATGTTTTTTTTTCTTATTGTCAAAATATAATCTACTTATCAATTATTAAATTAAATTCCGCTTTCTTTGTCCTTATGCGGGAGATATAACTCCCGCATAAGGACATAGTGTTTCCATTTTATTTTTAATATTTTATGTATATTTATCTGCAATTAATAAATGTTTATTTTCATTCCAGAAAAAGTATTATTTTAGCCTTTTCCTATTTAATAATTCAGTTGTTTACAGTATTAACAACATTATAACAATACCGTCATGCGCTGAACATTTTTTAAGAAAATTTATTTTAATGTAGTATCTAAGAAGCGAGATTAAAGACTAGGTAAGTTTGTTTGTCTTGAGTCCGCCGGCGGTCCGCTCTAAGGTTGTTAGGTTGTTGAATAAGTTTCTGAATTAAGAGAACTGAAAGTTTTCTCATCTCGAGATTACAGCAAAGTGTTTACCGTTTGGCTGTAGATGTGGCCGCGACGCGTCCTAGTGCCTCGACTACGTCGATATCGATGAAAATAATTCGTTTGATCTTGTACTGATTGAAGATTGAATCGCTATAGATAGCTATTGGTGTTTCTGGTATTTTCTTTGCGAAATTGTAATTGAATAAACCGTAAAAGTAATTTTTTACGGTTTTATCTGCTGTTGCCACGCAATGGTTAGGATCCTGTTCTTTATATGAGTAGATTAATATGTCAGCCGTGTTGGGACGGTAGAACAAAAATTGTCACCATTATTTTCGGCGGTCGTCGTTCAAATCAACTAAGGGTTTAAACAGGGATTAGCAAATGGTTCTTGTTATATGACATACGATTGTTATTGAATCTTTGAATTTTCACGTTCGAAAGATATTCATATAATTCATTCATTATAAAGATATTGGTAGGATAAACATTTAACTTTTGACCTTTACTGTGTGCTTAGTCCTTTCTATTTTGTAATTTTTAAATTGTTTTCCAAGGCATTGGTGCTATAAAGATTAGATACATTGATAATTTTATCGATGTAGCACCTCCTTATTCCTAACAGCCTTTGTATTTTCATAAAATATTTGCGTGAATGTATCGCACCTGATGCCGTGCGATTCGCTGCACTCCAAACTTTCCGTGATTTACGTAAACAGAAAGCCACACTAGCAAGTGGTCTTTGAGAGTAAGTTTTAAATGGCCTTCTGGTTGCATACTATGCCAGCAATTGAAATAAGACGATGTCTTATAGAATGGACTTTACAAATCATTTTAAAACAAGACTAGACTTTCTATTCTAATCTATGACAATTCTAGAATAATATCGATTACTTAAATCATAATATTTAATTCTAAAAATGGATCGAATGTTATTTTATCTCAATCTGTAATTGCACCCACATCCTCCTAAATCCAACTAGGCCGTTATTCCTTTTTAAATAATCGCTCGCTACAATATAAAATAAAATTATTCCAGTATTATATGGTCTTTCTATTATTGAATAAATAAAAACATTTATTACATTAAACAAGAGACAAGATACTGACGGGTAACGGGTAAGTAACCGGTTTTTCTTTGCAGTCTATAAACTGGAATTTAAATGGTCACATGATGTGAATGTTTTAAATCCGTAGCGCTCTGCACTCGTTAGCGCTTTGCGTCGTGATCTGTCTCAATTTGCATCTGTTACGCGACAAACAATCTAATAAATGCATAAACATATTCACGTATGGAATTGCGCACAAAATTGAGTTACTCTTTATTTTATGACGGCTGACATTTTTGTAGCGGTGACTGAACGATGCGATTTTGTTTTTGTACTTAGTCTGCTGCCTACAATATTCTATAGCCGGAGGAGATTATGTGTTCGATTTGTGTGTATGTGTCCGTTCCTACGTTATATATATACATTCATAACTACTATATATTATATACGTTCATAACTACTTAACAACTTGCTTTCTAATAAAAAATATTTAATTATATAATTTTTTCACTAACCGTACTTTTACACATATGCAAAGTTCATCTTATGCCTCGAGAGCTATACCTACGTATGAAAATGTAAAAGTGATATTGCAATGTCTAATATTTTTAGTAGAGAGTGAACT
Source organism: Cataclysta lemnata (assembly GCA_963931975.1). Lineage (NCBI taxonomy): Eukaryota > Metazoa > Arthropoda > Insecta > Lepidoptera > Crambidae > Cataclysta > Cataclysta lemnata. Next base: position 10,951,283 of record OZ008345.1, on the reverse strand, counting down.
AGAGTGGAGTATCTTAAAAAATATTTAGAGACATTGTTTTCTAGACTTGTAATAATAAGCCTCACTGTTGTAGGGGTGCAATTTCAAGCTGTATCTCTTTTGTATCAAGGCAACGACATTCAGCGAGGAAACGTAGAGAGAGAGGCTTATCAAGGAGTACCTATCAGAGGCTCCACAGTAAGAAGTGTCCAAAGCATAAGTATAAGTAGTAGTAGGTTCGCACCAAATTGAGTTAGGCAAAGAGGAAAATGAGGAGCGATATGTCACTTATAGTAATCTTACAATGCATCAAATATAACTCATTGCTCGTTGGTGTTTAAGTTATTTCACATCAAAGCTTACGGTGAATATATTTCAATAATGTTATTGTTAAAGATGTTTGTATTTAATTATGTAAGGGTCGTAGCAAGTTGAAATATGTGATCTCTGCCTACCCTAGTGGGAAAAAGGCATGATGTTTTAGAGCTCAATCAATATTCTAATGAAATAGTATTTGTTCTCGTGACCGCTGAATAACGTCCGTGTAAAGTACATGGACACGAACATTTCAAAATGCTCAATGCAGACACTAAAAATACGAGCAAACTGGTGTTTCACTAATTCACTTTTAAATCCGTTTATAATTTTAATCCCAGAGTACTGGCAAATACGCGAATAACAAACAACAAAATAGTATATAAAAAAGATATTTTTATTTTGTTACATCCACATAAAACTAAACAGAGAGACTAAATTGAAAAAGTGATTCGACGTGTCTGGTTTATTTATTTGTAACTAGTTATCATAAAAAGATAACTAGTTACAAATAAAACGAAATAATTATCTAAGTGTATCGTAGCAAGTGGAAAGAAGTGATCTCTGCCTACTCCTGTGGAAGAAAGCTTGACGTATTATATTTTACAATTAAAACATGGTGAGAATTATTTATTTTGTACATTTTAGTTAGTCATTGGGAGTCCATTAAATCTGTAAGTTGTGCATATTAAAAATGAACATGCTGTATATTAAAGACACCTTCATGTAAGGGTGGGAGTATGTATTCATAGTGGCCAAGACAGATACCAATAAAATTACGATTATCTTCTTCTTATCCCTGCCCTGTTCCCAGCCTATCTGGGGTCGGCGCAGTATGTTTCCCCTTCCATTCATATCGGTCAGACGTCATCAAGCCATCCACTCCCTTTTGATTCATATCATCCATCACACCGTAAAGGTGCTAGTGATGAATGAATGTATAGAAAAGAGACTGAACGGACCATGTCGAGAGACCGATTAACGGAGAGAGTGATTGGAATGACAACATTCCAATCCATACTGCTCAAAGTTTTGGCTTAGGTTTTACAGCCAGCCGCCTGCCTGACACTAACCCTCTTTGGGTATGCTATTATTGGTGGTATGCTCTTTACCATTCGGGTTCCCCAGGTGCCTATTGGTCTACACCAGGCAATCTCCCTTAGTCGACCTTTAAGACACCCATGGGAGGAGACGAGGCTGGCCTATTCTACGTTATTTGTTCGCTCCCAGGCCAGCATAGAAGACAGACAATAAAATTATCTGTCTTCTTATAAATATAATTACCACAAACAAAAAATACAAGCCCAATTAAGATGCCTCGGTTTTGTATACAATACAAATTACTAAGCTGAGTATTATTTATTCCCTCTGTTTTTCTTTTTTACCTTATACGAAGCAAAGTATATAGACTTGAGAAACCAGGATACTTTTCAATAAGTTGTTTGTTTGATTATTGTTTATTATTTTGTAGATATTCACAACATGCTCTAAGTGCGATATACGGCCAACCGAATGTCCTATGTGTGTTTTACGTTAACTATAACTTAATAAACAAAAATACTCACTCTAAATTTTGCAACGTCCGTCATAAAGCAAATGATACTATTGTTAAAACACGCGTGGAAAGAGAATAAATCACATTGTTTGTTCCGCTGTTGTCGCTCCGTCACTGAATTTCGTTTTTCATACACGTTCGATTGTCCACGTGATAATGAGATCAATTTGTTTAGCACGATTTTTAAACGAAGTTGCCATACCGCGTACAAGTTTTTGTTTTAGGCCCGAGTTCACCAACGTATAAACAGGTGATTAATATTTAACCGTCGGTTTTTGACTTTTATCGTATGGAAGAACTGTCTGTGTTTTACGTGTTGGTGAACTCGAGCCTTAATTAACGATAGCTTAATTTAAAAAAAAAACTATTTGATTAGTGTCAGAATTGTGGTTGTGCGTCCGACTAATTGACACCCCTCATGGGGGAAAGTTTATGGCTATTATTTGTGTTCGGTATACAATTTTTAATATTAATTGAAGCTGTAAGTTAAAATTTAGTACCAAAGCTATCGTGAAAATCAAACGGGTTATACGAGTAGAAGCCTGAAATGCCCTCGATTGTATATGACAAATTAATAACTTTAATTATATTATAAATACATAGTGTGTAAATACAGACATGGATACAATACATAGATCAGTGGCCCTAGCCAAGTGGCCATTCTATTCGAACGCATAGAAAACAAATGTATGAAACTGACGTATTACAGAGAAAACAAAACGTCAGTTTCATACTTTTATATTCTATGCGTTCGAATAGAAATGTCACTTGGCTAGGCCTCAGGTATCCGTAGTATTATTGTCCTCTATGCCCCCAGGCCTATTCTTCCCCGAAGGAGTTGACAGAGGTTAATTAACACTCACACCACGAGTTTAAATCTATTACAATCTTGTACCATTGAAATGTATCACTTCATCATCATCATCATCACCAGCCTTTTTAATGTCCTCACTCCTGTGGCACGGGCCTGCTCTATTGATGGAAAAACAGGGGGTTTGGGCCATAACTTATCACGCTGGCCCAGTGTGGGTTGGTGGGTTTTAACGACTGCAGATGCAGCCGGGACCAACGGCTTAACGTACCTTCCGAAGTAAGGAGAAACTCGAGATAATAATTTTTCAGTCACTCATCTAATGACTCAATCATCTAATCGCAATCAATCATCTAATCGCATGCCAAGGGCGCTATGCCACTGCGCTAGCGAGCGGTCACACAAAATTTTATTTGTAAACAGTATACGGCCTTACGACAATATAACTATGTTAATAACCAGCTTCCTCATTCAAGGAGAGGCTTCGTTCTGCAGCCTGTTTTCAGGTTATTAATTTACGTGCAAGGGTTGGATCGCATATGTGGAAAACTGCATTATTATTGAATTTCCTGCCGAGCTAGCTGACATGCAGACTCGAGTTGCTTTTGTTGCTGGCATAATTTAATTATTGCACCGTTTATCTTCAATTTCATTTTTAGAATAGAAATGAATGTCACACTTTGGACATTAGAGACAGGTATATTGTCTTATCAAAGACTTTGGTAAGGTACAGTCAGACTATACAAAACTGTCAAATATCTCCACTCTATCTATCTTTGTATGAATGACATATTATTATTTCCAATCGGTTGTCAAGCTTAACTGGCTTAACGTAAATTACTTACAAAGTCTATAGAAAAAAAATGGACATATTATGACATAAAAGACAGCGACGAGTCTTACTTATGCCACCAAGCAATATACTGCGATTTATGTGCTCGGTATATGGAAAAAGCTCTCCATATATTAGACGAGAGCGAAACTTGGTTGTTAATTCACCTCTTTCTACCCGTATGGAGATAAATAACTAAGCTCCGAATCAGACCAGTATTAGTATATTGTATAAATAAAGACAGGTTATTGATGTGGTATAGAAAAACCCGACTGAAAATAAACAAAAAGTTCAAATTTATAAATGTAAATAAGACATATGTAGATGTCGTGGCCAAATCGTAGAATTGATCACTCCATGATGTGGCCGACCATTTCATGAAATGGTGGCATTTCATGAAATGGCCAACTGAAACTGACCATATCGTATGAACGTCATCATTTGATGATATGTCCATCCACGTTTGGCCATATCATTACTGTAGTAAATGTTTGGTATTTTTACGTTGCGCTCGTTTTTTGAGAGACTTAAAACGTAAAATTCTAGTAATTTGATGTCGTAACGACATTTCACTTCACTTTTATCTTCCATTTCAACAATAGTATTAGTTTGTACAATAAGATAATAAGAATATCACAATAACAAATCGAAATAAGCGCTTCTTACGGTGGTTAATGTAACTATTTTACGATATGATTAACAATGATTGGCCATATCATGAAATAGCCATGCGTTTAGCTGTTCACATCGTTAAACTTTGTTTATTCATTGATCTGGCCAGACCATTATCATGATATGGTCAGTTTTAAATAGCCATATCATGAAATGCCACCATTTCATGAAATGGTCGGCCACATCATGAAGTGATCAATTCTACGATTTGGCCACGACATAGACATAAATTTTTTGTCACACCCGACCAATTACTGGTCAGCGGGTGACATAAAACTATGATCTTACCTTGGACGATAAAAAAGAAAACTTCAAACCGCATGTTATCGCCCTTGCCTTCGGTTCAGCCATGAAATACTTGCGATCTGAGACATCTTTTGTTTCATCGCCCTTGGTATATAATCTACTATATTTTTCTATTTGTCATTTCATTTTTCTTTTTCAAAATTTGAATATACTCTAAATTTCTATTGGCCATTTTTATTTTATTTTCAGGTTATGAACCTGGGATCATAATCCCGATCTAAATTTCGGGTCACACGTCCATCACGTGTGATTTGTCAAAGAATTTCACGTAGGTGCCGGTTTTTCAGAGCACGCGGTCAAAGCGCTTTGCTGTCCACCGCAGTGTTTGTGCGTTGTCGGAGCTAAAACCTGATTGAAAACACGGACCAAGAGCACCTTTTGTAGGCTGCCTTTATGCACGCCTGCCGCACTCATCACGCCACTACAGAGCTGCCGTGTAAGGTCTGATAATAATTTTCATTTAAATCACAGCTGTAGACTAGTTAGTTTATGAAAAAATGGCACTTATGTAAGCCGGTTAGTAAGACTGTTTTAACTTACAAACAAACATTAAATCATGCCTATATCCCCGAAGGGGCAGGCAGAGGTGAATTAACACACGCGTTTCGCTAATTAGGTCGGGTCCCGTGTAATTGGTGGCGAACCTATTGCAATATATCGGGCACATAAATTGCAGTATCTTGCTAGGTGGTATGAGAGGAATGCTGCTGCTCATTAGGTACCTACTCATTAATCACTGTTTTGTTTGTGAGCCTTTTTGGTATTATCAATAAATACAATAGTAATGATATATTATATAAGCGTATCATTAACGTGACATCTCATAAGCTAATATCCGGCCGGCAGGCGACCAGCCATGAAAATCAGGCTTATTCCTAGAACCGTACGATTATAGACTTACTGCCGCACTCAGAAACGTCAAATAAAGTTAATGAGTACTTAACGTCAAAAAATGACAATTCAAAACTAGTCGCTATTCTTGCCGGGTCTATGGTCTAGATTTGAATGAAAAATTTTTGACATTTAATACTCATTAAAGTTAATTGAGGTCTCTGAGTGCGGCAGTTATTATTGGCCAAATTATCGACAAATAATTTGCAACCGAAATAAAATATTAACATACAGGTAGAGTCAAGAATAGTAGGTACATTTTTCCACCTAGAGCTTTATAGCCATTAGCCATTAGTATTCTGTTATTGTTACCCCACGGCAAATGCACTACAAGGAATTACCATCATGCCTCCAAATATTGTCTATACCAAAGTTTATTACCAAGGGATTGAAATAATAATGTATTAAATATTGGTAAATATTGAATGTCCGAAATTATTACTTCAGTATTACCTTTCGCAACGCTGCTGGCTGAGTTTAGCAGTAATTAGAGCGGTGACTAATTATGTGAAATGTTAAATTGGACACCCCATTAATTGATCACACTAAACTAGTTACAGTGACTGAATACAGTTTTCACAGGAATAGTAGTTTTGTGGTTGGCTGGACACATTAGTTAGTGATTGAAAGTTGACTTACTGCCGCACTCAGAGACGTCAATTAACTTTAATGAGTATTTAATGTCAAAAATTTTCATTCAAATCTAGACCATAGACCCGGCAAGAATAGCGACTAGTTTTGAATTGTCATTTTTTGACGTTAAGTACTCATTAACGTTATTTGACGTCTCTGAGTGCGGCATTTTGACTATTAAATACAAATTATTTACTCACCTATGAATGCTTAGGGCCGGTTTTTTGATCCGTAGTTAACTCAACCGATATTTAACCATTAGTTACAGTCGTAATTAAAATTGTTACTAATAGTTAAATAGCAGCCTGATATTTAACAATTAGTAACCATTTTTAACAATTGGTTGAGTTACGGATGGACTACGGATCAAAAAACCGGCACTTACTGCCGCACTCAGAGACGTCAATTAACTTTAATGAGGACTTAATGTCAAAAAATTTCATCCAAATCTAGACCATAGACCCGGCAAGAATTGCGACTAGTTTTGAATTGTCATTTTTTGACATTAAGTACTCATTAACGATATTTGACGTCTCTGAGTGCGGCAGTTAGAAGAATAACTTTCATGCTGTTGTGGGAGCGTAAAAATAGCGTAGAACGCCAGCTCCGATTCAATTCAGGGGTTTCGTAAAAGTCGACCAAGATAGTTTTGCACGGTGTATATGAATGTCTCGGGGCAATCGAATGGTATAGGGCAAGGTGGTGTATACTGTTCGAGTGCCCCAACGTGCATGTTTCTTTAAGTATTCAAAGGGGATTGGTGTTTGGCAGGCGGCCGGCTGCAAGACCATAAGCAGTACGGATAAAAAAATTATATTCCTAATTAGTCCTAATAGACATTTCCATTAATAATCCTTTCAATCACTTTTATATATATTCGTTCATCACTAACATTTTTTCGGCGTGCTAGATGATATATTTAAATTAAAAATGGATGGAGGAAATTCCTTTTCCTTTTATATCTATCACACATACTGCTCTAACCACAGACAACCTAGAAAGAGAACTGAAAGAGAATTATGACCCGGAATGAAGACTAGATCTAGAAAAAGAATCACAGATGGAGGGGCGGGAAATATGAATGTAGGCAAATAAATATCACCAACAACTAGATTGCCCGTGCCAAAGCCATAGCGTATATAGAGCTTTAGTTTTATAAATTTTCATACACCAAGGTGACAAGTGATAATTATTTTTTTCACCTATCACCACTAGAGAGCAGACAATGGAACTGCCTGAAAAATATCAGTAACTGTGTGAACCTTTTAAGGCGGCATACGGCCTTCGTCTACTATTGAACTAAAAAGTGTGGTATAACAATAATCAGTAAGAAGTACTAAATAATTAAAAGCAAACATAAATTAATTTTCGCCCAAATAAAGCTACTTAGTTAACTATGACCAACAGCGGAAAGATTGAAAGTAATGCACACTTTACGCCGTAAATGTCGTAATTATAATGACATTAATGAATTAATTAAGATTCCCCTTTTTGCGGGTATCCGAGGCAGAGCTTTGCGTAAACATTTTCTAATGCGACACAAAGGAAGGCAGGCTGATGCCGCGTGAAATTATGCCCCGTAAAATGAAGTTGAATTTTTTTACTCTCCTTTGACGATCAAAGTTGGCGGAGTTAATTCAATTTATTGTCTCTCTTAAAACGAGACGCGGCCGTAATGTTATTTATAGGGCTCACCTACGGCTTGTTGACATGTTCCCAAAGGCGAGTACAGGAGCGCACCAGCGCGCCTAAGTGATTCGATACACGTTCAATATGTTTCATTAGGCAGCCCCGCGCTCGCTTATTCAATCACACAGGCAGTGAGTGGCGCGCGCGCGCACGACACCGGCACGCTGCTTCCCAGGGCGCTTCACTCAATTCTTACATAATCAGTTTTTCCCAGTCAATAATGGTATACACTCGATTTAAGGGTATACTTTTGTATGATACATTTACCTTTGCATTATTTAATCAGTCGATATTGATTGCTTTAGAAATAAACAAGACAAACAAGAGCTAATTAGGCACAGAATCCAATATTGTTGAAGTGGGGGGGATGTAGCATAATTTTTCCTTCCGCCGATGAACGATTCTGAGGAGGAACCGCTTCTTCACGAACGTTGTCTGCGTCCTCTGTGAGAGGAAATGGTAATTACCGCCTAATCTTGCCCGAAGCGCAGGGCGGCTCGACGTCCGGATATGAACTTCCGTTATGAACAATTTAGCTCTCGAAATTGGACGGCGGCATGCTCTGCATTCAGGCTGCCGTAGGTGTGGGCAGCATGGCCCGCACGCTCGCTCGTTCCGACCCATTCATGGCGTGGTCTGCTCCCGCGAATAACTGGCCCCCGCTGAATACGATTCCATGGAACGTTTACACGGCAATCCGTACGAAATTGCATTTTTATTCAATTTAAAAAGTTAAGTGCTGAAAATTGTACTCAGTCTAAATCATTTTGCGGAAGCTACTGGCTGGCGGAAAGCGGACTGAATTTTTCTGGAAACTTCAAGCAAAGATTTTCATAAGCGATGGCAAAAACTAGGAGAAATAAAAGGGAGCTCCAATGCGAGATCAAGTCTCCGTTTATGAAATGTTCTGCAATTATTTATTTTACGTTTCTGGAATGTCCTGAAAGAAAAATTGCTCATTATTCTCTATTGTGTTGTGTAAATATAGGGATGTTCGTACGAGAGTCATGGATTTCAATAAATGATCCATTGAGTTGATACCGAGGCACCTTTTTCCAATGAATTATTTTTGGATGTAGTCAACTAGAAGGGATCGAACCCATTGGTTAAATAAATTGGTTTGCAGTTTGGTAATCATAAAAATATTTGTATAATTACATTATTTTATAGTTAAGTTAAAGGTGTATACACACACTTAAAATCTAAGAGACTGAATGCTTGAAGCTTAGCTTATTATATTCCTGTTTCGTTTTTAATTAAAGTCAAAGTCAAAATTCGTTTATTCATATCTGGTATGATTACAATACACTTATGAATCGTCAAGACGCTAGCTACCGAAAACACGTGCGCCCAAGACGGACTCACAAGTTTTCAATATCTAGCGAAAAATCTACGCCATCCGTTCGTAAGCTAGAAGAATGTTATGTCCCGAAACATAAAAAAAATATTTAGTTTGTGTTTTTCTTACGTTTTAGGGCGTTCGTTTTATATTCGTGTTAGTAATTGGGGGAACTTAGACGTTAATTAACCTCTGTCTACGCCTTCGGGGATAAATGGACGTGGTTTATGTAGTTATGTATTTATTGATACGTACAGTCAACGGCTCTTCAGACTACCCAAAACTGTCAAATTTCTTCAATCGATTGTCAACCTTATCTTATTAGCAGTAGAGCCAAAAGTCAACTGAGAAAATTTAACATTTTGTGGTAGTCAGACGTGCTGTTGTCTGTACCTTATTTAAGTGCAAGAAAAGCTGGTTAATTTAGACACTCGAAGTAAGTGGCGCTGATGATCTTACCACAGTTGAGTCTACGTCACTGGATAATCTGTACCATTTAGGCGACATTACCCCACCGAAAATCCATAAACCAGTTTTAAGTTTTGTTGAATGTAATATAATGGCACCGACGTCAGGCTTCATCTTTACGGATATCTTTAACATTCCGGTTGGCAAACACTTAAGGGCATAGTTTTGTAAGACACGCACACCTCTTTTTGGCATCATCATAATGAGCACCTCTTTTTGATCTCTGGAATACTCAACAGCGCCGACTGTCAGGGAAACCTTGCTATCGGTCATGGGTTGCTATGGCTAATAAGACGTATGTGTGAGAGATGATGTGTGAACCGTCAGTTATTGAAAACTCTGATTTAAATAGGGCTTAACCTTGGATTAGCTCAATAGCGCGGTGGTAGCTCATTGAACTAAGCTCTGTTCGCTGATAAGGCCAGTCATTGGATGAGTGACCGAAAATATTTTCTCGAGTTCCTCCGTGCTTCAAAAGGCACGTTCAGCCATTGGTCCCGGCAGCATCTGCAGTCGTTAATACCCACTAAGGTGGTAGGTTAAGACTCATTATCCCTATATTCAGCCATAGGGAACGTGGATGTGCCCCAATAGTGAAGACATGAACAGGTTGGTGATGACGATGGAAATGTGGTAAATATATTTTCACTTCTCATGCTCTGAAAGTGCTTATTTGTGCAGGATATAGGCTACACAAAATCGAATTTTGTGCTCTAGAGCATTAACGTATCTACTCATAAAAGTGTCTATATTAGGGCAAAGAAAATAAGTCATGCAGCCAAACACAGTAAGAAATTCAGAGATATAATTTGTTATTTTATAATATTTACTTATATTTAAGAAAATTATTATTACAAAATTTTAGTTAATACTTGGCTGTATAGGTCTGCAGCCAAGCATTTCCTTCAGTATTCAAAACTGTACTAATTTTAGTTTGAATTTTAAGAAACATAATGATTAAATACTATTTTATTTCCTCGCAATCCAAGTGAAAAGCAGAGTTTCTAACTCGTCCACAAAACCATTTTTATCCTCAACATTACTATTAGCCCTAGCCTTCGGCTCGGGCTGCTAAAAGTCTCGGATAAATATGATTCGTTTTGTGCACATAATGGAAAATCTACTATTATTAAAAACCTGACAGCCAAGTGTATTATTAAATAAAAAAGAAACACATAAGTATCAAAAACATATTTCTTTGAAAATAAGCCTTAATGCTATACATTTATATATTAGAATAGGGCACGTGAATTGCAGTATATTGCAAGGTGATATAATAGGAATGTTGCGGCCCGTTACTCATCACTGTCTTCACCCTTAGTTTGCTTTGTACGACAACCGCGGGAGAGATTGGGACAGTTGGATTCGGCTCTGCGTCACACCACACGACATAAATATAAGAATTAGGTCCAATATGGAGATCTTATTTCTTGATAAATAAATAAAATAAATCAATAAATATTTTTACACTCACACCTATCATCTAGCCCAAAGTAAGTAGCCTAAACACTTGTGTTATGCATACTAGATGACGGACATATTTTTAATATAATTATGTATATAAATGTTGAAAATATACGACATAAACATATACACAACCATGACTCGTGACACACAACATTTGTGATCATCACAAAGTTTGCCCCTACCAGGATTCGAACCCGGGACCTCTTGGCCAATACCCAGCAATTTGAGCATTCCACCAAGGCGGCCGTCGGCGGCAAGGATAAACCAAACAGATTCAGTAATTCAATAGAAATTACTCTTCAGTATCTTTATTTTATCGTGTATTAAAAACAATAACAGGGCAATATCGCATAACCGCTGTCTGCAAGGTCGTATATTATTATTTATTTATAAAGAGATTATTAAAAGACTTCCTTGACCTATCCTTGGCTTATTATAAGCCTTAAACAAACAACATAGCGTAACTAATTTTGGCAAGCTCGTTGTTTAGGTTAATTTTTATACATACATACATAAATCACGCCTATATCCCCGAAGGGGTAGGCAGAGGTGAACTAGCACCCACGTATCGCCAGTTATGATAGGTCCCATGTAATAGGTGGCGAGCCTATTGCCATTTATTGGGTACAAAAGTCGCAGTAGGTACATTGCTAGGTGGTATAAGAGGAACGCTGCTGCCCATTCCTCATGGCTGATTTATCCTTAGTCGCCTTGTACGACACCCACGGGAGAGATTTGGGGTGGTGACAATTGTATTCTACTCTGCCGTCACCACACGGCAAATTTTTATAACGTGGTCTTTATGATTATTTTTACTAACATTTATACTGTTTACTAACATCTATCCATCCAAACAATATGACTATGAAAATAATTATCTCTCAGACCGTGTTACAAACCAACTGCAATTTATCCATGATCTGCGGTCTGTAGGTATCGCCTGGCAGCATAGTAATGCTTGCCGCCTATGTGTAGGCTTGACGCGAGGGTTTTTAAGAGCTCATAGATGCATCCTGCAGTCCTGCTAAAATTAGGCTGTAGAACATTACTTGTTAAAAATTCATGTTAGAGAACTTTTTTTGAATGTGTTAGTGTCAATCTACTATGATTCACTAAATGGAATCTGCTGTTCTATTATGAGAGATTTATTTATTTAACAAGCTTCCGCTGCTTTCATATTTCGCTTCCCATGCAATGAAATTATCCTGGCATGAAACTGTGGCATAATTAAGTTTACTATTTTTTATGGACTACTCACACTCGATAAAAGATATAAATATTATTTATTTATTTATCTTCGATGTATCTTTTATTTTTAGAGTTCTCTTATACTCTTCCATTAAAAAAATACAGTTAATTATATGTATTTGAATGAACATAATATAGGTAGGTAAATAAATTTCATCACTTTTTGCCAATTAAGTTAGGTCGCATGTAATAGATTTTACTTATTTATTATTTGGGAAACATACAATATAATAATACATAGCTAAAAAACAAACAGATAATATCTGTTTGTATTAATCAACAAAATTTCCACCATTACATATTACTGAATAATAATTGATGGTCAATTGACGCGAACTCCCCATTGTAAATGGCGAGCCTACGCCATCTACCGGGCACATAAACTGCTGTATAGGTATTTTTTCACGCAGCCTATCCAACTCTTCTGCGGTATTCCTCTTCCTCTTTATCCATTAATATCCATGTTCAGCACTCTTTCAGTTCTTATCATAACATGTCTATACCAAGTCACGATTCCCTTTTATATTCTCTGTCAATGTCAACTTTAAACGTTTCTCTCATATACTCATTTCTAACTTTATCTATTACATACATGCATAAATCATGCCTATATCCCTGAAAGGGTAGGCAGAGATGAATGAACCCCCACGTTTCGCCAACCACGTTAGGTCCCATGCAATTGGTAGCGAGCCTATTGTCATTTATCGGGCACAAAAGTCGCAGTACATTGCTAGGTGGTATAAGAGGAACGCTGGTGCTCATTCCTCATCACTGTTTTATCCATTCTTGTCAAATATTATTTTCTTCTTCTCGCTGCCTTGTTCCCAGACTATCTGGGGTCGGCGCAGTATGTTTCTTCTTCCATTCATATCGGTCGGACGTCATCAAGCCATCCACTTCCTTTTAATTCATATCATCCATCACACCGTAAAGGTGCTAGTGATGAAGACCGAGTGACCGATCAACGGAGTCGAGAGACCGATGAACGGAGAGTGCGATTGGAATGACGTTCGTAAGCTAGAAGAATGTTATGTCCCGAAACATAAAAAAAATATTTAGTTTGTGTTTTTCTTACGTTTTAGGGCGTTCGTTTTATATTCGTGTTAGTAATTGGGGGAACTTAGACGTTAATTAACCTCTGTCTACGCCTTCGGGGATAAATGGACGTGGTTTATGTAGTTATGTATTTATTGATACGTACAGTCAACGGCTCTTCAGACTACCCAAAACTGTCAAATTTCTTCAATCGATTGTCAACCTTATCTTATTAGCAGTAGAGCCAAAAGTCAACTGAGAAAATTTAACATTTTGTGGTAGTCAGACGTGCTGTTGTCTGTACCTTATTTAAGTGCAAGAAAAGCTGGTTAATTTAGACACTCGAAGTAAGTGGCGCTGATGATCTTACCACAGTTGAGTCTACGTCACTGGATAATCTGTACCATTTAGGCGACATTACCCCACCGAAAATCCATAAACCAGTTTTAAGTTTTGTTGAATGTAATATAATGGCACCGACGTCAGGCTTCATCTTTACGGATATCTTTAACATTCCGGTTGGCAAACACTTAAGGGCATAGTTTTGTAAGACACGCACACCTCTTTTTGGCATCATCATAATGAGCACCTCTTTTTGATCTCTGGAATACTCAACAGCGCCGACTGTCAGGGAAACCTTGCTATCGGTCATGGGTTGCTATGGCTAATAAGACGTATGTGTGAGAGATGATGTGTGAACCGTCAGTTATTGAAAACTCTGATTTAAATAGGGCTTAACCTTGGATTAGCTCAATAGCGCGGTGGTAGCTCATTGAACTAAGCTCTGTTCGCTGATAAGGCCAGTCATTGGATGAGTGACCGAAAATATTTTCTCGAGTTCCTCCGTGCTTCAAAAGGCACGTTCAGCCATTGGTCCCGGCAGCATCTGCAGTCGTTAATACCCACTAAGGTGGTAGGTTAAGACTCATTATCCCTATATTCAGCCATAGGGAACGTGGATGTGCCCCAATAGTGAAGACATGAACAGGTTGGTGATGACGATGGAAATGTGGTAAATATATTTTTTTTCTTCTCGCTGCCTTGTTCCCAGACTATCTGGGGTCGGCGCAGTATGTTTCTTCTTCCATTCATATCGGTCGGACGTCATCAAGCCATCCACTTCCTTTTAATTCATATCATCCATCACACCGTAAAGGTGCTAGTGATGAAGACCGAGTGACCGATCAACGGAGTCGAGAGACCGATGAACGGAGAGTGCGATTGGAATGACAACATTCTAATCCATACTGCTCAAAGTTTTGCCTTAGTTATACAGCCGGCCGCCTGCCTAACCTTGTCAAATACCCATCACATATTAATCATATTATACATAGAAATGTCCGTAAATAAAATGTATAAATAAGTAGGCATATTATTTACTGGTATGAGTATGGGACCTGAATCTTTAGCAAGAGAATTTGTTGAAAGCTTTGCCCTGTCTAAAGATGAATAAAAAACAAAAACAACAAAATAATCCTGCTTCAAATAAAATTGCCCAGAGTTCAGATGGAAAAATACCGAAAACGACGAATTAAGTAGTCTTATTAGGGCTTGTTGCTATGGAATTACAAATTATTAGTAAGTACTTGTTTTGTATGTTTTACACAAATCTTCTTCTTAGCGTTACTTTCATAAATCATCGCTTATTTTATTACTAAAAAGAAAGTTATTCTATCTATATTATCCAATGGTGGTTGGATTAGGGGAAGGAGCCTAAAACGGCCATGCTGTCTAAAGCGAGTACCCCCAGGTATATAGGTAATATTTTCTATACGGTCAAGGAGACAGATGGGAATTTTCAAGTCAATAAGGCTGACGGAAATGAGTTCTAGGCAGGATGTTTGTTTTGGGCCATCTTCTCTTTTCTCTACATTATATTTTCACTTCATTCTCCGTATCTTCACTCTCCTTATCCTTGACATCATCTTCAGTAGCTGGGAATTGTCCCTCAGCATATATTCAGTTTAGATTTCAGACACGCTTCATCAAATGAAAATTATGTTGAGTATCTATACTTAATATTATTAAGTTAAAGAGTTTGTTTGTTTGGTTGGTTGGTTAAACGCACTAATCTTAGAAACGACTGTTTTTATGTTTATGTTTTCTAAAACAAAGTCATGCTGTGTTTGATAACAATTGGTTTTGCATCATCATTTTATTGAAAATTTATTTATACATATTTCATAACTATATACGATGTAGGTAAAAATGTTGGCAAACGAAATAAATAAATATGTGAAATAATATCCTTCTTTTTTGAAGTCACTCAACTTAAACTAAGGTTTGAAATACTTGTAAAAATTAGTTTGACATATTATTCTCATAACACGTCATTCTCTTTTCAATTAAGGATGGCCGAGCTAAGCTTAAAAGCAATAGAGATACGTTTTTTTTATATCAAGAATAATTTTTTTATATCAAATGTACAGAGTTTCTTTTTTAGTCATTTTGTCAACTAAAGTTCTTTGTGATTTTACAATAATCTTCTAACAAACTGCTAGTAAAGCTTTTGGTTAGTAGCTTCGATTTATGCACTCAACCGCTACGGGAGGCCTAACCATACCAATTGTCAAACTCGTGATGCATATGGTGATCGCTGTCGGCCATAGGCTAATGACGCCATTCATACTGATCTGAATGGATATGGACTATTATTACAACAAGGTATGGCCACTGATGGCTCTGCCTCATCATCGATGTAATCGTAGTTCAATGCGGCCTTGTCATTGAGACCTGCTTGATGGACGATCTGCGTTAGTCGATTATTAACGCTTATTAGTAAAGTCTAATGTGAGATAGCTTTCGCTTAAAAAAGCTAGTAAAAATGTGACGTGCTCTGAAAAGGTGCAAAGTTTGTGTTAAATTGTAAGAATTAAATTAATATTCTTTATTAAAAATGAAATTATACATAATACAATATAAAATTGGGTTTAGACTTAATTAATGTAGGTATACATGTATAATGAAAGGCAAAAAGGAAATAAAATAAAAATTCGTGAGTATAACCAAAATGAAATGCATCTTTTTAGTAGTATGTAATATTAGCATATTAATAAAAAAAGTTTAGTTACAAGATAAAATAAACTGCAAAAGCTCGTAATAAAATGTAGGTAGGTAGGTATGTATGTCATTTACTAACTAAAATTGTGCTCTATCATTTAAAATTGTCGTTATAGTTAAGAAACGTTTATAGTCGTAGATACAACAGAACAAAACAAACCAAATTTTCCAACATGCTGAGTCTCAAGTCAGAAGACAGTTTAACAATAATAAATATAAAGTTTCATAATATATTTATGAAGTAATATAATATAACCATTAATTAAATAGACCTTAAACATTTATAGCCAACCTAGTTAGCAAAATACAATGCCAACGATATCAAATACAATATTTACTACATAATATCATTCTTGTTTAGTGATATATCGGAAAAATGTCGCAGAAATTTCACGTGCCGTGGTTGTTGGTGGAGTTGGTGGAGTTAAAAACGCAATGAAATCGTGGAAAAATGATTTGGATATTCAGAGGGATCCGAATGGGCAGCCGGTTATTGTCGGCTCTCATATTCACCGCCAAATGGACTGGCGCTCGTTCAATTTCGATACTTTCCCAACACAATGGGCAGGTAAGGCGTGCTCGTTCACCTGTCAAATTAAAAAAAAAGCGCTTGCATATTCAAAAATAAACTAAAACGTTCACATTGTATTGACATGTACTGTACTGGGTTTCATGTGCTGCACGATATTACTCACGTAGCTTTGTTGGCTTTTAATTGAATTTCTCTCTTTCCTTTAATAAGCTTGTGTCACTTTTGTCATCAGAAATTGAATTAACTTCGAAGAATACTGTTTCGATTGCAGGCTTGAATAATCTGTGTTGAATGATGGCTTTTAAAAATAGTACAATACGGCCTGCTGGTATCAGATAATTTAGGGCCCATTGTTATTGTATTTCATATTAAAGCTAAGAAATAATCTGGAGAACTAAAATATGATATTGATAAGGAAAAATGGAAGTGACTATTGATATGCAGAATGTGACGTACCTTTTTTGCATGATCTGAAATCAATAAATGAGATCTATTGATCACATAATTATTATTAATCTAGGTTCATACTAATGGTACAGTTAATTTGTTTTTCTTGAATTTAGGGTTGACCTTGTAAAAATCGGCCAGTGTCATGGGATCCCCTGACTAAATTTAGTGAACGGCCTAACTCTGCATGGGTAAAGCGAAACTATAATTGAACGCGCTGCTTGCTTCACTTTATTTATAAAATAATCTTAAGTACAGTTTATTAAATGTATTTGTTCATCATTTTTATTTAATATTAATTACATAAATCATGCCCCAAAGGGGTAGGCAGAGGTGAATTCTGCACGTTTCGCAAATTATGTTAGGTGCCATATGCTGGTGGCGAGCCATTTATCGGGCACGTAATTCGCAGTATATTACGTGGTATAAGACGGACGCTGCTGCCCATTCCCCATCACTTGACAATGTATTCTGCTCTGCCTTCACTACACGGTGCACATAATGCAGCGATCAAAACATTCAAAGGCAACAGTAAGCTTTGATTGATATGATATTGCCTAAACACGATGGAGAAATTACATAACATACATAAATCACGCCTATATCCCCGAAGGGGTAGGCAGAGGTGAACTAGCACCCACGTTTCGCTAGTCATGTTAGGTCCCATGTAATAGGTGGCGAGCCTATTGCCATTTATCGGGCACAATAGTTGCAGTAGGTAATAGCTAGATGATATAAGAGGAACGCTGCTGCCCATTCCTCATCACTGATTTATCCTTAGTCGCCTTGTACGACACCCACGGGAGAGATTGGGGTGGTGACAATTGTATTCTACTCTGCCGTCACCACACGGCATTGAAGAAATTAGGTATATTTTATTCTATAATGTATGTGGAAGCATTCATTGGCAATATTTAGGTATTTGAAAAATATTTATTTACTAATTGGTCGGATCACCCCTTAAGTACCGCATATTTAGAATTTTCAATATACTGGTTATTTTATGGCTACCTATGTAAATAAATATTTTTTTTTACCTTTCCTTGTCTCTAAAAAAATACACAGAAATTTTTTGTCTAGTATTCAATACACTTTGTATATTTAGATTTATTTAATGTTCAATCAATGTTTCTTCTTTATTTCGTGACATGAAATATTAATATGTCAGCGATTTCAATATTTTTTTACAAACACGCTTAGTCCTATAGCTGATCAGTATTTAGTAGTTCTAGAAAATTCACCTGTATTTTTTATTGTAAAAGTACTTG
Organism: Cataclysta lemnata; assembly: GCA_963931975.1. Taxonomy (NCBI): domain Eukaryota; kingdom Metazoa; phylum Arthropoda; class Insecta; order Lepidoptera; family Crambidae; genus Cataclysta; species Cataclysta lemnata. Next base: position 10,932,736 of record OZ008345.1, on the reverse strand, counting down.
GATAGCAGAATTGATATAAGTCTACTTATTGTCCCTGTAATCGACCATACGTAGAAAAGTCAATTTTAAGATTATAAAAAATAACAAATTTATCTACACGGTTATTACATACACTTTTATATAAAACTTATTCAATAAAACACAATTACAAATGGAAACGAAAAATTAGTGGTTTTAAAGAACGCACCAAAAAATCGTATTGTTGTAAATGACTATAACATTGACGTAATTGTAAAATTTTGTGTTTTTACAGGAGTAGTATAAATATTAAATTAATTTTCCTTTTTAAATTAACATTATCATCTCTGTTTTAAGAAAAAATGTAATAATGCGTCATTGTTGCACCAAATAAGCGTAAAAATAGAAAGGTGGTGTTCTGTCGTTTTTCTGTTTACGTAGGACGGCACTACGAGCGTTACATGTAATGCTCGTAGCGTATTCGTGTTACATTACACGTTAGATTACATCACACATTACACTCGTCTGGATCCGGCTTAAGACGCGTGTGTCAAAAACTCGGCTGAAGATGTCGGAGTAGTTCACCGCACATTTTGCAGGTTTCGTCGACAACGAACCAGATTACATACACGGTTCCGTCGTCTCGAAACCCGAATCATGTGCGGATTTTTCTTAATATTCAACTACTTCTTCTTTCTTTTTTCGGATTTTTCTTCTCTTTTTTCTTTCTTCAATTATTCTATCTACATTTTCTGTTCACGTTGAAGTTACTTACTTGTTAGGAGCAGGGGGCCTACCGCCTAACTCGATTGCTGATGATAGCTATATTGCAATGCACTGCTTACGGCTATAGCAGCCATCCTGAATTTTTAGGCGGCACGGATTTTGTGCCAAATTCATACAAAATCATTAGGTGATCATTCGTTCAAAGCTATCGCTTATAGTTTAGGTACATTTAGAGCGAAATGACAGCATGACGTCATAAACTATAGCTTTTGCTTTAGCAATCGAGTTAGGCGGTAGGCCCCCTGTTCTAGATTACATTATTCTTACTTACAACAGTTTCAATTACAAGCACAGTATCTATGTACATGTATCTATGTTTATTTACTATATTAACTAATCATAACAATGTAACTAACAGTTCATAAATATAACTTAACAAGTTTCTAATTTGTCGAGTTTTGAGCCCGTTCTATCCTTTTTGTTATTTACTTAATTATTTAATGCTACTTATTAACAAATGGTAATTAATATTGTACCGACAACCTTGATATTATCACATCAGAAATATGACCAGTAGTACAGTCAACAGCACATCAGGTTACCATGAAATAATTTGTCGTTCTGAGCGGACTTTTAAAAATGGTTTTATTTTCGATATTAAAGCACTAACTTAAGCTGCATATAGTTTTCAACGATAAACGGAGTAGTATCAACAGGAACCTACAATAAACATAAGTCTTAAAGTTCTTTTTATTGACCGCAATTTATACCATATTTTTAATGAAATAGGTAGGTATCTACCTACATGTAATGGACGTTCACTCCTGTGTTCCTATTACTACGAAGACGATGACATCGATTATCCAGTAAAAAGAACTTACAGAGCACAGGAAAAGACAATTTTTATGAGTTCCAGGAAAAGTCCCGCAAATGACTTAATTAAGAAATGGAAGAGCAATTAATAAATTAGGTGATGTCCCAGTTCGGTAAACAAACGGCATGTCACCGCTTTGGAATACCAGCCTTAGAGTGGTTACGCACTACGTCCGATCCCAATCCGATCTGAATCCGTGAAAATATGGAATACTTGGAATACTTGATTTGACGGAAAGAAATTGGATGACGGAGATCGGATCTAGCGCGTAAGTTACCATAGAAATAGTTCTACGGCTACTACGGACCATGTTTTCACGGATTCGTATCGGACGTAGTGCGAAACCGCTCTTTGCGTTTGTTTGTCCGAGAAAGTGGTCTTGTCAGATTTATAGATCAGTGTGCACCGTGAGGTGACGGCAGACCAGATTTGAGCAGAATACAATTGTCACCACCCACCATCTCTTCGACGGGTATCGTTCAAGGCAACTAAGGGCTAAGTATTCCTCTAATGCTACCTAGCAATATCCTGTGATTTATGTGCCCGTAAGATGGCTATAGGCTAACCCCTATTACGTAAGACCTAATATAATTGTTGAAACGTGGGTATTATTTTACATTTGCCTACCCTTTCGGGTAGGTACAAATATGGATGTATGTAGGTAACATAATGTTCATTTTTTATTTTCACCCCAATTAGTTTATTATTTAATGTTAGTGTAGGTGTAGGTAAAAGGAGGTGTTTGTGTTAACAACTACTTTTTTACACATCTGCCTGTCAATTTTCCTGAAATGTTTGAAGGTGAATTCTGAATAATTTTTTACTTGTACCAAGAGATATTTCTATTTCTATAAAATATGCATTAATTCGTACAGCACGAGTGAGTAAATACACATTTAAAAACTTAAAAATAACAATATAAGTGGTCTGTAGACAATAACATTAAACACAGTTTATTTCACATGCATCAAATCAAGCAACAGACAACAATAACAGAGCCCAGTTACGAGAGTAGGTCAGGAACAATTAAGCGAAGAGTCCGCTTCCTTGTCCGTCAGCGCCGCTAGATTAATACACATTTAAGCATCGTCCTTTGCACCGAACAGATGACCAATTGTTCGTTCTCCCATACGGGAGCCGCTAAAAGTTTTCCCATTTATTCAATGCTCATACGTCAAGTGGGAGCGGGTGCGGCGGGGGGCGACGGCGGCCGACGCGTTCCGGCGTGATAAGGCGGGCGGCTCCATTGTACCGGCGTCGGCGCACGTTTCCTCCGCCGCCACCGAGCCTACCGCATTGTTCCCTCTCGTAATGAACAAACTTATTCCCGAGGCTAATACTACAAACGCGCCGCCGACTGCCGAATTCTAGCTGTCGTTATCTCCCGAATTGTCATGCCACCCACCTACCTCTACAAGTCTACATACGTCAGGCGCTATGTTAGTATTGCAAACTCATCGGCCCAGTTATGTTTCAATAGTGTTTAATGATTGTTCGATGTGTACCCACATTAGGGTCGAAGTGAAGTTGTTTGATGTCGGGACCAGGGGGCCTACCGCCTAACTTGATTGCTGATAATAGCTTAAATCAATGCACTGCTTATGGCTACAGCAGCCATCCTGAATTTTAGGCGGTACAGATTTTGTGCCAAATTCATACAAAATCATTCGGTGATCATTCGTTCAAAGCTATTTCGGTGCGAAATGACAGCATGACGTCATAAACTATAACTTTTACTTTAGCAATCGAGTTAGGCGGTAGGCCCCCTGATATTCTGACTGCAGCTTGTTTGGGATACATAACATGATACACGTCAAAACAATATAACTTCTATTGTGTAGAGTGACGTACTTCGCAAAGTAGACAACGACTTAATACTACACGAATCATAGTTGAAGAAAAAAAATATTTTGCAATAAATTACAAGATTCTGAAGTTACGATTTCATTTTAAAGCGTTGGTTGTTTTTCATATTAATACTAATATATTTTACTCGTAGGTTGAAACGACAGCATATTAATGATGAGTCATAAGTTATGATTAGGTACATGTATTCAAGACGGACTAACGCTCTCCGCCCGCGCCTGTACCAAACTCGCTTATACACCCTCCAGCCTCCCTCAACGCCTAAGGTATTACGCATTCTCCATGGTGCAAAAATTTCTTATTCATTCGAATACATTCAAAAATTTTCATACCTAGTGTCGCTCTTTCTTCAATAGCGAAAAAAATTGAGACGACCCGGCAATAACTTTGGAGGGAGAAAATCGCATTTCGATCGAAAGAGGGCAAGTCTTTTATGTAATATAAGATTGTCATCGCGATTATTACAGGCAAATAGAATACTCCGGATCAGTAAGTAGGTTATCTTCTTGCTTCCTTTGGTCGGAATTACTTTATTGATGTTGCGAGGTACGCAGCTACGTATTTGATTTATTATTTTCATTTTTCACTTTCGAATTATCATGTCGATCATTCGGAATGACGGAGCGGCACAATGGATTCCGAAATAACCTTATTTCGAAAGAAATTTTAAGATGAATTTGCGTTTGCTGATTATTAGATGCAACTTGTATTCCGCTATGTTTTAAATTGTTGATGTGCCTAATTATAATCAATAAATTAACAAATATACTTTCTTACGCAATAACTTTTTGGAATCGTTGTTGTTATAAAAAACATTTTCTTGCTGTTAGCAAAGTAGCAGGAAATATGTTTGAGTTTTTTTCAGTTGTGCGTGAGTATTATTAAGGAAACAAAATTGACGTTTTATTCGATGTCCGTGATTCTACTTTTGGCACACACATGGAAACAGAAAAAGTTTTTATTTGGGGAGATGGAGTGACGTCAATTTGTGCGAATCTCTCCTGGTGACTCACATAACTTGAAGACAAATGTCTTTCTCTGCGTTATTATCTCATAGTTGAAAAACTTGTTAACTGCCAACATCCATGTTTGAACACGGTATACTTTTGTCTTTGTTAGTTTTGAGACATATTCTGGCCAGTACGAGTTCTAAATGCTTAACTTTTAGAAGCAATAATAATATTTATTAAGCTAACTAGTACGTACATACATACATAAATCACGCCCATTGTGACGGAAGGAATCTGATCGTCACAGTCCTTGACGTCACTCTGGGTCGGAACTATTCTTTAATAGATCCGCCGATAAGACGAATACGGTAAATATTGTGGTTTAACAGTAATTGTGACAATGACCAACAGCAAATATAATGCAACACCTTCACCTACCTTAGCCGTGGTGTCTTCATTGAAACGGGAGCTGCTCCAGTATAGTCCAGGGACACGAAACTATGTCTGGGAAGATGGGAACCACCGGCACACACGCACTTTGAATAGTTAAAAGGTGCAATTGTTTCACTGTACACAATACGTGTCAAATTAGAGAATGAGATTCGTTAGTGATTAAGAATACTCCAGTTATGAGCCTCTTCCGATGATGATTGCAGTCAACCTTCCCGATTTTTTCTTTCTTGAATTTCAATCACCGTCGCTCGCGGACCAACCAGCGTCCAGCAGGCTGAGGTATGCATGCGCGGGGAGAACCGCGCTTTGCTATTGGTCAACATCTTAAACCACAATATTACGCGCCTAATTTAAAAATATTAAATTTGCTATTAACACCAAACATACCGCCCACCAAAATACACTAGTGGTATTTTCCGAATCAACAAACGGGAGATCAGACTAAAATCATTTATGAGCGTAATAATACGTTAAAATTAACTATGCACTAAGTTACGATAATTTTTATAGATATACATAAATATATATTTGATTAGTATTAAAATTGTTGGGTTGAATTAGAATTCGGTAGGGAGCTGACAAAGCTTAACCAACGGACGTTTAATAACGCTGTCTTTGGTCCTGAGAGTGGCAACACGAACGACACCGTCAGTGCCGGGATGCAATTCGGTTACCCTTCCCAAAGACCACTGCATCGGCGTACGATTATCATCTTTTATAACGACAACGGAATTAACGACCAACGGTGTGGATGTTGTGGTCCATTTTGCGCGCTGCATAAGGGAACTAAGATATTCGTTCTTCCAACGAAGCCAAAAATTTAGCAGAAAAGCCTGCACCAATTGCCATCGATTCAAACATTTTAAGTTTATCTGGGAAACATCCTGGTCAGGAACAGCAGTAAGCGGTTCCAACGTCAGAAAGTGGCCCGGGGTCAACACATTGAAATCATTGGGATCTGCGCTTAATGCACATAATGGCCGAGAGTTCATAACAGCCTCGATTTGTACAAATAAGGTGCTTAGCTCCTCAAACGTCAGCACTTGGTTTGCAACTATGCGATAAAGATGGGACTTGGCAGCCTTAATTTGGATTTCCCAAACTCCACCGAAATGAGGAGCGGAGGGCGGATTGAAATCGAATCTAATAGAATTCGTGTGTGACGCTTGTTCCAATAATGATAGATAGTTACTGGCACCTACGAAGTTCGTTCCGCAGTCTGCGTGAATGACAGTACAACGACCGCGACGACCCACGAATCTACGCAAAGCTGCAATAAATCCCTCTGTTGACAATGACGAGACAACCTCAAGGTGCACCGCTTTTGTTGCCAAGCACACGAATAGGCACAAGTACGCTTTATCCAGCTTCGCATTGCGATACCTACCAACCTTTATACGAAAAGGTCCACCGAAATCGACCCCGACTACAGAGTAAGGTTTAACTTGATTTACACGATATTTTGGCAGATCAGCCATGTAAGGTTGTAGCGGTTTTGGACGCGTTCGGAAACAGCCTATACATTTAGATAGACAGTGGCGAATAGCTCGTTTTGCAGATAATACCCAAAACCGCTGCAAGATTAAATAATGAGTTGTATTGTGACCCGTGTGGCAGTGCTGACGATGTATAGACTCGATAAGTTTATATGTGAACGGATGATCGCTAGGCAACAATAAAGGATGTCTCTGTTCAAATTCTAAGCCGACGCGCGAGAGCCTGCCGCCCACCCTGACGATCCCCTCTTCATCAACAAATGGGCTCAGTTTGCGGAGCGGTTTTGGTAACGGCCTATTACATTGAAGGTGTAAAATCTCGTTTTCAAATGAAGAGGCCTGAATGAATTTCACAATAACCAACAACGACTTGTAATGCTCTGTCTCATCTGTTATTGAACCCAACTGACGACAATGTGGATGCTTAAGGTTGTAAATGAATCGTCGAACGTAAGAGACAATACGCACTATCTTGTCAAGCGATGAAAATTTTTCCAATAATTCATCAATAAAAAATCCTCTACTATCATCTGCTAGATTAACTAAAGTAACTGTGAATCGTTCTTCGTTTTGGATAGTTTCTTCTTCGATGTTATTGAGAACTGGTGTTCCCGACAAGTTAGGCCACTCGTCCCTAGTTTGTGACAGCCAGGGTGGCCCTAACCAACATAACGAGTCATGCAGCAGTTCCCGAGGCAGACGTCCACGGGAACAGATGTCTGCCGGATTGTCAATGGATGTCACATGATGCCAAGACTCGGCGGGAACGATATCCTGGATGTGACTCACCCGATTGGCTACAAACGTGGTCCATCGCGACGAATGTGACGTCAACCACGACAACACCACAGTAGAGTCAGACCAAAGGTATATCGCAAGGAACGTAAGAGCCGAGTTGTAAGTATCAGTCACAAACTTAACTAGATCAGCAAGCAGCACTGCAGCGCAAAGCTCTAACCGAGGCAGAGATAGTCGTTTGAGAGGGGCCACATGAGCTTTAGAACACAAGGGCGACACGTGTATGGATCCGTCAAAATGCAAGGTACGTATATATATGATAGCGCCATAAGCAAGTTCAGAACTGTCACAGAACCCATGCAGCTCGTATGACTTTACACCAGGTTTAGTCAGACATCGATTGACTCTCAATTCTTTAAGTGATGGCAACTGATCGCATAATCGATTCCAAACACTTGTTATTTCCGCAGGTGGGTCCTCATCCCATGACACAGCCGCTATCCATAATTTTTGCATCAGGCATTTAGCCAGAATTGTTACAGGTGAAAGAAAACCCAATGGATCGAAAATCTTAGCAAGCTCGCTTAGAATAACACGTTTCGTGCAGCGACGCTCAGTTGGTGTAACGTCAAATAGAAAAGAATCACCAGCCGCATCCCACCTGAGACCGAGAACCTTAAGAGTGGATGGTTGACCATCGGAAAAGGATTTTGTATCAAGAAGGCAGTTTTGTTGAGGGATGTCTTTGAGCAAATCGGGCCTATTACTAGCCCACTTCCTGAGCTCAAAACTACCCAGCTTGAAAAGCTGAATGAGTTGTGATTTGGCTTCCAAAGCTAAATTGATAGTTTCAAATCCGGTGACAACATCGTCGATATAGATATTCCTAGATAAGATTTGTTGCGCTAGAGGAAACTGATCACCCTCATCCTCAGCCAATTGCCGGATAGTTCTGCACGCTAGAAAAGGAGCGGATGACACGCCATATGTGACCGTATTTAACCTAAACTCTTGTAACGCTTTATTAGACTGAGCTCTCCAAAAGATTCTCTGAAAATCTCGCTGATCATCGGAGACCAAAATTTGTCTGTACATTTGACGTATGTCAGCCATAAAAACCACCGCATGAGTGCGGAACTGAAGAAGGACTTGGATAATGTTAGTTTGCAGTTTAGGCCCAATTAGTAAGGTATCGTTCAGGGATTTTCCCTTGCCATCCTTTGCAGAGGCGTCAAACACAACGCGTAATTTTGTTGTGGTGCTATCCGGTTTTACAACACAGTGATGTGGTATATAATATTTCCCGTGGCCTAGTTCCTTAGTATCGATTAACGTCATATGACCGGACTCCATGAACTCGCAATACTGTTGGTGCAGATTCGAATCTCGCGACAGACGTCGCTCAAGGGCATGGAAACGCCTCAGTGCAACATCGCGAGAGCCACACACCAGAGAGAACACTGGTATCGCGCCACCCCTAAATGGAAGCCTAACAATGTACCTCCCGGTAGGATCACGTTGATGCCCTTCAGCATACGAATGTTCACAGGCTATCTCATCCGGCGTCAACGACGAAGCTTGGGGAACAGTATCCACCTCCCAGAAGCGCTGAACGAGTGAGACTAGTTGCCTGTCAATTGTAGACTGGCCCTGAACTAGAGAACATGTATCGAGATGTGATCGACCTAGTAGAAGCCAGCCGAAGACTGAGCTGATAGCATGAGGTTGATTGGCATTGCCCTTGATGCGTTCATTATTTATTGACTCTGCGAAAATATCTGCACCTAACAAAATGTCGATCGGCCCTGGAATGTCAAAATCCGGATCTGCTAACGATAAAGATTGAATATGAGACCAACCTACGGTATTAAGTTTAGCTATTGGTTGGTCCCCGCAAATGTTAGGAATCACATGCATGTCCACGTCGAACAACGATTTATTTTTTGATCCAATAGAACAGTGAATGATACCGACAACATCAGCACTAGCCCCGCCGAGGCCTTTTATATAGGATTCTGATGGGACTGGCGCAAAATTTAAACGATGCACAGCGTCTTGCGTAATAAAATTATTTTGACTTCCAGTGTCAAACAGGGCGCGAAGGGTGCAGATCTGCCTATCGGCATCTGTTACCTGAATTAGGGCGGTAGCTAAAAGAACAGTCGAATTAATGGTCCTATTTATTAAGGTGGTATTTGAAATTTTGGAAAGCAATGACACACTTTGAGACTCACTGTCACTCTTATTAGACTTGTTTATGTTATCATGGTCAATACGATCCTTGTGCAGTAACGTGTGATGCTTGTGTTTACACTTCAAACACCTAAATATTGAAATGCAGTATTTCAACTGATGTGACGATTTTAGACAATTATAACACCAATTTCGTTCTGTCACTACCGACATACGTTCATCTATGGGTTTAGCTACAAACAGCTTACATTGTGTAATAAGATGAGGCTCCGCACAATATGCACATTTTATCTCAGGCCTATAATTCTGTGTTGTTGTTGTTGACGTATTGATTTGAGGGTGTTGAGATGATGGCAAGTGTTTAGGGTTATCTGCAAGCAACGTGTGTGAAACATTCATTCGTTTAGTGTAATTGTTATTTCTATGGTATATTTCTGTGGTAGTCTTACGCGTTGTCGCCTTTATATTATCTTCAAAGTGACTATCACGCACTAACGCCTCACACTTGGAGTGCAAAAAATTTCTTAATTCCAAATAGTTAGGAAGCTCCAAGTGACTAGACTTTTCTTCAAATTCGCGGCGTATTTTCGAGTCTAGCTTCGACAAAATATGATATGCCAAAATAAAATCCCATTGTTCAACCGGTAAATTTATTTTCTTTAAAATTGTTAAATTTTCATCAAAGCTGTCCAGCGTTTTTCGAAATTCGAACCCATTTTGAAATTTAAAATTAATATTTAAAACATCTCGCCAGCAACAAAAAGCTAAGTCTCGTTTGCTTTGATAACGTGTCACCAAGGCCGCATACGCATCCGAATAATGCTCACTAGTAATTGGAAAGGTACGGATAAGTCCTAATGGGTCACCGCTTAGTGACGAAATCAAATAATGAAACTTCTCCACATCTGTGAGCGACTGGCAGTTGTGAATAAGAACATTAAATGTATCGAAAAATTCAGACCACTTTTTGATGTCACCCGAAAAGGTAGGCAAATGTATCTTTGGTAATTTTACGTGGGTAGATAAAGACGCATTTATTTTATCGCCCTTAAGTTTATCCGACGCGTTAAGTTCGACTTTAGTTAAGGAACGGCGTATAGACATGACTTGAAAATAAATATCATCAAACCGAGTCCTTATATCATCATCCAAATCAACATCAACATCCCCCGCGCTACACAACAGTTCCACAATCGAAAAATGGACATGTTCAAATTCTGCCGCCATCTTATCAACCTGATCACAATATGAAAAGAATAAATCGCATTGATTATAATCAGTTTTTGCTCCAATACCAACCTCTAAGGCCTTGGACATACGGTTCAAAGCTATAGTACGCTTACGGCGTAAGGCAGGCAAATCCATAATGGTATATTCGGATGTTTCCATTTGTTTACTTTTAGAACGACCGGAGGCACTGAGCCTACGAACAGAACGTTTCGTATTAAATGACATTTTAATCAGTTAATAATAAAATTTGTGTTAGTAAGTAGGTACGTAGTTACAAAAAAAAACAGCTAACACAGGGTAACTTTAAAAAGTGTATGTATTTTTAAATGTAGGTAGATATTTAAATTATAATTAATTGATTGATGATATTATATATACATATATATATAAAACTATATTTTAATTATTACACCCAACAGCCGATGATTTATTGTATAAACAACGATGTAAGTTGATGAGTATGCTTATACAAAGATCTGCGGAGAGTAACAATAACAAGTAGTAACAATAATTATAATCTCGAGGTGCGACTTATTGATAGATTACTACGTTACAAGAACGAATATGCTTAACTTATGGATATAGACTTTTAAATTGGTTCTTAGAATGAAGCATAAATTTTTATTATGACCGTTTGTATGTAAAATAAAACAGTTCAGGCAAAGATGATAAAATTACGCCGATAAGTTGGTACGTTGGATTGCACGTGATTTTATCATTAATGTAACGTCTACACAATAGAATTTAGACAATGATTTCCCGGGTTTCGGCACCAAAAAGATGTGACGGAAGGAATCTGATCGTCACAGTCCTTGACGTCACTCTGGGTCGGAACTATTCTTTAATAGATCCGCCGATAAGACGAATACGGTAAATATTGTGGTTTAACAGTAATTGTGACAATGACCAACAGCAAATATAATGCAACACCTTCACCTACCTTAGCCGTGGTGTCTTCATTGAAACGGGAGCTGCTCCAGTATAGTCCAGGGACACGAAACTATGTCTGGGAAGATGGGAACCACCGGCACACACGCACTTTGAATAGTTAAAAGGTGCAATTGTTTCACTGTACACAATACGTGTCAAATTAGAGAATGAGATTCGTTAGTGATTAAGAATACTCCAGTTATGAGCCTCTTCCGATGATGATTGCAGTCAACCTTCCCGATTTTTTCTTTCTTGAATTTCAATCACCGTCGCTCGCGGACCAACCAGCGTCCAGCAGGCTGAGGTATGCATGCGCGGGGAGAACCGCGCTTTGCTATTGGTCAACATCTTAAACCACAATATTACGCGCCTAATTTAAAAATATTAAATTTGCTATTAACACCAAACACCCATATCCCCGAAGGGGTAGGCAGAGGTGAACAAGCACCCGCGTTTCGCCAATTATGTTAAGTCCCATGTAATAGGTAGCGAGCCTATTGCCATTTATCGGGCACAAAAGTCGCAGTACATTGCCAGGACGGTGGTATACGAGGAACGCTGCTGCCCATTCCTCATTACTGATTTATCCTTAGTCGCCTTGTACGACACCCACGGGAGAGATTTGGGATGGTGACAATTGTATTCTACTCTGCCGTTACCACACGGCCATTAAGCTAACTAGATAATTACGTAAATGCAAATCCAACGTATTCGTTCACTTATTAATGAGCAGATGCATATTATGTTATTGCTAAGAGTTTTCGTCTTTAAAGTAATGTATTTTATGACAAATTGTATTTTTATTGTACCTTATTTTATTTATACACACACACACCGTAAAGACATCCCAACAATCTGAATATCACACACGAATGTTACATTTACAGATATACAAACGTCACGCCTTTTACACATTGGTCACTTTTTTCCACGATCACGTTCATTCATTTTATCCACGAACAGACTATTTAACACAGTTTATCTATCATATTTCCCAAAATGGCACTTCGCAGTTCCGCTCTCAATTTCATTAACTTCGCAAGATGCGTGTAATATGCAATGATAATTAGTCGCCTTATGCCGTGTGCATCTAACTCCTGAAGGCGCGAACATCATTAGCGCGAGAGCAGGTGTGCGGAAAAAGCGCAGATTATTAGCATACGAGCAATGCCGACATATTCATATTTAAATGTGAAGTTCTGCAACTCGGCGAGTCAAGTCACGTGTAATGTAACGATGCGACGGTTTATTAAACATTATCTAGCTACGTTAGCTATACGAGCGTAAAACTGCAAAGGAATATTACTACTACGTCTGCAAAACGGTTCTGCCAATAATATTAATAATAGGAAGTTAGAAAACAATTTTGTATTTTGCATTGGTATCTATCGTCTGCCAAGTATATTATTTCAACAAAGAAATCTTACGGACCAGAGAATTGATGTTGACTGTTAGCTAGATAGAGAGAGATATGATCCGGGAAGCCATGTCCGAACAGGGATTAAAATTTTCATTAGGTAGTTCTTTTCAAAGAGTCTTCTTCAGATTTTTGCGGTAGATTTTATATTTGTAATAAAGATACGGAACGAAGTCCGCAGTGAATTGGCTCTGGTACCTAAGTAAGTACATTTTACGAAAAAATTAGTCACTAACATTTTGGTACAGCCAGCGGCGCGTAAAACAGCGGAGATGTGAATAAAGTTTCACACTGAAGGAAAAAAATTGTTTTGGCAAACTTAATTTCCACGGCGGGGTTGACGGCTTCGTATATTTTTCTTTGAACATCTCAATTTTCGAGACTACGTTACTAGGTGCCGAGAGTTATCATAGAAAATAAAATATTCATGCGATATAATAATAATTTGTAAGATACTGTTTGTATAATACTTAATATAGATTTGTAGTAATTTACACAATTGAGTACTACAACTCATACCTTGCGATGCAAGTAAGGGATGCATTTCTTTGAAGTTTATTTGTGAATTTAAGGTGTACAAAAATAATGCTGTTGGAAATATGATTCTAAAACCTCTCGATAGTTCAAAATACGCGGAAGCGTTATGCGGGCACGGAAGTGTTATAGCGATAACTGATCGAACGAACATCGCATCGATTGCCACTCCCCTAATCGACTAACAAATTGTTTGGTTTAAATCGATTTGATGGTACCACGTATAGTATATTATTAGATTGTACTTTGACCACTTCTGCCTTGTCATCCTCATGATCACCAGAACTTGCTCACTGCCCACTGCTGGGGTACAGGCCTTTTCTAAGGATGGAAGGAAGAAATGGATGGAATATAGGGAGAATGGGCCATAATCCACCACACTTGATGGCTAGTAACGACTGCAGATGCCGTTGTGATAATTAATTATGGTCACCCATCCAATGACCGGCGTTAGCGAACGTAGCTTAAGTTTACACAATCGCCGATCGAGTGCGCTATCCATTACGCTGTAACGTTGTCATTTTGTCACTTGTCAAAGTCAAAATTGACAAACTGACTGACAGTGACAATGACATTAGTTGTCATAATAATTTTGGGTTTGCAAAGAGAAATCGGCTTAATTGGGGACTTATAAAAAAAAAGGAAAAAGTTCAGACAAGAGTTGCTTGGTTTAGGTGGTTACATAACCCCCAGGTGTTATAAAAATTTTTACTTTACTTTTTCGTTGGTTTCCAGACAATAATTTTGTATTTTGGCAGGTTAGGATTTAATTTAGTATTTATTCGGCGTTTAGGTTCCGTTAGGTCTTCACATTTGCTGTCTAAAATTCCCTTAGAATAAATTTTTCAGATATCGAAGAAATTGTCAATGTTATCTTGGCTGTATGATACAGAATCGTTGCCCTAGTCCGGCCTAGTAGCCTTAAAAAATGTCAGGATTCGATTGTCAAACTATACGGCCAATGACGAGCGCTTATTTTGAAATTCGGAAGTGGATTTCATTCCATTTTAAAATTCCTAGCTAGACGCTGTAAAATTTTAAATATCTTGGTGAAATTTTCAAAATTTTAGAAGAATTTTATAAATATTATATCGGAGCAAATTTATTTATTATTTTAATGTCATTAGGTAGAAGGGGGAAATTCTAAATTATTATTATAAGGCATTCATAAGTAGGAAAAAATTCGAGTATTACAACGCCATTAAGGTCTTCCCCTATTGTGCCTTCATTAATCATACTTATTTATCACCGAACGTGTAGGCAGAGGTGAATTAACACCCACGTTTTAATTATGTTAAGGCCCATGTATGCAACAACCGGCGAGCCACACGGCATTCCACAGGTCTAAGAAATACCCGATAATGTTTGGAACACAATCCGATAACATTTATTTATTGTACTTTAAAAACTGCTTGAGCGGATCGTTTTGTAGCCCGTTCAAAGTGGCTAGTAACAGCACAGCACACTTTTGAAGTTAATATTTCACAATTGTGGAGCCCGTGGACCGCAAGGAGCGTTTCATCGGCAGACAATCAAAACGAGTTACAAAATTACAAAGACTAAAAGGATCCTCTTAAATTTCCCAACTACAATACAAAGGGATAAAAATGTTGGCTGCAATTTTGCGGGGACTGAGCGTGGTTCAAGCCGCGCTCCTCCGAGCCAAACCGAATTTATGCTTTGAAAATTAAACTTAAATTGGATATTGTCGAGTTATTTTTAAGCATTTGCATTTAGTCATTAATTAAGGCGCGGCATGAATTTGATGGCAATTTAATAGACCGACGAAATTTCTTCCTCGTTTCCTTTAGTTAATGAAGTAAATTATGCATGAAATGGATTTGGAGATTACATTTGGTTCCTTAACAATATCTTATTTGGTTTAATGAACGAGGTAATCGAAAGATCTTGACATATACATTTTTATTAAAAACATTTTTAATTATTTTAATCATTGTGGCCGGTTTGGTCGAATAGTTAGATCATTCGCTATCGGACAAGAGATCCCAGGTACGGATCCTGGTAGAGGCAAATTTTGTTTGTATGTTTATGTAGTATATTACAAAGTTTTATTTATATAATTATTATATAATAAAGCCGTGTGGTGACCGCAGAGTAAAATACAATTGTTATAACCCCCATCTATTCCGTGGGTGTTGTACAAGACGACTAAGGGTAAAGACAGGTATGAGTAATGGGCAGCAGCATTTCTTTCATAACCAAGCAATTTTAAGATTTTACATGATTTTTATTACTATTTTAATAATACCATGTGCGTTATAATCCGCAATTATAATTATATTGACAACGTAATTGCCTTCAACTTGCAATTTAGAAATATGAACGAATATTATTTTTGTTAAATATGTTATTAAGACTTTGTATGTTTTGATCTGGGGGCCTACCGCCTAATTTGATTGCTAAAGCAAAAGCTATAGTTTATGACGTCATGCTGTCATTTCGCACTAAATGTACCTAAACTATTAGCGATAGCTTTGAACGAATGATCACCGAATGGTTTTGTATGAATTTGGCACAAAATCCGTGCCGCCTAAAAATTCAGGATGGCTGCTATAGCCGTAAACAGTTCATTGCAATATAGCTATCATCAGCAATCGAGTTAGGCGGTAGGCCCTCTGAATACTGTTTAATAGGCATGAATTATACCCCCTTATATAAACATATAGCCCAAAGCAATTCTATAATGGTAAAAGCTTAACACACCATAAACGCATATTTTAAAAGTTCCACTGGCTGCGAGAATTGAATTTTCGAATGCTCAAACTTTTATTATCGCCGAATTGTTCCGTATCTGAAATAAGGGGTGTGAAAAGGAATAAAACAGAGAAATCTCTCAGTCTTTTGTAGCGTGTTGACATTGCCGGCTTTTATCATCCTCTTTACAGGGGAGAAGAAATCTCTGACACATATTTAAGCAGGCAAACAATAGCAGTGAGAACAAACATAAATAGAATATGGAAAAAGGGGAACTAAAATCGAATGCATTTAGCTAAGACTTTACCTCTTGTGAAACTGTCGATAGCTGGATTCTTTTTGCTATACAACAACTTCAACTTTTTTTAGCATGGCAAGCAGTCGTTTGCATGATTTAAACGACCATTACTGCCAACGTCAGGTTAAGGAGATCACTTGTGTTCGAGGTTATCCGGCAGAGTTGCTTTTTAAAGAAACCTGGTGATATTTATTATTTTGTATTACCTGAAATAACGACACAAACATTGAACGAACACAATATATTGCATATAAAAAAAAATGTTAGAGAATAGATATTTAAAGCGAAACATTTGCTATACAAAGTTCAACGGTTAGAAATGTCTTACAATTTTTCTCTTTATTATTTGAATAATATTTAAACTACTATTGATTGATTTACTGTTCTATACATTAATTCATCACTAGAACCTTTCGGGTTTGATGAATGGTATGAATTACAAGGGAGTGGATGACTTGATGATGAGGCCCGATAAGAATGGGAGAGGAAACATACCTACTGAGCTGACTCCAGGTAAGCTAGGAACAGGCCAGGAATATGAACTATTAAGAAAACATATTTTTATTATTTTTTTTCTTTATTATTATACTATGCGGCCTCAAAGAACGAACAAAGCCGTATAGTTATTAAATATTAGCATTAAAAAGCTTTAAATTAAGAAAGGAAGAAACTCATTAGGAAATGAATCAGTTTGAGTTCATTTACAAAATTTATCCAGATTCCATAAAAATGATGCAATATTCAATCACTATAATACCAATCACGAAATCTTTATTTGCGAACAGTCGTAAATGTTTTGTTTGTTAATATTGTTTTCACAATCATGCTACTACGAATCCAATATGATTGAAATGTTTTGTGTTCATAGTATTGGTTTATTTAATTAAATGGATTGCGTATCATGTGTAAAACTAAACTGAAATATGGATTCCGGCCGAAATCCAAAGATACGATAGCCGTAATAAAAAAGCGTCAGATTACAAGATGATTTCCACTAAACAACCGTCGAAGAAATCTCGAAAAAACGAGTAACGGGAGTAGAGGACACGACTCGCCATATTTTAAGTATGGGTGAAATCCGACAGCGAAGGGAACAGGTGCTACTGCTGAACCCCCTTTGCGTTGAACGGCTAAGTCTCAACATAATTCCAGTTTTTCCAGTATTCCAGCAATTTATTTTAAAGTGACTAGGGTTTGTAAAAACTAATCT
Organism: Cataclysta lemnata; assembly: GCA_963931975.1. Lineage (NCBI taxonomy): Eukaryota > Metazoa > Arthropoda > Insecta > Lepidoptera > Crambidae > Cataclysta > Cataclysta lemnata. The sequence goes on along the minus strand of OZ008345.1, from coordinate 10,915,148 downwards.
AAGCGTCTCGTGGCAAATTAATATAGACGTGACGTAAATCAAATAATTTCCTATTTTCACACTTATATTGTAGCTCAAAATCAACAGCTTATAAATATCCATACACGTAATAATAAATCCATCATATTAATAAGTGGCGTGTGGTGACGTAGCAGAATACTGTTCACACCATTCCTAACCTCTTTCGCGGCTATTTTTAATTTAAAAATTGTAGCGCTTGTGCACATTAAGAGACCATAATCGGTGTCCCGTGACCTTATAATCTGCGTTAAACTTAATTACATCGTTGAGATATTGAAGATAATATGTTTTGAGGAGAAAATAAAATAGCCTTGTTTGTATTTTTTGGACATTTCATGTTTTTAATGGGCAGCATGTTACAACTAACTCCGCTAATAGGCTTACAGGAAAACCTTTTTCTTAAATATAATTGAATTAAATAGGTACAACGGTTTATTGGAGATTTTCCTGAAATAAACCTCTTTATTTTAGCTTGCTTTTGGCTCGTATTTTGTTAGGTATTTGTTTTACAAATGTGGCCTGAAAATACCTTAAGTAACACCATTTTATTGTTTTGATTTGTTTAGTGCCTTGTAATACGCACAATAATTATTAAAGAGTGTGACTATTTGTTGAAGGAAAAATAACACACGTGCCTTGCTTAATTGAATGATCTAGGATCTATAATAATACCTAGATAGAACTCGAGCAATTCAACGCGTTTTGAATTGCGAGTTTTATCAAGATTGCTAGTCAATATTCAAAGGTAAATGCCTCTGGCTGCCACAAACCGTTTCAGAAGCGCATTGTCGTCCAGTAGCGTATAAGCGAACCCTTTACACAAAGCCGCTTATATTTTCAAATAACGATCAGTGAAGATTGCTCTCTGTAATTGTATCCGGAGTGAAACGTCCACTAGTTGCAAATAACCGCCCAACTGCGGCTTGGGGTAAATTGGGGCCAGAGGGTATAATTTGGTTCTAATTCTACCTTCAAGAAGCGGAGTAGTCTATTTGAGCATATGTCAGGTTAAGCGTCTGTCTGCCGTAAAGGCGCTTCCTTAGTTGGCAAGTAACCGCCCCGGGTAATACTCTTACCGTAAGAGTTTGTACGAGATGGCGTCTCCTGACCGCGGCGCGCCGCCCCACGCCGCAACAACTGCCTAACTTCCCAACACTTTAATTAGAACGTATTTAGTCGTCTTTTACTCCGCTTATTAAGTCAACTTGACTGCAGTCTCAGCGGACGGACTTAACTTATTTGGATTTTTTGTTTAACGAAAGTTCCCTAATAAACGCAAGGAATTTTAACAATTTCATCGGATCGTAAAAAGTTTTTAAGATATTCGCAAGAAGTAACCATTTTCAAAAAGTATTTAATTAGCTTATTAAACATCTATCCCTTTTTATAGACGAACACAAACAAGATACCTTTAGAAAAAAGATTTGAGTTTAATAATATTTACAAGTCCACCCCGTTAACTAAAAAATACTGTTCATATTCAGCTTAAGTCTCATTTACGACGAAAAGGCTTAAGTAGAAACTGCCCGATACCACTCTCAGGCACAAAGGTAGAAAATACGCTCCAGATATTATTAACTTTGGCGTCGACTACAAGCTATTCGGGATTTCCCTGCAAAGACGTTCTCAATAGATGGCGTCGGGTAATAAGCTCAGCGATGGGCTATTACGGGATACGAGAGAAATTCGTATCGTAGCAGCCTACGGTATCAGCGGCGTGCAACTTTTATGGGGCCACCGTAGATTGCACCGAGCAAGCCGATCACAATTGCAATCGATTAGAAACAGCCTGCCCCCCGGTCCATCTCCCCGCAAATTACAACAATTGTTCGATGCGAAGAGCTCAACTCGACACAAAACAGTATCCATTCTATGTAGCTCACTGGCCAAATGTGCACCGATATATTTTTTATAGAAAAATGTAATGCCCTGAACGGTTGTGCGGTGCGGTTCATTTAGTTTCTTTGCCTTAAGGCACTACGTAAACATGGTCCTTTCTCAGGGGATAAAGTTGTTTCGTCTAATGGCTACTTGTTATTTTAAGGCGTTGGTTAGCTTGGATTCTCTTTGGTTCGCCGCTCACCATATGTGCTTCAGAAAGGTTTTTTATAGCGATTTCGGTGAGTACTCCCAGAGTAGCACTAAATAAATAAGAAGCTTGTAGTTATTTGCTAGTTCATGGCTTCAAGTATTCCAATTATTATTACTTAAACGTATTTTAATTATGTATATTAATTTTTGAAAGGTTGAACCTAGTAATCTTTTATTATTATTTTATACCTGTGTTGGTCCAATTTGCGGCCCGTCATAAGTTGTGTTTATTTCGCGACTATCTATGAAAATCCGTTAAATAAATAGCTGCTACGGTGTTCCTCAGATCAACAAGCTTAATATTAAGTGGATTGTTTTGCAATTTTAAAACTTAAGTATATATTGTCTATGAACTGTTTTCCTTAAATTAGAGACTGAAAACAAATTTGTTCAAAGATTGCATAAAGATAATAAGAACGGTTTCATTGTTCGTAAAAATAAGGAACCATCATTATCTTCCTGTTCTGATCCCAGGTTATCTGAGGTCTATCATTTCGGTCAGACACAATCGAGCCATCAATTCCAGCTACAGATAGCTAATCTAAGTACCTATATATACTAAAATGTCACAAGACAATTTCTTAATAGGTGTAAATTTAACTTAAGTACAAATTTTTACAATTTAATAGCACCAACGCTAAAAATAAGCCAATCAAATGAAGACAATGAACAAGCCGGGGCTGTCTGCACCGTGCTCGTCTTAAATGAGCTTTCTAAGATCGTTATAATGTCGCCAAATTTAATTGAACAAGGCTCGCTTACATTTTACGACACGGCGGTGAGGCGAAGGGCTAAAGCCGCGGCGTTAATCTCCTAGACAAAATCAATTGCCAAAAATTGTATTTGCTTGGGTATTAGCAACTTGACTTAAGGCCTTACGGGGGCGGGTTAAGTCATCTTTTCGCGCGCCCTTCGCTTACGGAAGGAAAATCATATCAAAGTAAATTATTTTCTTGTTTACGAAAGTGCACATCTCTCGTGTTACAGTTAGAAGGGGAAGATGAATTTTAGATGGAGCACTGAAGGTTTCTTTTGCGGTGCAGTTTGAGTGAAGTTTTTATTGAGAAATTTATAGAGCGACGTTTTAAAAGCGTCACCGCAGCTCACCGCCCGGTTAAGACATCTCGCTGCCCCTTTATTGCTTGCCTCAAATTAATGTCACGACCTCACCGCGAAAGATTTTCTACTCCGAGCAAACGTTTATCGAATCTTGTTAGGTAAATGTAAAACTATTTGATACAATTGACAGGTATTTGTTTATTCATAAATCTTTCTCGCTTAACAATCTTCGCAGTCTTCTGAGCTCTAATCATTGCTACAACACGCCAAACGATTATGCTCATAGATTATTGATAATCCATGATTAAAAGGAGGCTATATTATGTCCGTTTTCGGTAGTTCATCGTTGAGTGCGAGTGAGAACACGGGAGTGCGTTTGTTAGCGCATCAAATAGGCGTACGTACGCGTATAATGGTTACACAATAGCTTCTGAGTGAGGTAGTTTGCCAATGTTTTGTCCAGTTTAGCGCTCTGTGAGCTATATGCACTGGGGAGGTAAGGGGAGAAGAGGGGGAACGTGTAATTTTCAGATTAGCTTGTTCAGTAAGCGGCCGATGCCGGCCAGCCGCAAATATGTGGCCAATAATAAACAGTAGCGCGTCCTGCCTTCGGTCTTCGTGAAATTCCTTTGTAACATTTTTATCGAGCCGAACTATGATCAGCTTATAAAGTATTCGAAACAGTTCAGAGCACAATATATCTATGTGACGGTGATATTTATAGTGCGTGATGTTTTAATTAGATTTTCTTATAATTATTTATTTAAAACAGTGTGCAGTAATCGTTTCATGATCGATTCCAGACATTTTTTATATTTTTATGAAGTTAAAGCATGGGAAACAATGAAATTATTATTTTGGGTGGCAAATAATATACACGAGCATGCCAAGCCGGCTTTAGACAGTACCTTCCCCTTTATATCGGTTTTGTATCTTTTGATAATTAATGTATTGTGTAGATCATTTACATTAAATATGAATATTAAATACAACAATGAAATTAAATATTTGTGCGCATCATCACAGTCTTTAATCATTGGTAAACATTGGTTCTGTGCTCTTTATAGTATTTTTACGCTAAAAGAGTATAACTTAAATTGCGACCAAGGAGTTAATCTACTAGAATAATAGTTGTTTAAAAATTTGTGCTACCTGAATGGTTTATTATCAGTTTCGCTGGCAATAAATAAAGTCGTATTATATTCTTGAGCGGACGATCTCTCGGCTCTATAAATCATTTTTATTGTGCTGTCGAAGGGTCCGGGTAATGGCGGAGTTCGAAGCTAAATTGGGTCGACTCCACAGTAAATAGATAATGCTTTACACTGCCGACATACCTCCGTCAAAGACACTCACAAAATGGATTTTAGTTACCGCTGAATACATTTTTATTGATTAAATATTGATTGATGTTATTGTGGGTATATAATTAAGTCTTTTTTTTATTTTTATTGTTTTATTAAATAGCTTTAGCGTTTTTATTGAAAAGCGAAATAAATGGAACACTAAAATGATATAAAAATTATTCGATTTTAATTTCAACATTAATCCCCCTGTTTATCTCCGTCAATCGTGGGACTGGAATACTGGGTATATAAATCCTTAATATATGTACATACATACATAAATCACGCCTATATCCCCGAAGGGGTAGGCAGAGGTGAACTAGCACCCGCGTTTCGTCAATTATGTTTGGTCCCATGTAATAGGTGGCGAGCCTATTGCCATTTATCTATGTATAATTTATATATTTAGTATCTGCCTGAACATTTTTTAGGTTACCGTAGCATTTGAATACTAGGGTAGCCTAAGGCTGGAGTTCACGAACACGTAAACTGTCGATTATTATTTAATCGGTTCTTTTTGACATATAACAGTATGGAAGAAATATCAAAAATAGACTGTTAACTTTTAATCGCTTATTTTACGTGTTGGTGAACTCCAGCCTAAGACATTTCCAGGCGCACGCCCAGACGCTAAACACGTCATGATAAAACAGACTAGTATCGTTTTCAGTTTCAACGCTAAAGGGACAGCTTATTGTCCGCGGTCCATTAGTTCCGTTCAATTAAAATCAGTGCACAATGCACGCAAAGAATGTTCATTTCGTTGGCGAGCGCGACTCGTTCGGAAACAATGAAGGCTTTGACATTATTTCCGGTAGTTGCGCCGAGCGGGCCCCACCACGGCTCATTTCGTCCCACTCCTTTGGAATGCACATCGATGCGTGGCTTTACAACTTTACAAGCTACTCGCATATTTACATACCGGCTGAATTCGTTTAGATACTGTGTAACTGACGTCTTCTTTCTGATTGGCTAACGAAAACATAGCTCAAAAGGAATTTTGGATTGACTATACAAATACGCTGTGCTGCACTGTTTAGCACACTGGTGGAATCCCGCCTTTACGTTTTAGATAGGATATTTATTATGGATATGTAATTGAAAAGGTACTAACGAGTGCAACAAAGTTGCAAACTGGAATACAATACAAACGCGGCATATGATTGGAAGATTATAGGTAGAATGGGTCATAACCCATCACATACCCAAAGAGGGTTGGTGTCAGGCAGGCGGCCGGCTGTAAAACCTAAGCCAAAGCTTGAGCAGTATGGATTGGAATGTTGTCTCTCGACATGGTCCGTTCCGTCTCTTTTCTACACATTCATTCATCACTAGCACCTTTACGGTGTGATGGATCATATGAATTTTGATTTACAAAAACAAAAGGGAGTGGATGGTTTGATGACGTCTGACGGATATGAATGGAAGAGGTAACATACTGCGCCGACCCCAGATAGTCTGGGAACAGGGCAGCGAGAAGAAGAAGAAGAAGGGTCATTACCCATCACGCTGGCCCTGTGCAGATTGGCGGGAAATCGTAAACTTAATTAATTAATTCTGAAAAAGTCTACATACATACATAAATCACGCCTATATCCCCGAAGGGGTAGGCATAGGTGACTAGCACCCACATTTCGCCAATTATGTTAGGTCCCATGTAATAGGTGGCGAGCCTATTGCCATATATCGGGCACAAAAGTGTCGCAGTACATTGCTAGGTGGTATAAGAGGAACGCTGCTGCCCATTCCTCATCACTGATTTATCCTTAGTCGCCTTGTACGACACCCACGGGAGAGATTTGGGGCGGTGATTGTATTCTACTCTGCCGTCACCACACGCCACTGAAAAAGTCTACATATATTATATACACTTTTTATATCAAGTTTTCGAGCGTTCAAACTTGATTGATGATTAATTAATACTTAGATACCTACCTCGTTAATTTATTGTGCGTTTATAATGTCAAATCAAACAAAACAAAATATTTCACTTGATAAAAAAAGTCAGTTTATAAGTCATAAGACACTATGTACATTTATATGTTTTCAAATAAGAACGTCCTTTATTTTATTGGCCGCTGTCTAATCATTTGTAAACTGCCGACGATAGCTTTTAAAATACTTTAATATTTTGTACATCAAGCCCGTTTATGGATGGTAGGACAGAATTGCTCATAACGTTTGTTGGAATGGTTGTTAACAAAGTTGTAGCCGTAACTAGAACATAAAAGACAGCAATAGAAAAATTAGATTGACTTATGACATTTTCAATTTGACCCAACTTTAGAAGTTAAATTAGTATACATAAAATATAATGAAAAAATGTATTTTATGCCACACACACCTGCCCATAAAGTGGAGTTTAACGCCCGCTACGCGTACGGAAAATCCCACTTCCTGGTCGGGGGGTGACAAAATTAAACAGTCAAATACTTGCGATCTGAGGCATTCTTTGTTGTACCGAACTTGGATTTTAATCTACTATTATTTGATTAATTTAATCACGTCTTGATTAAATAAAAAAAGACATATATGTACTTTGTGTTGTTAAGTGTGTGTGATTAATATTTCACATCATGTATTTATTTAATGTATGTAATTAAATCTAGAATACTTATTTGCCTTTAGTAAGCAGATTACTGAAATATGTTTTTTGCGTATTTTCTTGCTCAATTAATGATTGAAAAGATCAATGGAGTAGACAGACTGTCAATTATTAATAATTACATTACAGTAGACTTTATGAAATCCAGGTAGGATATGCCCCTGTACTCAATCGTTACCAGTATACCCTTTCTTTTGTTAAGATATATAGGTGTTCAAAGATATCTTTTAGCAGATGATAGTCTTATAAACGAACTGTTAATTATTCAATGATAGTGGCAGTATCAAATATCATATAAATATAGCTCCACGTAACAATGTGCGGTTATTAGTTTAAATAAGTATAAAACTAGTACCATCGAAGCCACGTAAAGGGAAATATTCTTCCGCTAGGTTTATCGTTCGTAGAATGGGCCGTCTCGATATTATAAAGGATGATATAAAACTGTGATATAAAGGAGGTTATTTGGTTTCGCAGGCAATAAAGTGGCGTGTCCCGAGGACAATGAAAACTGCACTTGTCTCTTGTGGGTCGACGAGTGGACGGTTTTACTTTGGTCCGTATTATGTGCATCTGCATTGAGTGTTATTTTTTTCAAATTTATAGGAAAATTAGTAAAAAATTCTAAAAACTTATTGCATGGGTCACAAATTTCTAAAACTTTAATTAAAGCTGTTATGAATCAACTTTTACGGATAAGACTCGCGTATAATTTGGTGTTTGGTATATTAAATATTTAACCCGACGTTTCGATCACTTTACAGCGGCCGTGGTCACGGGGGGACTAAAGATGACAGGTGTCCAAACAATAAAGTAATAGTTAACTACCGTCATAATATTTGATACGTCGGGTTAAATAATTAATATGCCAAACACCAAATTATATGCGAGTCTTATCCGTAAAAGTTATTTTATTTCAAATGTGAAAACTCAATCCAGACGTTTCTACAAATGGGCATAGTCGATATCTAAGAAAGAACTAACTTTATGATAACAGTTTTTATTTTAGAATTGAGTAAAGAATTTCTAAATGAATTTTTTACTAAATTTTAGAATTTATTACTAAATTTCCTATAAATTTCGTTTTACTTACTAAAAGTTGAAAAAAAGAAGGTGCACATCTCCGCATTAACGCAAATGAAATCGTATAGAGAGAAGACTTTTTGAGATTGTTATTTCAGCAGTGTGATGGCGCACAAGAATACAAAATAGGCAATAGGTTCGTGAATGGCAATAAATTCGCCCCTTTTACATTGGACTTAACATATTTATTGGTGATGAGTGTTCGTAGACAGACATTGCGCATGTTTTATAATAATTCAATTGTAAAGCTATTTGTACTATCAGTTCCGCACGAATGCTTTATTGATGACTTGCTAGTAGTTAAAAACGACAACTTATAATTTCAGGCATATTTTTTCGATTTTTTTTTGTATACAAAAGACTGGCCTTTGAGCATTGCTTAGGTTACACTTGGGTATTGTATATTTTCATACAATGTATATATACAGTGTATATGTAAAGTATAATATTCACCTCCTACAAACTTGGTTATGGTAATAATGATGGTCATTAAAAAAAAAGACTATTGAACACCACAATCTAACGTGATTTCCAACGTGAGATATTGCAACGTTTGCATTTTACTTTGTCATTTAGCTTTGTCTTTCCAAAGTGTCTTTGAATGTAATTTACCAAAGGAAACATCAATATCTGGTGTCGAGTTGTCGACACAAAGGGTCGGTGGGCTCGTTAGGGAGCGACGAGTCAAGACGTTCCAGAATTCTAGACAAACTGGACCAAATTATATCCGGTATCCAAGCAAGTGACCAAATTGAAACATTATACGTGACCAATTAAGGACGAATGTACCTATTGCAATTCACAAGAAACTGTGAGTCAATTATTGGAGTTTTGTGCGAAATTCAAATTCTAAATTGAAACGCAAGGAAAACCGATCACTAACAAAAATCATCGATATAAAAGATCTTGATTATTTTGGTTTCAAATTTTGATTTTTATTCCAAACGAACAAATGACTCAATAACATTTGATTAATGTACAAACAGCATCAGAACAATTATTTCTAAGCGACGCTATAAAAATTGCTTCCAGACTTCATTAATGCACAGACCAGAGAAGATATTGATTCGTTGTTTCAAATCCGTTGAATCGCTCAAAACGATTACGTTTCTCTAAAAGGGTCGGTATAGATAAACAATTGATACTTCTCTCCACAAATGTGGCGAGAGTGGTTGTTTTTTCAGTATCGATCCTAGAGCAGTGGACTCAGCAAGCGTATTTCCTCTTAAGCTCCTCCAATAGTGCACGCACGATAGGCTTTTATAGCGCGGATTAATGGAAGCGCTGCAAACTTCATTTACGGAACATGGGATATGTTGAAATCTTTAAAAATCCTCAGAATGTTACACCGGATCGTCTTAATTTGGCAGACTTACAAAGTTAAGCGGTCGGCGGTAAGCCGCCGCCGCCCGTGAACGCTCATAATCGTTATTTCGTCTGCGGACTTTATAAATGTAATCTCGGCCGGATTGTGACACCTATAGTGGTGTGCCGGAATAATGGAAATGAATTTTGCTGTAAATAAAATTACGAAAGTTTCATACGGCTGTCTCTTAAATTTTTATACTTGAAGTTGAGGCCTTTTAGGTAGTGTTTGTTAATTTAACATTGTAATATGAAATTCAGAAATATCTTATATTTTTTTTCTAAAAAGAATACAAATAATATTTGGTTCATTCGGACAGTTTGGGAAATTGTAATTATTGAATGAAGCAATTTTCTAATATTATACGTATACCTAATATCGCATTTATGATATTAGTAATTTAATTTTTATTTTATTGGTGTGAGCCGTGTGGTGACGGCAGAGTAGAATACAATTGTCACCACCCCAAATCTCTCCCGTGGGTGTCGTACAAGGCGACTAAGGATAAATTAGCGATGAGGAATGGGCAGCAGCGTTCCTCTTATACAACCTAGCAATAGCAATGTACTGCGACTTTTGTGCCCGATAAATGGCAATAGGCTCGCCACCTATTACATGGGACCTAACATAATTGGCCAAACGTGGGTGCTAGTTCACCTCTGCCTACCCCTTCGGGGATATAGGCGTGATTTATGTATGTATGTATTTTTATTTTATTGCCTGGTTACTATAGTTTCGGTTTTAGTTACTATAGTTGTTGTTGATAATAAAACTTAAATGACTTCATAAAGAACAGACGATGCTGTACGTTATTGCGCACTTTATTTTGCGTTATAATAATAATAATAATACTTACACTCAAACATATAATATACTACTACGTAAACGTATAAACAACCATGACTCGAGAATAAATATATTTGTTTTAATAACAAAAACATTTGCCCCTACAAGGCTCTGAACCCGGGACCTCAGGACCGATAGCCAGCCGTCTGACCATCCGACCAAACCAGTTCAGTGATCATGATCAGTTATATTATGTTATCGTTATTCTGAAATATGTTTACGAGTATTTGGTCAGCCTATATTTATATAAACAAGTAATTACTCTTAACGTAATTGATACGCTAGTGTCTACCTATATCTGTATCTGAACACACAAAGTATTTGTGGTTTCATTAAATACCCCCGGCGATATCGCATTTGAAATCGTAGACATCGATGCTGAATATAAACAAGAATCTTGTTGAGTTTGTTTATTTATCGATCAATATGTAATCGTATGTTGTATCACGGCTGTCCGTTTGCGTTACATCGGTTCGGCGACGCGGCTTCGCGACGTGAGCCGGCTGTGACGTCATTTTTCCGAGACCCCAGGGAGACGGCAAGCCTCCTCCGTGGATTCTACACTAGGATTTATTTTCAGTTAATTCCACTCGAGGAAAACACACGCGTATCCGTTTTAGCAAATAAAATATCCATTGTATCACTTTTCTAACAATGTGTGTTTTCCTAAGGGGAAGATAAAGAAAACGTTATTTGGAAAATTACCTACATTTACCTTTTGTTATTTGTTTTACTATTAGACAGTATTTTAATATAATAGCAGGCAGCGGTCCTAAGAAGGTTCTTACTAGAACATTAATGTTACTTGTATTCTTGTGGTAGTTCTGTTTATTTTAATTTTCATGTTTTTATAATAATTTAAAATAATATTGTATATGACCAATGATTCATGGCAGTCAGTGTCTTTTTTATTGATACCATCATCATCATCTTCCTGGGCTCTCCCCAGGCTGTCCACTTATACCGTTCAGACGTTATCAAACCATCTACTACGATTGACCGATGAACGGATAGAGTGAGTGTCTGCCGCCTACTTGACATTAGCTCCCTTTGGAAATGTTGTTTTATTGGTATCCACGAAAAATTAAAATGTTATAAATTCGTCTATATATTTTATAGTTTTAAAGGAATATTCTACAATATATATATTTTGAAATATATTTTGCAAGTTGCAAGTGTAAAAACTAAATATATCATTTAAAATAAAACAACGGATTTAACTCACGTGTATTTTTGGTGTTATTATACGAGTATTAATTATGCCGATGTTTCAATCACTTTACTGCGGGCAAGGAAAATTATAAATCTATCGAAATAGTATATTTGACACCACATAGGTCATAATTATTACAGTCTCCTTGCTTTGTGTTTATATTTGATTTTGTCATTAATAGAATTGGTTTTTAGATACATATATACATAAATCACGTCTATATCCCCTAACGGGTAGGCCTAACACCAGCAGTAGGAATTAACACCAGCTAATCGCTAATTTAGCTAGGTCCCATGTAATAGGCGGCGGGCCTATTGCCATCTATCGGGCACATCAATCGCAGTATATTGCTAGATGGTACAAGAGGAATGCTGCTGCCCATTACTCATTGCTGTCTTTATCCTTAGTCGCCTTGTACGACACCCACGGGAGAGACCCACGGGGGTGGTGACAATTGTATTCTACTCTGCCGTCACCACACGGCAAATTGGTTTTAGGTTGTCAATAATTTTTAACATTATAAAATATGTCTCTTTTGGTTTTAGGTTGTCAATAATTTTTAACATTATAAATTATATAAGTTCAGTTTCGCACTTTGGTTCTCTAAAGAGATTAAAACAGGCTATGTTTTCGAGAGTGCTGTAACTGGAACAGCGATTGCGTCACTCCACTCGCTGAAATAGAAACATTTCCTGCTAGTTAACAGAGCGGGCGGGTGTCATTTGATAGGCAGGAGTGGCTCGGAATAGCGAAGTTATCGAATGGCTCGCATTGAACAGCACGCACGACAGGCGGCTGGCGACAGCCGCTGTTGCAACAATTCTCTCTGTGCCCGTGTGCCGGCTTCTGACGGGACAATGGACTTGATGTATGCAGAATTCGATCAATCATCATTTCTATTCCCTGTGTTCGGAGCGCTTCATACTATATTGATTCTAGTTGCTACGTTTTAGATCTACCTCAATTTACATTCCGTAGATATAGGAGAAAGTGGCCCAGAGCGAGTATACTGTCTAAAACGGACACAATCAGCAATCTTCTTCTCCCTGCCCTGTTTCCAGACTATCTGGGGTCGGCGCAGTATGTTTCCTCTTCCATTCATATCGGTCAGACGTTATCAAGCCAACCAAGGATGTTTGGAAAAGAGACGGAACGGACCATGTCGAGAGACCGATTAACAGAGAGAGCGATTGGAATGACAACATTCCAATCCATACTACTCAAGGTTTTGGCTTAGGTTTTACAGCGGGCCGCCTGCCTGACACCAACCCTCTTTGGGTATATGGGACACAATCAGCAATAATTTCAAAAATGGATATAATAACCTTTGTCTATTCTCTTAAGAAGGCAGGAAGGAACTAAAGACTTTTCCCTTGAACTTTCGACTAGAAAAATTTACTTTAAAATAAATTAATTGTAATGTAGTGTCATGTCATATTATTATCTTAAGTTATTTATTTATGCGTGTATAAAATTATTTCTGTTTTTTTTCATAATTCGACAACATTATGAGACGTTCACATCCAAATTGATGTTTATTATGTTAAAGTTATGTCCAATTGCCGGCAAACAACTGAAAGTCTGATTGGTTTCGAATCACCAGAAGTTGGGATTCCTCCAAACTCATTAAAAGTAAATAGAAAATGTCGCAATACGGATTAAACATGAAATGTTATAGGGGTCCCCATTAATTGACTGAAGATGATATGCGTGGGAGGAGGCCTCGGCATGTTTACAGTAATTAGCTTTACCTGGAACTACAACTTCAGGAAGCGTGGAATCACAACAGGACCAGAATCCTAAATCAAATTTTTAAATTCTCTTATTATTTCAAAAATGTATTCGTATTGTGCAATAATAGTAGATTTTCCATCAAGTGCACAAAACGAATCATTTTTGTCGGAGACTTTTAGCAGCCCGAGCCGAAGGCGAGGGCTGATAGTAATGTCGAGGATAAAAATGGTTTTGTGGACGAGTTAGAAACTCTGCTTTTCACTTCGATTGCGAGGAAATAAAACAGTAATTTATCTTAACATTTCTTAAAATTCAAACTAAAATTAGTACAGTTTTGAATACAAAAGGAAATTGTTTTCCCTGTTGATATTAGGCTTGGGCTGCAGACAGTATACAGCCAAGTATTAAATTAATTTTGAAATAATAATTTTCTTAAATTAATTTAATACTTACCGTACCTACTTGAATTAAAATTTTAATATCTTTTATGTCTTAAAAAACGCATTTGGAAAATAAATTTAAGTAAATATTAAAAAATAACAAATTCTATGTCTGAATTTCTTATTGAGTTTGGCTGCATAGCTCATTTTCTTTGCCTTAATATAGATACTTTTATGATTAGATACGTTAATGCTCTAGAGCACAAAATTCGATTTTGTGCAGCCTATATCCTGCACAAACAAGTACTTTCAGAGCATGAGAAGTGAAAAAACTTTTTTCATCCCACCATCTCGGAAAAGGCGTTTTTGCTCTTCGATATCTGAGTGCAAAAGCCGTTTTTATCCTCTAGAGGATAAAGTAAATTTGAATTTAGAACACCGTGTGCAATGAGTTTGTGAATTCAAAACATCATTATACCTATTTATTTCTACCTCCATGATGCCGAAATTATCATGCAACCTATTTTAATTTGTTAAAAACTCAGACTCGGAACCTACTTGGTGTACCTTTTTTGTAATTTGCTTTGCGCGCGCCATTTTCTTTTCACGGCATAAAGGACTTGTTCTCGATTTGTATGGAGCTTGGTTTTTTATTTTTTTTATTTTCTAAACAAATTGAACTTTTGGGCAAGGGTTAAGGTTTATAAATAGTATCTAAAACCATAAAAATATTTTTTTTTAACTCCTGCATTATTTTTAAAATCGATTTTGAAAACTCATTATTGTCTGTAGAACAGCAACACTGCACGGCACGGCATTTATCATTATATAAACATTATAACAACGTGAATTGTAAGATTAGAAGAATTTCGACAAGTTAATGAGTGTGATAAATTTTGCGGGTGTGGCTCGGTGGATGGGTGGGTGTTGGAGGTGTGTCTGGGTGAATGGGTGTTTCTGGGAGAATGGGTGTTTTGTGGGTGTTTCTGGGTAAATGGGTGTTTCTGGGTGAATGGGTGTGAATTTTAGAATCCTTCGCTAGCTCGGTCATCAAAATTGAGCACGCGGTTAAAAAACAACTTTGCACTCACGTACAACAAATAACTATTGATAGGTCGTATTCGTTTTTAAATATTAAGTGCCATGTTATGTATTTTAATGTGGGTGGCGAATGACTTGAAAAATCTAAGCGAATAAATTTTATGTGCTAAAAATCCTGGAAATTATAAAGGTACCTAAGTACTCCATGTAATTTATATTTTAATGAATTTAGATAAATTTTAATTACATAGTTATAACAACCTTATACTTATAACGCAAAACATCAATAACATTGAAAGGAAAACTTCTCCCATTGTGTATTGTCTTATGAAAGAAAGAAAAAAAGTGAAGAGATTTTGTAAAAAGAAATAAAGAAGGCCAGTTGAAGTGCTCATTGTTACATTGCTGTGTTTTATTTTAACTGTTTACAGTAGTTATTTTTAAATGAAAACATGTTATCCGAATACAGCAAAGTAGGTAAAAAACTATCTGCATGGAATTTAATAATCTGTAAAAAATATTCTGGTATTCATTTTCTCCAACGTATGAATTCAACACAATATTGTATCAAATATCGTATATTTTCATTAGCTCCAACTCGATATCGTTAGGTATATATTTATGGTCTTTTTATAGTATTGTGTATTTATGGTATTGTATCGGCAATTAAACTTGGTCAGACCGTATAAAATGTTGTTTTGGTCAGACATTTTAGGAGGTTTTAGCCTTGCTTATGTAAAACTATTTATTAAGTCGGCAGGAGTGTTAGTTTGTTTCATTTTAATTTTTTTTGTTGTATTGGTATACACACGTTTTACGTAGTCAATCCAATCATAATTTCCACCTTTTCTACTTATTTTTCAGCTATATATTGTGTCAAAAAAGATATAACAAAGCTCG
Source organism: Cataclysta lemnata (assembly GCA_963931975.1). Taxonomy (NCBI): domain Eukaryota; kingdom Metazoa; phylum Arthropoda; class Insecta; order Lepidoptera; family Crambidae; genus Cataclysta; species Cataclysta lemnata. The sequence goes on along the minus strand of OZ008345.1, from coordinate 10,899,463 downwards.
TAATTTTTGATCTTAAGGTTGTTTTTGCATTAGCTCTCTTTAGTTAAAAGTATATAGGTATTATATTTATTATATATTGCAACTTGTCATTGTAATTTTAATCAAACCAGCAACACGCCTTTAGTTAACAGACTTTGGGTCCGTGTTTCCAAGAGGTGCTTGCGTAAAATCAGTGAACAATACCCGAAGCTTCAACAAAGCAAGACTCGAATGTATGTCATGTGTAAACGTGCTTGTCCACTGTTGCATTAGAGGACGATTGGACCGATGGGTGAAAAGATGGGATTTGCCTTTGTTGTCAAGCACTTTTGTTACGCTGTGACGGTAAGCTGGGCCACTGGCGAGCGTACTCATTAGAGAATGAACCCGTTAATAGGCTTTAAGAATTCATGTTATTCGGGCTCATAACTGTGCTTGTATAATAGCAATGTTTTGAGGAAACAGAACGATTTACAAAAGAGAATATTAATTTCTGTGGGATATATTCAATCGAGCCGCATAAAATGTTGTTTTTGCGACTAAAATACAGTAATTAAGGAAAAATCTATTATTTTCGCTCATTTCAGAATTTCATGCTTTCCCACAAAGTGTGTTTTTATGTTGTAAAATGGTCCATTTAAATTCTTTTTTTAGTATTTAATCGTCTCAAAGTTTAATGTGACATTTGTCCGTGTTTTGAGTATTTACACACTGTGGTTATTCTAGAATGATTTCTAAGACAACACTATTTTCCTAATTTATCTAGAGTTATGGGGAACCTGTATGGTCTGCGATTTTTATTATAAGTGTCATATTAGCTTTAAATTTTTTTTACGTAGTCGGTGTTGTCTTTTGGTATAGCTCTAAGCTTAATCTAGCCACATTGTTTATAACGTGAATCCAGCTTAAGGAAGCAGAGAGGACTAGTATTGGCCGAAACGATGTGGCTTCAATGCTTTCAAGGCAGCTATTGTTACCTGCTGGAAGCTTCAGTGTGATGCTTAGGTCAATGGAGATTACGATACACAAAGGGCGGACTATGTGCTGTTCATTAAAAAGTTCCAACGCACTAAATATATTTAGGAGTTGTCAGTCAGTTTTCTTGACAGATTAAAATGAATATTTTATTATAACAGTAATTAATGAATTATGTGTTAATAGATAATGGTAGTTGCGAATTGTTGTAGAAAGACTCAGCTTTTTAAATGTGATATTCCTACTTGTATATTATTATATTATATGACGTATAAACTTTAAAAACGGCTAGAAGACCAATCTTCTAATATGTTGATTTATATCCGTTTGTGGAAAGTTTTTATTGGTAATCTTTGTTTTTGTTTATTTAACGAAAAACAAATGAATGAACTGAACTTGCAATAGGTCGAATTTTTACAATATATTAATAAATTAAGATCATATGATAGTTTATACTTATATATATTTTTAAAACCCTTATTTACACCAAAAACTATAAATTTAATTTTGTTAAATTATAATATTTATGTTAATATGCCAATATAAAAAGTGGCATGGACCTGAGTCCGATCTTGCGTCGTGTATGCATATTACCTTATTTCTTTATAGCAAATATATAATATATTTATAAAGAAATAAATAGTACCCACGAAACTGGCTCTGTGTTAATAAAACGCAACAAAAAAGTTGGTTTCGTCCGGCGCTGGTTGATTCTTTTGTGCAAGTAAAAAGAAAAACTTGCCTCATATTTAACAGTCCCGTAAAAAGGAGTGAACACAAAGAATATTATTGATAATCTTGCTATACAAACACTTCAAAGGTAGTCCCGAAGTTGGAAATATATTTTCAAAATCCCACCCCTTGTGTAGTGTCAATACTGTCTTTTTTACATATTGCCGCTGCCGCCTTCAAAGATTTCTGTCACTATTATCATATGAGTAAACTATTATGCCGATAAAAAATATATGGCCATCAATGGTCGCCAAACAACAAGAAATACCCACAATCATAATTAAGTGCCGTTACATTCCGACATCTTACAAGAAAATGATAAATTGATGTTTATTTACAAAAATATTGTAGCGGAAAAGTAATTCCTGTACACAAATAAGCATCTCAAATATGGATATGAGATTGATTACGAAGGTAAGATGAAGGAGTTCTTTTGGAAATGAATCGGCAATTTACAATCCTTTGAAGATTAATATTCGGTCTGGTCGGGTTTGCTATCGGGGAATATTTGTTCCAATTTTTCTCTGAATTTTAATCATAATTGTTCACTCGTCTGCGACTGAAGTGGTTCGACATGTTGGTAATCCAATATATTGTTTCGTATCAAATTGATAATTGAGACTGCGGATTCGTAAATGTATTAGTTGTTCAATGTAACATTTTCCTGCGTTAATATAGATTGAAACCCTTTTGTAATATCGAAAAGTTCTATGAAATCGTTTCTTATGTACAGCCTCTTCACTTGAGATGCGGTGTTATTTAAAAGATGAGTTGCAGAGTACTTGTGTCCGATAAAGAAGAAACCGAGACAAATCGGCTGTCAACGTAGTTGATCACCCATCCGACTATTAGCCATGGCGAACTTTGCTTTACTTACAAGATAACCAAAAGAGACACATTCTTCACTGCGACAGTTATTTATTGTTTTAATTTTTTAAATTCATTTTAATGTTTAATTAAGCAAACAATTAAATAATCAAAAAACCATTTGGTTTTTATTTGTTTGTGGTGAAGACGCGGGTTCTAGTCCTGCATCACTACATTATTTTGACCTATTTATATTTGAAATAATTTCTTCAACACTCGTACAACTAAACACAAAAACTAATAAATCATGGTTGTTTAATTACAGCTTGACCTACTACCGTCAGGGATAAATAAGTGTGTTTTATGTTTGTTAACTAAAACTTTTGTGAGAACTTTATTAGTATACAAATATATTGTATTCACTAATTTATAGGCATATAAAATACCGATAAACGGTAATAAAATAAAATACTGCTGAATAAAATAAAAAAAGTTTCGTTTGCTAAGTTTTCACAAACTGCAAAGAGTGCCGGTTTATGTCGTAGGTACGTGAAATTGTTGAACGCCACAGAATACATTAAAACTGGGTTAGTATGTCAGCTTTCAGGACCAAATTTAAAGAATAGTTTTAATAATGTTCGCTTTGCATCTTTTGCATCAATAGCGAGTATGAGTATAAAATATATTTAACGAAATCGCCAATAAAACGAAAAACAGTTAAAATGTTCGTTAGGAACACATTAATTTTTATTTGGAGGGCGTTAAAAGTTTTAGAGTCCCGGCGCGGTCGACGTCTTAGCGGCTGAGATTGCTTTTTAATTGAATGAAGGGCTTACCTGGTGCAGGTGCGATGTGTCTGCCATGGGCTGCCCGGGGCTGGGATGCGGCTGGACCGCTTGGCTCCGCAACCACAACTGAATTTCCAGCGCGAAAACTTCCCACGAACGCGTCATCACTCACCCCATTTCAGGTGTAGCCAATCAGAGAAGGGGCGCGTCGCCGAGCTCTCCCGTGTGTCCTCGGAAAAAGCCGACCGGTGGGGGTGCCGATTGGATCTTTTAATCTGAAACGTAAATGCATACAAAAAGAATACGCGCTCACTGTAAGCTTCCGTGAACGGGATGTACTATGAAGCGAGAATCAGTGCAACAGGTAAAGCTTTTTACTACTTTGGGGATTTCGAATTGAGAGTTCTGCTTTGAGACGAGGGTTAATATGAATATGCATCCAGGTTACACGGCAGAATGTTTTAGTAAATGAATCTATTTATAAAACACACCATTTTGTTTTAGCTATATAATTTTGACAACAAACGTAAGTAGGCACTACAAAGAAAAACAAGTAAATAATTTTCGTAACTTTTTTATAAAATTATATCTTTTTTTACAATTATTATATATCAATTACATACATACATAAATCACGCCTATATCCCCGAAGGGGTAGGCAGAGGTGAACTAGCACCCACGTTTCGCCAATTATGTTAGCCTATTGCCATTTATCGGGCACAAAAGTCGCAGTACATTGCTATTGCTAGGTGGTATAAGAGGAACGCTGCTGCCCATTCCTTATCGCTAATTTATCCTTAGTCGCCTTGTCACCCACGGGAGAGATTTGGGGTGGTGACAATTGTATTCTACTCTGCCGTCACCACACGGCTTTGTAGAATACGGCATTGATATTTGATATATTTGTTAATTATAACCACGCATTACTAAAGTTTTTTTTATAATTGCAAAAGATAGAGTTAACATAATATTTGAAGTCTTCCTAGAATGTAAGATATTTAAACATTCAAGAGCAAAAAAGACGGCGAATTTGACAAATTTATTATGAGTTAGATAATTTACAATTCTAATTATTTGTTTACAGTCAGGAGTGGGACAGAATTAATTTGTAAATTTATTCTTGGGACAGCTTTTTTCGTAATTGGCTGGAAGGAAATATTTGCTTGCGGAGGGTAAGGTCTTTGAAAATTTACTTAACATTACTATCTCCAGAACAAAGTTGCAGTTAACAAGATTACTGGGGACTTCTTGGCCCTTTGAACGAGAGTGTCAGCAGCCACTAATCATTAGTAGTTTACGCTAATTACGGCAGGACAGATAGACAGACAGATAGGACAGACAGATAGGACCTATCGAAATAATAAAGTATTGTTTTTATGGATATTATTGGTTTTTATCATCAAATGGTTTAAACCCCTACTGATATAACAAACATTATTGTTAATACATATATAGGTCTGAATATTAATACATATAATACATCCATAAATAAATCACGCCTGTACCACCGAAGGGGTACAACAATAATTTATTGTTGATTATCAAATATCGTGGCGTGGTGGTGGTGAATTTTACTAAGAACATAATAGATCTTGACTGGTCCTTAGTAAAATTCATATTTGTACAAAACAACTTTTATATACACTCATCAACAATGTCTAAGAATATTTCTATGTTCTATCAGCCTACATCCTTATGATACTGACATATTATTCTTTGCAGTCAATTACGTCAATGACTTACTTATTATTTTATGGTCATCCGTCATAACATTGAATAAATTGCATAGAAATCGTCGGTATTTTTAGAATGATCACAGATACAATATAAAGTAAAGTCAATAAAATATCCTTAGATAAAGCTGGGTGTACAACGTTTTGTGATGATTAACAATTTAAAGCTCGTTCAACCATAACACAACATTATGTCATAACATTACTTTTATACGATTGAATAATTCTGTGTAGTATAAATAAACAATTAGATCTCAAGGAATCAGGCATGTATTTAATTGTTAAACGACTAATCCCCGAAACGTGAACAGTAAATTCGCATAATTGAAACCCCTCAATATAGTATCACGTTACGTGTGGTCCATTAGATTACTTGTTTAATTCTTGACCACGGGCGCCGTAATCTAAGTTGTAAACTAAATCTTGGGGCGTCTCACATATCCCCCGTAAGCCGGGCTCGGCTGGTATTTGAATGCTCCACGAACCACCACGAATTAGTATGCGCGCTCCATTCGGCCCGCAGTCCCAATGGGCCGCAGCCTCCTATTCTATACGTTTTAAGCAGACATTGTTTGGTATTCGCTCTAGGGTTAATAGCCTCTATGCGTAATTAATTTTGGTTATGATAACGCCGTAAGTGCACTCTGAGAACTTGCCGCGTATTTTTTTCCGTTTTTTCACAGTTTTTATATTTAATTTAAAGAAATTATTATTTTAATATATTCTTCTTGAGTTTTATTATTTTTTAATTTCTACGGTGAAATTAATACATGGATTCACCTTGAAAAATCATTATTATGAATATTGAAATCTGTGCAAATATAACCCAGTTTGTAAAACCCTTGATAGGAAAGTAATAATGCATTTCGAAATATAAAATAGCCTATATTAATTGATAAAAGTTCTATCAAACGTTTTTCAATAACTGAGAATTAAAATCACTAATAAAGTTCTAATTTCCAATACGTTTATAAAGAATTAAACAAATCCCACGTCAAGATATAATTATACGATTTCTTTTTTTAATTGAATTTACTTGGTAATGATTGGTAACATTGTCATTGGAAAACAATTTGACAACCAGAAAACTTATTTCTTTAATTATTCTAATTATTTATTTTTTATTGATATTTTAAAGCTACCCTTGTCCCATATTAGCTAAAGCTTTTCAAAGTTATAACTCAACATTTTCATCAGAACAATCAGCCTTCATTCTATAAAAGTGTATAGCTAGACATGATGTGTTAGTTATTAGAACTCGTAATATTTTAATATTAACATGCAACGCGTCGAGAAAATATTAATTGGTAGCTTCATCAACAGAATAAGGCACCGACGGCGTTCAATTTGTAAGTGGGATCTTGGGATACGTTCATTTTGTGTGTTACAGAAACTACGGAATCATTCCGCCTGAATTAAAATGTGTATGTATTCAAAACATATTTGCGGAGTTAGAATACCGAGTCACAAAATATCCCCTTTGACTTCTGTAAGTTGAAGTAAGATAATTATAAATAGAAACTGTGGAGGTTATATGATGTGTTTTTTTTATTATAGTACATTTATTAAATAACAAAAGAATTTAAGCCATATATCGGGCATATAAATGGTAGTATATTGTTAGGTGGTATGAGAGGAATGCAGCTGCCCGTTACTCATTGCTGTCTTTACCCTTAGTCACCTTGTACGATACCAATGGGAGAGATGGGGGTGGTGACAATTGTATTTTGCTCTGTCGTCACTGCACGGGCTATCCATTATAAGATATATGTTTCTGCCGCACTCAGTGACGTCAATTAACGATAATGAGTACTGAATGTCCAAAAATGACATTTCAAAACTAGGCTCTATTCTTGTCAGTGGGCCTACCGCCTAACTCGATTGTTGATGATAGCTCTATAGCAATGCACTGATTATCCGAGCGACCGCCTAAAATTGTATCAGCAATAAGCACAGAGTATAACAACAACTGCTAACGTGAACGAACGATATAGTTCTTTTGGTATAAGATGAGCTTTGCATTTGAGTGAGTGATTGCAAAAGTAGGGTTAGTGAAAAAAATAATATAATGAAATATTTTAAAAGAAAATTATATTTTTTTTATTAGAAAGCAAGTTATTGAGTAGTTACGAACGTATATAGGAACGGACATACACACAAATCGAACACTTAACCATCCTCCGGCTTCTCCGCCAGTCTGGTAAAACACTATTTATGTCCATAACTTATTAAAAAAAATATTCTAACTCTTCTACATCGGTCATTGAATCTTCACTATTTTCATCTTCACTCTCATCTGATGACACATCATCACACAGATGATGTAGCGCTCCGTAAAACCATCAATAGCGGCGTCGCGACCATCAAATGCTTTTTCTTCTTTTACTGCATGGTCAAAATCATTGCCCATATATGTATTTTCAATGGGATTAAAATTTTCACTAATATAATACCTAATTAAAACAGCGAAATATTATTAATATATGTAGCTGCTAGCGGTACAAAGGAAAGTGCGAGACAGAGTATTGACAGTTGACGGACGCACCGAGCAGTAGGCCTAGCATGAGACGTGAAAAAAATGACAGTGTTTTCTCTCAGGATTTAGTAGGAGTTAGAGCGAGAAGAAAAGATTTTCTTTCCCCTGAAAGAGATGTGTCCACGTCCCGTGCTACGGGGGGTGCAGTATTGACATTAAGTCATCTACTCCCTTTTGATTCATATCATCCATCGCACCGTAATGGTGCTTGAGATGAATGGATGTATAGAAAAGAGATGAAACGGATCATGTCGAGCGACTGATGAACGGAGATCATGTCAAGAGACCGATGAATGGAGAGAGTGATTGGGATGACAACATGCCAATCCACATGCGTTTGTGAATTTAAAGAGTAAAATTTGTCCAAATTCTTCGTGCACGACACTAAATGAGATGCTTGCTTCATTCATAGGTTTCAGCTAGTCATTTCACTGCTGTAACTGATACAACTTTTGAAGTAGTCTGTACGTATCTTGATGTTGTTGCCTTATCTTGGGCCCGTAGCATTGTTTCCTTGCACAACTTTACGGCCAACTGTCTGGCTTTTGCAGGCTAGCGGTTGCAGGTAGGCAATTTAGATAACTAATAGTTCTAGCAAGGGAGTTTAATAAAAGTATTCCATATATTATGTTTACGTGAAATGAGTTGCTATTTGTACTCTTATTTTAATGTTTTACGTACGTATTACAAAAATAATGCATGTTTATATTGTTTATGCCTAGAGGATATTAGGGCAGAGGTGTATTGATAACAAATCGTATTTAAAGAATTAACAAATACATATAGGGTATGAACAGAGTTTGTAGTGAATAACTGCCCGAAGAGAAACGATACCGAAGATAATTTTTTTATTTAATTTATCAGATACAATGGGTTCTTCAAGTCTCTTCTTCCAGACCGGTGGTATCAATACATTTTAGTAGTGTATTGAAACCACCTCTCCAGAACCTCTACTCGGAAATGGCGCATATTTTATAAGTTTAGAATGGTTCATTGTTCCACTCTATTCACTCCTTCACAGTTAAACTTAACTAAAATCTTATTTCATTGTATACTAGCTTTTACAATTGTTGTAAAAATGAAAAATAAGTATTAGGAATAAAGATTCGGTGATGCTAGGCATTTTCTTATAGTTTATAGTAAAGCCGTTGGTCCCTGTTGCATTTGCAGTCATTAATGCACTGGCCCAGCGTGGTGAGCTATTGCCCTCTTTCTATTATAAATTATTCCATCCTTAAGGAAAGCTTATATCGCAGCAGGGGGTACATAAAAGGGCTGGTGAGGATGACACTATAGTAATAGATATCGCACACTGACGTGTTGTACATACATGTCCTTACTAATGAACACGGTATAAGCATTGAGTAGTTACTCAGTGTTTTGTCTCTTTTCCTCGCATTCAAAATCATGTTTGTGAGACGAAGACAAAACACAAAGTAACTATTCAATGCTTATACCGTGTTTATTAGTAAGGCCGACATTGTATAGCGGTAAAAGCTGTATGTATAATACATGAACATTATTTATTTAAGGTAAATCTAGGCACGAAGTGCTTAATCGGGCTGGAACGGGGCCCGCTGTAGGGCTACAAGGCAATTTAAAAATTTGTCCCCAAGGCGTCACCTAGTTGTGTATACCTATTATGCGGGCGGTATGCAGGGGCCACCCGGTTGCCGAGCTACGAACGCTACAAGAACTGCTACGAACTACGACAGGTAAGCGGCTTAAAATTTCATGCACTACGAGCGTTACATGTAATGCTCGTAGTGCCGTCCTAACGTAGAATTTGTGTTACATTACACGTTACACTCGTCTGGATCCGGCTTTAGGTACGGTCAAACAGGATTGATACGAATACGCAGTTCATTCATTCGTACCTATTGTATCGTTCGCCAGTACCACATCTATCGATTTACAAGTATTAAAATATTGTATTGTTATTTAGATGCTAAAATGTAAAGTTTGGTCCTGTTCGTTATCTACAAAGGATAAACTCCAAGAAACATGGTTAAATTAGTTTGAATTAAACTTAATTGTATGAAAGACATGACAGATAAAATAAACACTCGAAAAATAAAAATAAAATAAGTTAAAACAGCTTCTTTCACATGAATTATACTCAAATAAAATTTTAAAAATGTGACTGTCCTTATCTTATACATAGAAACATCGGTCAGTAAAAAATCGAGTCAAACAATTATCTGGAATCTTTTTTTTATACATAAGGATAACATTATACAAATAAATCATGTCCAAGTGTTTTTAAGTCTATGACACTCCTCCGGCAGGCGCAGATAGGGGGGCGCGAAGTAGACTTGATTGGAAACCCTATTCCATATTTATTATGGGCCTATTTTGTCATGTTTATTGACATGGCTGACTGGTTATAACTATGTTATTAGGTGGGCCTGAACAAAATGATTAACTTTTTACTTTCAGCGATTAGTTTAATTAATTAAAGTGCTCCTCCACTGTTAATTATTAATTCCAACGTGTTTTTTATTCAGTCATCATAACAAGAAATTGAAAATCAGCTTTTTATGTTTATTTTTTAAACAAGCTTAAAACCACCTGTTGTAAAAAAATCCGTGGGGCTGTGTCTATGGAGTGTGACATGTAGTAGAGTTTAATTTCTTCCAGTAGTCCGTGAACAGACGATGCTCATTATTTTAAATAAATTGCTTAGATATTTTCTGGCCATTTTCCAATACGGTTTGAAATTGGAGTTATAAAATATAAATATTTAAAAAATTGCATGATAGATACATATCCCTTATCTATATTTTTGGGTACACTTTCATATCTTTATCATATATATTATTTATTTATCAATATAATGTATCTACAACAAGAAATTATTAAACGGTTACATTGTGCGAAATAAATTAAGTGCCCCACTTTTCTCGCCCAGATATGAGATTGACCCTTACATGATGTATTTCTATTACGCTAAAATTTAATATAAAAGGTTGTACTATTAATAAACTGTAGCCTCAAAACAGTTCGCAAACGGTACGAAGCCCATCAGCACGGAAGGCTGTTCACTCTCGCTTCGTTCACCCTAATTGGCCCAACTTGCCACTTTCACAAGTAATTGTTGGCTGACTTCAAACTATGTGCCCGACAATATACGCGTACATTAAACAACAGTATTGCACCCATTTAACAATGTTCAGAGCACTTTGATGGTTACCTAATTCTTCTTTTGGCAAAAGCCAAAAACTTGCTGGCTAGCAGGCTACTTAAAAATGATATTAAAAAACTTCAACATAACTTAAAGGTTCGACACATAATATAATTTAAGCTCGAAAAAGTTCCTTAATAAGGCAGATATTACAGTGGGATCTTTTGCATCTATTCATGAAAGTTTCCAGTTTATCAGAGATTTACAAAGGAAAGTTAGTTTTAGTTTATCCACAGATTATATTCATTGACGCTATTGATTAGTAGTTCGATGGGAAGCGCCATAATTCTGAATTATCGAGTTTGAGAGTAGCTTTTGTGTTATCTTACTTAGTTTTCGTTGCTCTTTGTTACTGGTAGGTAAGTTCAAATAGCATAAGTTCAAATTTTATTTATAGAAAATCCGAAAATGTTCTCAACGAACTTTGAATACGAGTGAATATTCTAAATCTTTTCTTTATTTTACATGGGTGCTTGTGTCTCTATAAGTATTTGCCTAAAATGGCAGCTCATTATCATCATCATCACCTCTTTAATGTCTACACTGCTGGGTCACAGGTCTTCCTTATAAAGAAGAATATAGGCAGAATGCACCATAACCCAGCACACTGGCCCAGTGCAGTTTGGTTGGTGGACAACAGAACGTCAAAAGATTTCTTAACCGTTGTCCACGTTATCAATGGCAATGTATTTAGTCAATACAATGTTACAAAGTCATGAAAATACTTCGTTTTAATTTTAACGAAAACAAGACACTATTTGTAAAGTGTAACGGATTGTTTGGTGGGCAAAGTGATATCATGTAAAACTATTGTTTACTGAGCAGGAGGAAACAATCACAAGTGGGCGAGTGGAGAGTAGGGTAGGGGCGCCTTCGAGGCGGTTGGAGGTGCCGTTAAAGGCATTATTCTCCGGACGGTCGCGCTGCAAATAAATCGTCTGCTCCGCCGAGCGGACGCTCTTTCGATTATCCTCAAATCTTCATTACACCGACGTATGCTCTCACGCCGCACCCCGATATCACTTTATTTATACCAGGCGAGAAATTAAAAATGTTTTGCTTCCTTATTAGCACTTAGCTTGCCACCGATCGTACCACACTAATAGGAGGGCTGTTTGATTTGGCGATTTGTTCGGTACAAGATGCATTTCCCCTTTTACACGAGGACAATCTAAAATAAAAATTTAAAATTTCCTTATTTATCGCTTCGCTGTGGAACGATGAGAAATTTAAAAATTGATAATAAATTAATTGTAACCCTAAATAAATATTGGTAATGTTTAGTAGCGAAGTATGAAATAGTTTACAAATCTTTTAAGATATGAAAAGTCGTTTAAAATACGAAAAGCTTTCCACTCGTCCTCTATTACTAAAAATAAAGGTTTTATTTTCGCTATACCTGTATGTTTCGATTACTTTTATACAAATTATCCAATAGTTTTGCTGTATGCTAATATAACAAAATTACTACAACGTGCTCTCGACATTATCGTTTTGATGTTAAAGAAAATTCTTTGAACACGTTTCCAACTCTATGAAGCAATGTAAACTTCTTTTCGATAAACAAACTTTTAAAGAAACATTGCTGATAACTATCGAAATATTTGCTACAGAGGTAGATAGACAGAGAAAGTCAATAATTTATAATTATTTTGTCATTAATAGAAAAACAAGATTGTGTTATCCTAGCCCGATGAAGCATACATCTAATCACTAGTAGTGATAGACGCAGTTTCGCATGTAATTAAATGGCGCAATACTCGGACAGTTATATTACACATCAATTAATGCAATTCTACCTGCTCCTGTAATCAATCATCTCCGGTCTCTCCTATTATCAAAGAGACCTATTGCATTCTATAGTATTAAATAGGATTGGAGAAAATGATTTCAGTTCATAATAATTGCATTGAGATGTTGATAAATACTTATGTTTATACCATTACATAGAAATACTGCCAATTTGTACTTGGTGTGATTGAATAACCATAGGAGTATATTACAACTAATGTTTTGTAAGTACATAATTAGCCGTGTGGTGGCCGAAAAGCAGCCAGTAAAGCAGCGATGAGAAATGGGCAGCAGCATTTCTCTCATACCATCTAGCACTATACTGCGATTTATGTGCCCGATATATGGCAATAGGCTCCCCTTCTATTACATGGGACCTAACTTAATTGGCGGAAAGTGGGTATTAATCACCCCTGCCTACCCCTTCGGGGATACAGGAGTGATTTATGTGGTCGTCGTCGTCGTCGTCGCGCGATTTATGTAGGTATTATAAATGTTTTGTATATAATTATTGTTTATTAAAATTTGTCTGTCATAGTATCCACAATACAAGTTCCTACTTTGGGCTACCTCGATGATAGGTCAGAGTGTAAGAAATAATTTTATTTATTTGCTAACAAAAAAAAGACAGCGAGACAGCTTGGAGTCCTCTCAAAGACGAGGATGTCGCAGACAAGCTGCTGGTATCCGGGAACAGTTTTAACCAGCGGCCAGCGGCAGGCGCGCCCACCGGATATTGATTTATAGCGGCCGATGGAGCGTGGTTCCGGAGCACATATTAGCTTTGTGCCTACATTGCGGCTAATTAATTTGCAGCCTCGATCTACGGCGACGAAATAAAACGCAGTTCGATTGCGATGGACACCATTGTAGGGGGCTTACAGCGAAAATGTTTGGCGTGTGTTTTTTAACAGGTTATTGTGTATGGGGGCAAAAGTACGGGCTGATTACGTTAGTGGCACAATAAGGATAAAGGGATTTCGTGCTTTTTGGTAGTTGATTCGCACAGTTGCTTATTACTATCTATAATTTTACGTTCTAATAATTATTTATGTATTATTGAATTTTTTATTACTATTATGTGGCGTTACTAAATATGCCTTAATTTTCCGGGATCATACTGTAGATTTTATTTAATATGGAAGTAGCTATTAAAACATATTACCTACTAAACTAATGCTTAGAGACACTTCTATCCTAAAAGGCAAAATTATCTGGTGTCTTTTTCTTTGAAATATTGTTTTTTCAACATTCTAATAAATAGACATACCACTTTTAATATCATTTAGGGCCTGTTTCACAATCGAGAAGTTATTTCTAAGTAGCTTACTTCGCAGATCATTTGACAGTTGTAATATGCAGTATATGTCAATTGAACTGCAAAGTAAGCTACTTCGAACTTACTTGTCGATTGTGAAACAGGCCCTTAGTATATTAATAACTTACAAAAATTCTTATATAAATTAATATTATTAGGGGTTTCTTGAAATTATATTTAACTTATTCTGAACAAGTTTATTGCATTATTTATGATTTTGATTCGATTGATTTGCATAAAAACTAACCTGAGTTATACCACCTTAAAAGTATAGGCTTAAAGGGGGACTCGTGACCTCGGTCACCATTTTCGTAGCAACGGGTCTACATGAAAATGTGAAAATTTATATATTTTCACCGGACGAACCATTCAGATGCGCTTGATTAGCTCATATTGTATATGTGGGTCAATGTTCACAGGTCATTGAGTACACGGAGGGGAATAATATCTAAAATACTAAATCCAGACTAAATAATGTCTTAAAATAATTGATTATAATAAAGCGCGATATAATACAGTAGAGGTTAATATAAAATGAGTTTGTTTGAATTCGTGACTATTAGGTTTTATTGAGATCGATATTGAATGATAGTTAAGTTAACAAACATTTATTATATTTTTTCACCAAACGGAGAGCAACGGAAACGGAATGTCTATTGGATCATGATTTTCCCATAGGGATTGATTCCTATTGTAGCCGTACACAACTACGATTACAAAGCTGCTTGTATACGCTCCATACGGTTTGGGTTTCGTTCATTTAGTCTAATGTAGGTGAATTAATTGCCTATTGATCGCGGAAGTAGATTACTCGAAAAACTGTGCTAAATGGTGTTCATGCTTTTTATTTAATTACTGTAGATGCTTGTAATATTGAATAACCAATATACGCATTAAAACCTAATTCATTCCGTAGTTTTAAAGTCTATCTTAAGAAATTATTTTGTAGGCTACCCATTCAATGCATATTTATTTAAAATAAGTATACGATCTCTAACATAGCCTGGGAGCAAAAAAATGTGTGGAATGTGTCAGCCCCATCTAATTCTAAAGGTGTCGTAAAAGTTTACATAGGGGATCTCCCTTGGTCCACTCACCACACTGCTCGTTGTAAATCAATAAGTACTTGGGGGCCAGGCATGTTCAATTACCAAATAATAATAAAATTTTTCGAAATGCTAATTTCCTGTGAAAAGTTGAAAATTAGTAGGTCAGTTACATTTTACAACTATACCGCTTACGCCATCTACTATATTATAGGTATCTTTCCACTCTTTATTTGGTCAAATGACCAGGAAAGGCAAATACTCGTGCGAACTTTACAAACCGCGCCACCCCTACGTTCGTGAGCTCACCGATGTTGTACGATGATCGGCAAATCCAAACATTTGGAATCAACATAATGCTCTCTAAATGTTTGATACGGTATGAATGACATCAGAGACTCGGCACAAATGAATGAGCCTTTTGCTTGTATGGGCGCGATATACGAGCTTGATTACGTCTTTTTAATGGATATGGCATTTTAATTAGCATTTTTGTTATGTATTATACAACGAAATGAAAACTTTGGAATAAAATAATATTAGACACGTGTCTAAAACGCCACTATCCTCGCCACCTATTACATGGGATCTAACTTAATTGGCGAAAAGTGGGTGTTTAATTCACCTCTGCCTACCCTTTGGGATATAGGTGTGATGTATGTATGTATGTAAGTATCTATAGCAGTGAAGTGAATGTTTCCCAATATTTTTTTTAAATAGTTTTATCGAGGATATCACATAACTTATAAATAATTAGAATGTAGAAATAAGTCGGTTATCTACAATCCACAAAGTCTATAAATATCATAATATTTGATGATCGCATAACTGTCATTTAAATTATAATATGCAAAAACTTTTCGTGCTACTATTAAATTACTGCTTCAAGACAAAATTTAATCACGTAACAAGACTGTAAAACTATATTAAATTACCACTTCTAAAAAGTTTGTAGAAGAAAAAATGTGTACACTAAAATTGCCAGCTAAAAAATAACATGACATTATTTAAAATTCATAGTTTGAGGACGCTGTCCGGCGGGCGCCGGGCGGCTGGATCCTCTCACTCCACAGATCACCTGTACCACTTAATAACTCGTGTCCCAGCGCGGTTCACTGGGCATCCGCTGAGTCGTCACATATCTCTAAATATGGCCGCCGAGCCGTGACACCACTCGCAGATTAAGCTCATGCCGCTTCCGATGATTAAAAGCAAATTATCCTTGTGTCTCTTTCATGTTACGGCGTGTGAACGCGCGCTTGGATCTATCGGCTGGGCGTTTAGAGCAACCGGTGTGATATATGGTGAAGTTGTAATCAAATGAACAGCACTCCTTGTTCACACGCTGATGAAATGACGTAATTAAGTGTGTGGTTATTTATTTTAATTATAAGTCTCAGATAATGTTTGTGTTCGGAATATCTATGTAAAGAAAATTATAATTATCTTTAATTAATTGTGGCTGTATGGGTTGGTGAATGTTGACTCGATTTTCTTATAATCTGTAGATGTTTGGAGCGGTGGGAAAAAAGTATTCTTTGTAGGTATAATTAAAATTTAAAAGGAAGGTTGGCAAAAACAATTCCATTAGTGATTAATATAATATTGTGATTAAAGAGTCGACATTACAATAATAAACATTAACTGCCGCACTCTGAGACGTCAAATAACTTAAATGAGTACTTTATGTCAAAAAATCTCATTTAAATCTAGACCATAGACCCGGCAAAAATAGCGACTAGTTTTGAATTGTCATTTTTTGAACGTGAGTGTTTGGCGCGTTTCGTGGTGTCAGTCAGATTTTTTTTCGATAATTCTTAAATTGGTTTAGAGTGAATTTTGTGCAGTGAAAGTGGTGTTATTTTGATGCACAAGCATCCGTGTTGATGTGCAATTATGCAGAATCATTGAAAACAAGTCTTATGATGTGTTTGATGTTGTGGTGAAGATCACTATAAAAAGTGGTTTTATCCATTTCATCAGTCACCATCATGAACTCTGTTACCATTCAATTCGCGCCTAGCACTCCCTAGATGCGTTAAAATGTGTGACACCCATATTTTAAGGTAAAAATCATTTCATTCATCCATTTCACCCACTCATTATTTCATAAGACTACAGATAAAATATACACTAAAGACTTAGCTGTATGGGCTAGACCCTTTGCCTTCCCTAAAATATAGGGAGAATAAAAAAAATAAAAAAAAACAACTAAACTTGTCATTTTTTGGCATTAAGTACTCATTAGCGTTATTTGACGTCTCTGAGTGCGGCAGTTAATGTCGTTTCTTTTATTACAGGTAATTTTTTTTTTACTTGATACTTTCCTGTACATCTTACTTGTATGATTAATAAATTTCTTTTATTACAAAGAAACTGAAATGTGTTTTAATTGATTGTGTCGTCCAATCACAAAGAAAATTTTCTTATATCTATACACATCATTTTTAATTTTGTTAGTAATAATATATCTTGATTTTAACTGAAGCGAATGTAAGATGTGTGTGGAACGATACGATGGACTGTAACTAGGATAAAATTATAATAATTAATATGGTTGTCTATCGTTTTCCCGAAAAATATATGCCATAATATTCATATGCCATAATTTTATTAGCCCGAATGTTTTGTTTACAATAATATTCTTTTGCCATACTCTTCATTTGCCATAATTGCTTCTGCCATAGTATTATTTTGCATAATAACTTTTAAATACAGAATTTTCATTTAGAATAATGTTCTTTTCCTATAAAGTTCCCTTCATAATTAATTGTAATTTTTACTAGTTTGTACTTTAGGGTGAATCTAAATCGGCCAACCCCGACTCCACGTGGTACTTGTCTGCCCTACCCCTAGAGTGTAATTTAGAATCGCGTAGGGCCGGAGCGCTGGAGCCGTGACAGAAACCATGCTAGACGTTAGGTTAAATTTGCACGGAAGCGACTTGGATCGATTATAGAGGTTATTATAGCACGTGACTAATATACCTAGTAAACAATGTGTATGACATGAAATTATGAAAAACAATATTGTCTGTTGATGACGATAGCAAATTATTATGGTAAATGAAATTCTGGTAAATGTGCGTATATGACATATAAAATTATGGAACACAATATTGTGTCTGTTCAATAGTATAGCAAATTAAGAGTTTGACAAATGAAACAAAACATTCGGGTAAATGAAATTCGTGCAAATACAATTTTGGCATATTAATATAACATTTTGGCATATAAATATATTTAATATATACCATAATATTATGGCATATGTTTTTCGGGAAAACGATAGACAACCAAAACAGACAAAAAGAATAAATAAAGAAAGACCATCGAATCACACTTACTAGAGAGATCATGCCAAAGGAAGGTGGCACCATCATATTTTTTTATTACTATTTACTTGTAAAACTGTTGACAAAACCAGATTATGTTTTTGCTACGATATAAATAAAAGATAAGCTATTTACATTTTAATCCCTGATATTATTAATTCACGTCAACATCCGAGCGGCGCAAGGCTTTCTTAACAAGAATAAACTACATGGAACTATTGAAGAGTTTAATAATATTCATTGGGCCCGGGCAATTTTCCGGCCGAGCGGCGACGCGTCTTTGATCAGTCCTGGTACGGGAGTAGTCAAATTGACGGAGTAACTATAGCTTAACTACTCACAGCAGCTCAGGTCCCGCTTGTTATACTTATTGAAATATTTTTACTCAAGTTACCTAATTAAGGAAAAGTTATCCGTGCGTACTTCGTTACTGAATCGATAGTTGCATGCGGATTAAGTCACGATGAAAACGGCTTAGCACTATAAAATAATAAGCACGGAACTGGAATAACAAGGCACGGTGTATTAAAGGTGAAGAACGTTAAAGTCGCCTGGTCAGGTGCACTTAAAGATGACAAAAAACGTTTTTGGCTGTAAAAAAAACTAGGATTAGGGGACGTCTTTCCACTAATGGGAGATGTAGAGGAAGTGGAGTCCCACCCACTTCCCACCATTCCCCTGCTTTTAATTGAGGTTGTCTCCTCTGGGGAGCTAGGCACCACCAGGCGAGGGCCCCATAAGTTAACAGGTTAGCTTCCTCCAGAGGCGAGCGCAGACAGAACACAAATACATCAGCAGATGGCGCGTCAACTATTGCCGACGCTACGCACACAAGACGTACGCACAAAAGTCACATGAGGATATAAACGGAACAGAGTGACAGTTTGTACACTGGCCGCTAGGTGAGACTGGAAAAAACCGGTTTACGCTCATACAGCCAGTGGAGAAGCTATCACTCTATTCCGTTTATTTACTCATGTGCAAGAGTCGCGCTCCCCACTGCAACCAACTGCAAGCCGCCGAACAACAACAACAACTCCCATGTCCATCCGCTCTTCATTTGTTTCTTCTTGCCTCCTTATGTGTGCAGAAAACTAATCTCGCGAGAGTACATCCATTTTCAAAATGATTTTATACACGAGAGTGTTCGTCTGTTGGGCAGTATACCCGCTCTAGGATATCTTCCCTTATGAATGTATACAACGCGTTAAGTCTAGCATTGTGTATGACGACATGTAAAAAACGTATCTGTTTATTAAATCGTTAGGGATTTTAAAAATCCTAATGCTTTTTTCTACTTGAGATAATTTACGGAAAGATTTAGGTTCTAATCTGTTTGTCCATGCGCGAGGCTGGAGGGATGAGGTAGTCGCTTTACAAAGGGCAAGGGTTGTGTCTCGTCTTGGAGGCACCGTTATGCCTTTAAGTATTATTTCCACCGTGTTTATAGGTAATTATTCATACTACACTGATCACAATAATTATGTGCTCGCACTCGGTTCGAGTGAACAGAGAGCTTCATATGACAAAGGAATTAGAAAGATGAAATAAAATTAGAATCATAATTATACCAACATCTATATTTTAGTCACGAATAAAGCATTATATACGCATTAAGCTCGGTCCTTTATATCATTTCATATTATAACGAAGAGTTCGCTCTTTTGGTTCCATGAATAAAACCTATAGCCCAGCTTTGTGTTTTTATGTTCAATGAAAATAGTATTAAAGTTACTTGTACACCATAACCATTACATCATATACAGTATACCGATATATTGAAGCTCAATATTTACGGAAGTTATTTGATTCAATATGTTTTCACACCTTTTATAGTGACAAAATCGGTAATGTAAAGTGACGGGGCAGTCACCTACATTTTCCAATACGATGGTCAGACCCTCAAGGAGGGTGTTCTCAGTAGTCGAGTTGCTATATTAAATTTGTGGAGAAATATCAAGAATTTTGGACGCTGACAATAGACGTTACGGAAGATAAACGCTTTTGCTTATTACAAGGAGAGACGGGGATAAATTACATTTTAAGGCGAATTGTGCTATAATCGCGCCTAATCTCATTGGACTCCGCTATTTTCTGTAAACAAAATTTAATTGACTTAAAAAGTTTATTTACTTACATTTGGTAAGCAAATAGGCCGTCTAGTAATTATACATTATAGGTACAATTATTCTTATGAAAAATAGAATATTATCGCGTAGACATAATTTATTCTTTGACATTGAAAATTCAATGTTTTAATGTATTTTGAGATATCAGTTTGCTAGAATTCGACATCATTATTTGTATTTTACAATATCAGAGTAAAAGGATTGAATGACTTTGGTAAAGAGGACCTTACTACTTATAATAAATCATAATAATTTAAACTGAAATAAAACCAGGATAAGCTGCCAGCTATAATAGTTTTATATGACGTAATAAACGTAATAATATGAATTAATTTTTAAATAGCCTACCTACATCAATAGCTTTATTGCGTCGATCTAATTGACAGCAAGTGTTGCTGAACAGTTAATAAGTACATATATAGTTAGTAGTAGAGACTAGTACATATAACGGTCATTTCGTGACAAGCTAGCACTTACCTTGCACAGCCGAAGAGCCCATGATTGGTGCTTGACGTCACTCGAAGTCAAATTCGATTGTAATCCCTGTGATCTAGAGCTCTTGTGGGTGCTGTGTTAAGTTCCTCTTTATTGATGTCTTAATCTTACCCAGAGTTAAACAATATTGGTTCTCGAGAATGTCGATGGGAAAACACACATGTATGGGTACACCAAAAGTATCGCAGTTAAAGTCACTTTATTATAGTTAAGTTTTCTTTAAATATAGTTCAGGGAACACTTATAACAAACGTATTATTTAGTCTAGCAATTTAATAACGGAACACTTTTTTTTGGAAGAACCTATGTGCAAGAGAAACTTCTAGGTTTTAGTTTTAATTGGAACTGACATTATAATATTGCGTGTGCCATATGCGAGACACAAAGCGCGTGTGCGGCTCGGGTCACGGGCCGTGGGGACGTTTCCGCGCGTCGCGCCCTTCCGGTGCGCCCGCGCAGCCCGTGCGTGACGGCCTACTATACGCTGTAATACACCATTGTGATCCAATCAATGGAAACAAACACAATGTTTCTCTAGTTTTTATGACTGCACACGGTCACATAAGTATTCAGCTGTGACAAAAAGAGCATCACTCACTGTCCTGACAGCCTATGTGACCTAAAATATTCTGCTATTGTAGCATCCATCTACAGTATAAAATTAAAAGAGGTAAGATTTTTTTAATTTATGATTAAAACTAAACGAAAAATACTGCACGGTCTGCAAAAGAAATGGGAGAGGAGGGAAAATAATGATTATTTTAATGACTAACGTGTTTGCAAACCTGTATCGCGTGTAACCTATAACGCTGTGAAATGTACATCTATTGGTTCATTATTACTGCCCCATAATTTAAGGCATGAGTTTTAGACTTTCCGGCAGGAACTATAAATGTTCCTTCTGGAAAAGCTCGCCCCATATTAGGCGTTTTATAACTGACTGCCATAATTATAATGTTTCTTATTGGTTTTGGAATATAGGAGGTGAAAAAAAACGGGCTTGTTGCCAAAAGCACACTTGTGTATAAAATTATTTCCATGCAAGATGAAAACGAAATTTCCACTTGTCAGAAAATCTTCTCATGCTGAGTACGCTTTTCTTTTGGAAATTTTGGTTAGGAAGTAAATTAATTTTACAAATTAAAAATAATTATAATTATATTCGAACACTGGTTTAAAATATTACAAATAATCACCCAAGCAAATTTGTAATTAAAATAAATAATAATTTTGAATTGAAACATTATTGGCTACTCCCGTTTTAATTAAATTTACTATTTGAGTTAAAGATGGCCAAACTATTGCGACCTTGTAACGTCGTCTAAAAGGTGTCGGTTATTGTATGGTCAGATCACTGAATTGAATGACGGTAATAGGTTGGACGGAGATTCCTTAAGTCAGTTAATTAAAAGCTTCGTAGAAATGAAGCATCGTACAATTAAGTGATCCATTATTAGTATTGAAATCGATCAAACGGTTTTCGGAATTACGTAGAACACCTTTAATATAGAAATTAAGCGTACTTTAATGATAATATTGTTTACAAAATAAGGATTATATTGTAAGAATTCTCGTTTGTTTTTGATTTTGACTAGTAGACTGGATAAAAATATCACACGGTTTCACATTAGTACGTGAACTGAAGTGGCTTTGTCTATACCGATGTTTTGACTTTATTACATTCGTTTTTACAAAACCGAGTATGGATTATTGTGATGGGGCCATTTTCAATGGGACAGAACGTTTTACCATTCACCAGGCACATTGATAGTCACATGCTTCATTAGTCTTAAATTAAAACTCGTATTAAATGCTGTTTATTACAAGGCCCACAGTGTAAACCAATTAGTACGCTCGGGAAAGGCTTTTATGATGCAATTAATGCACACAGTTAAGTGTCGTAAAAAACAAAGGGGTATTAATTTTATAGTGACATGATAATGGAGCACGGCCACCTGAGCTGAGTATTTTAAAACGGTTTCAAATTTTCGTTGTAACTTATTTACTGTGGGCATTTCACTCATCCCCATACTGTGAAGGCAATATTTTAAGTAATTATTTTGATCAAGTATTTAAATAATGTTTGCATGTTCTTTCCATGGCCTGGGAGTAAAAAAAGAACATAGAACGCGCCAGCTCCGACTCCAGATTCCAGGGGTGTTGTAAAAGTCAACTAAGACACATTGTCCGGTAGACCAATAAGCATCTTGGGCTCCCGAATGATGGCGAGCAGACCACCAACAACAGTGCACCTTAAGAGAGTTGGTGTCATGCAAGTGGCAAGCAATCGAAACTAAAACCTTGAGCACCTTGGAATGTTGTTTCACCAATTACTCTCTCCGTTTATAGTTCTCTCAACATGATCCTTTCCATTACACTACAATAAGTTTACAATTAAATAAATAGTTAATACATAATTGGATTAGCAAAAAATCATATTAGAATAAAATTGTGGAAAAAATTATTAAAATCCCAAGCGATCAGCAATATGAGGGCGCAGCTGTGTGTCTCACACCTATATTCTGAATTTACATCGAGTGGCCTTCTGGTAGTCTCCTAAACTTACTCAAGGCTTGAGACAGTTTTATTTCGAGAATACTTCTATTTATAATAAAAATGTCTTACTAAAAAATCGGCCACACGGTAAACGAATGTGGGAGAATTTCAGCAAGGTAGGATTTTTTTAAGCGAAATGAAATATTGGGTATTATTTCGGATAGAAGAACTCGGTCAAAAGGATAATCAATGTTTTGGCCTCAGATTCTGATTGTGACATGGTTAGTTATAAGTATTATGTTTGGTACAGTGAACAGCATAATCATGTTCGCAGTCAAATATTAAATGTTTATCGCTCAAGTTGTTCAAAGATGTTTACTTAAAAACATTTTTAATTGCAAACTCAAGCAGGTACCCATAGGTTAGTAAATATTTGTTTTTATCAGAAAAGCTATAAAGAGTTTGCTGCAATTTCAGTATCTGTACCTAATAATAAACCCTATGTAATATATTAGGTCGTCAAAAATCACGCCTATATATAATAATAATAATAATAATAATAGTTTATTTCAGACTGTAAGTGGTCCATATAAAGTAAATATCATATTACAAAAATTCATTTGGACAAAACAATTTGTTAGTAGTAATGTTAGTAACAATGATTTGTCTTAAAGTATGTTAGTACGGTTAGTTTCACAAAATCACAAATCATGTATATATAGGCGTGATTTTTGTATGAGTAGTATAAGAAAAACGCTGTTGCCCACTCGCGGGATACATTGGGGTGGCCACGATTGTATTCTGCTCTGCCATCACCATACAACATTAATTTATATTAAAGCTCAGAAAGGTGAAGACCTAATTTATGTGAATAAATGAATATGAATATGTCGAAAGAATAACATTTTGTTGTTCAAAAATAATAATATAACTGATTCAAAGAAAAGCTTAAAAAAATGTTCTTGGATAAGTTGTGATTGTGAAATGTATTACATAATAAAAATATATTGCCCAAAATTTCGTTAGGATTTTTGAGGCAAGCGAAAAGTTACCCAGCCATAGTAAGTGCCGCTCATGTGTTCAAATTTTGTCCATACAACGCAGCGGCTATTCAGTGAGGATCGGAAACAATTAGACAACTGTGGCATTGGCCATCCGAGCGCATATCCGCGGCGCGCGGATCTGCCCTACTGCTTCACTTGTGAATAATGTTTTCCAATACCAATTGGCCACGAAAATGTGGCTTTCAACCAAAAATCTACCCAAACAATTTGTACTTAAAAGTCAATATGGCACGACTGATAATTTTAGAATATCGTAACGGCCCAGTTGGATGTTCCGAACCGGATTTTTGTATCATATATTACTTTTACGTGCCACTGGCTGGACACAAATACGAAGTAATCGAACAACTTGTGCGTTTTCTTTGATCCGACAATGGGACTGTGGCTTTATAAGATATAACATACATACATACATAATTCACGCCTATATCCCTGAAGGGGTAGGCAGAGGTGAACTAGCACCCACGCTTCGCCAATTATGCTAGGTCCCATGTAATAGGTGGCGAGCCTATTGCCATTTATCGGGCACAAAAGTTGCAGTAGGTACATAGCTAGATGGTATAAGAGGAACGCTGCTGCCCATTCCTCATCACTGATTTATCCTTAGTCGCCTTGTACGACACCCACGGGAGAGATTTAGGGTGGTGACAATTGTATTCTACTCTGCCGTCACCACACGGCTATAAGATATAAAACCTTTTTAATTTCCATTTCCCGGGAAATGTTTTAAGTGCTAAGCCGTAACACGCATGTGAACATTTAGATAATTGATATTGAACGCATAAATTAATTTAGCTAGCGCTTCAACGTACACCCTGCGTATATCTTGCATACATTAGACAGGGCGGCTCCTACCTCGACCACAAAGCACGTATCAATGCAGCGTTGCCTTAGCTGACCAACTCAGAGAGGTTAATTAATGTTGCTGCCGAGTAATACAATTATCGAATATTAGGTTAAGTACTGCGATGGAGCGCCGCCGCACTTAGCTCGACCGACGCCTGAGATACAAACTAGTTACTTGAAACATACCTACCTAGTAGCTTTAACGTCGAATGACAGGGTCAGGTCATCTTCGACGTTTATTAGCGAGTATGTGCAATGGACGTATTGGATTGGATTATATCAGACACCAAAATGATCTTGTTTTCATTTCAAACACACACACGTTTCATTACATAATAAATACTCTCATCACACCTTTTGACTATTGTTTTAAAAATAATTAGCTTAGAATTTATTCTAAAAAGTATGCAAGATAGGCCATTTTATTTTACATATTCTTCTTTGAATTATTTTTAATATTTAACTTCACCGTGTGGTGACGGTAGAGCAGAATACAATATTTTTGTATCCGGTAGATGGCAATAGGCTCGCCATCTATAACACAGGACCTAACATAATTGGCGAAATGTTAAGCAATAAAAAACATTGCATATATTTTTCATTTTCATTTCATCACAAAGTTGAGATATTTTATAAATTTAATCTAAAACTAAAAATGAACTAAAATATTTCGGAAGTAAATTTTATTATTATTAATTAACGTTATATCGGTCAAATTAGGTTCGAAAATAAAGAAATGATTTTATCAGTAAAAAAAATTATTAAACTAATTAGTACCTATAAATGGGTGTTAAAAATTAGTAAGTATTAATACAAGATAAAGTTAAGTTTCACTTACATACTAATTTAATATTTACAAGTTGAAATAAATTAATATTATTTTCATGGGTAATCGGTAGGCATAGTAACGAAATACAATAATAGGCTATCGCAGTCTAACATGCGTGTCTTAATGAAACATCATAGCAAAGTATTTACAAAAGCTTAATGTATACTTTACATCCCATTGCCGTACAGGGAAAGGGAGTGAATCAGCTGTGCTTAAATTATCCAATACAATTGCATTATTTTAAAATTGAATAGACAGATTAGCGCAGTCATCTTGCAATTGGGTAAACTAAGCAATGTTCCCAAGTGTCGGTTCTATAACTGATACTTGGGAGCATTGGGTAATCTAAATTTGACCTTCTAAGAGCCGGTTTTTTGATCCGTAGTTAACTCAACCAATTGTTTAAAATGGTTACTAATTGATAAATACCAGGCTGCTATTTAACTATTAGTAACAATTTTTATTACTTATGTTACTAATGGTTAAATATCAGTCTGATATTGTTACTAGTGGTTAAATATCAGACTGATTATCAGAAATCTAAATGAATTTTTAACAATTGGTTGAGTTATTTACGGATCAAAAAACCAGCCCTTAATGCTTTTTAACTTATGAAAAGCACATAAGAAGAATGTTAGGCATGAACGTGGAAGGTCGTAGAAGGAGAGGAAGGCCAAAGAAGTGATGGATGGATTGTGTAAAGGAGGACATGATAGAGGAGTGGATGAGAAATTGGTGAAGGATCGAAAGGAGTGGAAGAAAAAGATATGTTGTGCCGACCCCGCTTAAAGCGGGATAAGGGCAGGAAGAAGAAGAAAAGCACAGAAGAGTTATTATATTTCAGAGATAGGTACGCTATTCCAGGGCCTGTAGCCAAGTGGCAATCGTTTCATAACGATAACGTATCGAAGTTCGTCACGATCGGCCATATTACTTTGGTATCTACAGCGTCTTAGCTTGCGCTACCAACATAACTAGGAACTTACGAAGACGATTTTGGTCACGTGATTTCTCGACGACTTACGTCAAATCAATACATTTTGCTTTATCGAACTTCGTTTACGCTATTGGTCCCAGCGGCATCTGCATCTTGGTGTATAATATCCACTAGCCTACCCTGGAATAGCGTTGTCGGTTAATCCAGTCTCCCCTATAATCTTCCGTCTATAAAGAAAGGTCTGAGCCCTAACAGTGGGGACGTACATAGTGAAATAATACTGAAAATGTAGCTTTACCCCGTTTCTCATTTCCCCCTGTAGCTTTTCTTGTATTTGTAAATACGAATAAAAATTTTAATATATTATTTGAAAAATATTTCAAGACAAATATAAATCTGAGTTAAATTTGATAGTCACTCAAATATACATGGAGAAGTCATTTTATCAATGTGTAGTTTAGAGGTAGTTTTTCGGAAACATTAATAAGAATCATAAAGTTATGTCGAGTTGATTATGTTAATGGTCTGCGCCAGGCTTATAAGCGGCATCCCATATATCAGCAAAACATACACTTGAATGGAACCTGTAAAACATGATGAGAGGGAGACTAATGTGACCAAGGATAGACCAGAGAGTTTTGCCATAGTACACGTATCTCTCATCGAATCTTTCAGGAGATTTGTATGAGAAAGTGTAGAAAAGCCACATGGCCACGTTCGCTATGATGAGGAACATGAGGACTTCTCTTCCAGGCTTTCTTCTTCGGAGTTTCTTGCTGTTACTGCACCGGCGTAAACCGTCCATGAGCAGTGGCGTTTGAACGAGCACTTGCAAAGCCTGAAAATAGTTATAAGTAAGATAAAGGTATTAATCTTCTGGTTACCATATTTGGGATCGGCACTTTTTAGTCACATTCGTGGTATCCCATCTTACAATATGTCCATACCAAACTAAATCCATCTTGAATTTTGAATGGCTAAACGATTTCCAATAATTTAGGTTAAAAATATTTATTTTATTAAAATCATTAAACATTTGTTCGCATCATACATACCATAACTACGTAATTGGTGATTTTGATAATATTTGTAATGTTTATTGTAGCCACAAGCGAGAAAGTCGTCTCGAGTACAAAGGCTGGAAGGCATATGAAAAGCAAGACATCATCAAGGAGGGAAATAGGATGCTCGTTGATGTCCAACTTTCTCATCTGATTGAACGCTATCACCGCCGCAAACAGAAGAACGATGTGTAAGACTAGGAGTGTGACGTCATTCATTAAATATCCGATTTCTGAATCCTCCCTGAAAACAAGTTTTAATAGGACTTAGAACAAATATTTGACCACAAGAAAATGATGACGCTAATCATATTTAGGCGTTCTGAAATCTGAAGTTTTCATAATATTAATTCATATAAATAATTACGATTTGATTTTTATTTGAACATTAAATAAATATGAAATAAATTAGAAATTTTTGGTTTATTTCTTTTGTAATATTCAACTTAAGTTAAAAATTTTCAGGCTTTCAGTTAATATACCATTCAATAATCGCAGAAAATTGTAAGTTTATATTTTTTGCCACAAATGAATCATTATTTTTATTAGAGTATGTGCAATGGCTTGTGAATCGACAAACTTGACCTTGTGGAGTAAATTATTACTTCTAATGGAATCATTCTGTGTTGATGTGTTTAAAAACTTGACAATTTCTGTTTATAAAATCAGGTTGCAATTTAGCAGGACTTACCCGCTGACGCTGCTGAAGATGTAACCAATGATCAGCATACCAGCAACGATCACCATGAGGATCATGCCTATGAAAAGACCTCTGTTAGAGGCGTGGCAGTCCGCGTGGATGACGATGTTACTGGTGAAGTCATTGTCTTCATGTGCCGTTGGAATCCTGATCGGAAAAATACTCATTAATAATATAAATAAGATATTATTTTTTGGACGGCCGCCTTGGTCGAATGCTCAGATTGCTGGCTATTGGCCAAGAGGTCCCGGGTTCGAATCCTGGTAGGTGCAAACTTTGTGTTGACCACAAATGTTTGTTTTCGAGTCATGGTTGTGTATATGTTTATGTAGTATATTTTCAACATTTATATACATAATTATATTAAAACATATGTCCGTCATCTAGTATCCATAACACAAGTGCTTAGGCTTCTTACTTTGGGCTGGATGATAGGTGTGAGTGTAAACATATTTATTTATTTATTATTTATTTATTTATTTTACAGTGCACATAGAGCAATACTTTTTTGTGCTAGCCCCTCCAGTGATACGCCGCCATTTTTGAATTTCGCGCTTTATGTCACCTGGCGGCCCCCCCACCCCTTGTAAAAACGGCGCGTCTTTTTAAAATGAAAATATCTCTAAAATGTTGTATGAAAGCTATTTTATAAATGTCGTGTTTCTGAAATCGTTATGAAACAAGCTATCGAGTGTATGCACACATTAATACAATTATATTGGAAATATGTTATTAATTCTATGTTGAAATGAATTTTTGAAGTTTTTGACAGTTCTATGAAAACACAAAGACAGCTCGAGTAGGTACAACTAGTGACTCATTCAATTCAGTTAAAATGGCGCCGTTTGGTTGTCATGTGTCATTATATGCCGTCCTTGTTCTTTTCTTTACGCGTTGCATAAGTCAGAGCAGTAATAAATAAAATAAATCGCGTGAGTTGTGCTTTAATACAATGTAGGAGCGATCGACCTCCAGGAGGCGGCTTGACAGATAGGCGGTTTTTGACATCGACCTCAATGAGGTGGCGTGACAGACGAGGGGCTAGTATATCTAGTATCCACCCTTCCTTTGTTTCTCCCTGCTTCAAAGCTTGGATGTTTTTACCCAGTTTATGATTTTGTTTACATATAATTGATTTTACGTCTAATGTATTTACCTGCAGACAGTTGTACTTTCGTCGGAACTGGAATTGGCATCAGATTCATTACTACTGTCTTCATTTTTACAGTGGCCAATATGACTCCAAATGATGTAATAAATCGCCACTGTGAAACAAAAGTACTCTTAAAAATAAACTCTATTAATATTAAAAAAGAGGAGCTCGCTAGCGCAGTGGCATAGCGCGCTTGGCCTGCGATTGCGTAAACAAAGCAATGTTCGCTAGGCCGGTCATTGGATGGGTGACCAAAAATTTATTATCTTAAGTTCCTCCGTGCTTCGGAATGCACTTTAAGCTGGTGGTCTTGGCTGCATCTGCAGTCGTTAATACCCACCAACCCACACTGGGCCAGCGTGGTGGGTTATAGCCCAATCTTCCTATATTCTTCCATCCATAGGGAAGCCCGTGCCCCAGCAGTGAGGACATTAAAGGGCTGGTGATGAACATTAAAAAAGTGTTTTCGGTGTAATTTAATTTAAAAATATTTATGTTGTTTTTAATTGTTATATTTAAAAAAATAATAACAATTTAAATTGGAAAAGCATAAAATTAACAAAATAAAATCAGAAAAACTCGTACAAAATAGTTTATGTAATTTGTAAATAGCTTGTGATATTAAGACAAGACACATCATTGATAACATACATAGTATCCTCATTACATACCTATAAGAATGTTGAATTCTACGCTGAAAGGATACAAGTACGGAGAGAAGTTTTGAGAAACATCAACGAGGGAAGTAACGCCAGAGCAGTGTTCGTTATATAGGCCGCTTATGTCCAGAAAACGAGTACTATTATACTCATCTGTAAATGAAATATGTTAAAATAAATATTCATACAAAATGTAAAAAAAAAAAAACTTGTACGTCCATATCTTAATAAGCCCTTCAAATTAAAATACCTAACAATTAAAATTACATTACAATTAAAATTAACAATTATTAAAAATTAATAAATATACTTTAGCTATAAATTATACAAATAAAGATTATTTCTTATTATTTAATTTTATCTATCCAAAGATGAGTTCACTAATCATTGCGATGAGGAGCGATCGAGCTCTTCACATGAACATCGCATTTTTTTCTTTTATTTGAGTATATAAACGTTACAAACAATATTACAAAGCAAAAGAGGTCAGAAATCTATGAGATATATATGATTCTATTATTATTTGTAGCTCTTAGGCCCGAGTTCACCAACACGTAAATCAAGCGATTAATAGTTATTAATTAGTTATTGACAGTTCTTCCATACGATAAAATATCAAAAACTGAATATTATCTTTTAATCGCCCCTTTAAGTGTCGGTTAACTCCAGCCTTTTTTCTAAGCTAAACCTTACAAGTTTATTAAACCTCACTAAATTTACAAGTACGCAGTCATGTACATACGTACCATAGGTGCTGTTGCCGTATGAGGAGTTGGCGTACAGTGTAAGAGCGAGGACGGTTTCTCGAACGATTGCTGAGAGCCAGAAGCAGAGACTGCTGCCTATTATGTGCATAAAGGCTACGTGTGCGAGACCCTGTGGAAGAGATATCGTTTTTATATTTTTTTATGTATGTACTTAGTGGGTCCTTTAATCCAGCCCGGCTAGCATGACCACCGAAACACGATATGATATGAAGAACTATCAAAAATTCATTGTTTGTGGTAGTTCAAAGCGATAAATGGCTATTATATCATATCGTGTTTTGGTGGTTATGCAAGCCGGGCAGGCCTGGGTCTGGGTGCGAAATAATAAAGTGAAATTCGCCAGCCCAGATTGACTGACCCCAGTGAAGTCGGCTAACGGCGGGTTTGAATATTCTATCTACAGTTAAAAGTAAGCTTACTAAAGTTTAGTCGCCTGGCATTTTTTAAATTACGATAAGTCATCGGCATGTAGGCGGCCATACCACCAACAGCATACCCAAAGAGCGGGAGGTGAAAAGTATCTTTCGCGGATGTCGTAAGAGGCGACTAACGGAGTTTATGTTCCTGTGTATTAACCACACATGACACACTTAACGTGCCTTCCAAAGCACGGAGGAACTCTAGGTATTAAATTTTTGGTCACTCATCCAATGACCGGCTTTAGCGAACAATGCTT
Organism: Cataclysta lemnata; assembly: GCA_963931975.1. NCBI lineage: Eukaryota > Metazoa > Arthropoda > Insecta > Lepidoptera > Crambidae > Cataclysta > Cataclysta lemnata. Next base: position 10,867,428 of record OZ008345.1, on the reverse strand, counting down.
TGTTTACGTAATCGCAGACTAAGCGCGTTATGCCACTGCTCTAGCTCCTCTTACAATAAATGAATCGTATGTCTGTTATAGGCGTAAACTGCCGGAGGTGCGCTTAGTTAAAGTCTTTTATGTGTAGGTCACCTCGCTGCTGAGTCTGCTCTTTAAATTGAGTCCAATGTTCGATTCATGGCACGACTCACATTCGACTCAGTGGCCAAAGATACTCACCGGGTACTTTTTAATGATGACATTGGAAAATTTAAAGATGAAGTAGAGTTGGAGGAAGCTGTAGAAAGGCGATATGACGTCCAGAGCCACCTGTGCGAGAGACACGCAGTCGTCGTTGTCCACAGACTCATCGACTAGTTGGGCAACTTGTGTCGCGATCAGCAGCACGGAGTGTACCAAGTGGCCAAGAGCAAATGCTAAGAGAGAAGACGTAATTTTACAATACTGATTATACATTATACATAGTATTCTTCGGCGTGTACCGACCCCGTATTATGTAAGCTGATTTCAGCTGCTTTGGTATACCCGTTTCTCTCACACTTTGCCATTATTCTCAATGAGTGAGTGAGACGGGTAGAGCAAAGCAACTGAAGACGGATTACATAATACAGGAGCAGGTCGACCGGCGCATTTTGTATGAAGTTATGCAACCGGCCGCACGCGGAACAAATGAAAGCTACTCGTACTATGAAGCTTCATACAAATTGTGATTCGTACGCAACCGGCCACACGCCGAAGAAGAAAGTGCCTTACATCTGCAGGCTGAGTACGTATATCTGTTCCTAACAATTTTCGACTGAAATTAATTAGTACAAAGATTTTGGTCGTTAGAAAAGAATTTCGAAAAATTAAGGTCTTATTGCGGGAATCGAACCCGCGTCCGCTGCTATCCGGGCAGGTGCCTGACCGCTCGGCAAACCAAGACACTAATTAACTTGCCGAAATTCCAAACCTTTACACTTTATGTTATAAGTTGAAATTAATTAAATTGTTGCTTTTGAGTTAATGTATTTACGATTTTACGTCAAAAAATGACAATTTAAAACTAGTCGCTATTCTTGCCGGGTCTATGGTATTGATTTGAATGAACATTTTTGACATTAAATACTCATTAAAGTTAATTGACGTCTCTGAGTGCGGCAGTTACTCACTAACAAAGTACGATTTAAGAGATGTTGACAGTCATTCATCACTAGCACCTTATGTATTTGTTTAATAACGTTAAAAATTCCTGTGCAAAGAAGAAGCTATATTGTTTGCGCATTGTCTAACGCTATTTAGTAATTAGAAATAAGTAGTAAGGAATAAGTACCTAGTAAAATAAGTAATTATGATATCCGCAGAATATCAGCGTCGAAGCACTATGTGCCTCGGCATAAGCTGAACGGGGACCTATTTGGCCTAATAATATTTAAATTTGTGTTTATTATTGTTAATTTCTTTTTTGCCTAATAAACTTTATTTCATTAATTCATTCATAAATTAAAAAAACTGTACAATTGGCGGACTTAATGTCATATGGCATTCTCGATCATTCAACCAGTAAGGTATGTTAGAGACCATTAGGACCCGGAGCATAATAAACTATAAACTACTACATAATATGTCGTTGTCTTACCGGAGGCACCCAGTTTTAGATAGAAGCTTCCAGAATGTCTGCCGTAGCTGAAGCAATAGTCATGTTTGAGTGGCATCAGCACCGGTTGTGGCACAGGCACGGGTACCCGATCGTTGTTCCCAGGGGTACTGATTGCGTACTCCTCCTTAGAATAAATTATTAACAATTAGTAACTTGCACCATACAAATACATCTACACTTACTACATCTACACTTATCGATGCAATATTTTTTAACGTAGTTTTTAATCGAAGTATTTTTCTAGTCTGCGTCTAAGCTTTTTAGGGACTGTAAAGGATTCCCAAACTTATTTAGTACCTATACCCCATTCACTTGGGCTTTAGACAAAATGTAAACAATCTTGATATGTCTTTTTATCTACGAAATGCTCTTAAAAACAAGAAATGTGTATTCTAAAATATATCATCAGTTATTATTACAGACAAATAAAACTGTTGCTGCTTTGAAATATTGGTGATACACATTTTTAGTTTTGTATTTTATATTAAAAGACACATCAATATTGCTTACATTTTGTCTCAAGCCCAAGTGAATGGGGTATAGCGCAAAGTGCAAAAAGTTCGTTTTTGTTTTATTTTATCGCAATTCTGATAATCGTTTAGTCACTTAATTTTTTTGAACGCACCGATCAATCCCTCTGCAATTGGTACGCATTGAGTTTTATCAGAGGTGTACATCGTATTCCATTGTTTATCGTGCAGGTTATTAGAAGAATAATTACTGTTTCTGCTACAAAATAAATTGGGCTTAGGAGATTTTTAAAAATATTTTGAAAATTTTAAGGCAGCCGCATGGACCGAAGGAAAAGGAAACATGCGGTTTTGAGACCTTTTTTATTCTAACTATAAGTACTTATAATGTAGAAATTTGTATGAAATGATACTTACTTCTTGCTTCCGGAAATACTCCGCTAAGTTTTCCTCAAACTTAGATTTAATCTTCTGGTTCTTAAGTGCCGTACTTTTGTATCGGCCTATGTCGATAATTAAATAGATATGATAAATCATACCGATACTGCAAAGTACAATAGAGAAATACTGTAACAAAAAATATAACTCATCATCATTATCATCACCATTTTAATTAGGCTACGTCAGTTCTCTGCTGGACAAAGGTATGTCACATCACGTCACGAGATCTGATAATATTACTCTTTTAATACAAAAATTGTACTAGATACTTAATTATTGTTTAAGACTTTCCGAATATTATACTTGTCAGATCCACTATAATTGCGATAAACAAAATTTTGTGACGATTGCAGATAAACTATACTTAAATTAACCTGATTGTATGTGTTGTCCAAAACAATAACACTCAATACCCAATATCTTTTTTGCAGTATATTTGTAGGTTAGTATTAAAAATTAAGATGTTGTTCATAAGTAACGATGTTTTTTTGCTCTTTTAAGTAGGTATAGGTATTTAATAAATAAATATTTAGCCTAATAATATAAATACAAACATTACTTACAGTGGCTATGTCCGATTGTCCTACAGCACTAGTGATGTACACTATTATACCTAATGTAACTAATACTGTGGCGTAAATGCAGCTTATGACTAGTGTGAGATATTTTCTGTAAAAGAAACGAAAAAAATTATTAGTTGAGTTAACGCCGTCTTTAAATAACCAATGACGACATATGGGTACTCCTTTATTGTTCTGTGATGCAACCATATATGTATAAGGGCTGGATCACCAAAATTTTCTCATTTTGTAAAGTTTTAGGAAAACGTTATCGTTCGAGAAAAGTATTCAAAAGGAAATGTAGGCATTACGTACTCGCGCCGCGTATCGGCACTTCACAATCCTTATAAGGTCGTGGTTTTTTTTTTTCAAAGCTAGACATCCCTGTCTCTCTAGCTCTTGTCCTTCATCTCACCTGATGGTAAGTGACGATAAGGGCCGAAGATGGAATCGAGCTTCACCTGGAACCCTCAACCACAGAGGGACTGGCTATCTTATCACAAATTGTCGGAACACAATAATGCTGTTAACATTATTATTATGGCGACAGATTTCGATAAGATGGTGGTAGCTAGCTCAGGCGGACTTGAAAGAATTCCTACCACTAACCAAACCGAGTACAAATTTGTGCCCCCCTGGGGATCGAACCCGGGACCTCTGGATCTTAATTCCGGTGGGTGAACCACTAGTCCACGCCACGGAGCCACCTCCGTGGCCCGTGGTCTAGTGGTTAATGTGGTATGTAATGTGGCTATAGTGGTATTATGGTGGTGTTCATACTGTGATGAGGAATGGGCTGCAGCGTTCCTCTTATACCTACCACCTAGCAAAGTACTGCGACTTTGTGCCCGATAAATGGCTAAATGACTTGACATAGTTGGCGAAACGTGGGTCACCTCCTCCTACTCCTTCGGGGATATAGGCGTGATTTATGTATATATGTATGTATGTTCATACTGCTGCTCTTACTTAGTGAGCTTTCTGTTCTCCTCGGGTTTTGTGGGCGGAGGCGCGTGCGTCTCCACTGATCGCAGGCTCTGCGCGTCCATAGTCGCGATAGATCGCTTACGCGGTGTCCCCGCACCGCGGAGGTCATTCGCAGACGCATAAAGGCGATAACTATCTGAAATATTGAGAAGAAGCTTAATACAATTAGCAGTAGGTATGCCAGACTTTACAGTTTTAGTTGATTTTAAATCGATTAGAAAATTTTAACAAATGGCAGCTTGGAGTGCTTGTTGAGTGAGTGTAGTTCAATATTTTAGCATCTATTACAACATACAAACTTAGAAACTAGATGAAATATAATAAATTAGAATTATTAAAATATTTCCATTTTTGGCATGTTATTTAGCAGATTATTAGATAGCTGAATATAAATCGTTAAAGACATTTTACAATTAGGGATATTTTGTATCATAAAATACTACATCCGCATTAACATACATAAAGCACTCCTGTTTATTCCCCAAGGGAGGCAGATTAAAACTAAGATTGCATAAAATTAAAAAATGATTAAAGTGATTAGGTAATACTTACTAAGTGATTTGGCGTCGCCTTTGAGTAATGTCCCATTGAGATAAGGTGACGAGTTGTTATAGTCAGTTACTGTAAAAATATTTAAAAAAATTATAATAATAAAGAAGCCGAAGACTTGACTAATTTGAAAGAAAACAGTTTTATTTTTAGTCAACAGAGTTGCTAACAAGTATTATGCACTATTTTTACTGGACTAGGAAATCGATGGCACAGCTAGTAAATGCTGCTGCGCTCGGCTTTAGATTGAGTTGGCTAAGCAATGTGGCCAGACCATACATACATAAATCACGTCTATATCCCCGAAGGGTAGGCAGAGGTGAACTAGCACCCACGTTTCGCCAATTATGTTAGCTCCCATGTAATAGATGGCACCTATTGCCCTTTATCGGGCACAAAAGCCGCAGTAGGTACATTTGCTAGGTTGTATAAGAGAAACGCTGCTACCCATTCCTCATCACTAATTTATCCTTAGTCGCCTTGTACGACATCCACGGGAGAGATTTGTGGTGGTGATAATTGTATTCTACTCTGCCGTCATCTACCAACAAAATAGCAACATTAAAGACTAGAATAACATACCAGTTGGCGTCGCAGTACCTGAATCGTCCCTGGTCAAAACAACTCTCGGCAATTGCTCCTGTAAATAAAAATAAAAGAATCGTTCAAGCCACTGTAGGCAACATGCACTCTCATATTTCCACTGCGAGCGAACTAAAAAGTAGCCGATGCGATGCGAATATCGAAAGCCATACAAAATCGGATTAATAACTTCATTAGTCGCTTGTTTCTCTCGATCGACACCACCCTGTATTTCACTATAATCCCATTACGGTGTTCCACGCTCCTCTGCAACGAGTTTTGGAAATAGCCTGGGCGAAAAATCCGATGGAAATACACATTCATAACTTCATACGCTCGCATCGGGTGATTTAAGATAAAACTATGCATACTGTAATGGGAAATAGCCACTACAATGGTAATATTTTTATCTTGTATCTGTTTTTTTTTTGCAATTTCATTAATTGCAGCTAAAGTAACACCGATATTTTGGTATAATACCTATTAACACTTTATTTATTAAAATTGAATAGAACCAATCTGTGATCAAAAATTTTCAGTAAATTTATGGTCTCAGTTTACTTATATGTTGCTGTCAATATTATTTACGGTGGATTACAATATTCTATCTATAGATACAAGTAGGCAAGATTACTTATGTTTTATTGACTGGCATTAAGCTGTTAAGTTTCTAAAAATAGCCGAGGTTGCTTTGAGTTGGCCTCTTGGTAGAATATTGAATAATAATCACAAAGAAAAACGAGGATACAAACGTTTTCTGCGTTTTTTTCGATTTTCTCTAGGACTTTCCTAAAATTTCTTAGGAATTGTTATAATTACGGTTAATGTTCCTTTGCATTTCTCTTTGTATAAATTATGCAATGAGCAGGTAAGCACGTATAAAAATGAAATTAAAACACTGTGTGATACTAAATGTGTCATCTCTGTTTGGGTTGGTTGTTTGAAAGTAAAGGAACCAGTTCTCTTTTACATACATACATACATCCATAAATTACGCCCATACATGTATAACCCCGAGGGATAGGCAGAGGTGAATTAACACCCACATTTCGCCAATTAAAATAATAATGTTTTATATTGTAAAAAAATTATGTTTAGAAATATGATTTTGTATGAATTTTAAATGTAATACAATCGTCCTGACAATGTACTGCGACTTTTGTGCCCGATAAATGGCAATAGGCTCGCCACCTATTACATGGGACTTAACAAAATTGGCGAAACGCGGGTGAGAATTCACCTCTGCCTACCCCTTCGGGGATATGGGCGTGATTTATGTATGTATGTTAAATGTAATAAAAGAATATTAATAATAAATAATAATAAAATAATAATACAATGTATTACATTTAAAAAAATACGTTGACATATCAAACTCCATGTAATAATATAACGTTGTTTAAAACACGTACTACAGGCACCCGTTTGACTACAATTTCAAAGTTGGATAAAGTAATCTTTTTGTGTATTCCTCCCAGGTATTGTGTGCTCCCAATATAAATAAGTTAGCGGTATAGTTGGAGTCTATATAAGTCTGTATAAGTCTTTTGTAATTTCAACTTGATAATAATAGAGGGGACTTTGGAAATACAGTGAGAGGTGACACAAAGAGACTTTTTCGGATTATTAAATTAGTAGTGTCTGTTTCCAAATCAAACGACCATTTAATTATGGCTATTAAATAAACAAAATGTGAAAGACAAACTACTTTTGCGGCAAAGATTTTTTGTCGAAAATCTAGCCCGTGCTCTACTTTTAAACATAATTTAGGCACAAGATTTGATTTATAGTCTTATCCTCTTCTGCTTCCTACTCTGTTGCCCCCCACTACACGGCACGCCTGAGCCGAGGTCCGCGCCTTTAGAGGCACCATCAGGCCTGCCGATCCAAGCTCCAACTCGGACGCCCTGCGAGGCTCTCCGCGGCAGTATACCTCCCTCGGGAGATGCCGTCCCCACACGGGGGACGCCTGCTGTGAAGGCACCCTCACAGGGAGTGCTCGACTGCAAGGCTTGAGGACACGTTTGGCTTTAGGTCAAGGTCTTCGCCTTCCCCAAAAAACCCGGTAGATGCTGTAAAGGCCTCTCGGCCAACAGCCTAGGTCCATTCAAAAAAAAAAAATCCTACTCTGTTAACAAATTATACGAGGTTGGTGGAGAACTACCTTTGTCATGTTATACAGTAATTTTAAAGATGTCTTATCGCTAAGGTCACACGTCTCGTTGGGGCTAGATCTTTCTAATTATTCACTACTACAAACTACATACATACATAAATAATTGTCACGCATTTCTCCTAAAGGTGATCTCTAGCTACCGATCCTATAGGTACTCCTGACCTGGCCCTTTTATAATATACTTTCATGTTGATTATATAAATTCCGCCTAGGAATTAAATATAACGTTCATCCTTTCTATGTGACCAAACCATGCGGATATCCTTTTTACAATTGCGTCTTTTCATTATAATCAATCTTCTATAGAAAAATTGATGCGGAACATTGATTTTTTGCTGAACTATTTTTCTTACAAATATTTTTTTCCGTGACGAATAAAATAAATCATTATTTAGCGTTAACATACATACATACATAAATCACGCCTATATCCCCGAAGGGGTAGGCAGAGGTGAGCTAGCACCCACGTTTCGCCAATTATGTTAGGTCCCATGTAATACGTGGCGAGCCTATTGCGATATATCGGGCACAAAAGTGTCGCAGTACATCGCTAGGTGGTATAAGAGGAACGCTGCTGCCCATCCCTCATCACTGATTTATCCTTAGTCGCCTTGTACGACACCCACGGGAGAGATTTGGGGTGGTGACAATTGTATTCTACTCTGCCGTCACCACACGGCAAAGCGGTATTTAGCGTTAAACTGTCCAAATATACGTATAAACATGTTATGTTATGTTACTTTCCACGGACTCAGATGTTATCACTAGACATGCTATCAGCGGATGTTTTGAATGTCAATTTAAAAGCAATAAACCAATATAGTTGAACACTTTCGACACTCCAACTAACCTACTCCAAATAGAGTAATAATATTATTTTTCACCCATTATAGCTATTTATTAGAATTACGATAAGTACTTACTTACGTACTCTTATTGCAATGATAATAGTAGTCATGTGGGGCATTGAGTGACCAACTAGTTATTACCAAGTTTATCAATTAGTTCAATAGAGTAAATCTGTACCTAGTTGATAGTGGGAAAACGTGACAATAAAGAAACTGACTCCAGAGAAATTAAAAACTACGTACAATTAACGTCATATTTTCAGTGTCAGTTTAAGGAACCCATTGAAATAATTAAGTAGCATCGGTGCGGATAGAGTATTCTTCTCCTGCAATAATTATAAATGCAGCACTTTAATATCAAATCTTCCACAACGACATTAAGGTTGCCGGATACTTATTATAAATAAGAATACGAAGTAGAATTATGCAGATTATTACAGCAAAATAAATGATTATAAAGTGTCAGTGGTGAGGTGGAAGGGAATGTTTCGATATGTTTAGAAGTATAAACGTCACAATATGTGTTTTTTTAGTATAATACTACGCGATATCATGATGGATACAAATATCGGTGTTAAATGTTAAAAACAATGATAGACAATTTATTATTCTATTCCTAAGACAAAACAAATCTGAAAGTACCAGACTTTTTCAGTTCATGTTATTTATTTTGATAAAAACAAAGAGATAACGTTACAATGCGCTTCAATCCGATGTCTGCTAACCTGTTCATTAACAGAAAAACAGCAAATAATTTACTTATCGCACAAGATTCATAGGGACCAGATTAAAAGGCAGATATCATTGTTTATCGCTCGGAGCGGGTATTATGCTCTTTAATCGACATTCCAATTGTGAAGTGTCGAGTTGGCTGTCGGGATGGAAAAAATAAAGATCGAATTTTCATTAGGCGAGGCGTTGGTGCGGCACGGTTTGTCCGCGACAGGTATTTACAGCGAGGGGCGCGAGGGGCGCTCGCGGCTCGATGGACTCAAAAGGTTTACAGTTGGCTGCGCGAGAGTGACCCGCCTCACAAACACGGCCAGTCCGCTCGAAGTTATGGAATTGCCCCTAGACAAATAACCAATCTACCTATTCGAACGAATAGGATACAAATATAAATTTTTGACAGCTTCTCTTATTGGGTGTCGTAAAGGGCGACTAAGGGAGATTGCCCCGTGTAGACCAATGCTCTTGGGTATGCCAGCATACCCAAGCGGGTTGGTGTCAGGCAGGCTGTAAAAACTAAGCCAAAACCTTGAGCAGTATGGATTGGAATGTTGTCATTCAAATCACTCTCTCCGTTCATCGATCTCTCGAGATGGCCCACTCCGCCTCTTTTCTATACAGTCAGTCATCACTAGCACGTTTACGGTGTGTTGGATGATATGAATCAAAAGGGAGTGGATGGCTTGATGACATCTGATCGAGATGAATGGAAGAGGAGACCGACTGCGCCGTCCCCAGATAGACTGGGAACAGGGCAGGGAGAAGAGATTATATTCGCTTGAATAGATTAGTGCATTTACGAAGCGCTTATCACTTTTTTTTCTGGTCTGCCTTTGATTTGATAGCCTAGGGCTTGATTACTTTACGACTGCTATCTTGATTCCTTTGAACAGTGCTCCGGTGGAATAGCGTTAGATATGAATATGATTTCGTAAGAATTTAATGCCTGATTGCAACACCGCACTGTGAGTAATTAAGGATGCATCATATTGTAGCCTAGATAACATAATGTGATTGAACACACAAATCTTTGACTATGCCATGTGGTGTGTATAAAGGAGGAGGCAGACTACGAAAATGTGTTGTTAACTTGACATTTTTGAGCTTTGGCGATTATGTATATACGATTTTACCGTTTCAGTTGCTAATTCGATGTAAGAGATGTGAGAGACTGCCGAATTATAAATATGTAATCGCAAAAGCAACAGTGTGATTTATGTATGTAATAATTATTTACTTAAAAAATCATTTCATTGTGACACTAATCATTTTATTTGTTCCGACAACTATTCGAATTTACTAATGAATATATAATTGTTTGCCTAGATTGTAAATAATAAATAGTTTACTGAATATACATTCAGCTGCATAGACACTTCAGAGAGCACAAACAATCGCCTCGATTAATTTTGCACTTAAATCAAATATTTTACGTTTGAAAATCCATTGGCGAAATCATACAGTTATGTATTTAACTTTCTGAAATCTGTACCTGGGTATTGCACTTACATATTATTATATGGATTTAACAGTAATTTGAACCAATTTCATAGACACATGATTATAATGACTTCATTATCATAATTTTTCATGATACTAAAAGCTAGCCACGAAATAATTACGCAGACTGTATTTATTTTCTCGGCATATCCATGCTATTCTCATGTGAAAAATCATTACAAGCCATTGCGCCCATATATGCGAATTCGATGTTTAAACTACGAACGAGGCTTAAAATAAATTTACTTTGAAAACACGACAAAATGAATAAATAGTTGGATGTTCGCAATATAGAGTTAATACTAACTGAAATAAACGGGTCGCCAATTCAAACGGTAATAAAGAGTTCAGATTTTAATAATAGTTGCCCAGAATTTTGGAAATAGGACTTTACAGAGTAATACAAATATGCTAAACTGATGCATTAAGGCTGGAGTTCACCAACACTTAAACAGGCGATTAAAAGATAACCGTAAGTTTTTGACATTTTATCGTATGGAAGAACAGTCGCAAACTAACGATTATCTTTTTTCATGACTGCGTTGGTGAACTCGAACCAGATGATGTAATTCTACACTAGTGACAGCAGAGTAGAATTCTATTGTTTCCGCCCCTTTTCTCTCCCATAGGTGTTGTACAAGGAATAAGTAACAAGGAATGTGTTCTATTTGATTTTAATTTTAACATTATATAAATGTTAGAAAAATTAGTACAAAGATTTTGGTGGTTAGAAAAATAATGTTAAAATTAAAATCAAATAGTTTATAAAGCCAAACCCAAGCTTAACCGAACGCACGGTATTTGTAAAAATATCTGCTTTGGAATGTTTGAAATTTATTTCTACATTGCGAGGGTACCCGTTGGCTTACAACGTGAAGTGTAAAGGTTAGAAGAATTTCGGCAAGTTAATTAGTGTCTTGGGTGGCCGAGCGGTCAGGCACCTGCCCGGATAGCAGCGGACGCGGGTTCGATTCCCGCCTCAAGATCATAATTTTTCGAAATTCTTTTTCTAACCACCAAAATCTTTGTACTAATTTTTCTAACATTTATATAATGTTAAAATTAAAATCAAATAGTTTATAAAGCCAAACCCAAGCTTAACCGAACGCACGGTATTTGTAAAAATATCTGCTTTGGAATGTTTGAAATTTATTTCTACATTGCGAGGGTACCCGTTGTGAAGTGTAAAGGTTAGAAGAATTTCGGCAAGTTAATTAGGGTCTTGGGTGGCCGAGCGGTCAGGCACCTGCCCGGATAGCAGCGGACGCGGGTTCGATTCCCGCCTCAAGATCATAATTTTTCGAAATTCTTTTTCTAACCACCAAAATCTTTGTACTAATTTTTCTAACATTTATATAATGTTAAAATTAAAATCAAATAGTTTATAAAGCCAAACCCAAGCTTAACCGAACGCACGGTATTTGTAAAAATATCTGCTTTGGAATGTTTGAAATTTATTTCTACATTGCGAGGGTACCCGTTGGCTTACAACGTGAAGTGTAAAGGTTAGAAGAATTTCGGCAAGTTAATTAGTGTCTTGGGTGGCCGAGCGGTCAGGCACCTGCCCGGATAGCAGCGGACGCGGGTTCGATTCCCGCCTCAAGATCATAATTTTTCGAAATTCTTTTTCTAACCACCAAAATCTTTGTACTAATTTTTCTAACATTTATATAATGTTAAAATTAAAATCAAATAGTTTATAAAGCCAAACCCAAGCTTAACCGAACGCACGGTATTTGTAAAAATATCTGCTTTGGAATGTTTGAAATTTATTTCTACATTGCGAGGGTACCCGTTGGCTTACAACGTGAAGTGTAAAGGTTAGAAGAATTTCGGCAAGTTAATTAGTGTCTTGGGTGGCCGAGCGGTCAGGCACCTGCCCGGATAGCAGCGGACGCGGGTTCGATTCCCGCCTCAAGATCATAATTTTTCGAAATTCTTTTTCTAACCACCAAAATCTTTGTACTAATTTTTCTAACATTTATATAATGTTAAAATTAAAATCAAATAGTTTATAAAGCCAAACCCAAGCTTAACCGAACGCACGGTATTTGTAAAAATATCTGCTTTGGAATGTTTGAAATTTATTTCTACATTGCGAGGGTACCCGTTGGCTTACAACGTGAAGTGTAAAGGTTAGAAGAATTTCGGCAAGTTAATTAGTGTCTTGGGTGGCCGAGCGGTCAGCCACCTGCCCGGATAGCAGCGGACGCGGGTTCGATTCCCGCCTCAAGATCATAATTTTTTGAAATTCTTTTTCTAACCACCAAAATCTTTGTAAGGAATGTGTTGCAGTGTTTCTGGTACAAGACTCGCCAAATATAGCTGCAAAAGTGTTCGATGTTGCATTGGATAGCGTAAACTAAGCTATGTAAGTTGGACCTTCGATTAGCGACCAAAACGATATGATCTCAAGCTCCTCCGTGCACCGGAAAGTAAGTCGTTGGTCCAGCTCCTGGTCAGCATTAAAGGGCTAAATTAAAGGCACCAAACGCAGGTCAGGAGCAGAGCAGGTCAGTAGCAGTGCGGGAGTCGACCCACTGAACGCAGCGGCAGTTTCAAAGCAGTTCCAACGCTGGATCGCTTGAAGTATGACAGGTTCGGCAGGCAGTAGGCTGCAAAATGTCGACAACGACTCGGACTGTGTAGAAGAATTCGTACAGCTTTTGCTTCAATACAAAAGAGAAGAATACCTGTCGAAAATCATACTAACATTTATTTTTACGCACTATTTCAATTTCTCTCTTCATTGATATCCATCACGCGGTTGTAAAAAATACAGCAGTCGTGAACCGCTTTTGACGCGCTGCGCTGCACTGCCCCGGTTAAAATTTGGTGTAACGCAGTTCAAAGAATTTCTTGTATTACAACTCGCTCGGGTCAGCATTCAAACTACGCTGCTACTAACCTGCGTTTGGCGTGCAGGAGCCTTTGAACAATGAAGAGGAATGGGCAGCAGCGCTGTATCAATTGGGCACGGAAATTGCAGCAGCAATATACTGCAGTTTGCGTGCCCGATAGATGGCCTTATGCTCGCCTCCTGTTTTGGACGTAACATAGTTAACGAAAAGTGGATGTTATATACACCCCTGCCTATCCCTTCGGGGTAAATTAGCGTGCATAAATATGTATTTATTGTAGACGACCGACCGATTTACGGCTCAAACCGGAAGGCTCCATAATTTATTGAGCGTGCTAGAGTTATCATGCTACCGTTTTAGCAAATAAACCTATCACAGTCGGGACAGCGTGAAACCTCAACCGATTGCGTAATAATAATCATGATTGATAATCGTACCTACGTCATCAGCGCTTGATTTGGATTTATCGCTCTGTATATTCCCATTATCACAATAACAATAATTGTCAAAGATGAATTCAGTTAAAATGTCGATCATGATAACGGACTGTTAAAAATTCATAGCTCTCGCGCATAGAAAATTAATTGGATGGTAGAGAGATAAATAGAAGAGCAAAAAAATTGCTATGCGGAAACCCAAACAGTAGGTATATGGAAATCGGTGTGACACCCTGATCTTTATCAATGAATGATGGTTAGCATCTATTCAACGCGATAGGTACCTGTTCACATTATTATAGCTGTTGAAAACTATATAAAAAACTTTTATAATTAATACATACGTAAACATATATAAATCACGCCTATATCCCCGAAGGGGTAGGCAAAGGTGAACTAGCACCCACGTTTCGCCAATTATGTTAGGTCCCATGTAATAGGTGGCGAGCCTATTGCCATATATCGGGCACAAAAGTGTCGCAGTACATTGCTAGGTGGTATAAGAGGAATGATGCTGCCCATTCCTCATCACTGATTTATCCTTAGTCGCCTTGTACGACACCCACGGGAGAGATTTGGGGTGGTGACAATTGTATTCTACTCTGCCGTCACCATGAAGATCTCACTTTTTAAATTGTAAAAATATGAACTGCTGCCCTATAATAAAAATTATAATGATCTGTAATACACACGAATTAATCAGCTTCACACCTATCGCACACGTGTTGTACTTTTGTCCAATCATGCTTTCCCAATGTTGATAACCAACAGGCCACTCTTTGGCGAAATAAAAAGATTGACTTTTGTCCTTAAGATAAGTGCTCTCTGTGATTCAAATTCATTTTTTATACTTTAATTCTATATATTGCATAAGTGTCGAATCAAGAGCTATGAGGTGCGACATGTGTCAGAGCCTAGTAGAGGCCTTAGTCACGTAGGGGCGCCCGGTTCCGCGGGTAAAAAACTCCATTTAGATGTTATAGGCAAAACTCTTAACCGGTCAAAAGAACTTTTAACCTAGAAATCAGTCAAAACTAATTTTCACAGCAGGCTTGTAAAAGGCATGACTTACACTATTCGTTGGTTAGGTTAGTATGGTGCTCAGCTTAATAAAAAGCCTATTTCAGTAAATAAAAAGTAGTTTCGACTGACTGAGAAAATCATAGTAACATACCAGGAGACTTTGGTCACTATAAACATTTTTGGAATTCGTTCAGACCATCAAACTGAACAAATTTCACTATGAGAGCAACTCCAAATTCACGAAAAAAATAACAGCTGTTTCATACATTTGGGTCAAGTAGGTATTATCATTTTATATGAAACAGCTGATATTTTTTCGTGAACCGACGTGCCAAGGAGCTCGCTAGCGCAGTTACATAACCCGCTTGGCCCGCGATTGCGTAAACAAAGCAATGTCGCTTAAGCCGGTCATTGGATGGGTGATCAAAAATGTATTATCTCGAGTTCCTCCGTGCTTAGTATGTCACGCCGTTGTTAAGCCGTTGGTCCCGGATGCATCTGCAGTCTGCAGTGCTATCTACATTAAGAAAAATCTTTGCCAATATGAGTAAGAGACATAGTAATAAAATAAAGTTACCACAGTGTAAAACGAAAATATTCAGTAACAGTGTATTCTTTATGGGCATTAAAATTTATAATAAATTACCAAATTGTATAAAATATACTAAAAATTTGTAGTTAAACGCTGCATCTGTTTATAATATTAACCCATAATTAGCAAATACATATTTGAATTTGAATTTATACTATACCCACTAACCCGCACTTGGCTAGCGTGGTGGGGTATGGCCCAATCTCCCTATATTATTCCATCCATAGGGAAGGCCTGTGCCCCAGCAGTGAGGACATTAAAAAGGCTGGTGATGATGATGATGATGATGACGTGCCGTAATCCTATACTTACATTTATAACATTTTCATCAGCATACATAACGCTCCTTGCCGGCCGCTTCCTAGCAGCGCGAGCGGCTGTCGCCGTCATCATGCTTCCCGACCCAGGTCCGGGTTGAGACACGGTACGTCTCCGATCTGGGTGATCAGCCGGGCTTAAGTCATTCATTGATGAGTTGACGACCTAAAACAAAGTAAGCGATGGTTTTACAAACAAACAATCAATGTTGTGTTGATAATTTATTTCATTGTTTCTGTTGGTTTATCTAAACCTGCAATAATTTAGTCGTATAATGCATAAAAATACTAATAATTTAACAGTATTGTTTTAGTTTCTCGATCTATCTACGCTTTCTTTCTTTGAATCGAATTCAATATTGTATTATAATATAAACTTTACTTTTAACTACGTTTTATTATTGTAAACAATGAAGCTTATTCTAATATATGATTAGTATTTAACTTATTTCTTCATGTAGGCGTGTGCCTAAGTTGACCACTAACTGCCGCACTCAGAGACGCCAATTAACTTTAATGAGTATTTAATGTCAAAAATTTTCATTCAAATCTAGACCATAGACCCGGCAAGAATAGCGACTAGTTTTGAATTGTCATTTTTTGACGTTAAGTACTCATTAACGTTATTTGACGTCTCTGAGTGCGGCAGTAAGTGGTCATTAATTGAGTAGGTATCTAACTGCCGCACTCAGAGACGTCAAATAACGTTAATGAATACTTAACGTCAAAAATAACAATTCAAAACTAGTCGCTATTCTATGGTCTTGATTTGAATGACATTTTTTGACATTAAATACTCATTAAAGTTAATTGACGTCTCTGAGTGCGGCAGTTAGATAGGTTGCCCAAAAATTCCTTAGGAAAATTTGGCTCCTATTATCATTGAAGCGGAGAAGAACGGAGTTGAGTGTTCGTTTCATGTAAATAAATATCTATGGTAAGGGCACTTTATTTCAAAAAATCTTTAAAAAGTTGCACATTTCCTATATCCTTAGTGGAATGCACCCTTGAAGTTCTAATGACTGTTTCACTTAACCCAAAAAGATTTTTATCTAGACAAAAACCAGTTATATTGACTATTACTTATGGATCTGCAACGAGCCCAATACAGTGTTTGGCACTAAAGTTGCTACTACATTGGACCTGATATTATTGTATTACACAAAGATCACTTCTGGGTATGCAAATTTCATTTTTGTGTATAATAAATAAATAATAATAAATAAATAAATATTTTTACATTCACACTATCATCTAGCCCAAAGTAGCCCAGCCTTAGCACTTGTGTTATGGATACTAGATGACGGACATATTTTTAGTATAATTATGTATATAAATGTTGAAAATATAATACATAAACATAATAGGTGTATGGGAATAGGGCCCATGATAATTTGTTAAATGAAATTAATCTTTTCTCAATATTTTCTGAAGGAAATATACGTATACCTATTAGTAATACGCATCTTGTAAACGTTGAGTGCTAAGATTATATGGAAATCTTGAAGTCGAGTGCATACTCAAGTAGTTATTATTAGCGATTAATTTTAATTATTAACCGTTAATACTAAGAACAGCATTTTATAGATATTGTTTTAAATTAATAAGAATTATAACATTAAATTTCGTACCATACTAAAATATTACACAAATACCCTTATTACTGTATGACAGAGTAACTGTATGAAAAAATTTTGGTTTTGTACTAAATATTATAGTATCCAAATAAACTGTTAATATTATTAATATCGAAATTCATGTTTTAACACCCAAAATACTTACCCCGGGGTCCTTACGAGGCGGGTCTTGGATTTCATCTTCTTCCTCATAATGCTGTAAGGATGATTCCGAATGAAACTTTTTATCACCTAATTTCTTTCTATTAACAATTTCTTCTGAAGTTTCCCTTCCATCACTACTTTGTTCACTCATTTTGGCTGTATATCTTTGGTCCACGCAAGGAAGAACACAGCACCAACATTTATTTGCGCGATTTAGATTGCAAATGAATAAAAATTATTGTTATCACTTATCAAATGGAACATATCTATAATAAAGGTGTAATTATGAATAATATACTACGCTTCCTCATTAAACTGCGTGATATGATAATTATTGTAATATGTTTTTTTATAGTAAGTGACCAATAGAAAATGTCCTACATACATACATAAATCACGCCCATAATCTCTGAAAGGTGATTCACACCAGACAAAGGTGAATTAACCCACGTTTGGCCAATTCATTAATTTGGTCCCATGGGTGGCGAGCCTATTGCCATGCCAGGTACGTAATACGCAGTATATTGCTAGGTGATATTATTGCTAGGTGATGTTCCTCATTGGTGTCGCCTTATACGACAGCCCGCGGGAGAAATGGGAGTGGTGATAGTAATTGTATTCTGCCATTCCGTCACGCCAGTGCCATGCCAGTGGCCGAATGGTCGGTTGCCCGAAATGCGGAGGAAGCGGGTTCTATTCCCGTATCAAGACTATTGTAACCTGTTTTTATTTTTAACACGAAGTATCAAAATAAATGACTAAAATATTAATACAGCGTCCACACTATAAATTCGGCCTTAATTAACAAAGAAACAAATGATTAATCAATCTTCAACAAAGATTACACAGAGATATGCTGATTAGTCGATTTTATTATGTGCATATTACAGTTAATTTATTACACGCCTAGACAAGATTGGCATTTGATCATTGTTGATTAAAACAAAAGTAAAATTATTAAAAAAGTGAAGTGACTATATTTATACGAGTATGAATGGTACAGGTGAATTCGCATCAATGAGAATTAACAGATTAGTACTCACGTAAGGTGTTCACGTAAGCTTTTAATTTACATACATACAAACATAAATCACGCCTATATCCAGTAGGCAGAGGTGAACTAGCACCCTCGTTTCGCCAATTATGTTAGGTCCCATGTAATAGGTGGCGAGCCTATTGCCATTTATCGGGCATAAAAGTCGCAGTACATTGCTATTGCTAGGTGGTATAAGAGGAACGCTGCTGCCCATTCCTCATCATTGATTTATCCTTAGTCGCCTTGTACGATACCCACGGGAAAGATTTGGGGTGGTGACAATTGTATTCTACTCTGCCGCCACCACACGGCTTTTAATTTAACATTTAATATTTGGATTTAACAATGTACGTTTGAATTGAAATATTTACTGCCTCGTATATATATTATTTTACCAAGTTTCTATTTAAATGGCTTAAGTTTTGAGGATAACTTAATATTTTAAACACTACTTACATGTAAATAGTTCATCTTATTAAATGTGCCTGTAAAGGACAGACGTTAAAACAATCCCTCAAGACTTATTACCAACGTTGTTGTGTTAATTTTAGATACATAGATAAATCATGCCTATATCCCCGAAGGGGTAGGCAGAGGTGAACTAGCACCCACTTTCGCCAACTATGTTAGGTCCCATGTCATAGATGGCGAGTCTATGGGCACAAAAGTCGCATAACATTGTTAGGTGGTATAAGAGGAACGCTGATGCCCATTCCTCGATCATCATTGATTTATCCTTGGGATGGTAATAAACTACCTATTACATGGGACCTGACCAAGCTGGCAAACGCGTGTATTAAAACACCTTTGCCTACCCCTTAGGAGAGAAAGAAGTGATTGATGTATGTATTTATAAAAAAATGGTGTTATTGTCATCTGAGAAGAATTAAAATAATAAAGTAAATACTCACACTACTGCGTTTTAGGCACAAATCCACAGGAGTAGGTATGTGCCTTAAAAGCTGGCAGCACTACCACGGTGGGTGGCCAAGGTTATCAGATAAAAAATATATTAGGCTTTTGGTCATGAGTCACTTACACCAGACTTAGTATGATTATGCCATTGCTCTTTCACCTCTAATATTATTAATCAATCTTTTAAATTCTACTAAAACAAGCAAGTTGTAGACTTTTAAAATCTGATGGTCATGGTAATGTTCAAATACCAAACAATGACGCACAAACAGAATTGCGACGTTAACTTATAATCATTGTTGAGCGTGTTTAAAAGAAAGATAGCTAAACATCTATTCTTCGATATGTCGATAACTGTAACGTCAATAACTGTTTTTTTAATAATAAATTAATATACTTAACTTTATGCCGTGTGGTGACGGCAGAGTAGAATACAATTGTCACCACCCCAAATCTCTCCCGTGGGTGTCGTACAAGGCGACTAAGGATAAATTAATGATGAGGAACGGGCAGCATCGTTTCTCTTATACCACCTAGCAATATACTGCGACACTTTTGTGCCCAATATATGGCAATAGGCTCGCCACCTTTTACATGGGACCTAACATAATTAGCGAAACGTGGGTGCTAGTTCACCTCTGCCTACCCCTTCGGAGATATAGGTGTGATTTATGAATGTGTATGTACATATGTATACTTAACCTAACATGACCTAATATTATTATTATCCTATTACTAGGTGGATCTAGGTACCAATAAATTCTACAAAACTAATAGGGGACCATTATAAGAAGTACCAGGGGCAGTTAAGAAAAAACTGCCCCTGGTACACTCAATTCACAGGATGTGTACCATGGGCGGAAAAATCTACTCCTGGTTCACCCAGATGAACAACAACCACAGACAAAGACTGATCGTAGAGTAGGTACAAAGCTTAAAAAGATTCCATGACTCTAGGTCAAAATTAAATGTCTATGTTCCTCTCGCCTCTCGGCTTTTGTATCGAGCGGACGTGTCATATTCTGACGAGTGTATTTTTAAAATTTTGTTGGGACTGCGCCCCTCGGCCTTCGCCACAGTGTCTCGGGTGGCTGAGCGGTTTGGAGCTGAACTGAGGAGTCTTTGGAGCGCTATTGTTGCGTGAGGAGCGGTGTGAGTGCACGAAAAAATATTATTGTTTTCCCGCTGGATTTGAACTCGGGTTCGGCGTATTATGGGTCCGGTTGTCGCCTGATTGAGCTAAGAGAATATTACATCACCGCGACGAAATTACGACTATATTCGGCTGCTACGACAGTTCGAGTAGGCTACAAAATAAGCTACGTGCTACGGATTTGTTCTCTGTGCTACGCCACTCCTATACTTTGAGACGATCTTGTCCTCTGTTACTACCATTCGTGTTTGTAGGACCAGATTTATCAGCGTACACACATGATGCCATTAAAAAGAACACCACCCGTATCATCGCCATCATCCGCGAAATCGAGCCATGAACATCTCCTGCCTGTCGTAAAGCAGTTCGGTGGGTCGACTCCAAACCTTAATACAGATGATCCACAAAGTGTGAACACGCGTGTTAAACGTAGAAGGGACGACGATTGGTCAACAGAATTTGCTGATTTCAGGGAAGAAATGAAGAACATGATTACTTCTATTTTAGCAGAACAATCAAAGGAGCTTAGGGCTATCAACCCATCTCTTAAAGTAATTCAAAAAACAAATGAAAGTATACAAGAGTCAATAGCCCTCTTAGCTGCACAAAATGAAGATTTCAAAAAGAAAATACTAAAGCTTGAAGAAGAGGCGAAAGAAGACAAAAAATATATAACAGTTCTTGAAGACCGAATTGAGGATTTACAAAGAAAGAGTCGAAAGTCTAATTTTGAAATAAAAAATGTCCCTAAACGAAACAATGAAACAAAAATAGATCTTGTAAATATGGTTGTTACACTGTCAAGTAATGTGGGGTCCCAAATCGACACAAGAGACATAAGCGATATCTACAGAGTTCGTAACAAGAAAGAAGCAACACAAAATTCAACTATTATTGTCGAGACAACGTCAGTAATTATTAAAACAAATATGCTCAAAATGTGTAAGTCCTATAACATTAAGCACAAAACTAAACTTTGTGCCAAGCATCTAGGGTTTCAAACAAATGAAGACACCCCTATATTTGTAACTGAACAACTTACTGTAAAAGCATCACGTCTGTACTTCCTATCAAGAGATTTAGTGAAAACTCGCTCATATAAGTTTTGCTGGACCGCCTACGGAGTTGTTTATGTAAGAAAAAACGAAACCTCTCCCATTATCAAGATAAATTCCGAGGCACAAGTTCAATATCTGATGCAGAGTATCTGACTAAACTCACTTATTTCTTTTAAAAATAAGAGACATTTGGGCAAATTATTACCTCCTCTAATTGAAATTGTATCATTTAAAGATTTGCACGTGTACCTATTAATCATAATAAGTCATTCACACGTTTGTAATATCTTAATATTAATTTTATATAATAATATCTTTCTGATACATTCCTCCTGTTTAGATTATGTGTTGAGCCGAATTGAAACATATATACCATGTACCTATTGCAAAAAATATACTTATATACAAGATCCCTCTGATTTGCAACATAGTATTAGTCTTAAACTTAATAGAGTGTTGATAAAAAAATACAACTTCTGTATAAATAAACAAAAATTTGATAAATTATTGAGAAAAACATTGATGAAGAACTACATTAATCATAATATACACAAAACTAAAGTTAATCTAGTTTTCAATATAACAAGATCTACAAGCCTACACTGCATCTTACGCATAAGACACGAACGTACTCAATCAACAAAGCTATCATATATAAATAATTATACCCTACTCGTGCTAAAACCAGTGCATTTTTATGATTTTTGTAATGTGTGACAGAATACAGGCTATAAATGAGATAGATAATATGAATGTAGCAAAATCTGTCAAGTGTAACTGGTCTGATCTTGCCAAGCATCGTGATATACACCAAACAGACCTTAATATTGTATCACAAAACATCAGGAGCATTTATTGTAACTTTGACGATCTTATTGTTAATTTGTCTTCCCTTAGTACTGAAGTCGACCTTATAATATTGACCGAATGCCGACTGCATCCAGAGAAGCCTATCCCCGACTTAAATGGCTTTCACTCCTACAGTACCTCTCGTCAACTAAATCAGAACGATGGAGTGGTGGCTTACATAAAAAATACATTAAAATCGAACGTTTCTGAAATAAATATAACTCATGCCTCTGGTTTGCGAATACTCAATAATACTATACTAGGTATTTATCGTTCTCCATCGAATCACTGCGCAGAAACTTTCATAAACTCACTTTCGAGACACTTAGTTTCCCTAAGCTCACAAAAAAACATAATTCTTACAGGTGATATTAACATAAATATAGCACCCATTGAAAATGAGCAATCGTATGAGTTGAGAAACCGGGTTTCTTACCTGGATATGTTGTCAGCTTACGGGATTCTACCTGGTCACATACTGATAACTCGAGAAAGGAAATGTCTTGATCATTTTATGTTGAGAATAAATAAAAAAAAACATACTGCTTTCATAGCTGTCCTCGATACATCAATTACCGACCACAGTACTACGTTCTTATCAATAGCCAAATTAAAAAACAACCAAATATCGTCGAAAATTACCACTAAAATCAACTTCGAAGGTGCTGTAAAATATTTGCAAAGAAATGATTTACCGCGACTAATCTTATGTGAAAACCCTAATGAAATAACAGATTGCCTTATCAAGGAGCTTACTGATTCGATAAATGAAAATACTACAATAATGAAAATTCCAAAAAGCAAACGAATAATAAAACCCTGGATTACACACGGTATTTTAAAATGTATAAGAAATCGTAATAAGTTGCAAAAAGAGTCTAAAGATAATCCGTTCAATGAAATAAAGAAAATCACATTTACACGATATAGAAATTATTGCAATAATCTAATAAAAAAACTTAAAAGACAATATGAAAGGCAACTTATTGAAAATTCTATAAATCAAAATAAAATACTGTGGAAAAACATTAAAACAATAACATACACAAATAAACCTAAAAATGTAAATTCTGAACTTACCTGCCTAAAATCAACTGTGCTTCACTCCGCTAATTATCTAAATACCTTTTTTGCCAACATTGGAAATCAACTTTAAATTGTAATGATACAAGTAACTATCTCAATACCTTACCTAGTCAGCAACGATCCTTCGTTCTATTAGACACGGACCACGAAGAAGTAAACAGAATTATAATAAACCTAAAAACTGAAAGCGCCCCTGGATGGGACAATATACCCACAAAATTCATTAAATACGTAAAAAACGAAATTATCCCTATCGTAACACATTTGGCAAATCTTTGTTTTAGGACTGGTACCTTTCCTGGCTCACTAAAGAGATCCATAATCACCCCAATTTATAAGGGTGGTGATAAAGAAAACATTAACAATTATA
Organism: Cataclysta lemnata; assembly: GCA_963931975.1. Lineage (NCBI taxonomy): Eukaryota > Metazoa > Arthropoda > Insecta > Lepidoptera > Crambidae > Cataclysta > Cataclysta lemnata. Next base: position 10,843,469 of record OZ008345.1, on the reverse strand, counting down.
GACCAATCTCAATTCTTCCAGTTCTCGCTAAAATTCTAGAAAAACTGTTATACACTAGACTATTAGATTATCTCAACGCTAATAACATTCGGTCCCCAAATCAATTCGGTTTCAGACGCCAAATATCGACTGAAGATGCAGTTACTTCTTTAAGTACGCTTATAACTCAAAACCTCGATGAAGGCAAGAAGTGTCTCTCAGTGTTTATAGACCTTAACAAAGCGTTTGACACAGTATCTTTCACCATACTCTTAAAGAAACTAGAAAAAATAGGCATAAGAAATTTGCAGCTTTCAATTTTTGAGGATTATCTCTCCAACAGAAAAAAAAAGTTAAAATAGATGACTGTACAAGTGAGGACGTAGAGGTGTCATGCGGCGTACCACAAGGGAGTGTTTTAGGCCCCACTCTATTCCTCATTTATATTAATGATCTGTGCAATTTGTCCATTAATAATGCAAAAATATTCTCCTACGCCGATGATACTGCAATCGTCTTTGCTGGGTCCAGTTGGGCTGACATAAAAAAAAATACAGAATATGGAATGGCGAGGGTTGCATCTTGGCTCAAAAATAATCTTCTCACCTTAAACACCGCCAAAACTAATTACGTGTGTTTCAGTATTTATAATAAATTTCAACCCAATAACGATTTTGACATAAAGATACATACGTGTGACGGAATTATTAGACATGACTGTAGATGTCCCTCAATTAACAAAGTACAATATTTGAAATATTTAGGTGTGATGTTGGACCAGAGATTATCGTGGTACCCTCAAATTGAACAGATCGCGTCGAGAATACGCAAATTTAATTGGATTTTTAAGACACTGAGGCACATTGTTCCCACAATTATGTTTGACAGTTTGGGTAACACAAGAAACCTATTAAATCAAATATATGTCGCCTTGGTTCAATCGGTAATTACCTACTGTATTCCAGTGTGGGGTGGTGCTCTTAAAACACGTTTTCTGGCAGTAGAAAGAGCTCAAAGAACACTATTTAAAATAATGTACTTTAAAAAAAGAACATTCTCAACTCAACATCTTTACCAGATCAGCAAACTGTTATCTGTAAGAAAACTGTACATTGTAGGGCTAAGATTAAAAAAATATAAAACCTTGACATATGATCCACAGATTAAAGATAAAAGAAACGCTCGAAGATTCAAAGTAGCAAATATCCCTAAGGTAAGAACAGCGTTTGGTAGAGTGCAATTTGAGTTTCGGTCTTCCCACCTATTTAATAAAATAAATAGAAAGCTGGATATTTATAAAAAAATCTTCCTATGACTGTAAATCAACAATTGTAAACTGGATACAAGAAAAGACGTACGCTGAAATTGAGTCCTTAGTTCAACATTAATTAAACAAACTATCAAATAAATCATTATAATAATATATATACCAACACATAAATTATAATAACACACGCCAACACAGCATGCACGTACATACACTTATTTGCACACAAGTATACACATTCTAAAAATTTGTTACTTAAATTATAAAAATATATAATTATTCATGATAAATTATTTTAAATACTATTGTTATGCAGAGCGTTGCCTCCTGGCACAGGCATATTCTGCCTAAAAGGAGGCTCCGTCAACTAGAATTAAGTCATATCTAGTAAGGAATAAATAATTTTAATTTAATTTTGAATTTAATGTTCATCAAAAACATTTCTCCCTACCAGGATTCAACCCAGATTATCGAAAACTAAACATTATTATAGAACATGGACTAAAGTTAGTCATAGTTCAAAACTGATGCTGTCATTTAAGCTTTTTGCTGAATTAAAGACTGAGACAAACTAACCATGACTAACTTTAGTCCATGTTATTAAAACGGGTAAACGCTGACCCCATATAAACTGGGAACGGAGAATCATGATCCTGACATGATGATGATAATGTTATACCTAATCTTGTTAGGTCTAGTCAAAACAAATGAAAGACGAAAATATTTCATTAAAGCGTTTACTGGACTACAACAGTGTAAAAACAAATATAAAACGGCATATGCCGGGTCAAATCAGTGACAGCAAGTATCGAACGAATTAATGATTCAGAAGTTTGCTCAATACATCTTTCAACTCCATAGAGAACTGAGAGACGGGAAGAGCCAAGTCTTGAGTGGAGGATGAGCTCTTATCTTTAACTACATAGTCAGATGGTACCACGAATAATTGTTTCTTATCACCACCTGCCTTGTCTGGTTTGAGGCAAGGCGGCATCGGCAAATGAGGTCTTTGTTGCAGCCAGGCGTAGAAAGCCTTTGTTGAACTGTTAAACAAACAGTAGGCTATAAATATGTAATGGTAAGCAGTTCGATGGCGCAGTGTGAGGTTCCACCTAGGGGCCAAGTAACCTTTCTATTCAAACACAGAATAGAAATGTATGAAACTGACGTATTCCAGAGAATACAACTTAGCGACTGTCGTGTCCAATGTAAGAAAAGCTACCAAAAGTTGACAAAAATGCGTTCGAATATATTTGCCACTTGGCCAGGGGCACTGTTATTTCAACCCGAGAGATTTCCAACACTCCCATATTATATGGATTTTTTTAAAGACCTCAGCTGTTGGCCGACAGTACAAATAATTCAGAAAAATTTCGGAAATTATTTCAACTCGCGTATACGTGGCCGGACAATAATAATAATTTAATATTTTTAAATACATACATAAATCACGCATATATGCGAAGGGGTAGGCAGAAGTGAATTAACACCCACGTTTTGCCAATTGGCACGGAAATCGTAGTACATATATTGCTCGGTGGTCTAAGAGGAACGCTGCTGCCCATTACTCATTGCTGTTTTAACCCTTAGTCGCCTTGTACGACACCCGCAGGAGAGATGGGGGTAGTGACAATTTGTATTCTGCTCTGCCGTCACCACACGGCGCATGATACTAACGTAAGATGTTGTATATCCTCCCAAACGCAAGCCATCGAGCGTAAGTCCTCTGGGATCTTGACGCAGTGCCATATCGCTTCTGTATTGTTCCTGGGTGGCAAGTGCTTCATCTTCTGCGGTAGGCATGTGTTGAATGCCGTGGTGTGCGCTGGGCTGGTCTCAGCGTGAATATCGTATGCGATTTGTCTCTTAAGGAATCGAGGGCACGAAGTCTGAAGAATAGTAATAAATAAGTTAAACAAATTCCCCCTTATTATAAAATATAGACTAAAGTTAGTCATGGTTTAAAATTGAGGTTACCTCTGCCTTTCATTCAGCAAATAAAAGTGACAGCATCAGTTTTAAGCTATGACTAACTTTAGTCCGTGTTTTATAATAATTATGTATTATTTATACAATAGTAGTTATTTGTGACTATACAGGGCGTCCCACGGCCATGCCACACGGAGGGAAAGTATATTAAATATTGAACGTAGGATATCTTACTAAAAGAAGACATCGTTTTATTTTTAATAATAACTAGAACTACATTCACAGATTTTTTAAAAATCGCCTACCTCAACGAACCCGCTCGAACCCGCCGAATCGAACCCGCCAAATGTGATGGAAAAATTACTTGTATTTTATAATAGCGTTTGAAAGGGCTACTCATAAGCATTATCTTTTCCTAAATAACCTAGCATATTAAATGAAACTAAGATCATAAAATTTTTCATTTTATTTAAAATTTTGTTCAGGGAAATTTCCTCTGACTTGGCCATGCTTCCAACAAATAACATTATTATTTCAACCGATACAACAGAACCGGTACAACAGTGTGCAGGAGTTACAAAATGAACTTAGATGTATTATTTCAAACATCCACCATGCAAAAATAAGTAAATCGACAGGGAGAGAAATTATCAAGAGTGAGAATTTGTATACAACAGAACGGATCACAATTTGAGCATTTAATATTTTTTTTTTTAAATAAAATGAAAAATTTTATGATCTTAGTTTCATTTAATATGGTAGGTTATTTAGGAAAAAATAATGCTCATGAGTAGCCCTTTCAAACGCTATTATAAAATACATGTAATTTTTCTATCACATTTGGCGGGTTCGATTCCCGGTTGAGGTAGGCGATTTAAAAAAATCTGTGAATGCAGTTCTACTTATATTAAAAATAAAACGATGTCTTCTATTAGTAAAATATCCTACGTTCAATATTTAATATACTTTCCCTACGTGTGGCATGGCTGTGGGACGCCCTGTATTTTGTTTTAGGCAGACTTTGTTTAAAATCTTTACACCATAATTTGTAGTCAATTTTATTTATCTACCATGTGAAAATTGACATAGACTTTTGAAAAGTTGATAAGGTGAATATTGGCATGGCGGAAAGTGGGAAGTATATATAATAATAATCATGGTGTCATACCTTGGGTGCATTAACGTAATTTGAAATACTTTGTAAAACGCAAGGTAAAAGCCTCGGGTCCAATACAAGCCCACGCGAAGCATGTTCGTCGAACCATACCTAAACAGAAAACACGTAATTATAGCTTACATTTTGCTATAGGTATCTACTTATTATATTATTATGTCCAATTTATTTTTGTTAATTACTCTTATATCATTAATAAATATAATGAGGAATAGGCTGTCTTAGTAATACTGCGACTAAAGTGTCCGCTAGATGACAAATCATCAAATTGAAATTACTGTAGTTTAAAACAACAATTCTTGCACTAAAGCTAGATATATTTTTTTATTTTTGATATTCAATCAATATTTATTAAATATGTGGTGAAACCTAATTTCAGCGATAAACTTAGATTAGCTGTATAATTTATTTATTGCAACGACTTACTTGAAATAAATCTTCAATGTCTTCAGGGCGTTTTATTTCGCTTTTAAATTCAACGTTACCCAATCCAACCCACCAGTCGTAGAACTCCTTGGAAATCTGGTCAGCATAAGAATGCCATTGTAACATATTCATATATTTAATTTATCTAGTTATAGGCTTGCCATCTATTGCATGGGATCTAAATTAATTGGGGAAAAGTGGGTGTCTCTCGTATTGGGGAAAACCTCTGTCGTAATTTAAGAACTTTTATTTTAATTTTAGGCAAAAGTCATACAAAAATGATGAGATTGCACTTAAGTCGAAAGTCTTTGGTAAAGAAGAATTATTATTTATTGGATATTTGAAAACTATAAATATCAGAGTACTTATAACAAAGAAAAATAGGTTGAATAAATAGTTAAAAAATGTCAAACATACGAGATATGATATAGGAAGATATTTTTTCGGAAATTTGTCTAACCCATTTTCTTCAGAAACCAATTTAAAGATACTTATTTAAAAAAACACCTGTTTAGTCATTATCTCGGCTCTCTTGCTGAATTCATCAGACGCTGATACCTCTAAGGATTTTTGCTTATATTTAGATTTCCACTTGATCATGTCTGTTTCTGATTTGTTACAATACAGCATATCAAAATGTGGATTCTTCACGTGTCGTGTCGTGCGTCTGCGTCTGAAAGATAAGAACTTGATATAACTATTATAGTTCTCAGTGCTTTGTCACAACCCTGGGCTTAGCTACGAGCTTTCGCATATGGATTAAATATTGGCGAAACCGTAGCAAATGTCACAGCCATTTGCTCAGTGCGAACACAAATGATTGCAGGAATAACTTGAATAAATAGTTTCGGATATTTCTAAAACTAGGATTGGGTTTAATAAGTTTTGATTTCATATTGTTTGTGCCTAATTTTATCGCCCTCCTCTTATCCCATCCTATTTGGGGTCGGCGCAGTATGTCCTCTTTTTCCATTCCCTTCTGTCACTCGTCATCTCCTCATTCACATCCATCACTGTTAAGACCTCTTTTTAGTTTATACTTTTTCTGTCACCGTGAATGATTTTTGTTGTCAATATATAGATTTTACACGTTTGAAATTAGCTGTTTTTTATTCCCTCAAGAGATTTTAGATTTATTATTTACAAATAGTGGCGACCGTGACATTTTTTTTAGATATTTTGTGTGCAATAATGGAGGGCTTGAAGAAACAACGCACTGTATTGCGCCGATTGTATACAGAAAGCGAGAAAAAGTTACGTCGGGCAATAGAGGATAAAAGCGACACGGTGAGTGCCGCTTACGGCGTTTGCAAAGAGAGGGCCGAAGCCTTAGCTAGGATTGATGAGCAAGTTACGAGTCAATGGTTTCTGGAGGCGTCTGCTTCCGAGGATGAAATTTGTGCGGACCTTCAGACCGGCGATGTATATAAGCTTTCTTGGCTAGAGGTATGTTCATTATTTGAAAAGACACACATAGTACCTGCTTCATCTCTTGAGGGAGATACTATTCGATCAAACGTAACGTTAGACCAGCATCGTCGTTTTCAACTGCCACGGATAGAGTTGAGGAAATTTGATGGGAGTGTGAAGAATTGGATCTCATTTTGGGGTCAATTTGAAAAAATTCACAAAGACACCAGTATTGACGCTGTAGATAAATTTCAATACTTGATTCAAGCGACCATCGAAAACTCTAAGGCTAGGGCGCTGGTTGAGAGCTATCCGCCTTCTGCCGAAAACTATATGAAGGCTGTGACAGAGCTCAAAGAAAGGTTTGCGAGAGATGACTTGCTAATTGAGTATTATATTAGAAGTCTTTTACACCTTGTCCTATCTAACAGAGATGGGTGTGCATCGCTGCGAGAATTATATGACAAGCTCTCTACGCAACTGCAAGCGCTGGAATCGTTGAAGGTGACTAAGGACAAGTATGCGGCTATGCTACTACCAATGGTTGAATCGGCGGTACCTTCCAACGTGTTGAAAGCATGGGAGAGGTCAAAGCACGACAAGAATGGGGGCCAGGATTTGCTGACAGACCTTTTAGGATTTTTGAAGCGGGAGGTAGAGAGTGAGGAGCGCATTATGGCATCCCGCGACAGTTTTGAGGATCTTGGCGCGGCTAGTTCAGGTGTGGTGCATACGCGAGAGTCTACGGCAGCCTGCATTCTAACGCACGAGGAGGAAAACAAGAAGAAAGAAGGGGAGAAGTCGTGCGTATGGTGTGGTAAAACTATGCACAGCAGCCTTGAGTGTTATAAGCCATCTCGTATGTCGATAGATGAGAGAAGAGATGTATTGAAAAAGAAGAATTGTTGTTTTATATGTCTAAAAGTAGGTCATAGTTCTAAGAGGTGCCGAAACTTCCCTAAGTGTCTAATATGCGGGAAGCGTCATGTAGTATTACTATGTCCCTCTTTGGAGAACCAGAAGGGCAACAAAGATGTAAATACATTGTTGTGTGCTAGAGGAGTTACTACTGTATTGCAAACTGTATTAGTAACGGTTAATGTATGGCGGTAAGAATATTATTACAAGAGCATTGTTTGACAGCGGTTCTCAAAGGTCATATGTTAGACAGGATATTGCTTCGCAGTTAGGTATGCGACCGTCTAATCTTGAAAACGTTAGTCAATGCTTGTTTGGTGGTATCCAATCACGTAGTAATGTATATAGTAATTATATGTTTACCATTCAAAGTTTAGATGGTAAGTTTCAGTTGGATATCACTGCTTTAGGGCAAAAGCGAATTAGTGGCCTGTTACCGCGTTTAAGTTCGGTAAACGCGGAAGTATTACAAAAATTAAGTTCTTTGAGCATTAAGATTTCGGATGTAGGTGACGAGCCGACCGATGTAGGTTTGCTTATAGGTGCAGATATATCAGGTTATTTGCTTACTGGAGATGTTGTAAATATAGGTGGTAATTTAGTAGCGATTGGAACTAGGTTAGGCTGGTGTTTGCAAGGTTCTTTACTGACTAACACTTATGCAATGACTCACACTTATGTGACGAATTTTTCTATGACTGATTTATGGGACTTGGAGACATTAGGCATACGTGATCCTGCTGAGACCAAATCTGTCGATGTTCGCATTAATGAAGTGGTGCAATTTTTTAGAGACACTGTGGATCGTGGGGACGACGGGCGCTATTCTGTGTGTTTGCCTTGGAAGGAGGGGTTTCCGGTGATGCTGACGGAGAGCAACGAGGCGCTTTCTTATAAGAGGTTGCAGTCCACAACAAAGAGGTTAGGTGCTATAGGATATTTAGATCAGTATAATAGTGTGTTTAAGGATTGGGAAGCAGAAGGTGTTATAGAAAGAGTAGCAACCAACGAGGGTGGTTTCTATCTTCCACATCATGCTGTTATAAGGTTATCCAGTTCTTCGACGCCTGTCAGACCGGTGTTTGATGCATCCGCCAAGAATGTACATGGTGTATCTTTAAATTCTTGTTTAGAAAAGGGTGCTAATTTTATAGAGTCTATTCCAAAGTTATTAATATATTTTCGCTTGGGCTCTATTGGATTAATCTCGGACATTCGCAGGGCATTTCTCCAAATATCGATAGCACAAAAGGATAGGAATTATTTGAAATTTTTATGGTGGGACAATGTGCAAGACTGTAAGAGTTTAGTTACTTTTCGTCACAGACGTGTAGTATTCGGCGTTACGTGCAGCCCATTTCTACTGGCAGCTACCATCAATCATCACCTGGATAGTGTTACTGACGAACGGAAATATATTGCACAGAGGTTGAAGTCGTCATTCTATGTTGACAATTGTGTACATAGCGTAGACTCAGAGGCAGAGCGTAATGAATTTGTCGAAGTGGCTTCGAAGTTGATGAGAGAGGCTCAGTTTGACCTTCGGGGATGGGTTTATGGACCATGTCAAATAGAGAGCACACAGTCAGTTTTAGGTAAACCTACCTAAAACTGACTGTGTGCTCTACTGTGGAATAATAAAGAGGATTTTTTGTGTATTGTTCCCGACTCAATTAGTGCAGATGGTAAGGCGGTTACTAAACGAGTATTACTTTCTGTGGCCCAACAAATTTTTGATCCGATCGGTTATACAAGTCCAAGCACAATTATTCCTAAGATTTTGTTGCAAAAATGTTGGACACTTAAGTTAGACTGGGATGATAAGTTGCCGGACGAGATCGTTTCTGAATTTTCAACCTGGTTTCGTCAACTTCCCGTTTTAAGCCAAATTCATATTCCACGGAGATTGACGAATTTCCCTATAAAAGAATGTCAGGTGTCAATTCATACATTTTGCGATGCGTGTAAATACTCCTATGCCGCTTGTGTGTTTTTGAGGTCGGAGTATGATGGTCAAGTTTGTGTTCGTTTGATAAATGCCAAGTCAAGAGTTGCGCCAGTCAAAGAAATAACTATCCCTAGGTTAGAGCTCATTGCATCAGTTATAGGTGTCAGACTTTATCGTGAGGCAGTAAATGCATTAGAGTTTAGTAATTTTGATTCTTATTTTTGGACCGACTCGTCAGTTGCGCTCGCATGGATTAAGCGAGATAAAAAATGGCCTGTTTTTGTTAGAAATCGGGTTAAGGAGATTCGTAGTCATTCGGATAGGAGTCAATGGTATCACATAGCAGGTGTTGATAACCCGGCTGATTTACCTTCCCGAGGCTGTTTCCCAGAAAAGTTAATGACTTCCACTTGGTGGACTGGGCCCAAATGGTTATATAGTAATCCTGCTTGTTGGCCTAAGTCAGATGTTACATTAGAAGAGAAAGGCAGCATATTGGAAGGTAATGTTAATACTGTACATATAGTGGATAATGAATGTTTTAGTGATAATTTTCTCTATTTTAGTAAATATTCAAAAATAGTTAGATGTGTAGGATGGTTACTTAGATTTTTCCACAATTGTAGGTTTCGTAATAAGGTTTGCTGTGCTAGGGAATTGTCATATGACGAATATATTGCAGCTGAGAAAGTGTTATTACGGTTAATTCAATCTGAGCATTATGCGTCCTCAGATACTCCTGCATCCGGCCTAGAGACTGTAGTATTGGAGGATGGCTTAATTCATGTTAAGACACGTTTACTGTTGGGTGATCAATCAGATAGTTTTAAATATCCTATATTGATTCCGGGTAACCACACCATAATTCAGAGATTAATTTACCAGAAACATTTTTCGTTACAACATGGAGGTGTTACAATAGTTATTAGTAAACTTAGAGAATTTTATTGGTTAACTAGAGCTCGGCGTAGTGTAAGGAAAGTTATATCTACCTGTAGTATTTGCAAGAGGTTCACCAGTAAGCCAGGGCAAGCCCCGGAGGCACCGTTACCAGAAAATAGAATAAATATGGGTAAGGTTTTTGAGGTCATAGGAGTAGACTTAGCCGGCCCTCTATATCTGAAGACTGGGCAGAAATGCTGGGTTGTATTGTTTACATGTGCGGTGTTTAGGGCAGTACATCTCGAGCTAACAATGAGTTTGTCTACAGATTGTTTTTTAATGGCTTTTAGACGGTTTATAGCCAGAAGAGGTAGAGTTCGCGTAGTTTATTCCGACAATGGAACTAACTTTGTTGGGGCGAATAATTTGTTTAAAAATTTAAATTGGGACTATATTAGAGGTCAGCTTAATTTAGAAAAGATTGAGTGGCGATTTAACGTCCCTAGTGCACCTTGGTGGGGAGGGTTCTGGGAGAGATTGATAAGATGTCTTAAAGATTTACTACGGAGGGTATTAGGCAGAGCATCCTTATCCTACGTTGAGTTAGAGACAGTTCTTTATGATTGTGAGGCTACCTTAAATAGCCGACCACTCACTTATATATCGGATAACGACTCCTTAAGTCCACTTACGCCAATGCATTTTTTGCACGATTTACCATCTAATGCTGTTCATGATTTTGATAAGATTGATAGTAATACTTTGAATTTGCGTCTAAATTATTTACAGAACTTGAGGAGTAATTTACGAGAGCGTTTTCGGAAAGAATATTTGGGCTTATTGATACATAGGAGAACAGGTTCTCGTAGTAATACAGTACTGAAGGAAGGTGATATTGTATTAGTCGAAAGTGAAGGCAAACGACAATTTTGGCCTATAGGGAAAATAGTTAAAATGATACAGGGTGCTGATAAAGTATCGAGGGCGGCTATAGTTAGGACCAGTAGTGGTAGTATCACCAGGCCGATTCAGAAGCTATACTCTTTGGAACTTAGTCGGGCTGATGATTATGTAACTCGATTTGGCCGAATTGTCAGAGCCCCTGAGCGTGGTAACGTGTCATAGTTGATTTATGTTACTTATAGGATTATGTGTTTATGTTGTAATATCCTTAATGTTTTTTATTTGCGGTCGGAGGATGTTAAGACCTCTTTTTAGTTTATACTTTTTCTGTCACCGTGAATGATTTTTGTTGTCAATATATAGATTTTACACGTTTGAAATTAGCTGTTTTTTATTCCCTCAAGAGATTTTAGATTTATTATTTACAATCACCTTCATATCATACCTCACACAATCCACCCATCTTTTCAGTGGTCTTCCTCTACTTCGACAACCATTAACATTCATGTCCATAACTTTCTTATTCACATTCATGGCATCACGTCTCATAACATGTCCATACCAAGCTAAACGGCTCCCTTTCATCTTCTCTGTTACTGGCGCCACTTTCAGACTCCCTCTTTCGTACTCATTCCGTATTTTGTCCATTTTTGTCACTACGCACATCCATCTCAACATTCTCATCTCTGCCGCATGCAATTTTCTTTCATCCGTCTTTTTCACAGCCCAACATTCCGATCCATACATAACGACAGGTCTTATAACAGACTTGTAGATCTTTTTGCTTTTAGTTTTAGTGGCATTCTTGGGTCGCATGTAGTTGCTGTGACCTGTCGCCATTTCATCCAACCTAGATTAATGGGTATTGGACCAGAGTCACCACCAAAATCACAGAACATAAATTCTGTTTTGGTCCGGCTCGCTCTAAGTCCAACACACTCTATCCTTAGTAGCCATTCTTCCATTCTGTTCTGGATCTCTAGGCCATTCTCCGCTACCAGCATAATGTCATCCACAAAAAGCAAGCACCAAGGAGCCTCCTCTTGTATATCCGACGTCAGGGCATCCAATATTAACAAGAAGAGGCGAAGGCCTTTTTGGCTTTTTTCTTACATTCATCATACTCCGACTTCTTCATTTCTTTCATGCTAACATTCCTATCATCAATACTCTGCCATTCTTTGAATTTATCATTTTTATCTTTCAAAGCCTTCCTAACTTCTTCCGACCACCACCACGTTTCTCTCTCGATCACACCTTTCCCTTTTGTCACCCCCAGAACATCTTTCGCAACGTTTCTGATACACTCTGCCATCTCATCCCAACATTCATTTACCGTTCCCTCATACATATCTCCCATTTCAATAATTTTACTCTCTACACGTTTCTTAAATTAATTTTCACCGTCATCCTTCTCTAGCATTTGCCATTTTATTATTGCTTGATTTGTTGTAGTAATATTTAACGTCAATTTAAAAAACACATGGCTGTAAAGAAAAACCTCTGAAAAAAAAACAAATATCTATAACATTGTTATTTTATATAAATGGGAATTAATATTGTATTGTTATAATTTGCTCTATTAATGGAGTGCTTGTGACTGACCCTTTTTTATTTAAGCCCAGTGTGGCAAGCCCACAAAATGTATACAATACGGCCAGTTTTCCAAGAACGAATTTGTCTATTAAACAAAATAAATGATTATAAGTACTAACAGCTTCACATCACGGCTTGTAGCATGCACACGCATATCGTCACCGGTGGAAGCCGATACTTCAGTGTGTGGTGATTCTACGTCAGACTTAGACTTCCCAAACTTGCTTGATATATTACTTTTTTGAATCGACCTTGTCATGCCAATCTTTGATAGTGACTTTGGTGGTATCGCTCGTGATATAGACTTTGATACAACAAATGATTTCGACCGTGCCACCGACCTCGAATGGGAACCTTGCAAAAACATCATAACCCTGGTCACTGATACGAGTATCTGTAAGAGCGCTTACGCACTACATCCGATCCAAATCCGATCCGAATCCGTCAAAAAATTATTGGTCTAGAAAACTCGGACAGAGATCGGATGCAGTGCGTAAGCAACCATAGAAATAGTTTTACGGCTACAACGGACCGTCAAATCTCGGATTCGGATTGGATGTAGTGCGCAAGCGCCCTAAGCGCTCTAAGTGCCGTGCTCTTATACCCGGCATCCAATCCTCACCGACTCGCCTCGTGCTGTTATATGGACTTGTATTGACGTGCCGTGTGGTGACGACAGAGCAGAATACAATGTTACCACCCCAAATCTCTCCGTGTGGGTATCCAACAAGGCGACTAAGGGTTAAAACAGTAATGAGCAATGGGCAGCAGCGTTCCTCTTATACCAACTAGCAATGTACTCTGGCTCGCCACCTATTACATGGTATCTAACATAGTGGACTCACATACATACATAAATCAAGCCTATATTCCCGTAGGAGTAGGCAGAGGGAAATTAACACCCACATTTCGCCAATCAGGTTAGGTCCCATGTAATAATTGCCATTCGGGCACGGAAACCCCAGTACATTGCTAGGTGGCCAAAGAGGAAGGTTGCTAGTTGTCTTAACCCTTACTTATTCGCCCTGTGACACCCGCGAGAGAGATGGGGGAGGTGACTTTTATATTAGGCTCTGCCGTCACCACCACGTAGTTGAAGCACTCAAGTAAATATTAAATTAGAAAATTATTTGAGGAATTAATATAGTAATATGTATTAGGAAGTGCTAAAAAAATCCCATAATATTTAAATAATCTACAAAAATCATAAAATTGACCGAAAAATTACAAATAATTTGTACCACCATAATTTGTAACCTCGTTGCTGTTTTATGCATGACATTCATTGACCTTCATTGGGGAGTTAAATAAGGTTGTTTTATATAACGTTATACCATTCCTAGGCGAGATAGGCAGTGGTACATCCACTGCCTATTTCAGTTTAGTTTAAGTTATTATAACGTCATGTTGCGCAAGAATTTCCTTAGTTATGAAAAACAAAAAAATCACACTCTTCATGTAAGATAATCATGTGTGTTGTCTGACAACACCAGTAATTAGTCTTATTACTTTTTACTTAGTCATTAGATAACTTTTTGAATCTGTGATTAATTTAGAACAATAGTACTGTCTTTATAAAAATTTGGTTGTCTTTTTCGAAATATATGGAATGTTCTAACGAATAAAATAAAACAAATAATCCCAAAACACTTTGGACGATTATTTCCACTAACATTATTTACACTAAAAATATGTAATAACAAGAAATAATAAATAATGCAAATAGGTAATAAAAAAGAATGCAGGAGCGTGGCAGACAAACGGGCACGGCTTCTCCAATCCCGGAAGCCTGCAGCAGTCTGAAAAGACTAAATTTTTGGGATAATCTGGGACGGTTGGAGTAGGATTATATAAGGAGACACTTAAGGGCTAAGTGCGGAAAAGGCCCAGCTAAACTAAACTTAACGTCAAAAGTTTCAGTTGCAACAATATGCTTACTTCTTTTAATCGCATCTGAACTCTCTGCGGCAATGGATGACGTACTCCTCCATACTTCTGATTGCTCCTCCTGTAGAGCCTCGTCCTCAGTCAGCTCAAAGTCGCTCATAGAATACGTTGGCTGAACGTGAGTCTGTATGGAAAAATTACAATGTCCATTAGTCTCGGACACCAAAAAGAGGTATTTTCATTGTCATCATCATCACCTTTAATGTCCCCACTGCTGGGGTACGGGACTTCCCTATGGATAGAAGAATAAAGGGAGATTGAGCCACCACAAGATGCCCCGGATGTATCTGCAGTCGTTAATACCCACCAACCCGCACTGGGCCAGCGTGGTGAGTAATAGCCCAATCTTCCTATATTCTTATATATAGGCCCGTGCCCCAGCAGTGGGGACATTAAAAATGGCTGGTGATTAGTACTTAATGTAATTTTTAAAAATTTAAATCTTGACCATAGACCCGGCAAGAATAGCGACTAGTTTTGAATTGTAATTATTTTGTATTAGGTAATCATTAACGTTAATTAACGTCTCAGAGTGCGGCAGTAGCTTGCGGAACGTGGGTGTTAATTCACCTATGCATACCCTATGCATGTATTCGGGGATATACAGGCGTGATTTAATTATGTCGTCCACCTCGTAGATAAGATTTAAAATTGTTCCAGCCCTCAATGTCTGAAACAAAGGCTATGGGAGTAGATAAGTAGATATCGTGATAGAACAATCTATACTAATATTTTAAAGCTGAACAGTTTGTTTGTTTGTATGGTTAAACGCGCTTATCTCAAATTGAAAAAATATTTTTGTGTTGGATAGTCCGACATTTGGATAAATCAGTGATGAGGAATGGGCAGCAGCGTTCCTCTTGTACCACCTAGCAATAGCAATGTACTGCGACTTTTGTGCCCGATAAATGGCAATAGGCTCGCCACCTATTACATGGGACCTAACATAACTGGCGAAACGTGGGTGCTAGTTCACCTCTGCCTACCCCTTCGGGGATATAGGCGTGATTTATGTATGTATGTATGTACATTTACGCGAGCGAAGCCGCGGGCGTCCACTAGTAATAAATAACGCGCCTTTGGCTGCACTATGGGGATGTATCAGTCACGTGTACAGGGGCTGCCCCAATACAAATTTTAGAGTATGGGTTGCACCGGTTGCAAAGAGGATTAGCCCCCCTGATGCCGACACAATCGCTTCCTCTGGGAGTTGTCTCGCCCGCTCGATACTACGCAAACTATAACAGATTTTTTAATGTGTCCACAAGAATAAAACCCCACCATTTTTCCAATTATAATTGAAAAAAAAAAATGTTTTAATTTAAAAAATAAGTATTTTTAAAGAAAATGCTATGCAGTTTTTGACACACTTTATAAAATATTATAAATCTTTTATTTTCGTGCCTGAATTAAAAGCTATACTTTATTATTCAAAACCTATGCTTTCAAAAGTTCTTCCAGAAGATCTTTACATGAAAGTCTGCAATACACTAAACGTTCCTATTGTTTGCTGTAGCCGTGATGGTGCAACAACATACTAAGGTTGTTGCACATTCAATATAAACTTTCCTTGTATAATTAGATGTGGCAGAGTTAATACTTTTATTTCGTTCTTCTAAAACCTTTGCTTTATCAATTACTATGTAATAACTAAGAATATATTGGTAAGGAAAGGAAAAATATTCTTTTAACATCGATAGAAAACTGTAATTTTAAGACTCACATTTTGCAAGCCATTTAGGCTAATTCAATTTGTGATATTAGTACTTATTAAACTAGATTACAGACGCACGCTAATAATCAAAGGTCTTCTTTGAGGCAATCAATATTTAAACATCCATGTTAATAATATGTCAGGCAATGCTTGATGTCGGTAATTTCAGATGGCATTCCTTGCATGCCGTGTGGTGACAGCAGAGCAAAATACAATTGTCTCCCATGGATGTCGTACAAGGCGAATAGGGGTAAAGACAGCAATGAGTAATGGGCAGCACTATTTCTCTTATACCCCCTAGCAATATGCTACGATTTTGTGTGCCCGATAGATGGCAATGGGCTCGGCTATAACATGGGACCAAACTTAACTGGCGAAAAGTGGGTGTTTGATTTACCTCTGGGGTAGGCCCCTTCGTGGATATAGGCGTGATTTATGTATGTATGTATTCCCTGCGTTTTCCGAATGACTTAAAAAGCGTCTCTGCTCGAATTACTCCACTCTACCTCACCTGTGAAGCTGCAAAAGCTTGGTAATATTGTTCTGATGGTACAATTGACGTATTATCCGACTTCGGTTCATACTTTGTGGCTTCCAGAGGCAGATTGAAAACCTTGGCGATCCTTTGAAAATTTACCGGGCCTACTAATTCACGGACTGTGTCGCAGTTCGATTCCCAAAACTATAAATAAAATAAAAGCAAATGCGCTGTTAAATAACAACGGGTCAGTGTTGAATTTAATACTAGGTACGACATGGTTAAATCTTTTTTCTATGTTTACCTGTTCATCTTTGTAAGACAATTCCAAGTCTCGGATAACTTTTTTCC
The DNA here is from genome assembly GCA_963931975.1 of Cataclysta lemnata. Taxonomy (NCBI): domain Eukaryota; kingdom Metazoa; phylum Arthropoda; class Insecta; order Lepidoptera; family Crambidae; genus Cataclysta; species Cataclysta lemnata. The sequence goes on along the minus strand of OZ008345.1, from coordinate 10,826,547 downwards.
AGTGCTGTTTAACTGATGCCTCGTTTTGCTCGTAACGAGAGGGGGTAATGACCCGAATATTCTTAGGCTTGTCCCAACTTTTAATGAGTGGCCGTTTTCCACAGGGCATGATAATAAAATAATATATTTTTATGAAGCGACAACTAGAAGTAACTATACGAAAAAGATTTCTGTCAAAACGCTTCTTTGACATTTACTTAAATGTTATTGCAGGTAAAAAAAATGTGTATATAAGTAGGTAAATCTTCTAAAATTACAATGAATGAAACATTTTCTCCAATTTCAAATTCCCAATAACACCGAAAGGTTTATCATTCTATTAATATAGCCTTCAATCAACGAGTTCTAAATTGTGTAAGAAAAGTTTCATCATTTTCTAAATTTCAGAAAATGTGTGAAGTTAATTGTTGCTAAAGTCGGCGCCATCTATGAAATCAATTGCGTACTAGTATACTCACCTTCATTGCTAAAAGCATTCCGGATACCGCTTTGTGTTTCCCAGTAGGTATCTATTTGATTTTCGTATTGTTCCATAGATGTCACTGCTATGCTTTTCAAATAGGTAGGTAGGTAGGTATACAAATGTTATATAGATGTCACTACTAGTAACATATATTTTCTTCGCTGAATATCTTACTATGTAGTACCTAGGTAGGTAGTAGGTAGTGTAGGTACCTACCTACCTAATAGATGAATAAAATCTATGGATACCTTGGTACATTAAGAAGCTTCTTCTTCTCCCTGCTCGTGCTTCGGAACGCAGGTTGAGCTGTTGGTCCCGGCTGCAACTGCAGTCGTGGATTTTAGTGCCTTAGCAATGGGGACATGACACTATTAAGATGAGGAATGTAGATCGAAATCCGAAACTCGTATTAAAACTACCTATCAGACTACAGAAAAGGAAATTTCCTTCTTATGATAACAACAATATTTTGTGTTTAAAATTGTACTGATAGCAGCAGAATAGGTACCTAGTCAATTTTACTATCACAATAACTTGGCTGAATTATAAAATAACTTTAATATGAAAATCCATAAATGCAGTCCGTTAAGAAAGAATAACAAATACCTAACAAGAACCATTAAAAATAAATTAAAAACAGGTTTTTCCTCATAATTTATTGAACACATGGTGTGGTGTTTTATTAATAATAACATATAAAAATAATATTTACTATTTAAGTAGCATAAAATCTATATTTAGTCCTTTGGTTGATAACGATCTCAAAAAATATCTTAATGTCAACATTTAATAATTGTTCAGATAGGTTTCCCTAATCTTTCTGCATCCTCAAACGTGTCAGGAACCTTCAAGCCTAAAGTTTCAGGTTGCGTTAAAACTAATAGAGCGGAAATGACAGCCATGGTTCCGAACATGACTGACGGTATTCCACTCCAATAAACCATAAGAGGTGGTGTCAGAGGTGACACTACAGACCCTATACGTCCCATCATCGAAGAGAAGGCCAAAAAGGAGTGCCGATGCCTCGTTGGATACAACTCTGCGGTATACAAATAAACTGAGGTCATAACTAATCCTATGAAATATTTACCAGCCAAGAATAAAAATAACGACAGCCCATAAAGGCTTTTAGGTGTAAAAGCGAATCCTATACAACAAAGGCTACACGCCATGTAACCTGTAAACAGAGTTGTTTTGCGACCAATCCTATCTAAAATTAAAACAGCGGTCCAAAATCCAGGAATCTCTATTGCCGCAGTTGCTATATAGTTTAAATACATGCTACCTGATAAACTCACAGAGTTGATAGATAAGCCATAGTAAATAAATGTTGTCGTTATCCATAAAACAGGTGTCGTACAACACCTACGTAGCATGACTGACGATTTCATTACCTTGAAGAAAAGGTTTTCGTTGCTCTTGCTTTTAGTTTTACTAGCGTTTAGTTGTTCAGGTATGGCAGTAAGTAAGAAATTCATAGTTTTGTCTGAAATACATTTACCGTTAAGTCTAGCTGCACGCTCCAATGTCACTTTAGCTTGCTCTGTCTTATTCTTACTAAGCAGCCATCTAGGGCTTTCAGTAACAATCCATCTATATGATACAAGTAGAAAAATAGGTGTGAACAAAACTAAACTTAGATGGCGCCATTCGTGAACAAGTGATGCCAAAATGCCCAAAATAACTTGGCCCACAGCAAACATAGAAGACATTGATGCGCTTGTGATTACGCGATATTTGGGCCCGACTAGTTCTGTTGCTAATATGTAAGCGGCACTAAATGAACCGCCTCCGATAGCAGTTTGCATGAATTGCAAAGCTGCATACATTGCGTAATTAACGGAAAAGGATCTAATGAATCCCACAAGGGCAATATTGAAGCAGAAGAATGCAATAGAGACTCGACGGCCGAAATGATCAGAAATGTAGCCGGCTAGTGGAAGGGCAATCATTGCACCCATGCTGTTGAGAGTGCCAGCAAGAGCTCTTAACCACTCTTCACACTCCAAATTAAAATCGTATACTATAGAATTTGTTCTTTCGTAAACATAGTTTTCACACGGCACTGTCCTATTTCGATCGAACCACATCACAGAGCACTGTTCTTCTGATATAACTGAAGTAATGTTCACCACTGGAGCGAATCTGTTGCATTCATCAAACCCTGAAGACGTGGACGGTACAGCATCGTATATCCAACTCGGTGCTAATACAGGTGAGTCTCCATCACATTCTGGTATTGCACATCGATGTGGTAGTCTTGACGCCGAAAATATATACTCTCCTGCCATGAAACCTGAGATAGCTGTCGGCACTGCCAGGAGTAACAAGTTAATTAATTGGTACTTTCCAAGAACTCCTATCTCTGTGTACAGCACGCTTTCAAAATCCATTTTTGAACCACCTTCGTTCGTTTGAACCGACATGTTTTATTTTACATTTATACAGTTTTTAATTTGAGGTTACAACGCTGAGTTTCTCAGAGCACCGTGTTTCTGCCTATAATTGGTAAACGAGTAGCTAGAATTGAAGACAAATATGTACGTTTCTCTTAGATTTTCTTATCTTTTATTGCATATTGTCTGCTGATAGTGTTTCAAGATTTCCCTCTGCCTACCTCGTCACGTATATATTGAGTGATAATTATATTCAAATTCAAATACTTTATTGCTATTTGTTAATTGAGCGTTTATATTAACACCCACATTTCGATACCTGTGTAGATTTCATGTAATAGGAAAACATATACCTACGTATATTTTTATTATTTTAATAGGCTCGTATTGCCATCTATCGGGTAAGTAAATCGCAGTATATTGCTAGGTGGTATAACGAGAACGCTGCTAGCCAATCATCATCATGTTTAAGTCACCTTGTTCTGCGGGAGAGATTAGGGGTGATGACAATTTTATTTTGCTCAGCCGTCAGCACACGATAATTGGCATTAAAATAATAAAAATATACATATAGGTATATGTTTTACTTGCTAGTAATTCTTGAATATAAATTCGTAACATGGTAGTCGGAAGTACACATATAGAATTATCAGTTTTGTATCCACATGTGATTAGATAGAGATATATGTTATTATAATAGATAAAAATATTGATTATCTAGAAGTATATCGTAACATATGTTAGGAATGTAAAATTAGATATCTATGGTAATATTATGCAGTAGTGTAAGTCTCTGTACACCAATCAATTACCAAGACGTAACGTTAAGGAACACATGATGGATATGTTTTGATTACTTACTATTATCTTGATTAAATAATAATTGTACGGTACCTGTACAAAGTCCTATATCATAAAGCCTATATGGCTATATCATGTCGTGTTTCGGTGGTCATGTTAGCCGGCAGTTGAGGGAATTATAATAATTTGACAAAATATTGATGGAATAGAGATATGTAATAAAGAAGAAAGAAAAATTTTTGGAAAGTTTTTATTGTCTATCACACTTAGATGCGTCTTTGGCCTGATCACACACTTAATAATATAAATTATAAAAATAAAATAAATTAGAAAAATAAAACTTCGAACAAACGAAATAAAAAAATCGCGAATTTTATTACAACTGTTCATTTCCCACCGTGTCTCTTGACAATTATTCCCATCGTGTCTCCTGATAATTATGATTGATCATAACAATTTTTGTCGTATTTAAACATTAATCAGTGCTAGCTAGTTCTGATAACCGTCTGCGGAGTTGGTCTATTGGTGCTGATGCTTCGTGCGGCGATGCAAGAGGTGAAGCACCATGGGCTTCAAACGTGAGTCGAGCTTCTAGTACTGCCGGGTCAAACATCCCAAGGCTGCTCAGGTATGGAGCCCGTCTGTACTCTGGATGATCAATCATCCAGCGACAATATTCTTTCACGCTACTGTAATCAGTCATGGAAACAATCATTATTTGTATATGTCGGAGTGTCAATGAAAACGCAGTGTTAAATACTCTTTGGACATCAGAACTGGGATAATTTTCATTCTCCGACATATATATTACCGGAAATGTATGATATCCTGGAATTGTATACAACAACTCCTAGGAAATCTATACATGTTCTAGATAGCAATTGGAAATGTAAATCATATAATGCATCAATGGGTATGCGAGGATAGCAATGGAAATGTGTCTAATATAATTTATTTCATACATTTCCGGGCGATTTTTCATTGGATGGGTGACCAAATATATAAATCATCTCGAGTTTCTATTTTAGGAAGGTATTTTAAACCGTTGGTCCCGGCTGCATTTGTCGATAATACCCACTAATGGGCCAGCCTGGTGGGTTATGGCCCGTTTTTTCTATATTCCGCCATCCACATGAAAGTCATGTGCCACATCAGTGGGAACATTAAAGGGTGTTGTTGTTGATGATGACATACATGAATAAAACAAAACTATGACAGAAATTTTTCTAATGGTTATTTATGCCTTGATGCGGAATTTGAACAACTGCAGAACCTAGCTGATTCCCTAGTCGAAGAAATTCTAATCCCGCTCCAAGGCAATAGTTTTCGTATTATTTTCTGACTCGTCTTATTCTAACGTATTATATTATTTTGATTCAGTATCTTTTTTACAAAAGTAGTTTTGTTTAGCATATAAAATATTTTTAGTATCTCATCTAATATTACCGCAAATTGGTGATTCCTTCCCAGACTGTTTTGAGCGTGACCAAGTCCTTGGGTACGTGCCGCGAGGATCTCCATTGGGTATTGGTGTCATTTTTGGGTGTTTGCCACCGGTGGCGTACAGGGAGACCAAAGCCAAATGCCGTCAAGCTGTCTGGTCGACGCTCGGCGACGATGTCCCGCGAAATTTCTCTCTCCAAAGCCGAGTTTCTAGATTTCTGTTTCAAAACATAATAAAGAACTTTGAGTGATAAATTGATTTTTTTATGTGTTTTTTTATACTAGACAGGGAAGCTCTTGCCCTTCATCTCACCTGATGATAAGTGATGATGAGGGTCGAAGATGGAATCGAGATTCACCTGGAACCCTCAACTACAGAGAGGCTGGCTATCTTATCACTATTGCCGAAACACAATAATACTGTCAACCTATTCAAACGCATGGTATACAAATTTCAACTTTTGACAGATTCTCTTACATTTGACACGACGGTCGTTATGGTGTTTTCTCTGTAATACGTCAGTTTTATACATTTGTATTCTATGCGTTCGAATAGATTGGCAACTTGGCAAGGACCCCTGGATTGATGATTATTTTATTAATGAACTTCAATACACAAAATACGAGTTATATATTACCAGGAATAGACAGCGCGTCCCTGAGGCACTATTTAATAACTACTACTGTGAATAACGTTACTGGTGAATGGCAATAGGCCCCGATTACATGGGGATAAAAATAAGCTTACTTCTGGAAACCCCGTTCCGGTGGCTATTTTTTCTTCGACGCAAGGTATTTCTTTTGGCACCACACGAAGCCCTCTCGCCACGTGGGTGTCGAACTCGATCTAAAAACAGGTCTCTGTGATCTCAAACTGTACAACATTATCATTCATAATTTTTTCTACTTTATTTTAATAATAATATTGAGGTTAAAAATACATTATATTTTATTGTTAATGAACATTCAACCTGTATTCTCTCCCTTTATTCTACCATCTACAAATCAGGTAGAGCACACCGCTGGGAATACTTCCCAGCGGTGTGAATATTAAAAGCGCGGGTGATGACGATGATGATAATGATATATCACGTGAAGAATATCAAAATAATATAAATTTACACTTACTTGGAATAGTTCTTTGATAGCCTTAGGAGTGAACAATTGCGATTGCTGGTCACCGCCCAATTCTTTCATGTATTTGCAAAATTCAGTAGCAATCTGAAATTATTGTTATGGCAGTCTAGAAACAACGGTGTTAAAGGATACAAAATTATTACATTTATTTTAAAACTTTTTTTTCAATAACAGTGTGATACGATAAAATAATGATAATCAAATTTAGCGTGGTAATTCCTTAAAAAAAATTGATTCCATTATATTATAGGTAATATTAAAAAAAATTAGCTAAGTAACGAGATGATGCTCCTTTTGGTATGAGTTTAAATAATCAAAACCTGACATAGTTATTGTTTTTTTTTCAAATTCTTAAATATTTTCGAGGAGTTAAATCAATCGGAAGCTTTTATTTGGTTGGAGAAAAATACTTATAGCACAGTCTGTATTAATTTTAGAAGTTTCACATTATTAATAAACACGGTTTTAGTATAGACTAGTTACTCAGTGTTTTGTCTCTTTTCCTCGCGTTCAAAGTCGTGTTTGTGAGACAAAGACAGAACTCGCAATAGCTATTACTACTAGTTTATTAATAAGACGGTCAGAGTTTAGTTGACGACTTACTCTATCAGTAAGATCGTCGGCTTTCCTGATTAAAGTCTTGTCTTCTTCCCTCTCCGGTTGAAGGTAGTGGGTGGCCCACGTCACCTGTTCCCGCTCAGGCTTACTCAGGAGTTCTTTGTGGATATTGGATGTATCATCTTCATCATCACTAAAATGAAATTGTATTATAAAGCCGTCACTTATCTTACGATACGGTCGATTACGATACGGTACGATACGGTCTTGACAGATTTAGGAAAACCTGCGTGTCGTCAGTTTCTTCTAAAGTTTGTAAAACTTATTGCTTATAGTTTAACACTAGACCCAAACCTCTCCCGTGGGTGTCGTAGAAGGCGACTAAGGATAAATCAGTGATGAGGAATGGGCAGCAGCATTCCTCTTATACCTACCACCTAGCAAAGTACTGCGACTTTTGTGCCCGATAAATGGCAATAGGCTCGCCACCTATTACATGGGACCTAGCCTAATTGGCGAAGCGTGGGTGCTAGTTCACCTCTGCCTACCCCTTCGGGGATATTGGCGTGAATTATGTATGTATGTATGTATGTTAACACTAGAAAGACCGGCATTCGTATGCTACCTAAATACCAGTGTCGTCATTATAACGCTATGACGACCCTAACGTTGATAATATATGAATATAGAAGATATTATTATTATGATTAATACAGAAAAACAACATTTGTTCATTACTAGGTACTATTTAGTTATTGAAATTTTCTTTTCGTGTAACAATGTATGTTATTTCAATTTCTAATTAATACCTTGCTTACAATATTGTATTGTTTAGGTACTTTATTTTCGGGAAACAACTGATCACATTCCCTTATTGGATAAACAGTAACAAAGTCAATCAGGGAAAGCTACATCAAAACAGACACGAATGAAATCATAACGGAAATCCTGATCATTACCTCGCCACGCTATTCCCAATACAGAATAATAGCGAATGGGAGATAGCATATGCCGCGTTACAATAGCAATGGGGAATACCGTCTGAGCTTGGCGTAACTCGTTTTTTTCCTTTGAGATAGCAACACGAACACGCGAGCCGCTTAACCCGTACCGAACTACAAAGTAAAACGTACTAATGTAAATCATACATAAATCACGCCTATATCCCCGAAGGGGTAGGCAGAGGTGAACTAGCACCCACGTTTCGCCAATTATGTCAGGTCCCATGTAATAGGTGGCGAGCCTATTGCCATTTATCGGGCACAAAAGTCGCAGTATATTGTAATTGCTAGGTGGTATAAGAGGAACGCCGCTGCCCATTCTTCATCACTACTTTATCCTTAGTCGCCTTGTACGACACCCACGGGAGAGATTTGGGGTGGTGACAATTGTATTCTACTCTGCCGTCACCACACGGCTTTGCCGTCACCACACGGCTAATGTAAATCATCTAGGAGTAATTTGGCTACTTTTACTTTAGGCATTTAAACTGATGGCTTTTGCAACAGTATTCCATCTATTACATAAGTCATTCCTTGTTGTAGACTCCTTTCGTATACCATAGCGTAACTCGTGTGCTAGTTCTTGAGTGATGTTGTCATTGTCAATCGATTTAATTAAAAAAATATATTTGCAACTGAAAATGCATGTTATTTAATTGGCGACGAGGATTATTAATAAAATGGATCCAGAACAATTTAACAAATTTTTAGAAATACAACAAACGCAACAAAAACAAATTAACGACCTATTAAATATCCTACTACTACAACACAAAAATGCAGTTCCGACAACACCGGAGAATACAGGTACGATATCAACAGAGTCAGCACTAACGAACAGAAAAATTAATATTATTAAGAAATTTGAATGTGAAAAATTTAAACCCGAAACTACAGATGTAGAAAATTTTGTGGAATATTTTGAAACCAAATGCGACATAATAGGAGAACGTTGTACAGAAATTCGTAAAGATTTATTAATTACATGCCTATCACCACAAGTATTCAATGAAATCAAAGTTGCGCTTACTCCCAATTTTCAAGGGGCTACATATGACGATGTCAAAAATAAATTATTGGATTTATTTCGCACTAGAAGAACAAGATTCAAGGCATTGGATGATTTTTGGAACTGTACGAGAGCGGAAAACGAAAGCATGGAACGATACGCCAACCGCTTAAAACATCTGAGTAAACATTGTGGGTATGACGGGCCATTGTTGGAGAGACAGTTACGAGATCGTTTTGCTACGGGATTAAACCACGCGGAACTCCAGATCGATCTCAAGCAAAAATGGCCAGACCTCCAAGAAATACATGAGGGAAAGACGGCAGAGGTATCGTTTGCCCAAATTTTTACCATGGCACAGTCCCGAGAACTTGCGGAGCAAGATAATGCCGCACCTGCTACAAGTGTTCATAAGGTCAACTACACACCTACCACGAAATCGAGAGCTCAAGAGGGCCACTATGAGCAAAAAGGAACTTACAGCGCAGTACGGTTGCTGCAACCTAATTAATGCAAGAGATGCGGTAAACGAGTCAAACATAGCATAGAACGATGTGCAGCCAGGAACCATACTTGTGAAGCATGCAATCAAGAGGGACACTTTGAGAGTTGTTGCATCAAATCAGGAAGAGCATACATAAGTCACAAAAAGCCATACAATAACAAACTGAACAAAATTAACGACACCAAGAATCGTCCTGACTCATCATCAATAGATAGTGACAGCGAATCTGATGAAGATAGTGGGCCAGGTGTCTACAAAATGCAAAATAGAATACGGAAGAGTAAAAGGGTCAACGTTTACATCAATGGACTACCTTGCACAATGGACTGGGACCCAGGGTCAGTATATTCAATCATAAGTGTTCGTTTCTGGAAGGAAATTGGAGCTCCACAATTGAGTAAAGCACCAACACTCCGTGCTTATGGCAATACGAAGTTGAAGCCCAAGGGTCTGGCAGTGGTATCAGTACAAATTGACAGCGAAGAGAAGCTCTTACCTGTAGTTGTTATGGAAAAGGCCACGCCGATGCTTTTCGGCCTGAATTGGAGTGAAGTCTTTAACATGAGATTCCCCGACCAAGTATACTCAGTACAATTCAAACCCAAGACATTAAAAGACCTTTTAGCCTTACATCCAACACTCTTCGACGGCAAACTTGGGAAAGTAAAAAACTACGTCGTCAACATACATATGAAGGCTGGGGCTGAACCTAGACATTTTTACCCACGTCCCATTAAATTCTCCATGAAACGGAATATAGAGGTCGAACTAGAGCGCTTAGTTAACGATAGCATAATTTCAAAGATAGACCCAAATATCACCCCAATAGAATGGACAACACCAACTGTCAATGTCATCAAGCCCAATGGACAAATCAGAATTTGTGGAGACTTTCGTACCACCATAAATCCTGTGTTGATGACACATGCGCACCCTGTGCCCCTATTTGACCAACTGCGCCAGAACCTTTCAAATGGTAATAAATTTTCAAAAATCGATTTAAAGGACGCGTACCTTCAGTTTGAAGTTGCACCGGAGTCCAAAAAGTACCTCACAATCGCAACGCACAAGGGATATTATCAATATAATAGAATGCCGTTTGGTATCTCAACAGCGCCATCGATATTTCAACACTATTTGGAACAACTCTTGGAGGGGATACCAAGCGTAGCGGTCTACTTTGATGACATCGCCGTGACAGGTCGGAACGATATTGAACACCTACAGACACTTGCATTAGTCTTTGACAAGCTGGAACAAGCGGGACTTAAGGTAAATCTGAAAAAATGTTCATTTTTTCAAACAGAAATTGAATACCTAGGTCACACGATAGACAAGAACGGAATACGTCCCACGAAAAGAAAACTAGAAGCAATACTTAAAGCGTTACCACCTACTAACACTAAGGAACTTAGATCTTTTCTCGGATTCATCAACTTTTACGAGAGATTTATTCCACATTTGCACTCTATTTGTGCTACTCTACACACATTAACAGGCAGCAGACAGCGTTGGCGTTGGACCAATGCAGAGCAAATAGCGTTTGAAAGGACCAAAACTGCAATATCAAACGCTCAACCTCTGGTAGCTTTCAGTGACCAGCGGCCATTATACCTTGCTTGCGATGCATCAGAAAAAGGAGTCGGTGCTGTTTTATATCACAAAGACAGAGACGTAATACAACCCATCGCGTTTGCATCACGGAAACTAAGGGCACCAGAGAGGAAGTACTCCGTCATCGATAGAGAAGCGCTAGCAATTTTTTTTAGTATTAATAAATTCGACCAGTATCTCCGGAACATAAGATTTACGTTAGTCACCGATCATAAACCTCTGATTCACCTGCTAGGGACGCAACGAAACTTGCCAAAACTCGTCAATAATCGCTTAGTACGATGGGCATTGCTTATCGGGAGCTACCAATATGACATCACATACACAAAAGGGGGAAATAATTTTCTGGCTGATTTCCTATCACGTATGCCCAGCTCTGAGGAGCAACCTTCAAAAGCCGAAGAAAACGTACATCGTATCGAAGCTCGGCTCAACACCGCTAAAATCATTGATATTGCCTTAACGGAGGATACGATTCGAACGGAAACAAAGAGGGATAACCTATTGAAACAAGTATTACAGCATATTAAAGGTGGCTGGAGAGAACAAACACAATCTAATGACCTTAAGCCTTTCATACGAAAACGCGGGGAACTATCAGAAGAAAGTCGTATCATCATGTGGCAAGGGAGAATTGTTATACCAGAGTCTCTACATGCAATAGTATTAAAATTCTTACACAGAGGCCATCCAGGAACATCAGCAATGAAGGCCCTCGCGAGATTTCACGTATGGTGGCCGTCAATCGATGAAGAGATAGAGGAATACGTGAAACGTTGTCGCAAATGCCAAGAGAACAGGCCTAACAACCCGGAACTGCCAGTGTATTCGTGGTCCATACCGGATAGAGTCTGGGAGAGAATACACTTAGATTTTGCGGGGCCCTTTGAGGGTAAAATGTGGCTTATGTTAGCGGATGCACTGTCAAAGTGGATTGAAGTAAAGCCCATGACGAAAACAACAACAGCACACGTATGCCAAGAATTGAACGATATTTTTACGATTTTCGGCCTGCCTCAGTTCATTATGTCTGATAATGGGCCACAGTTGATTTCGGAACAGTTTCAAAATTTTTGTAAGGAACGAGGCATCATACATATGCGGTCCTCACCGTACCATCCTCGTACGAATGGTTTAGCCGAGAGATTAGTGCGTACGTTTAAGAGCAGGATGTCTTCGAGCGCTAATGAGCCTGATGGCTTAAGGGCTCGGCTAAACAAGTTTTTGTTGTCGTATCGTACGACCCCACCTTCAACAACTGGGAAAACCCCGGCACAACTGATGTTTGGTCGCCAGATTTACACTGTCTTAGACAACATACGTCCTAGTAGTAAACGAGATCTACAGTACAGGCAAATTAAAGCCAACATTGAAGCCGATGTGAAGCCAGGGACCAAAATGTTTAATGCTGGAGAGACGGTATATTGTCGCAACAGAGACAAGTCGGGGTGGAAACCAGCATCTGTTGTGCGTCGGACTGGCCGATATTCATATATTGTTAATACCGAGGACGGCACGCAGCAGCGTTATCACGCTGATCAGATTAGGTCACGTTTGGCCACAGTAGAGAACACGAGCGGAGTGACAGAAAACAACCAGGAGCGTACGGAAAGCATCTCACCTACTCATATTATGGCAACACCGGCAGAGTTGGATGCACCGATGGACGTGACACAAACTGCGGCATTAGTACCAGACGCTAGCAATTCGGTCACACCCCCGCCACAGCCGTTACCAAGTACACCACTGCGTCCAGTGTCCCCTCAGCGACGCAGCAGTAGAAGGAGATGCGCGCCCCGTCGGCTGATTGCAGAAATGTCATAAAGAGGAACGGGCGGGACGAATGTTGTAGACTCCTTTCGTATACCATAGCGTAACTCGTGTGCTAGTTCTTGAGTGATGTTGTCATTGTCAATCGATTTAATTAAAAAAATATATTTGCAACTGAAAATGCATGTTATTTAAATTCCTGAAGCTGTAAGCAGAAGTGCATTAAGAACATTTCATGCCTTTTTCCATATTAGGTGATGGAAATAGGCTCGCGACTAAGTGATAGCAAAACCTCATCATATTATTTAAAACGTTTAATCGCCGAGTACGATACCCGCGAGAGAGATTAGTGTGGTGAGAATTGTATTCTGCCCTGCTGTCACCATACTGCATCACATTACAATACAATATTGATAGATAAAATTTTGTAATTTAACACCATACTGCATGACACAACTCACCACGTACCCACACGCGGTGAGTTATGCTCTGTACATTAACCGCAAGTTAAATCACACTCATGAGATTACCCCAACAAGCTCCACCATAAATATTTAATAAAATATGAATACAAACATCATTGTCAGGCATTTCTCCTTCATTGTCGGTTTCGGGTACTCCATGGCCTAGCCGTTTTTAATAGACACTCTCTTTCACATAATCATCATTTCTATGAGACCAAACAAGCATCTCTTTCTCAATTCTTATCACATATTCTGTCCCTTATTATATAAAGGCAGTCACTTAACCTTACTCCAGACATGCTACGCTCTCGTTTCTAATGCATTTATTCTACGTTCATTTAAGCTTCTTCTCCCGTACCCAAACTTCACTTCCATCACACTACATCAATTTCAAATCAAGTCTTACTATACACATTCTAACTGATATAAAAACCATATAAAAACCAGGTGTGAATACTAGGTACCTAGGCTCGAATTCCACGTCTGTGTCAGAATCAGCTTCTCTGTCAATGTACAGACTTTTTCTATAAGACAGCATTGGCTCTTTCAATAGTCGTCGCGCAGTTTTATCTAAAAAATTAAAAAAATAATGTTCTCTTATATTTGCACGAGCACTACACATTTGAAATAAAACAACTTTTACGGATTAGTCACCCCGTGACCACGGCCGCTGTAAAGTGATCGAAACGTCGGGATAAATAATAATGCCAAACATCTAAATATCTATCATCTAAATATACGCGAGTCTAATCCGTAAAAGTTGTTTTATTCCAAATAAAAAAAAACATTTAAATATAAAAGACACATTAGGATGCACCCTTCCTTAAGATTGAGTACTCTCAATCATAATCGGAAACTTCCCTGGGGAATGCTGTCGTGGGTGGAGTACCACTTCCCTAGGGAAGTTGGTGTTATACTCCGACAAGCTCGTGCGCGACCTTCCTGCGGTACTCGCTCCTCCCGCATCACCCGCCCCCGCTAACATCTAGAGTGCCCCGTCCCCACCACCGTCTCTCATACCGCTGTAGGGTCGTGCACGAAGTTGTCGGACTATAGGCAAAATGTCGTCTATAAACACCTACCCGAATTCTAGACCAGGGGGCCTACCGCCTAACTCGATTGCTATAGGAAAAGCTATAGTTTATGACGTCATGCTGTCATTTCGCACCAAATGTAGCTAAACTATTAGCGATAGCTTTGAATGAATGATCACCGAATGATTTTGTATAAATTTGGCACAAAATCCGTGCCGCCTAAAAATTCAGGATGGCTGCTATAGCCGTAAGCAGTGCATTGCAATATAGCTATCATCAGCAATCGGGTTAGGCGGTAGGCCCCCTGTTTGGCAGTAAAAATACTCGATTATGCCACAACAGTGCCACCCTTAGCGCCAGATAAGTCTGCGCGCGAAGGGTGGCACTGCTCGCTCTCATTATCACTCCTGGACAAACAAAATAGCATGCGGAGTTTTAGTTCCAAATTTGACCACGCGCAGACTTATCTGGCGCGCACTCTAGCTATAAGATTTCTCAGTGGTCGATTACCCTTTTGAGCGTTAAAAATTGCAGCAGCACTTTGTATGCTACCCTTGCAGAAATACACAGAAAAAAAATACGGTTACTCCTCCTTTTAAGGTCGGGTGTCGTCCTTCTATGATATGGACTTTATGATCACTTTCCATCCGCTAGCTATACAGCTGAGCCCATAGAAAAAGTAGTTAAGTTCGTACTGGAAAGTTTATATTTAATACCTTTGTATGTTGTTGCACCATCACGGCTACAGCAAACAATAGGAATGTTTAGTGTATTGCAGACTTTCATGTAAAGATCTTCTGGAAGAACTTTTGAAATGCGTTTGCTCTCTTCAATCTGAAATAAAATAATGTTAATATGGATATTACGACAGACACGTTAGTTGCATTCAGCAAGTTAGGTTGCCAATGTTCTTAATTATATATTTAGTTATATACCAAGGGCGATAAAATAAAAGAATGTCTCAGATTGTAAGTATTTAACGCCCGAGCTGAAGGCAAGGGTGATAAATATGCGACCCGAGGCTTTCATTTTTATCGTACGAGGTACCTACCTAAGTATATAGTTTTATGCCACCCCCTGACCAAGAAGTGGGATTTTCCGTACGTGTAGCGGGCGGGTAAATCCACTTTATGGTGCGGTGTGGCATAAATAAATATTTCGTACACTTACACCTAGTAAATAGCATAGGTACTTGTATTATGGATACAAAGTACCTAGATGACGGAAAATTTTTAAAATATACATAATCATTATTAATATTTGTAATAAACTACATGTTTGTATTCATCATAAACATTTGCATCCATGATTTGATCCCGGGACCTCGGCAGATAGCCTGCGATCTGACAATTTGACAGAACCGGCCCTCAAAACACAGATTATTCTAGATCTAGATTAATATATTATTATGCATAAAAATATACTACTTACCGACTCCTTCGCTGCAGCATCTATTTCGTCAAATACACCTTTCCAGAACTTTTTATTCGTATGTATGGCTTCAGTTATCTCGTACTTTGACTGAGTGACTTTCATAATTTTTCTCGGTTTCATGTCCTTATTTCTGTTGTCTATTTCATAATTAATTTCACCATCTTGCTGCATCTTTGTTGACGAAAGTTGTGACAGAATTATCGCAGTTGTATGCCTCACCCTTGTTCAACTACTGAAGCAACTGTTAGTAAACTGTTTACAGTAAAACGCGGGTGCCATGATAACATAGACATAAAATTAATAGAAGTAGCCGTGGAATATATTTACGGTCGGTTTCAATACACTAACGATGTGTTACTAAAGTTTAGCTTACTATCACTGGACTGTGGTAGAATATCTTGATTTGTAGATAGAACGATAGATTTGTTTTGAAACTGGTCATTAGAGAAGAAATAATTTAAATTAAGTGCAACCACGTGTGAAGTAGAACGCCATTGACTAGTAACAGGGTTTAACGGTTTAAAGGCACACTCGTTTGTTTAAAAGAAGGAAAAGGTCACCACATAAAAAGGGGTATAAGTAGGATTTTATCAGGTCATACATACGAGGAGTTTTGTGTTAATATTCTTAGTTTTTTTTCTAATTAATAATATTAGCGTATGTCAGGTATAATGATAACAATATAATCATCAACATATAATTTGCGGTAAATTTGGGGTGCCGTGTGGTGACGGCAGAGTAGAATACAATTGTCACCACCCCAAATCTCTCCCGTGGGTGTCGTACAAGGCGACTAAGGATAAATCAGTTATGAGGAATGGGCAACAGCGTTCCTCTTTTACCATCTAGCAATAGCAATGTACTGCGACTTTTGTGCCCGATAAATGGCAATAGGCTCGCCACCACATGGGACCTAACATAATTGGCGAAGCATGGGTGCTGGTTCGCCTCTGCCTACCACTTCGGGAATATAGGCGTGATTTATGTATGTATGTCTGTAAATTTGGGATTTCTTAATTGTAGATAAATTCAAATTGTACATACTTGTTAATTATGCGACTTAAGCTGAGTTTTACTCTTAAGTAAAGGTGTTTGAAAATACAACGATTAGTAAAGTGAATACCTAACGAAAAATTTACATATTTGTAGGTCTATGGTTAGCGCATGGTTACCGTTGCTATGAAACATAGCTCACAACGAAATTAATCACTTCCACCAAGTTCATATTTTGAAGCTATATAATATAACACAACATTTAGTGTAGCTTTCATTTAAATTATGTTTTACAACTTATTTATAAAAATAATTTATAGGTAAAAAATTAATTTAATGAATATTATTTTATTTAAAAATTAAAAACATCATGAAGAATACACATTCTCCGGTTTATTAGTTTGAGAGACACCGTCTTTGAGTAGTTTTATAAGATCTGAAACACTACGATGTAAAGCAATCTAAGCGATTCACAACATTGATAAACGAAAAACGTTTGTTTTCCGTATCTAAGGAAAGATAACTGTTGCACCCGGCTTAGTTTGATCAATACTTTCAAAATCCTCAACCAATTGGCTGAAAAGTGAGCCGCTTTATCTTTTGTGGCAGTTTATAACTCCAAACTCATTGTTACACTTAGCAAAGATTGAGATTTATTGTATCTTTTGCAACACTTTTTGTTACTTGCAATAATTACTATTCTTTGCATAAATAATTACTTATTTATTAATGCTCGATTTTTTGCTGCCGTAATGTTGTTTATAATTGTACTCTACTTATTTGTTTATAACTAACAAACGTTTTTTGATTTTATGAATTTGAACATTCTTTGGACAGAATGTTTTGTAAATGTTCTCAATCAGAAGAAATCTTTTCAAACGAAAGAAGTATTATGGTCGTGGTGGTCTTGTTACACTAAGAAAGAGAACCTAATTTTCAAATGTTCGATGATCAAGAACTTATTTTTTAATGTTTTCTTATATTTGCACGAGCACTACACATTTGAAATAAAACAACTTTTACGGATAAGACTCGCGTATAATTTGGTGTTTGGCATATTAATTATTTAACCCGACGTTTCGATCACTTTATAGTGGCCGTGGTCACGGGGGGACTGACCACGGCACCAAATTATACGCGAGTCTTATCCGTAAAAGTTGTTTTATTTCAAACTTATTTTTTATTAATATTCCGATAGACTCTTCTTCTCCCTGCCCTGTGCCCAGTCTATCTGGGGTCGGCGCAGTATGTTTCCTCTTCCATTCATCTCGGTCAGACGTCATCAAGCCCTCCACTCCCTTTTGATTCATATCATCCATCACACCGTAAAGGTGCTAGTGAAAGGTGGGGGGCCAGAACTCTGTAACACAGGGAATCCTGGCACAGGTTCTGCTCTCTCACAATTGCTCTCTCTCTCAAATACTTGCAAAAATTTATAAAAAAAAAGTTGTACAGAAAAGAGACGGAACGGATGGTCCGTTCCGTCGAGAAACCATTGAACGGAGAGAGTGATTGGAATGACAACATTCCAATCCAGCCGGCCGCCTGCCTGACACTAACCCTCTTTGGGTATGCTGTTGTTGGTGGTTTGCCCTCCAACATTCGGGTGCCCTAAGGTGCTTATTGGTCTACACCGGGTAATCTCCCTTAGTCGACTTTTACGTGACCCATGGGATGATTCGGGGCTGGCCTATTCTTGTTATTTGTTCGCTCCCTGGCCAGCATAGAAGACCTAACTTTATAATAACCTAATATTCCGATAGACTATCATAATTAAATAAATCATTATTTCTTACACTCACACTTATCATCTATCTCAAAGTAAGTAGAATAAGCACTTGTGTTATGAATACTAGACGAACTTATTGACGGACAATTTGCCTCTGCTAGGATTTGAACCTAGGACCTCTTGGCCGATAGCCTATAGATATCAATCAATCTGACCATTCGACGGGCCGTCGAATCATACAAAGTTTGATCTATTTCAATGTATCGTACTATAATAGTTAACAACAACAAACGTGTTTACAATGGAATTGATTTAGTAAACACTCAAATAACGTTTTTTTAGTTTTATTCCTGCTAAAAGAGTCAAACTCTCTGTGAAGTGGAAGAGTTTGTTCAGACGGCACATTTATGTCAGATTTCACGGGAACCGTGCTTAACACAATATTATGGCGCAGCGGAACGTCAAGTTGGCATAACGCTGTTTAACTTTGCCCGGAGATACACAGCGAATATGTGGTAACTGGCTTACTTGTTCACCCCTAGTATTAGGGTATAATTTGTTTTTTCGGAGCTATAAACAATTATATTATTAAAATTATATTGTGTGTACAAAAACAATTATATTGTACATGTATATCCGTTGTTCTTTTTATTCTTGTTTTTATTTTGTTACTGCTTGGTGCGTGCAATATAGAATTTGTATCCTATTGAATATTGTAGATAGACGATGTGAAAACAAACTGGCATTCTATGGATTCAACGTGAGGGTGCTGACGATCCATAGTGTGACAGAGATTCAGGAGCAGCAGGGCCCGACATATCGGTTTTAGATTTTAACCCTGTTCGCGTTGTATACTTAGATAAATCATGTTTCTTTCCATCGGTCATCGGAGGTGTCTCCAGATTTAGGCATTCTAAGTCCACTCACCTAGAACGATAATTGCAGTGTTTCTAGGTGGTGAACATACACTCATGGGAGAGATAGACAGTAAGAGCTGATGCTGATAAGAATCCTACGTCATCAGCATCATCATCAGCTTTTTATGTCTTCACGTGAGGTACTTCGACAGCAAGTATGGTCCCGTCATATTCTTCACTTTTTAAAACAAAGCAAATTATTCATCCAAGATCAAAAGTGATATTTGTTATAATTTAAATAATAGATAAAGTTCACTCTTGCTACACAAGAAACAGTTTACTGTATATTCAATTAACCTCACGAAGTTATTGTAGCACCTGTGATTATACAAGAGGTAACGATAAATGTGTCTTGATGAACACGGGAGCCCGTGCAGGAATGTCATAAGTCCTCGCAGCGCGGCGCCGAGACGGTGACGACTTAATAAGTTAACTTGTTACGGGACTGTGTAAATTTACCTTAACGCCCGATGTACCACCCATCCCAACATTATTCTTGGCTAACGGAGTAATTTATACGATTGCACAGTAAACGTGAAACACGATTACATTTAATTTTCGTATTACTTAGCGTTTCCTTAGTTCTGAGCTTAGTTATTTTATTATGTTGAGAAGTGAACAAACATTGAATATTACTTACATAACATGATGTTTTATATAATTATACAGCAATTATTGGTTAAATATTTACAATTAAATATTCCTAATATCCGTTTGATGAAGATTATTCGTGAGAAGTATTTCTTTCAGGAGAAGCTCGACTCCATCGTCGGTTCTTATCGTCACTTACCATCAGGTGAGATGTAGACTGAATTGCGAGTCTAGCATAAAAAAATGTAAGTTGTAAAATCTAATGATCATTTCTAATTTATGTCTCCGAAATCACTAGTAAAAATATGTCATAAGGCTAATTTTATAGTCTGTTCATAAATTAAATTCGGATAAAATCATTACATACATAAATCACGCCTATATCTCCGATGGGGTAGGTATACAGGCAGAGGTGACCTAGCACCCACGTTTCGCCAATTATATTAGTCCCATGTAATAGGTGGCGAGCCTATTTCCATTTATCGAGCACAAAAGTCGCAGTACATTGCTAGGTGGTATAAGAGGAACGTTGCTGCCCATTCCTCATCACTGATTTATCCTTAGTTGCCTTGTATGACACCCACGGGAGAGATTTGAGGTGGTGACAATTGTATTCTACTCTGCCGTCACCACACGGCTAAAATCATTGACATTGCGTTATTTGTAATTTTAAATTTTAAAAAGTTATAATTTAATGAACTTACATGACATTCAATTTGCAATATATTTACTAATACAAAATTAAATAAATTTAATAAATAACATCAAATAAAAATCTAAAGTACAAAGTCATAGGATTCATCAGTAAACATTTTCAGAAGGTTTGGATTTTCCTCTATTAAATTTCTTAAAGAAATTTTACGCCTATTCTGTAGATTTCCCAGCTCAATACTAGAGGCTTTTTTTGATTTATTGGAATCAGAATCAGATAGATTTTTAGTGGTGTTCTCAGTGCATGTACAGCCAACTTGTGGAATGTAAAGATCTTCTTGACTTGAATATTGCGTTTCTACCGTATGATAAAGTTCCTTTGTTGAAGCAAAAGGCAATTCAGCAGTGACATATAGTTTTGGGTCAATTAAATTTGGTAGACGTTCTGTTTTACTTGGTTTTCCTATTATAGATTTTACTCTTTCATAGTTTTGTTCGGAAAAATCAAGGTAAGAATTTATATGTGGAAATACTTCCCTTTTAGCCCAGTTCTGGCAATTTCGCGCTGGACAGTCATAGATACGTTTAACATCATCGAGAAATAATGGTTCATCCGAGGATACGCTTTCTGTGGGAATGCTAGGAGATTTAATGCACAAGCTTGCAATTGATATATCGGATAAAGGTCTGCTTGGTATGTCTTGACATTTACAACGCTGGGAATCTAATAGCGATTTGATTTCTTCAAATTTTTTACATTTTGCATAAACAAATTGCCTTTGCACTCTGATGTATGGCAAGTCGACATCAGAGGGTAAAGTTTCCCTACTACCATACATCGGTGGAGTTGGATCGTTTAAATCTCCAATAACGATAAATGGATCTCTATCACATGTCTCTTCTGGTTCGGGGCAAGTTTCGAAGTTAAATATATTTTTAATTTCGTCTTCTTCAAAAAGTATTGAAGCTGTTCTTTGAGGATGTTTTTGGATTTCAGTCATCTGCAACACTACCATTTTTTCAAGATCAAGTAAAAACGTAGCTTGCTCGGGAATAAGTTTTAAGCTAAAACTAATAAATTTCAGAAAAAGTTGGAGAATCTTCTTAATTTTATCTTCCCAAGCTTTATTAACTTGAGATATTTTCACCTCCCTTTCGTAGAATGCATCTAAAGCCGCCTGTCTTTCTTTTATTTTCTGTAGTTTTTCAGTAACATCAGCCGTTTGATAATTTTCTAATATAAATTTCTTAATTTTACATTTTTTCCGCTCTGCGCACATAACATACATGGTTCCAGTTACATTATCAGCTTCAATCTGTCTACAAAATGCAGCCAATGCATCATTTCTTTCATGTAACACTTTATTGACTAACTGTTTCATTTTATATTGCTCATTGTCCAAAAGTAATTTATAATAATTATTTATTTTACTGACTTCACTATCATATTTTTCTTTTAATATTTTCTCCAAAGCAGCTCTTTCCTTTTTTAATCTGCGTTTTATTTCAAAGTTTAAATCGCTTGTTATTTTAGCACGAGCACTAGTTAAAATTCCTTCGATTTCAGATCTTACATGTGCTTCTAATTCATGCAAGGAGTGCTCATAAAAATTATTGATTTCTTTTTTCATAATTCTACTTTTATTAATAAATATTTCATTGTACATTTTTTTTACCTTTTTCACGACCACCTCCTTTTCGTTTTGTAATACATGTAACCATCCGCTATCATTATCATTTAAAGAATCAGTAAGTCGTTTTAAAAATTTTGCTCTCTCCGCTTGTAAGACTCCATTACCGATGGAAAGAATTCCTTCATGTGTTTTTCCCCTAGTAATTTTAGAGGTAAATGGAGGTGTTAATTCGACAATACCTATAAGCAAGTCACTGGGAGAGACCCATTCATCCTTGTTAACGTGAATTTGAATATTTTCTTTTTCTGGTTCTCCTGATTTTTTTTTAACCGAGCTTAAATAGTTGCAGTGGTCATCGTCAAAATAAATATCGGCATATGTACTTGTAACCCTTTCTTCGTGAAGTTTAGCAGATCTTTTCATTGCACCACAAAACAGCCTAAACTAAAAATATATGTATTTGTTTATATTTATTAAATCGACCTTTGACGTGGGTTTTGACATGACTCGCAGCAATCACTTATCAAAATTGTTATTCAACAAAAAAGGTTTATTCCTAATTTAATTAATTTTTTACATAATTTAATGAATGATCACGAAAAATTATTATTTTACTTCACAATGCATCACTGAACAGTATATTTTACTGATTATATTCAGTTATTATCATTATCACCAAGCTAATTCGTCATACTATTAATTCATCAATTACAATATTTGGACATAAGATAATTTGTTGTTTGTAAACACACGGATAACTTTTTTGGAAATATTGCATAAATTTTGAAATTAAGAACATAAAATTATCTAAGCCGTGTCCCCGTACGGGTAGACAGTGCCTAACGAGTTTTCTGCCAGTAACAAAATAGCAGTTCGGTATTCAAACGTGCGAACATGTCGACAGCCTACCTGTGATTAGCAGGGGTGATGTAAAGCAACTGCTCCCGCCGGGCGCCGGTAGATTTAATTAAATACTTCCTTGCACCACCCACCCACTATTTCACTTCATATACCCCGCTCACCTTATCTCTCCCCGATCCGAAAGCACGCTGTAAACATTTTTCATGCTAGTCCGGTGTAGTGAGATTATTGCCCTGCATTACAATCGCAAAACGTCCATTTTGCAATATTTGTGGCAAAAACAGTCGATTCTGTAGTTCGGTGCGCCCCGAACACGAGCATGTGATAATAAATTACAGACATATCTCGACTCCATTCTCATTACGGATGCGGCAATGTCCGTCGGAGTTTTGTCATAACTCAGTCTCGGTTGAAATTATTTCCGTTGGGTCTGATGAGAAAACTAGAGGTGGAGAACTCGAAATGTAAGTATTCGCGCAACAAGCCGTGGAATAACGACGGGACATATTTCATTCTTAACGAAGTTAAATTTCCGGGAAGGCCCTGTAAGAGCGTGCGTAACTCTGATAAAAGGTATTGCGCTACAATACCGATTTCGGGTGAGCATTATGAGTGCCTACTATCCAACGTGAACGTACAACATTTGTCAAATTCCTCTATTTCAATGAGTTGTCTGAATTTATTTTATTCCACTTTTGAATTTCACACGGTGAGAATTGCGAACACGAATCGGAAACACAATGTCGTTCTATGTGCGATTTCACCGTCAAAAATGTGGAAACAAATGTGGAAAAAATGGTGCGCAATAAAGTCATTTATCCCAAACTTCCAACGTTTGACGTGCTCGCGTTAAAACAACAAACATAATTCAGGAACTGGCAACAAGTTGGATTGTTTTCTACACATCATATCGGCAAATAAATCTTTTGGCCGCTTATCTCACGTCAAAGTTAATTCCTCTGCATAATTCATTGCGTCGATTCGTGAGAGGAAACTTTCTGGACGTTACGCCCTGTAAAACTGACGTGCGTCTTACAGTCAGCTCAAACTCTAGACAGTTATATGATACTTCTGAACTATTCCCGGACTGGTAAGGAACAGCACATATTATTAGTTAAACGATCGCTCTTGAGCATTGTGAATTTAAAATTATAAGAGGAAAAGAAATACTGTATAAAACAAACGAATTGTAATAATTCTAAGTAACAAAAAGTTAAATAAAATTTTCATATCGTTAATTGACAGCATTTTTATTTTGCTTTTTTTTAAAAGGTTTGAACTGGCTACAAAGAGGTTGACGATTCAGAATTTCGATTGGCGTGTTTGTAAAAGAGCGTAGTAGATACCAATAATCTTTGGTACAACGTTTGTATAATTTTTAAATTTTTATTTATGATCATACCAAACTAAAAGTGGCAGCATCAGTTTTAAACTATGATTAGCTTTAGCCCATATTTTATAATAAGGGGGTTTATATTTGGTGCTGATGCAGATTTAAAAGTGCACTGCCTGAGCTACTTTCACACAATATAAATATTATTCTTAACTAACGATTACGTGAATAATAATATTATTATGTTATTCTTAACAATTTCATATAATTGTTATTTTAACATGAAATTAAATAAACCCTCACAGGGTTGAAGAGGATACCGAATGTGCTGTCATGGAGGACACATGAAACAACATTTCATACTTACCGAAAACGATTCGTGGAATAGTTCAAGAAACAGAGTGGAGCTTACTGATAGACCCACTTGTGAAGTTGAGCGTTTGATCTTCTCACATTAGTAACGCTAACTCGAGTTACTGGACACTTGGCTATTCATGGCCTTTATCAAATCTACTTTACAAACTCGGACAAATTTCATATTTTCCTCTTCATAGTGTATGAAACTCAACTGCGGCCCGCATCGCTTGCCTTAATCGTGTTTTTTTTTCTATTTTAGCTTCAGATTCACTAGCCTTTTTAATATCCCCGTTTAATGTTTTAATGTCCTGGGCCACACACAGGCCTACGCTATTGATGGAAGAATATAGGGAGAATGGGCTATGGCCGTGTAGGACGGCAAAGCAGAATACAATTTTCACCACCCCCCATCTCCTCCGCGGGTAAAGTACCAAAGGCTTTTAAAGTTGTGCTTTGTGCCCACTGCCCCTAGGCAGAGGTGTAATAACACACACATTTTGCCAACTTAGTTAGGTCCTATTTATCAATGGTGACTCTATTACTAAATAAGCCAATTTCGGCTTATTTAGTAATAGATTTTGTCTACTAGTTGCATCTCTAGTTGCTTTGGTCTACCCGTCACTCTCACACTTTGCTATTATTCACAATGAGAGACGGGTAGACCAAAGCAACTGAAACCGGCTTACATATCCGGTACATATAATACGGGTTCCTGCCAAGCTGTTCGTCATGAGCCCCCAGTGCATTTGAATGCATTTGTACACAGCACTACTTTGTACTAAGCACGGAAAAACTCTTACCCCCGAATATTGAAACGACGTTGCTCAAAGTTTGAGTCCTGTCTAACATTTAAGTATTATCAAAATTGACGTTTTTCCATACAACATCTGACAGGTGTGGTCCACCTAACTTTTTAAGCAGTGCTCAAAATTTGTGTAGCGTTTCTGTATTCGGGGGTTTTATAGTGTTTGTCAATTTTGACTATTCTGCTCAACCGTCAGTCACCACACGCAGAAAATTGTTGACAAAAACGTATACATAAAAACACCTAGGCCCTGCCGACTGCGCCACGTTGATTAACAAGCTGGATGTCGGCCGCCTGCCGAGTGCGCGTGAGATTGACGCGAATCAATTCCGTGTAGCGGCACCTGCATGTATACCGCGCCCGTCATATTTGACGAGCCTCAACAATTATATTTGCTCGTTACAGCTCTGTTGAGAGTTTTCCTCTATGATGCACACAAGATTCTTAACACCAGCAGCGTCGCCGTGTCGCTTATTTATACTAATTAGGAATAAGCGCTTTAGGGCAATGGAGCCTAAGAGGTTTATGATGCCTATTTAACTCAACCAATTGTTAAAACTTCTTACTAATGGTTGTTTAGCAGTAGCAGGCATAAACAGAATTAAAGCACTGTTGAGTAGGTAACTACTACCTGTTAAAGAATTGTTAAAACAGTGAAGCGTTGCCACGGCTCTCTGCCAACTGATTAAAATGCTTTTAATAGATGCCGTGTCTATGAATGATCTTATGGAAATACAAGGCAATGTTTACACTGTAGGTATCTAATGGTATTTTATATTTCCACGATCACTAAACATTTGAAATAAAACTACTAAACGGATTTTAATAGAGTGTATTTGACGTTCAATTTTTATTATTTATACTGACATATCGACCTTTTACGGAGGCCATGGTCATCTGGAGTCTAGTCTAACCATACAGATAAAATCAGCTATGTGGTTTTATTATAGACAGAAATATAGTTTTCAATAATTTACGAAGCAACCCTGTCTTATTCTTAAGTGAGTACTTAGGTATGGCAAAGTTTATAGTCCAAACTTCTTATTTCTGTTGAAATGTCCAAGCGTTAGCGTATTCGTACACATAGTGCACTACATGCTGTAGCTAGTTGACGATGCTCGTTGTTTGTTTAGTACATTTAGATTCAGTGCAGCGAGTCAGGGAAGGAGTTTTAGCATTTGTCCGGTGCAGCTGAACTCACACACGGAATCGTAAATTTATTCGTCGGTTTCTTAACTGGGTTCATTGGACCGCAGCATTCAGCATTCCGCCCGTCTCATCACATTGAAACGATATAGGTAAGTAATTAAAAATTATAGGATTTTCATTTAGCTTGTGTTCAAACTTCCTTTTTTATCTCATTTCGAAAGTTACTTATTATTTGAAGGCTGTACATAAAAAATATTCTTTAGTTTAGATGTCCTCTCGATGAAGCAGTCAATACGGCTGCCGAGAATAAGACCGTTTTTAAAATGAAATTTGTACACAAAAGTGCCCGCTTTAGGCAGCATGTCCGTTTTGGGCTGCCTTCCCCTATACACTTACAGTCAGTCAAAATTAATTACGTTCGCTGACCGGACAAATGCACTTGAGACCAGTCACATTTGATACCGCCAATAGTCTACGACACTCACCAATCAATAGTGATTGTATGAAATTTTCAAATAGTATCACGGACTGAGGTGTAGTGTTATTGCCTCCAGACACGACACTAGAAGGTGTTGCTTATAATTTTGCTGGAGTAAGATTGCGCTATAATACCGGCTAAGGGCCGCTTGAATTGCTGTATTTCCTTAATAGTCTGCATTTACCCCCGCCGACAATTTGTGACGAGACGTGAGCTAAATTGTCGCCAAGAGGAAATAAACTAATTTACTTATATATGCTATTTGTAACTAAAGCGCGGGGTTAGATGTTAGGGGCAATTGGGATGGAAATTATTATCATTTGAAACATGGATGCGGGAAGTCATTTTCAACATCTTCAAGTTGTACAGTCCGTACCACGTCGAGTTTAGTTGTGAAAACATTATCAGCTTTTTATTTATTTATTCGGACACCAGCGGTGCATCTATTAATTAATACATTGAATAATTAATAGAATGAATACCTTTGTAGATGAGAAAACATTGATCTCGTACTTGACAAAATGTTAGATACATACTGATAGATACATATTACATATCAAAGGAGATTTACAGTTTTGGTTTTACATATTCAGATTTTACACTTTGTTATTGTAAAGAATATAATTTGAGAAATTTGGAACTGTTGTTAGCAGAATAACGTTAATATACAATTTAAAAGTTAATTGTAAATTACATGCAAGGTAGGTATTGCTACAAGTAAATACTGTTTTAAAAAACTAAAGAATTAGTAAGGGCAAATTTCTTAAAGCCTGCATTTTTTTATTCGTCATAAAATGTATATAGAGGTACCTACACACACTGATAAACTAAAAATGCACTGTCGTCTATGTTGATTTTGTGCCAATGTTCACTTTTGACACTAAATTTATTATATTAATCTTTCGAAGCGGTGTGGCTGCGGGCTTTCGGAAATATACAGGCGGTATAATTGTATCTAAAATATATAAAATAACAACAGCAACTTCTTCTCCCTGCCCTGTTCCCAGTCTATCTAGGGTCGGCGTAATATATTTCCTCTTCCATTCCTATCGGTCAGACGTCATCAAGCCATCGACTCCCTTTTGATTCATATCATCCATCACACCGTAAAGGTGCTAATGATGAATGAATGTATAGAAAAGATACGGAACGGACCATGTCGAGAGACCTATGAACGGAAAGAGTGATTGGAATGACAACATTCCAATCCATACTGCTCAAAGTTTTGACTTAGGTTTTACAGCCAGCCGCCTGCCTGACACCAATCCTCTTTGGGTATGCTGTTGTTGGTGGTTTACCCTCCACCATTCGGATGCACCAAGGTGTTTATTGGTCTGCACCGGGCAATCTCCCTTAGTTGACTTTTACGACACCCATGGGATGAGTCTGGGCTGGCCTATTCTATGTTATTTGTTCGCTCCCAGGCCAGCATAGAAGACAAAATAACAACAGCAACTACAAAACATAATTCATGAAACTTTTCCAAATATAACAGATTCGAAAACACATTATTGTTAGGTAAATAATACCGAAAGGTGTTAAACTAAATTCAGCCTTGAAATGAATGCAATAAAACTTTAATTCACACCGAACCCCAGCAGCGGTGTAAAAGCGATATTTTCCGCTTCAACGGGTAAGCACGTTTGCTTTAAATCTTAGCTCACATTAACTGAGACAGGCTGACTCCCTGAAGTATTTAATAAGGAATTCTTTTCTGGCACGTACTTAATACCAGTGCGATTCTAATGAGGAGAATCATAAAACGTGTCGGCATCGAGGCTGTAGATATACTTAATCTGTGCCATTTAGTTTTAATTACACAATACACTTTATAATTGCATTTCGTCTCAATGTAATATTACTTTGTTTTTATTTGAATAGCCGTTTCAATGGAATAATTATGACGAAATCCACATCCACATTATTTAGATTATACGTCCTTTCCATCACTTTTCGGTACATTCATAAAACACTGGACAATTTTCGGTTAGATGAGTGATATGTATTAAAAATGAAGTGGATGGCTTGATGAACAAAGAAACACTGCGCGGAACCCACATACATACACTGGTGTTCGCAGTTTATGTGGGGTCGGCGGCTGATGATTCTCTGTTTTATTATTTTAAATTTTCCATTTGTGGGTACCTACCATGTTCAAGTTTTGCCGTGTGTCACAATATTCTAGCTGTTGATCAAAATATGAGACATGCCCAAAACATACTTCGTTATTAACATATTAGGCGTATTAAGACGAACCCTTTATGTGAGAATGTCATTTATTTATTTATTTTCTTAGAAAACCAACAGCGTTATACAATGATTACATTATGTTGTGTATAATTCTAATAGTATGGCCAATTACAGGTTTTCCTTAGTTTACTTTAAGTTACCATGTATATGGCAAAACACCAAGCAACCGTTGCATATCATTACCAACCAAAATGTTATATACTTTATATACTTGATAAAAAGAGAATTAAATTAAGATCTAAATAAAATATAACAAATGTATAATATTAAGAAAATATAGATGCACATAAATATATAAACACTACACAAACACCTAAATAAACATAATATACCCACATTTAATTACATACAAATACACAAACATATACATATATTATTACGTATTAATCTAATAAAAATAAAAATATAATCGTCTGTCATCAACACCACTCACTCAAAAATTTAAAGATTTTACTACTTGGTATTTGAAATAACTCTTACTCGTCGCAAATAAATCAATATCCCTAAAGTGGGTATTGTATGTACGTGAAAGCCGAATCAGAACAGAATTTTGTAAGTAGTTTGTGTGACACTGTGTAATTACTAACAGGGGTGTGTTGCGCGTGCGGTATTTAGGAGTACGAAACACGATCTTTCATCTTTCTTTCTTTCTTTCTTGTCATAACCCAAAATTTTAATGAAAGCCGCCGTAAAACGTGTCGCGGCTGAGTGCTGCGAGTTTAACGCCCCCGTTAACAATATCGCCCACCGGGGAATCAGTGCCACTTTATGAACTTGCATACGCATTGGCAATTCACGAATTAGAATCGACTGTTTTTTGGTTTGATTTTTTGAAGCAGCATTTACCTTTGTAATGGCTTTATTTTATTCACCTATGTTTATCACATCATCAACAGCTCTTTAAATTCCTCGCTGCTGGATCTAAGGTCTTCCGGCTTTCCCTATGAATACAATATTTTTTCACACTCACATCTATCATCTAGCCCAGAGTAAGTAGCCTAAGCACTGTATTATGGATACTAGATGACAGACATATTTTTCTATATAATTGTTGAAAATATACTAGGTATACATAAACATATACACAACCATGACTCGGGAACAAATATTTGTGTTCATCACAAATTTTGCCGCTGCCAGGATTCGAACCCGGGACCTCTGGGCCAATACCCAGCGATCTGAGCATTCGGCCAAGCTGGTCGTCATAGAAGGAAATAGGAAATAATTTAACTAAAATTTATTATAGGAAGGGTACTTTAATTCTCTATGTTACATAAACTTTGATGAGTTTTAATAACAATTAAATGAAGACGAAGTAACCCGAATAGTTATATCAATCAAATGGACCCAGAGTATTTGGTATGCGAGCAGTGTCTAGTGTAATGCAACTAAACTGCGGATACTGGGCAATGGACTAGAACCGGATTCCTGGGTGCATTTAGCGTCCGATCTCCCAGATGCTCCGTATCTATTATGTATACACCTATCAATGGGAGAGATGCGATGTGCTGCGATGGGTGTCACAACTATACCCCATTCACTTGGACTTGAGACAAAATATAAACAATCTTGGTATGTCACTTTATCCACGAAACGTGTATTCTAAAATACATCATCAATTATAGACCAATAAAACTGTTAGCTGGTTTGAAATATTAGTGTTACACATTTTTATTTTTGTGTTTTATTTTAAAAGAGGCATCAAGATTGTCTATATTTTGTCTGAAGCCCAAGTGAATTATACAGGGGTATAGCGTGATCGCCACGCTAAAGGTACTGTTGTAGAATGCCATTAGAAAAATATCCCTATCAGTTTCTAACTAGGCACATTCTTCTGTAAAATTAGTGAAGAACTAACCCCGTATTATGTAAGCCGATTTTTGTTCTTTTGGTATCTCCGTCATTCTCACGCTTTGCTATTATTTTCAATGATTGAGAGAGATGGGTAAACCAAAGCAACTGAAATCAGTTTACATTATACGGGGGCTGATAATACATACATAGATGATAATACATACATACATAAATCACACCTCTTTCTCCCCAGGGGGTAGGCAGAGGGTTAACACCCACGTTTCACCAATAGCGTTAGGTCCCATGTAACAGGGAGCGATCCTACTTTCATCTTTCGGGCACGTACATTGCTAGATAATACTTTTGAAGATGGTCATTTTACTCATCATAGTGTTTGCAACAGTGGTTCTGCAAATGAAATTGTGTAATAATAACATAATAGTAAAGGAAGTATTGGTGGCTCTCTTAGGGCTAAGCATAGCATTAATAAAAATAAAGTGTAATTAAAAATATCAATGATGAAAAGTGAACAAAATATTTTGAAAAATTAATATGAACATCCCTCATCTAGTGTCAATGCAACGTTCTCTATTCTGACGTCACGTAATTGGTATGGATAATTGATGTGAAGCCGAAGCCCTAATTTAAATTATAATATAATGTTCATTTATAACCCGAAAATATACAATATTCACCATCGTGATACGCCTCTTTAAAATGCGTATCTATTTTTAAAAACCCTGTCAGTAAAATACTCTACATCGCCGAGATAATATGTTATTCGTCACCCATCCAATCCGAAGGATGGACCGACCTCAGCGGACAGTACGCACTTAGTTTACGCATTCGCAGGCTGAACGCTATCAAGATCCTTAAATTTATTATACATACCTAATTTTTTTTATGCCAGACTGCGAAACTCTTGCCCTTCATCTCATCTGATGAAGTGACAATAAGGACCGAAGATGGAATCGACCTTCACCTGGAACCCTCAACCAACATTACTGCTGTTAACATTATTATTCTGGCGACATATTTTGACAAATACTCATAAGCGTTATTTGGAAACATGGCTGTTATAGTCCGACAAGTTCGTGCGCGACCCTCCTGCGGTATGAGGGGCGGTGGCTCTGGATGTTGGCGGGGGAGGGTGATGCGGGGAGGAGGGAAAACTCGCCCCTTCCCGCAAAGCTCGCCCCCGCTAGCATCTAGACTGCCCCGTCCCCGCCACCGTCTCGTACCTCAGGAGGGTCGCGCACGAAGTTGTTGGACTATAACTAAGCACAGGTCAGCTCCATAAACTGAACAAGAACATCATCACGTCCATCCGGGACGTGATAACCACCGCTTGACCACAGACAAACTGGGCCTACAAAGGGCCGGCAGTGAAGTGGGCTGGCGTGTGTCACGTGACCTTTCATGATTCAATTGTCTTCGGGCGCCGACCGTCTTCACCCGCTGACAGGCGGCGTCACGTCGGGCGAAACGTCAACGGGCTGGGACCCCAATAAAATTAACACGTACGCAATCCGACAGCGCGCGGTCAAAATGTTTATCTGCTTTGATAATTAACGTGTACCGCTGCGAGCCACGCAGCCTTTCATGTGTGCCCGGTGTGACGTTTGACGGAGATTGTGGAAAAGAGGATACCTATTTTATGAACCAAACTTCAAAGTTGATCGTAAGGTGATTATTCGTAGTATAAGTCACTATGAATAGAAATACTTTAATAACACAGCGAATGTCTTCTAATATTTGATTGTGTAGGTAAAGCTATAGTAATGTAAAGGTATTTTATATAGAAACAGTATTCTTCTTGAATATAAAAGAGACACAAATCAAAAACGCTTTTCTATGTAAAATAAGTCGTAATGCTATATTTTTTTAATACTCAATGTTTCGTAGTATTTTTGAGTTATGCCGTTTCTATAATGCGGTATCACTGTTTCACATTTACAGACATTCATTACAATAATAGATTGTATTATTAGCTGATAATATATCGATATTTTGGTAACTGATCTAAGATACCTTTACCTTTCATCAGAGATAGGTAACTGATTGAAATGGATTGTAAATCTCTAAATGTATTAGCTACATAATTAGTTGTGTTTACGTGTACAATTAACACAGCTCCAAGATTATTTAATATAATATAATCTATTTTGTTATTTAATAAATCTACATTAAAATATTTAGTTTTTTCATAATAATACGAAAATGTGCCAAAATGACACTTTACTTTTTATAAACTATTTGTTGCAAGTAATATTGTATTTGACTGATAGTAAAGTATCGTTAAAGAGTTTAGTAACCAGCAGTGCCTTCTTAATTAAAATATATTTTTAATAGTAAACAGTTATGTTTAATTGAATAATGTTCAAATATTTTTTTATTTTTTTTATTTTTATTTATTTACTTCTCAATACATTTATCATTACAGGTATCAATACCTAATTCGATAAAGCAGCATACACATAATATAAGAATAAAAAGATCTACATTTTATAACATATAACGTATAATGTAATTTTTGTGAATTCGCTCATAGAACATGAAAATATGTCTAACATTTCTGTGACCAAGTTGAGTGTATGTAGAGACCGCGTCAATGGCGCTTCCTTCAAGAGATTGGTCCGGCCGAGCGGCACTGCCAGCAGCCGAGGCCTCCGCCGTCGACCCATGTAATTATCGGGTACGTTTAGGTGTATGCTGGCCAACACCTCTGCGTTGTATATTTTTCCAATCAATAGAGAAAACATATACCGTGCTAACATTAATTCTCTTCTCACTCTTAGTTCGTTGTATCCCACCATGCCCAAGATAAAGAGTGAGGGATACATTAATGGGTAATACGGGTACACTCTATATTGTTTGAAATATAGGAATCTTAAAAATTTTCTTTGTATACGCTCTAGCATGATCGTATATTTAACCTCGTGGGGCGCCCATATTACGGAGTTTGTCTCTAATTGGCTCCTAATTAGAGCATTGTACAAAATGGTAATAGCTTTAGCGTTACTAAACCCACTAGCTGTACGCAATATGAACCCAAGCCTACGGTATGCTTTTTTACAAATATCCATGATGTG
This sequence comes from Cataclysta lemnata, assembly GCA_963931975.1. Classification (NCBI taxonomy): domain Eukaryota; kingdom Metazoa; phylum Arthropoda; class Insecta; order Lepidoptera; family Crambidae; genus Cataclysta; species Cataclysta lemnata. The sequence continues at coordinate 10,792,284 of OZ008345.1, read as the reverse complement.
TTCCCGAAAAGTAAGCTTAGACGTTAGTCTCACTCCCAGATCTTTAACTTCCGTCACCCGCTTCATAGGTACTTCATCCACAGTGTAATTGTAGCAAATAGGAGATTTTGACCTTGTAAACGAAATCGTCAAGCATTTCGATTTATTGAAATGCAAGTTATTTATTTTGCTCCAAGCTACCACCCTATCAATATCCGCCTGCAGTATTTCTGCGTCAAGAATGCTTTTTATTGGTAGGAAGAGCTTTAAATCATCTGCAAACAGCAGATGTTTAGTGGTTTTTATAACACGTGACAGATCATTTATCATTATGATGAACTCCATCGGCCCCAAATTGCTACCCTGACTTACCCCAGTCAAGGTTACATACAAGTGAGACAAATGACCAGCAAAATCTACATACTGATACCTATCCCTCATATAACTGGCAAAAAATCTAAGCAATTGAGGTGTGAATCCAACAGCTGCTAACTTCCCCAGCAAGATGTCGTTATCCACCAGATCGAACGCCTTCTGGAAATCGAAGTACGCGGCGTCTACCTGTAACCCTTGATCTACCATTGGCGTAATTTGAGACATATAAGTGAGTAGGTTACTAGTTGTACTATGTTTTGGAACGAAACCATGCTGTGCACCAGACATCTGAGGACTCAGCTGTGCTAAGATAGATTTTTGTAATGCCGATTCGAATATTTTCGCCGGAGTTGAAAGTACCGCAACTGGCCTATATCCTTTTACATCTGTGCTTGCTCTTCCCTTGGGGACTGGAGTGACTCGGGTAATTTTCCAACAATCTGGAAATGTTGCCGATCTTAAGCATATATTGTATATATGAAGAAGAGGTGAAGAGAATATCATACGACAGTCCTTAAAGATAAAAGCCGGAATGCCATCTGGTCCAGCCGACATTTTCGGTTTAATTCTCCTCAAAGCCTCTTCAACGTCAGTAATCCGAAAGCTCGATAAATGGATCCGTGCAGCATCGGTCGCGTTTCCTGATGCAGAAACTGCTGCGTCTATGTTTAATTCAGGTTGTTTCGTACCGTAAACAGAATGAAAATAATGAGCAAATTCTTTACTGCTTTCTTCCGCTGTCAATATCTTTCCATCCTTAATAATCGATTGTATATTTCTTTGTCCATTTTTTTGTTTAATATAATGCCAAAAAGATTTAGGATCTTCTACACAGTTGCTCTGAATACGGTAGATGTATTGTTGATAAGCTAAGTTAATCATCTTTTTTACTTTTGCCCGACTACAAGAAAATAATTCGTAATCTCTTTTACATTTTGTTAATTTGTACCGTTTGTGTAACCTGCCTTTTTTGCCTAATTCTAGAATAATATCTTTTGTGTACCAATTTGGATAGATATATCTATTTTGAGAGATGTTATTATTTTGTCGTTTCTTTGGTACACACTGATCAAATATATTATTTATAGTATTATAAAAAAAATTTAAAGCACCTTGCAAATCATCAATATCATATAGTTGGGACCAGCTGATAGTCGATAAATTATAATATAGCAAAGGAAAATCCGCCCTGTAAAAGTTCCATCGAGACTGAATTGGCTTTGACTCACACTGTTTATTTTGTACGTCGTCGGCATCAGCACCATCTTCCAACGTAACGCGGCGCAATTGTTTAGGGCTCGAGTGCGGGAAAAGGTCGATGGCAGCTGACCTCAGCCGCACGGTCACTTCAAGCGGCGGGTGCAACTCATCGACCAGCACCAATCCGTCAGCCGGACGCACACATACACTATCTCGGTCCCTTAATGTGCTCAACACTAAATCTAACTGACGATTATTACAGTTTGGAACCTTATTACTCTGAGTGAATTCACAAAAACTTAATAAATATTCATAGTAATTACAAACACTGACAGAACACGAAAACAAATTAAAATCACCGACCACTAATACATTATTATTTTTTATACAGAGTTGTTCAACCATTCTAAATAGTAACATATATTCGTTTTCACTACTATTTGGAGGGATATATACTACACAAAACAAAAACAAATATCTATTATGGAAATAAACTTTAGCACTGACTAGCTCGAATATACAGTTATCAATGTTTACATCTTGTGACGGGGATACTCGTCGTAGCTCATATCCGTGTGTGGCCACGAGAAACGCGCCACCTTGTTTTCGTCCATCAGTTCTGTCACATCGTAAAATGTGGTATCCTTGAGGTATTAATTCTGCGTCCTTTATAGATGAATTACAACCTGTTTCTGTAATAGCAAATAGATCCGAATTTGATGCTAAAATACCCTGATAAAATTTATCTAATTTAGTGCGTAGCCCTCTTACATTCTGGTAGTAAATTTCTATAGATTTACTCGAGTTTCTGTGGTTTTTTAGTTGGTCGGCGAAACCAACCAGGCGAAATTTTATTTTATTTCTAATACTAAGTAAGTATTTTATATTGTATTAAAACATGTCGAAGGTAAAACTTATTACGAGCTACCTAATTCAACCAGGTTTTTACCAATCACATACGCGTTACAGCATCGCTTAATTCACTCCATGAATATTGATACGCTATAGGCGTAGTTGCGTGCGGATCGGAGTATTGCCTATAATATTCTAACAGGGCCATAATCCGTAGCTTCCGGGTGTCGTAATCAAATCCTGGGGTGGTCTAATCGAGGTGGACCACGCTCAACCTCCGTCAAATCGAGCTAAGGAACAGACCGAGTGTCACATAGACGAGATAACTGGCCAACGAACTCGCCACCCCTCCTGACCCTGGATTATGACGCAATCGACCACATCGGAGCCACTCTCAAAAGTTATCAATTAGATTTATTGTTCTTCACATTATTGCCGTTAATTAATCAGCTTACATTTTTAAGCCCAGGATTTGAGTTTGAATAAATCAATGGGCGAAACTCATTGAAAGTTGACATGAATTACTCTATTTAATTTTTTAATAGAATTTGCCTAACGTATTTGACGAAATATGGGTGTTAACACACCACTTCGGGGAGAAATAGGCATGATAAATGTATGGATATAAGAAATGAATGAATAACAAACTAATCACGGCATACACATTCGTTAGCTCAATTAAACGCATGTTTTAAAACGACCGCGAACAAAGTAACGTATTCACATCTCGTCCCGTGTTCTTTGAAACTGCAAGCTTTTCATTAGCCGCAACCAAGTGGCGTAATTAAATAAATTGATCGTTAGTATCATAAGCTCGCGTTTGGAAAGTTTGAGGGGCGTGAACGTGAACCAACTGAACAATGGACTTGAGAAGTCCGCAGTTATTTTGTTATCTAACATGCTGTTAGCGGCTTTGCTTTTCATTTAATGTAAGTTTAGATTACAAGCTTGGAATCGCTGAAGACGTCTTGTGTAAAGTAGGTACTAGTGGCGCCATTGTTGTACAGGTAAATGACTCACCGTAAAATGCTCCTCGTCAACATTTATTCTTAGCACCGGCACTACAATATAACTACCATAGAAAATACATTTTACCATCATTCGCCTTAACTATTAATATTAGTATTTATCATGTCCAGTATAAATACTATTATTTTAAGGCGGAAAATGCAAACACACACTATAATTTGGTAGGTTTTAGGCGCAGTAGCTTAGTGCGCTAAACAAAGTTCGCTAAGCCCGGTCATTGGCTAAGTGAACAAAAATATATTATTTCTAGTTCCTCCGTACTTCACAACACGTTAAGCTGTCGGTCCCGTCTGCATCTGCAGTCTTTAATTCGCGCCAATTCGGACTAAACCAGCGAGGTGGGTTTTAGTCAATTCTCTCTACTATATTCTTCTATAAAGAGGAAAGTTATAACTGATGATGATGAAACAACAACAAAAGTCGTCCGAGTCAAGTAAAAAAAAACCGCATTTCAATCAAAACACACGCTCTGGTAATGTATTATTTATAATGACTGTATTCCAAACCAGCAGCGGGGAATTCATAATCGATTGTTTTCTCGTTTAGTAAGGATTTATATTGTCAACGGCAGGGCGGCCTCCCCGGCTGCAACATATTTCACTGCATAAATCATAACTTTATTTCCTCTCGTTCACGGCTGCCTGCTATGAGAGCGAGGTGTCTTTGAAATGGCTTTAAGAGTCCCCCGCGCACCACAACAAAGGACACGAATTCAATTAGGTGTGGATGCCGCCGTACAAACGCTAATGTTATTGCTAAATATGCAATTTAATGAGATGAAAGCTGCAGATTTCTGCAGCCGTACAAGTTTCGGGGAGATGCTTTGCCTTTCATTTGAAGCAACCACCCAGAGATTATGAGGCATGAACGTAAGTTGATGTCTTATTAACCGACTTCACACAAGGAGGAGGTTCTCAATTCATCTGTTTTTTTTTTTGCCTAAATATTTTTTATGTTTGATTTTATATTTTTAATAGTATTAAGCTGCGGATTTAAGATTTCTTGCACCCAAAGACGCTTAAATTGGTATATATTGCTAGTTGGTCTTGGGCATCATCATTATAACCCTGAAGTCGTCTTTTACGATACCCGCGAGAGATTGGTTATGGTGATAATATTCTGCTCTCCGTCGTCACACGGCTCATTTTGAATCAAAAAAATTGTGGTATACTGAAAAATACTGAGCATAGGTAAATTAACACTTGAGTATTATTCACTTCTGCTTACCCACCCCTTCGGGAATAAATGGCGTGATTTATGTATGTATGAAAATCACTGTAAATTATGCATTTCCATTCCTGCGTAGGTCCTAGTCGATTAGTGTTTCACAATTCGATTTTTTTTTAAATGTTTTGGCTATTTTAATTTTCACACAGAATTTCTTCTCCATAATCAGTATCTAGGGTAAAAAGCAGGACAATTTTGCCGTAAAAAATATTTTTTGGCCTACGCTTTCAAACAATATTCCTATTGTCTACACAGCAGCAGAATACAGTTTTTAGTGCCGTGACCAAGCCACAATTGCTTGCGTACTGCAATAGTGTAGCCGTATTTCTACAGTCCCCACCCTCGCATGACAGAAACTGCTAGTGAAGCGAACTTTTTTAATTAAAATTTAATATTCATTAAACCCATCTCGACTACGAAATCACTTATTTTTCAAACTCCGTCGAAGTAACGTGGCTAACTCACTCCATTATTTCTAAATTTCTGTGTGATATTACTTTAATGAGAAAAATGACAGTAACGCTGATAAAAAAGGTATTAAAATTCAAATGTAGCCATATAACAGTAAGGTCACCTCAAAAACCTCTGCCACTGCCCTATGGGAAGAAAGTGACGATTTGTATCTTTCTGTGGACTAGTTAGCCATATGCTTAAAATTACGCAGCCTTCATTTTCTAACAATTTTATTAAGTTGAAATAAGAATTACATAATAAATTACATTCAATCTTAATCATGGAAATAAATATACAAATTTTGCCATACCACTTTGACAGAAAGAACGTAAATTTTCTTTCTCAAATACGCAGCTTTAAACGACAAAAAATACTGTTTCTTTTTGCTATGTACGTTTAACTAAATGTTTATAATATTTCACATTCAACTTAATCCCAACACTAGCGACAAAGCAACAATGAAAGTAGTTTCCAATTGTATAAAGGTTGGTGGTAATAGTGGTTTTATGATAATTTTGATTATTTGCATTCTCAAGCCCAGTCGTTTATCAACTGTATGATTACGACTGGGCTTGAGAATGTATAGTGCATTCCACTTTAATATCATAGTCGCAATAGTTTTAAGTACTTCTTAGGTTCAACGGTTCACACACCGATTAGAACATAGCTATATTTTCAACAAGAAATCTAAAAATCTAAATTTATTTGTAGGTGTGATGGCAGTGGCAGAATGCAATCGTCACCACACCTGTAATCTCTGGGTGGTAACAATTGATTTTTACCCCGCTAACCGCGAGTGTCGTACAAGTCGACTAAGGGTTAAAAGGTTTATAAGGAATGGGCAGCAGCTTTCTACGATTTACCTGACCGTTAGATGGCAAAAGGCTCGGCCCGTTTTATATGGGTTCTTAGGTAGTTCACGAGCTGTGGATGTTAATGCACCTCTTCGTACAATGGGTATTTACGGTGATATGGCGTTATTTGTGTATATTTACACCGAAATTCCTTCATTGCGTTGTAAACTTTTGATATTGACTGTACGTACAACAAGATGTTTTCATAAGCATTGTAAGGAACTGTATATATATATGTATGTAAAATGATATAATGCCTGTAATAAACGCTTGCTCATTTGAGATCGCTTTAGAAACATTTCCTGCCAATTAGCATCATGAAAGTAGACGTGGACCAAACAAAGGCAGGGGCGCCTCATGAATTTATTGTTGGGTTACTGGCTTAAGTTATTTAAGTGTACGCGGGACGGCGTTATTCACGTGCGCAGAATGCAGCTTCCTGCGACAATTTATCATGAATCTTTAATTAAACTTTACCAGTGACTGTTCGCGGTGCTCATTGTGTCTAGCAATAAATGCCCGTAATCGATCGTTTACGGGGTTCCGGAATACTGTCTGATGTACTATGTATGTTATAGGTTTTACTATAAATACCTATTCCTTCACCGTCGCATCACAGAATATTTTCGTATTGTAATGAAAATATTCCTGTTTTACATGTGAAGCCTGCCTTAATTACAAATATATTCTGAACCAGGCAGTTAAAGTTAAAAAGTAAATTACGCCGACAAGATAACTGTGTTTATGATATAAATTAAAGAAGTATTTATGAAAGAATGTTATTAAACCCTGTGGGAGATTTTTCAGTGTATAGTTTAGAATACTATTATGCTATTATTTTTAGCTTTTAATAATACATTGCACATTATTGAACTACATAAGTAAATATTAATGCTAATACATTTATAAAATTTACTTTTAAATAAGAACACATTTTTTCCCTTGCTACGATCCTTACATATTTCTTTCGCTTCATCTAATCTAATAGTGTCTTCATACATGTCCGTCGGTTTTGGCGTACTGTTGACTTTGCCATTTTTTAATATACTTTTATTCATAAACATGTTTTTTTATATTTAATATGTTGACCCTAGTAGGTTCTACGTATGCAGATATTATGGCAACTGTTTTTAAAGTGAGTAGTCGCATTGTGTATTCAAAATGAAAATACTAATAGGCATAATTGTTTATGTACTTACAACATTGTCTATATATTATATTTACAATAACAACAATCATTTATATCATATGTTTTACATTCAATTACCTACCACGTATAACAGTAATACATACATACATACATACATAAATCACGCCTATATCCCCGAAGGGGTAGGCAGAGGTGACCTAGCACCCACGTTTCGCCAATTGTGTTAGGTCCCATGTAATAGGTGGCGAGCCTATTGCCATATATCGGGCACAACAGTAATACTATACATAATTGCATAGGTACATACTAAACTATACACATTGGTATAAATTTCTAGTGATTATGTATTTATTGCAGACATATTTTTATAACTATGAAACTGATCCCTAATTCAAGAATAGAACGTTTCATTGACATTTACAATCTTATATAGGCTAAGAAATAATTAGACGGCTGGTTATTATTACAGGTAAGGTGGTAATCCAAACCATTAATGTAAATACTAACAAGGGCAATAAAAACAAGTGACACATTTTACTAACATCTCTAGAAATTTTACGATTTAACAGTTGCTTTACTTTAAATGCTAAGAAGACATTTGATTTATCCAATTGTAGAGACTTAAAATTACGCAAGTTACAGACAGCAACACAAATATAATATCTTTCGTTTTTATGAAACCTTCGAACTATGAATTACTGCCAATCGTAATGTCTAATCGTGTTTCCAAAAGGCACTGCACTTGTATATAATTTAGGTCATACATTTTGATACGTTATCATCGTTGTAATTTTATTGACAACCAAAATGCTCTAATAGTTTTAACATTTACTACAAAATTTCTTCAATAAACTTCAATGTAAAAAAACAATATTATTCTAAAAAATTTGAGGACATTTTTGAAACAACTATAATGAAAAAAATCTAATCATATTTAGTACGTATATATAGTATCCAAATATTGCATCGCTCCCGCTGTAAGCTATCGTATATTGAGTACGCCGATTAGCAGTCTAGGAAAAAATATTTAGCTTGCAGCATTTGCTTTATCAATAAAGACAATTCAATATCTGATATATAAAGTCATAATATCACATACGATAGTTTACGCTGGGGTTATTTTGCAAGTAAGGTTGAAAAATATCATCGGCATATGAGACTTTCTTCCCTCGCGGCACAAGCGCCATGTGGTGGGGCTAGAAACAGCTTACCGTTTGCACACGCGCATAGCTGGTAAATGTTCTGATGGTGCGGATCGTGGACATGAGGCGCAGAAGGCGGTAATGGTAGTGCTGATTTCAACTTCGGCATGTATATACTAGGAGCATCAAGTCGTATCTGTAAGCATAATATACATTTATTAAAATCGTAATTAATTTAAGACATATCTGTAGAAGTATTGAATAGGGCTGAAACCTCGTTAAATATTTTCAACGATGTCTACATTAACTTTACTTTAAAAAAAATGCATTAATAATAACCTTAATACGAAGATTATCTGACACTATTATTTATATTTTTTATAATTACATTTAATTAAAATACTTATTTTAAACGCTTCTGCACCGATAAAATATGTATTGTGCTTTTTAGTTAACAATTATGTATCATCTACTGACCGCCCCGGCGACTGACTTGAGCTTGAAGTTGGTGAGGCAGCTTGCACTGATATCACCAGCACGAGATTCCATTGCTATGCTTTGTGAGGCGTGCATCTCCAGCGAGCGCGTAGGTGACTCTAGCCTATAGGCGGAATATCATGAATTATTTTTTGAACAATAGAAAGAGTACATACAAATTATTAATAAATAAGAGACTCTAGAAACTCTAGAACGCGTCCCATTATTACACTTCTTCGCTTCTATAGAATTGTTGGGATAAATATAACTGAAAATGTGTCCATTTTTGGAAAAGTGTTAGCACAGTTAAAAAAATATCATTAGTATATCAGTAAAAAAATTGGCAATTATCTTTAATTTAATTAACTTCAACACAAATGAAATCGAAAAATTAATTGTAAATATGCCACGGTACTAATGGGTAGATATAGAAGTCAACAACGATAAGTTCAAAATACGACTGTGTTCACGTTATTCTAGATAATGTACAAAGATTTTGGTGGTTAGAAAAAGAATTTCGAAAAATTATGATCTTGAGGCGGGAATCCATAATTTTTCGAATTTTTTTTTCTAACCACCAAAATCTTTGTACTGATTTTTCTAACATTTATATAATGTTAAAATTAAAATCGTATAGTCTAGATAATGTATTTTTCTTTAATGTCCAGTTCCAGACTTACATCAACTGTTTCGAAGGCGGCGCTCTCACAAGCGGCGTCTGGACTGCAGTGTGTAAATTGACTCCGGCGGGACTGGTTATGGTTAGGGTGTCGGCTCCCACCGTCACGGAATCCTGACCCGCACCCAGGAGCAATGCACCCCGAGCGTCCCGTACCTCTAAGCGAGCCACACTTACTTCTAGACGATCGTGACCTATGAAAAATATATCATACATACATAAATCACGCCTCTATCCCCGAAAGGGCAGGCAGAGTTGAATTAACATCCACGTTCCGCCAATTATTAAATTATTAATTAGTCGCTTTGTACGACATCCGCGGGTGAGATTTGGGGTGGTGACAATTGTATTCTGCACTGCCGTCACCACACGGCCAGTTAAAAATATTATGATAGATTATACAACATTTCAAAACCAACAACCTATCACATTTTTTAATTAGGCTAGAGTGGTACGGCAATGTGATAGGGAGGGATGAAAATAATTAGGACTATTTTAAGTATGTTGTGAATGAGAACCTAGAATGAGAAGCGAGTGGCTGTGCTGCGGCCTTTCGCTGTTTGGGGTGGTGCTGCGCCGGCTGAGGGAGGCGTTGGTCGAGAACCGAGAAGCGATCGATGGATTGTGTAAAAACGATATGAGGAAGAATAGTTCGAGCTGAGCTCACGTCTGATAGAAAAGAATGGAACAGGGATACATGTTGTGCTGACTCCACTTAGAGTGGGATAAGAATAAGGAGAAGAAGAAGACACTGTCCAATTAGCAGAATAGTTCCATACCGATTTAATCGTTTCAAGAAACGTAAGTATTGGCGTTGGAGACCTGGGGCTTGCTACTCCTAATGTTAACATAACAAAAAGTTTCGGCACAGTTCAACTTAAATATTTCAAATGCATCGACATAACAATAGCACATTACTATAGTCCGAGCATCCCTAGTGGCCCTAGTGTAGTGTCATAAGAACACTACACTAGTGACAGTGGGGGGTATAGAACAACAGTCGGGCGCGGCGCACACCCGTCCGTTTCCTCAGCCCCCGATTCCTCGGAGCTCACTAGCGGCTCCTCGGCATATACTGTACTTTCCCGCCATGTGGCATAGCCGTGGGACTCCCAGTATACAGCTTACATAATTCAATACTGAACTCACCTAGGAACAATCTACTCTGCAACAGTCCGTGCGCGTCCCTTGTGGAGACGCTGAAATTTCTAGATGATTCCACGGTGAACGGCTGCCCCCGCCGGGACTTGATGCTTGATGCAAACAAAGAGTCGAGCACCAAGGCCTGGCCGAGCAGCTGTAAGCCGCCGGGCACGATGCGGAGCTGGCCCATGCCCTCCTGAACATACATACATAAACTTTTTATCGGGAATAATAATTATTATAGGTCGATATATAAGGTCTCTTTTACACACACGGTTTACGGTACGGCTAACACGCCGTACGGTTGAAAAACCGTGGCGTGGACAAGAGGCCATATACTGCTATACAACACTGATAAAAATCATGCTGTGCGACACGGCGCACCGGCGGCGGCGTCGTGCCCGTCTGCAAGCTTCTATAGTGATCCATACAACACTGACGACCGTGCCTACACACGGTGGATTAAACATAGATTTCGACGGCGTAAAAACCGTGTGTGTACAAGAGGCCTTAAAAGTACCTATTGTATCCTGCCGTCCTGACGAAAAATGCAGTAACGTAAAAAACTGCATTTATCGTTTCTCATTATGTTTAAGGTTCTGTAGATAAAATATCAATTAATGTTGTTTTGTTTTTATTAATAACGTATTGACAAGGGTTCTGTCCAGTAGTTTTCGAATTCAATAGTTACGGTTAAAAGTTGGAAGTTTATTTCGAGTTAAATATTCCAAGTTGCTGCATTTTTTATTGGGACGGCAGATATATATGTCGATTTTTTTTATTTCACCACGCAATTGAAAGGCTTTGAATTTGTTTAATTTTTTTAAAGTTTAATTTTTTAAAAGTTCTGTGGATTGTTCATTCGTATTTCATTTCAATTTATTATTTTTTTCGTTACAGGAACAGACCGCCAATAAAGAAGCATAACAGTTACCAATGCGTTCCAAGAAAAGCAATCAGAAAGAGCATTAAAAACCGAAGACTGTCATAAACAAAACTCACTGAATTGAAATCCAAGACTTTCAATACCCACAGCGTGAGGGCAAGATTAATGATCATCATAAACATAAGCGCCATGACAAGAATGTAAAGGCATTTCTTCCGCCAACCGTAGATGCCAACTTTGAATTGGCTATTATAACTGTTCCTGATCGAATCTGCCTTTGTGTCCCGGCCAGCATTGTTGTTCAAGATTGGCTCCGGGGTGATCTTGTCAGCGTATGGAATCCTGGAAAAGAGAGTGATTTTTAAACAATATTTCTTAAGGGGAACATTGTTTTTGACTACCAAGAAAAGGTAAGTGATTACCAAAAAACCACTCCAAGAACCATCTACTCACACCATAATATAAAGTTGATGATAATTTACGTATTCATTTGTTATGGTAGATTATTAGTCAGTTAAGTACACGTCTGACTTTTCTTTAAACAATGCCATCAACAATGCATTATATCAATATTTCGTAAGAGAAAATTTTTATAGACTACCAAGAAATGGTAAGTGATCACCAATCACTCTCCAACAACCAACTTACTGAAACGAAAATATAAAGTGACAGGTGACCATTTCAGTTTTCGTTGGTTGGGTTAGGATAGTCAGTTAAGTACGGAGTTCCGATACCCTCATGCATCCGAACGGAGATAGTGTGCCTTAGGGCGAATGCCGGACAGAGTCGACGGGGAAAAATGCACCACAGTGCAATTCCCCCCTCTCTGTCCACACGGCAAGCCGTTGAACCCCGGGGTGGTTTAATTAGTAAGTCGCGAGCCACCTTCTCACGAAGTAGGCTAGTCAGTTAAATACAAGCCTGACTTTTATTACACCTATAACCAAGCCCACTTCTATTATGTATGTCTTGGCCAAATCGTAGAATTGTTCACTTTATGTTGTGGCCGACCATTTCATGAAATGGGTGCATTTCACGAAGTGGCCAACTAAAACTGACCATATCACGATAATGATCTGGCCAGATCAATGAATAAACAACGTTTAACGATATGAACAGCTAAACGCGTGCCTATTTCATGATATGGCCAAACATTTTTAATCATATCGTAAAATATTTATTTATTTATTTATATATTCTTTATTGTACACACACAGAATGAGAAAATGACAACAGTACAAAGAAAAGTGGACATGCATGAACAATAGGCGTATAAATAGTTACATTAACCACCGTTAGAGGCGCTTATTTCGATTTGTTTTTGTGATGCATCAAGGCAGCGGCCAATTATCCTACTAAACAAACTATTAGTAATGTTGTAATAGAAGATAAAAGTAAAGTGAAATGTCGTTACAACACCGAATTAATAGAATTTTACGTTTTAAGTCACTCAAAAAACGAGCGCAACGTTAAAATACTAAACATTAACTACATTAATGATATGGCCAAACATGGATGAATATATCATCAAACTTTGACGTTTCAACGATATTGTCAGTGTTAGCTGGCCATTTCATGATATGCAACCATTTCATGAAATGGTCGGCCATATCATGAAGTGATCAATTCTACGATTTGGCCACGACATGTATAGTCCACTGGGTGGCAAAGTAATCGGACTAGCAAATAAAAATAAATACAAAAACTGTCGCTAGTTTTAAGTTATCAGACGACCGTATTAATGGTTTTACAACTTCTTAGAATATGTAATCTATTCGATATTTAAGATTAGTTAAGCTGTGTAGAAAGGCTTTACTGCTCGTTCGGATAAAACATCTAGGTTTTTCTAAAAAAAATAGTAGTTATACTTTATCATTTTAGGGGTGGTGTAACCCTTAACATTGTTACAAACAACAAATACGGTATGTTCAGTTACTGCATTTTCCGTGAGCACGGCAGTAATTTAAAAGCAATTTAAGCAAGAGTGCTTAAGCTCAAGAACCAATATTAAACTCCTTGTTTTTCAGTTGGAGTAGTGTCGAAGAAGAAATTTGTCACGATCTCGAGATCGAAGCCGTGAGAATGGCGCTGTTTCAAACACATTTCACTTGCATAAATCATAACTTTATTTCCTGTTCAAGATCGCCTCTGCCGCAAATCGCGCCAGACCGTGTGCTGCGATCTTGGGAGCGTGTCCTTAAAACTTAAATCTATGCTTTCCACCCAACTTATAGCCACCCGTGTTTTGTCGCAGACAGCATCTGAATCTCACCGTGTTAAATGGTTTTTGCTCTTCCATATCATGCCAGGGCTTAAAAACAGCAAGTTTTTGCTTTTTTTCCCTTATTATATTCCCGCATTATTTCCCTTTGCATTATTTAGCCGTGAGGTGACGGCAGAGCAGAATGGTGTAAAGACAGCGATGAGTAGTGGACAGCATGCTGCTGTCCATTACAGTTCATCTGAGAAGCATTCCTCTTATTCCGGAATGTTTATAAATAACCTTTATAAATATTCCTTTAATCAGAACAAATGTGTTACCCAATATACCTTTTGTTTTGTCAATCACCAACCTTCAAAGCCCTATGACATCCCCTTTGATCGGTGCTGACCTATATTTTTTTACAAAAATAAATAACTGGTCAAAACCGGTCAAGGAAGGTGGTCTTTTAAAAAAAAGTATATTGATTTTAAGGTCGGGCTTCAACAATTTTTCAAATTTTCATATCCGACTTTACACATTACACTTACAGTGTGTCCCTCGATAAAGTACAATCCTGCAAGGAGGTGAAACTAGATCATAAATTATCAACAAAAACATGGAAAAAAATTTAGAAAAATACATAAATATAAAATACATACACAAATCACGCCTATATCCCCGAAGGGATAGGCAGAGGTGAACTAGCACCCACGTTTCGCCACCTATGTCAAGTCCCATGTAACAGGTGGGGCGAGCCTATTGCCATTTATCGGGCACAAAAGTTTATGAGCATGAGGAGTGAAAAACCCCTCCCTGCCCCTTTATCTCTATTGGGCAATAAACAAAACAAGCCCAGCGACAACAATAGAAAAAAAGGGTCTATTACGTGACTAATCATAGTCGTTTTTAATAATCATAGTCAACTTTAAAAATGTGTATCCAGGTGGATTTTTAAGATAAGAGTCTCGATTTTTTTTATTTGAAAGCTAATATGATTGAAAATAATAATAACTCATAAAATAAAATGTTAATATAGTCTTTATTTTAAGAAATTTAAGTTTTATTGAAAAAAAAAGTTATTTGTTATTTTATCATGAACACAAAGTATTTGACATAATTTTACATAAATAGAACCACTACTTTTCTAAGAATCGTGTTTTTTGTACATAGAATCCATAGATAGTAAAAAATATCTTAATAAATTAATAAAAAATAGCAATAATTTTTCTAAATTTTTTTTCTATGTTTTTTGTCAACAATTTATGATCTAGTTTCACCGTCTTGCAGGTTTGCACTTTATCGAGATCACACTGTATAAGTGAAGACATAGACGCTAGATAAGCGCTTGTATCTACACAAACGTATATACGTAAAGGGCAGTAAATTAAATTAAAATACAATGATATAATCCTTTCCTTTTTATAAGTCCTTTAAATTGCTTAATCTCAGTGTTATTACTTTATATATACATATTGAATTACCTAATCAATTTATAAAAGAAACACTTGATTTATTCTTCTTGGGTAGATTGGTTATACAATATAAAATTAATAATAGAAGTCCGAATCGACTACAATGTAACGACCCATTGTAACCTGTGTAAATGCCTAATATATATGGAAATAATCTTTTACACTCGCAAATTCATTTTATGGCTGTGTTAAGCTCTTAACGGGTATAACATTATTATACAGCTGATCGTATACACTACGTAAGCGTATATTTTGGACGTCGTAAAATCTTAATAGTTTTATAGCATAGCAGATTAATTAAAAAAACCTACTTTTGTATATGGAGGAAAGAAAATTGTTATTAATAAGTTGAATCGCTTCTGTTTTACTATTTTGATTATTATTTGGATATTAAAACATTATTCAGTGACACGCCGCTATGAAGTGACGAGAGTGACGAGTAAGACACCTTTTGGTTCTACTAAAATAATATAAATATTTACAAGACACACCAGTACAAGTATTTTCAATATCGAAATCAGAGCCACCAAAGACTGCGATCCTGTTAGTAAGTGAAATCTGAATTTCGCAGTTGAAATCTTAAAAAACAATTGAATTGGAGAACAAGTGGAGATGACTAAATCTATACTAGTAAAATGGAAGATCTAAAGATAACTAACTGCCGCACTCAGAGACGTCAATTAACTTTAATGAGTATTTAATGTCAAAACTTTTCATTCAAATCTAGACCATAGACCCGGCGAGAATAGCGACTATTTTAGAATTGTCATTTTTTGACGTTAAGTACTCATTAACGTTATTTGACGTCTCTGAGTGCGGCAGTTAGAAACTGATTATTAATGGTAGTATAATTTCAACTAATTCTTAAATAAAATGGTCAAATGCAGATAAAAAATACAAAAATAAGTCTAATAATTTGTAATGTCTCAGCATAGAAGAGGGAGATACCTTACAACATCAAAAAAAGGTTTGCATTGGTCACAACCAGAGCATTTCAAATAAATCACGAACATGTAAACAAGGAACACAAATCACAGAGAAGTGGTCACGTAACCACCCAACAGAAAAATGTAAAACTTTGAGAGGAGCGCCCAAGTAATGCACATCCCGGGTACAGCAGAGTGCAGCTTGATAATGTATGATGATACATGTTTGCCCGCAAGACCACGTGAAATGCAAGTGCGCGAGTATCCCTTAGGGCGCTGACCCACTGCGACTTTTTGTAGCGATGCTGTCCCGAGTTCTCGATACAGTCTCGACGCAGTCGATAGCTGTGTGCCCTCGCCCACGTAACCATGATTCAGTCGGGATACTGTCACGCTTCCTTCTTGCTCGGTTCGCACACACCACACTCCCCCCGTTCTCATCCCGATTTCGTCTGACACGGCCGTACGTTTGCATAAATACAGTCGCGATGCTGTAGCGCGTTGCAAATACGACTGACGCGCGTTAGTAGCGATACTAACGCGCGTTGAGCAATCGCGCGACAACATCGCTACAAAAAGTCGCCGTGGGCGAGTATCCCTTACACCGCGGCGAGGATGCCCACTAGAATTTTACAATGTGCAATGCCCTGTCGCGAACGGATCCTTCTAAATTTATAGCCCTCCCTGACGGCGACCAGTTTTATAGGGTTAGTGTGCTTTTGTATCATGTCCGCGGGAAAGATGTTACCTATTCAGGGCAACTCTGTTTTGTTTATCAATGACATAAACTATTTTGATTTTAATTTGAATATTATATAAAAATTAGAACAAATAATTCTTGGTTGCCAAGTGGTACAGGCATATGCCCGGATCGCAGAGGACGTGGGTTCGATTCCCGCATCAAGACTATAATTTCACAATATTGTTTGCAATGACATAAATTAAATTAGGATTTATTAGGCCTTTTTCTAGTGGCTCTGTTATGTGGCTTTTGCTATGTGAATAAAATTCCAAAACAGCACTATAATATAACACATTTTGAGGAAAATTATTCAGTCAACAACACGGAGGTCGAGTTACCACAAACTGTCGACTTTTCCAAACAATATTGAACCATAGCGTATTTGACTTAAATCGTCAAACATAGGGTAAAACTTGACATTTGTCATTACCCGATGTTCCATTGATAGCCCTATTCCCTATTTTCCTCTTAAGTGAAGAACAATTTGCTTAAAAAAATCTTTCAGATATTTGAACGGTTGGTGTATTTGGGTGGAATAGAATGTTTTTACGTTTTTAGATATTGATTATAGATTCTTCGAAGAAATATACATACATAAATCACGCCTATATCCCCGAAGGGGTAGGCAGAGGTGAACTGGCACCCACGTTTCGCCAAATATGTCAAGTCCCATGTAATAGGTGGCGAGCCTATTGCCATTTATCGGGCACAAAAGTCGCAGTACATTGCTAGCCTAGGTGGTATAAGAGGAACGCTGCTGCCCATTCCTAATCATATTCAGATTTATCCTTAGTCGCCTTGTACGACACCCACGGGAAAGATTTGGGGTGGTGACAATTATATTCTACTCTGCCGTCACCACGCGGCACCACGAGAAATATAGCCGTGATTTATGTATTTATGTATAATTTTCATCTGCCTATCAAGGCAGATTTTCCGGTCAAACTCAATGCTTAGTAGTGGCAAATATTGCAAATACAAGACTTTCAATATAGATGGAATATTATAGAGCAAATGGGACATAATTCACGACGCAGGCCCAGTTCGGCATGGTAAATATTGACTGCAAATGTAGCCGGTTTAATGTGCCTCCTGAAGCAAGCAGAAATTCGAGGTAATTTTTGGTCAACCGTTCAATATGCTTATTGAACGGTTGACCAAAAAGCCTTTGAGAACATTCCTTAGCATACGCAATCGCATACCGAGCTCTACTAGCCCCTAACATCGAGGAGTTAGACAAAGCTAAAATTTTTACCTAAATTTGGCAAAATTTATTGTAACACTAAATAATTGTATCTATAAATAAATTGAATATTTATTTTAGTGATACAGCTATTCTTAAAGCCTAGTTCATTTATAAAAACTAGTTACTTCAAGTATTGTAAATCTAATGAACAAAATAATTAAATGCATTGATTGCTGGCTCATCTGTTTTTGAGCGAGAAGGGTAGATTCAGAATCTGTTTGACTTTTAGCTGCTGAACATTCTCGTGGCAGTCTGTTCAGATTTTGTTTTCCGGTTGAAGTGCCTCTTAAAATGCAAACATAGAGGGAGCCGCACGTCGCGGCATCGCAGCGGGTGTCGCACGCAGGATTTAGCCTAATCCCGATACAATAAAAGGGGAGACCCAGTTACAATTCTTTGTACACAAAATTCAACCCTTCAGGCTAGGGTATATTTGTAGGATAAACAAATTCATGTCTATTTGACGATAAAAAAGCCTTTGGATGGTATAATGCCAATGTAGCCATCTTTGCCAATCTATTAATGACAAGGAAAACAGGCCACTACCTTGAGGCCAAAGTGAGGATTGGTGGGTATTAATGACTTAGGGCCGATTTCACCTCTGTCTCTCTTAGAAACTGAGTTTAATAAAACTTGGTTTTGATTAATGCAAACTATGTAGCGGAACTCAGTTTAGAGCTCAGTTTAGATCGCGTTTAATTCTGCGGTGAAATCGGCCCTTAATATGCACTTTGAATGAAGAGATCATGCCTTTCAAAAAGCATTTCTGATACCATCGAGTGGTCAATGAAATTTCGAATCTGCGCTTTACGTTCATGGTTTACTTCATTTATTTAATGCAACTTCTCTCCAATAATGCTTATTTTCCTGCAGTAATAAAAAAAGTTTGTATAGTACTACGTTTCACGTGTCAATCACACTACATAAATATAATATTGCCCCATCAGTTTTCGATAAGCTTTGGATATGTGCAAAAATCGGCAGCTGCGGTGGAATTTCCGGGCAGTCGATGAATATTTATGAATATTAATTATCTGAAGTCAATTGCCACATTATGCAGCAGTAACTAATTACAAGACGTATTATTTTAGCCAAATATTAAATTTGTGTGGAGTATATGGAACAGTGACAATGGATGTTAATAGCATGAAAAAGTACACATTTAAATGGCTAAAAACTGGACGCGAGAACTTATTGTCATTACATACACACAAACCCAAATTACGCCGATTTATCCCCGGAGTGGTAGGGAGAGTTTAATTAACACCCACGTTTTGCAATTTTTTTTAGTGCTTATATAATACGGGGCGATCCTATTGCCTTCTAACGGGTACGTAAATCACAATATATTACTAGGTGGTATAAGAAAGAGTAATTGGCAGCAACGTTTTTCGCTTCGCCTTTGTCTCATTGGTCTTTACCCTTAGTCGCCTTGTACGACACCAGCGGTTAACATTGTATTCTGATCTTGGCCGTATCGTGACATGACATTATAATAGGCAAATATTAATACCATTTCATTTCATATTCCTATAAATCACAATATAAAAAAAACAATTAATTATCCTCACTATAAATTCAGTTAACCTAAGCTGACCGATCACAAATAAGCTACGAAATCCCAACTCCACGAAACGCCGGCTCATTACAACCGGGATAAAGACAACAAACTTCCACAACAAGGGGGAACGAACGTTAAAAATACGTGGTGTGAAATAAAAAAGAAAAAATATATAAAATTGGAGCGAAATCTGCGCGGGGTTCGCACCGCACACTTTATCTCCCGGTCCACTCGCCCAACACGTTTGGGGGTTTTACGCGGCATTAGAAACCAATTACACTGGTAATACTTGACGTCCGCGAGCCTCCTTGTTCAAGGTAAATCGCTGATCGGTGGAAAATTCGAAAACACACGTGGTGCTGATTTTTAATGGCACATATTATTTTTCATTATATTTTTGTGCTTGGGGAAGGGAATGTAGTTTATTCGTGTATAAAATCATTTTGAAAAGGGATATCTCTACGCTGTGTGGTGACGGCAGAGGAGAATACAGTAGTAACCACCCCTATCTCTCCCGCGGGTGTCGTACTAGGCGACTAAAGATTAAGACAGTAATGAGTAAGGTGTGACGGATGGATATGACCCAAGAGGGATTGGATAGCTTGATGACGTCTAACCGATATGAATTGAAGAAACATACTGCGCCGACCCCAGATAGACTAGGGACAGGGCAGGGAGAAGAAGGGTAGATCAAACAAACCCAATGCACATAAAGCAAATAAGCTAGTTAAATTATTGATGAAAAGTATGAATGTCCTCATGATGAATAATGAATTGACGCCACCGTAGAGAAAATGCCCTTAATGTTCCAATATAAACAATCATCGAATAAATGAATGTAAACGACGTAAGAAATTGTGTTATTATATTTAACACCCAGTGATAAAAGGTATAAATGGGGTGAAATATAATAAATTCGGGGCGAGGAAGCGCAAACGACGTACGAGTCGAGCACGTAGCAGCTACGCCGTAGAGTCGTAGCCCGTAGGCTGAGCTACAGGGGCCGACTACTTTTCGTGCAGCTTCTACAGGCGTGATTAAATTTATATAAAAAAAATTTAAATTCCTTACGTAAAGCACTGAAATATGCTTCTATTTGTGGATTGAAACTTAATATTGCTTAGATATTTGTTTCTTTAATGTAAAAGAAATATAATACATACTACAAATATTTTTCATAAATATAGCCTAGAAAATTTTAATTTGAAGGGTGATAAAAATATCTCAAACATAAAATCACGATTAGATACTGCTTTCTTCGTTCCATTTATAAATTTTTCTTTCTTCGTTTTATTTAAAAATTGTAACTCTTGTACCCCGCCCCCTGGACTAGAGCAGAGGTTGGCCCGCAAATGAGCCATATTAATCATCTCCATCACGGAAACTCGACTTCTGAGCCTCCTCCGAACCCAGATTCTTTTTAATAGAATGGCTTTTTTACAAATAAATGAAATAAGTGTTTGTGAAAATAATAAAACGTTATTCTTACTGTAAATTAATGATACAGTTTTATTTTCATACGTATCTTATGCAATGGTTTGATTACTCGCGACAGTCCAAATATTTAGATCAAACTCAAACTCTGAATTATTAACTAATTTACAATATACATATATAAATAGAACGATCGTAAGTACTGTACGGACAGAATTGCTTAGTAGCAGATACTGTGATCAGTGTGTAAACAAAGAAATAAAAAATACATGCATCCTAATTATCATTTGATAAATAAATCGTTTCTCTAGTTTACTCAACTAGAGTTGACAATTTAAATATTGAAATATAGCTTTGAAATGCAAGAGAAATGAATGATCATTCTAAGAATTCGTCACGAAATTCCCAGTCACAGCTTCGATTAGAATGTTGAAAATTTAGATACAATTTTCGTCGTAACGCTTATTACCATTGACTTCGGCGTCACTGGACTGAGAATAGGGCTAATTTCATGTCATTGCATTGGAGAGAAAGATTAGTATTATTCCGCCGTTGCAGCGGTGATCCGGTGAATTCAGCTACGTACAGATGATTCGTATGTTGTGCTCTTACTCGCATTTTATATCAACCGCTAGGTAGTCCGCCAATGTGTGTGCTAATTGAGCGTTTCACCGCACGCTGGCTGGAATGCGCGCCGCCGCACATTCGTTAGCAATATTCCACTAACGAACCAAACTAATGGCTATTAAGTTGAATAACGTAGCACTTTGCGCCACGAATACGGTATATTCTTCCACTGACACATGATTCATAAGCATCTTAATTTTTTTAAGCTTCACACTCAGTTTTATAAACTGGATACGATGATTGGCAGAACTCTCTGACGAACAAAACTAGGCCTATAAAAGTTCACATCAATTAATTTTGGTTACAGTTTCACAGAACATTTTTTAATATATTATAATATCACAAATAACGTATTTTAAGATGCCCGACCATTGATTTTGTGCTATTAAAGCTGAACCGTTATATCCTCCGATATTATACAAGATATGAATCTAAAAATATTAACAAATAACATAGCTGTATGCGCTAAAATACATGGCGGTAGCTAAAAGTTTATTTTTTACTCAATAAGATTCATAACATATCGTGAAATAAATCTTTTATACGCTAACCTAATACTCTAAGAAGTTGTGCTTTTTGCGCGTATTATTCATTTTCTTTCCGAAAATAATCTTCAAAAGTTAAAGTTAATTTCGAAGGAATCAGTGTAGAATAGGAAAATCTCCCCAAGTATTCGGGTGTCAACTCCGGTAAGCTGCGTAAGCTCACGGGATGGGGCGCCATAAATTAAGTTTTCAATTTGCCAATGACGTATCACAGGGATGCCTTCGAACCTGGTATCGTTGCCGATAAATCATATATATTTATAATTGTACTATTACCTGCGTATATTAATTAGTTATTACAAAAATGGACATTCGTACGTTTTATTTCTATTCCGTGGTTCGCCACCGCACTATTACAAACTGTATTATTCTTTTGAGCTTTTTAGACACTATATAGAAACTTCCATTTCTCTAACTACTAATTATATTAAGCAGGTAGTGCAAACGTCCTCAAATAGGGCATACTGATTTAAGCAACATTCTCGAGAAAAAGACGTTCTAAAAGTTAACATAAATACCCGTCCGTCTATTCCACTGGTCACTGGGGGAAACAACTTTCACGAAATCTCTCTGTGACCATGGCCGCATGGTAAAGAGATCGAAATGTCGTCTGATTAAATGATAACATCTAAACACCCAAGTATACGCGAGTTGAATCCGTAAAATTTGTTTCGTTTCAAATTATACAACTGGCAAGAGTGCCAATGCTCGTAACTTCTATTCCGCCAGACAATTTTTCTCACGCCAAAACACTTCGAATATGCACTATCACAACCACTAAGTCAAGTTGATAGAAAATAATTTGGTTTATCGAAGGCCATGTAGGCGGGCCCGTTGCCGCGTGCATTGGTTCAAATATCCGTCGCTCGCGGCGTGTTTCACCGACACGAGGGAAGGAGATTTGAATGCGCCTGATTTATGAGGCAAGTAATGGAGCGCAGCGCTGCTTCCGTGCAACCACTGCGAGGAACCTTGCCTATTTTAATACACGCTTAAAACTCACTAGATTAACATACAAGAATATTTTCATGCCATCCAGACATGGAATTCTACTTCTGCTACAACATTATTTTACTACCTAATGTCAAAAGTACCGAACGGTTCGAACAGTGACGCTTTTTACGCAAGTACTTTTAATATTGTTTTTTGTTGTACTAAAAATCATCCTCTTGCTCTTATCCAATTTAATTTGCGGTCGGCGCAGTAATTTTTTTCTTCCTTCTATTAATAAATTTCTTCCTATAATACCTACTATTGACATATAAATTGCGGAGTTCGCTGCGCTTATTTTATTGGTGTGCTAGTTGACCCCCAAATATAACACAAAAAACAAAGAAAATCGCCAGCTTTTCCACTTGACTTGTTTAAGAGAAAAGTACAAGAAAACTTGCATATTTATACCAAAAAACTGTATAAAGCATTTTAGTAAAGTTTCCGTCGTAAAAAGTTTGAGATCCCCATGTAAAGTGTTGAGTCGTTATGAACTTCGCCACTTTCTGAAAACCGAGTGTTGAAAGTATATTTTAAAAGTCTTCGCAATTCTTAATAACTTATCAATCGAAACACACGAAGTAAACAAATTAAAGATGTTTCCTAAAGTTCAAAATAAAATTTAAATCTGCGTATATTAAATACTGATTCACATTGATATTTCACATATAGTTAATACTTACATGATACTAGGTTAACAATAGCCACGACCACCAAATCATTTCGCCGATCGTTACTTAAGTAATAAACTGCACTATTATTTAGCTCGCGAGGCAGCATGTTGGCAGTGTCGAAGCAATGTCAAATTCATGTTCGTGAGAACACAATGGTCGCCCCAGCGGGCGGGTTCCGAACATCCATTCACTGTTACTCAATGGCTTTTGCATGTTGCATTCTGTACCCCGAAAGCATTGGAATAAGTACGCTTCTCCATATATTAAACTAGTAAATCTGTGATGATAATTTTAGCTTTATTTTATGTTCGCTATTAGAAAAAACTAAGTACTATTCGACAAGTCAACTCTTAATTGAAGAAAAAAATCTGCTACTTCGTTCATTGAAGTGGGATAGATAGACATTCATGCCAATATAGGATTTCCTAACAATTTATAAGTAATTATTAGTCATTAATTTGTATAGGTGTAAGCTTAAGCGGATATAGGCGTGATTTATGTATGTATGTAAGCTTAAGCAAATTGGTTTGAATGTGGAAAATAATTAATCAATAATCTTTCATGAAAATGGGACCTCTGTTACTAAAAATAATGCCCGCTGATGACATAGTAATGTTATCTGTTTAAAAATAAAAAGTATTATTGAAATACTTTTTATTTTGTAACAGTTTATTTTTTGAAATTAATATTATAAGGTTAATTCAAGCCATAAGAAAGCCACAAATACTTTAGTTTCCAAATTTAAACCTAGCTCTTAATAAAAATTTAACAATATTTGCAAATATTGTTACATTTTTACAGATACCTTAATAGCAACGATGATTTCATTATCGATGTATTTATCAATAAAAAATTATATGTATAGACTATAAGGTAATGTTTATATACAAAAAAAAAACATTTCTGTTAAAACCTTTTACTTTTTTAGATATCTTAAAACAATGGAATTCACATAAATTTGTCACATTCCTAGAAATAGTACTACATTGTTAGCGCCTATATGTGCAGCAGATAAGGGGTGTCATGTTCGGGTTAATACCTCAGCTGGGAGACATGTCGGCCGGCTCAGCAAAATGTCAAAGGGAAATTGAAAATTAATTTATGCTCCTAAATTTCATACACGGAGCTCTCAGAGATTGGATATCGCTCGCATGAGACCCATCCATCCTAGCGCAGCGTTTGCATCACTTGATTTCAAAATGCGCCTCGAAGGCGGTAAAATTATAATTAACAACTGAATTAATAAGGGCTTTTAATTATTCTATATTATAATTATATTCCTTAATGCTTAATTTTTTTTTTATTCATAAATAGTTTAATATCGATATAGTCATGTCATCTGCAACAATCGTAGGGTTGGCTCTAAACTATTTTAATTTGTAAATATTATTGTATGTTATACTTTATACATTAAGTAGCTTTGTCAGATCTTATAAATAAACCATGTTGTAGCGGAAATCTTCCGCTACCATGCCATATGATGGTTGTTTTACCTACAATGACAATATAATAGAGCTGCAACAAAAAGAGATGCTATAGTTCTACCGAATGCAAAAGTCCACGTGCACAACCTTGGATAACGAGTTTAAACGTCAACACAAGTGTGGTTTTGGGTTTGTAAGAAATGAACGCACTCGCAGGGGACCAGCGGAAAGAGTCGTAAATAGTCCCGACGCCGCTCACTTATAAATTAGGATCATAAAGCAGTTGCCGAACTTTGTTGGCGGCACGGCGACCATAAAACAACGCTTACGTCGCTGGGGATACGATGTCTCGCGCCCGCTCTTTCAATTTAGACAACGACGCATATTAACTGCTTCTGCTTAAGCTTAAAATTATGTATCGGAGGAATTTTAATAAGCCAGTGGTTTTTTAATGAAAATGTCAGTGATCACTATCGTCAATGTATTGTCAGCCTTGTGCTTGATAGAACTACTTAAAGTAACAGTGTTATACCGTTTTTGGTTAAGTTTCCGATGGCTGGCTTTAACGAACATTTTGTTTACGCAATCACTAGCCATGGACTTCTTCTCACTTGGACATTATTAAATTGTCATTTGCCGTCATAGGTGCATCAAGCATCCATTTTATTAGATAAAAACAACAAGGTAAAGTAACTTGATCGAAATAAAAAACGACATTATTATCAGATTTTTATCTGAACATTACTTACCTATGTTTTGTTTTCATAAGAGTTTTTTTGCAAAAAAATTACATATTCAATTTGCTTTCATGGTAAGCTTTTTCATTCATTAACTCAATTTTTGCAGTAAATAGTTAAAATTGACTCATACATAAAATATAGCAACAGAAATGCTGTATAAAAATATTCCCGTGATGCCGGTATTGAATTCGCATCGCATCCACTTGACATAATCATTGCGAAGATCTGAATACACACTTAATGGAAAACCTGATATACGGTGAACTTTATAAATACCACTACACTAATATAAAAACGTGGAATTGAATTAGCATTGGTTCACTAAGCGCGAGTAGCATTGAACCCCGCAATGTTTTGAAATCTTATTGCAAAATTTTCTAAGGTACAGACTGGTTATTACAATTTTATAATTTGTATAGTCTGGCATACCTGCTCTTGTCTTTTATATAATAATTTCTTCCCGTCGGTGTGACGGAGGATATGAATCGAATAGGAGTGGATACCTTGATGAGAGACACCTATATGAATAGAAGAGGTAACATACTGCGCCGACCCCAGATAAACTGGAAGCAGGGATAAAGATGATAGAGAGTACAAATTCATAAAAATGTCATATCAAATGAATTGCTGATCTCAGACAATTATGTAATTATCTGAAATTTCTTTAATATTCTATTTGATTTTAATATTAACATTATATAAATGTTAGAAAAATTAGTACAAAGATTTTAGTGGTTAGAAAAAGAATTTCGAAAAATTATGATCTTGAGGCGGGAATCGAACCCGCGTCCGCTGCTATCCGGGCAGGTGCCTGACCGCTCGGCCACCCAAGATACTTTGGTAACCACTAAAATCTTTGTTCTTTAATATTATTTCGATAAAGGGACATCATTATAATGATGTCCCTTTTAATTTTATCAATAAATACAATAACGATGATATTTGCATCCCACGTCAATTATGTCCATTAAATTTTTGTGGGCCTCAGCCGATCCACCCACAGCCGAAATTAATAGTTGGCCTGCTTCTTCTGGCTCCCAAGCACATGAGTAAATATTCGGTTTATCTACTCATGTGCCTCAAGTGTTTTATGGTAATTCTTCTACCTTATGTATGTATTCCCCAATAAAAACTAAAAGTTACGCAATATACTAATATATAACCGATTTAAGTGTCAACACTTTTAATTTCACCGTATAATATGAATATCACACGAATACAATTTATCTCGAGAAAACAATTGCTTGAATTTCCTTTAGCTACAACAATGCGTATCTAATTTCTAAATCAGTGAATTTGACGAGAGATAACTAACACAAAGAGACAGCAACAATATTAGTGCGGACAACTTGAACAAACAATTTAACGATCGATATGGGCCGGGCTGTTTTTGTGACGCCGCAGATGTGTAAGTTAAACTGATCATTCAGAGATCGCGAAATCGCTTGGAAGTAATTCGCGGCGAGTTGCCGCAGCTTTAAAGCACTCCGAGTTAGTTTTGGCGAAGTTGCTCCAGCCCGGACCACTCATACACGTTCTGCACTGCAACTTTGTCACTTTTGCTCACTCATAGCCCAAGATTTGGTTATGAAATGGACTTTAAACATGTACATACATACATACATAAATCACGCTTATAGCCCCGAAGGGGTAGGCAGAGGTGAATTAGGTAGTATAAGTATAAGAGGAATGCTGCTGCTCATTACTCATCGCTGTCTTTACCCTAAGTCGCCTTGTACGGCACTCACGGAAGAGATGGGGGTGGTGACAATTGTATTCTGCTGTGCCGTCACCGCACGGCAACAGCACATCACTTTAAACATGTGTAAGACCTAAATATGATATATCTACATGTTACATTTTTTAGGAAATTACGTTGAACTTTTAATATACTTATCTCGGTGCAGTTGGAATGACAAACAAGAATAAAAAGTAAATCAAATCATATGCAATTTTAAGAAGTGCTGCCACTTTCTTTAATGTGATTGAAAAAGCACCATTGTATTTTATTTATTTTGAAGAGAGTTGTTTGTAGGTTTTGAAGGCCTATTTTTTATAACATTCTGGCTGCCCACGACTCCATTGAGCATAATACGGATTAGTGTAACATTTTCCCAAAAATATGGCGGGATTTTTTATGATTTTTCTCTACTGAGTTTCCATTCCCAGTAGAGATAATTAAGAGATAGAGATAAGATAGCTTTTTAAGAATAAAATTAAGCTATTTGTCAAGCATAAAATTTTTCCTGTTTTGTGTATCATCATTGTCATTAATCATCAGTTGTTACATGTTTTCCCATTTAAAATGTAAGTTATTTAGCTATTATAACCGCCTTTTTTATGTTCACACAGTTGTTTAAATTATGTACCTTGATACCATTTTGGTATTATAATTATCTATACATACTAGCTTTTGACAACTAAGTTGTCGTTCCTGTAGTTGGTGCTAGTAAATATGAAATTATAAGCCAGCAACTTTCTGGCTTATAAAATTATATTTATTTTAGGCCTTATAATATTTAGACAGTGAAAAGGGGCGAGAATAGAAGGAAAGTTGTTGTGAAGAATGAAGAAAAGCTGTTATGACAATAATTATAATGCAACTATGGAAAAGTACTAAATTACTTAATTAACAATGTACAAACATATTGCGGGGGGGGGGATATTTATAACCCATTACGAAACATAACATAAAAAAACACAAAAACGCCCAGCTTTATTGTTGAAATCTGTTTGTCAATAAACCGTCGGGTTTGTCACCAAAACCAGCGCTCAACTGTTTTTCCAAGCGAAACTAGGTGAAACTGCCACGTGGGAGCTTTAAAACCGCTAACTCCGTCGATTTAGTCAATGAAGCGACGGCATCCGATAACTCGGTGTTAGTTTAGCTTTGTAGCGGAAACACGGTACAAACTGCCCACATAAAGGATCCACCGCCTATTCCACGCTTACACACCTCGCAATAAAATATTTCAATTTCGTTCACCCTCAAAGGTAGTGAGTGCGATGTAGGAAATATTTTCCCACATTCCGAAGACACACTTGGCACTGACGTAAGAGTAACGTGCATGTAAATAATTCAGTCGATACAGAGCTTGCTCTCAGGGGCTTTCGCCGGAATACCAACATCTGATCTGTGATTGCGCACGATAAGTCCGTACCTCTGGAGGCACGTGTTTATTATTTGTGAGATGAATAGATGTTTGCATTAATATTTCCGAAGTGTTTGTGCAAACGTGTGTATTCTGTAGACATAATACACACATTTGCGCGCAAATTTTAACATCGAATCGTGATCGTTTATTTGAGCACTGCAATATAAGTAAGTGTTGTACTCCAGTTATCCCGAATGCTTTCGTTACTAAATATTTATTTGGAGTTCATTCAATAGCGCGTGGATAATAAAACGTGCGAATATGGGGAAGCGAAAATAATTTGTGGCAATGTTAGCTCTGCGCTCCTCAAACATCGCCGCGCGCGACGTGACGGGCAACGCAATGTCCTCTTCACCCCCTGTACACACGTTTCTGGCTCGTGTGTGCTTTCAAATAAACACTACACACTTCAAAAACCAGTAGCTGTTAGTTTCCGGCATGATTTTTAACCGCTTCCGTCCAACCATCTAGTGGTTCGCCCACCAGAATTAAGATCTAGAGGTCCCGGGTTCGATCCCCATGGGCTTACAAATTTTTACTGGGTTTGGTTGGTGGTGGAACTTTTTTTAAGTCAGCCTGGCTACCACCATGTTATCAAAAATCTGTCGCCATTAACAGCAATAATATTAACTTAACATGCCGCCTGGAGGACGGAGGAATTAGAGTAATACATTTTTGGCCACCCATCCAATAACCAACCTTAGCGTACATTGCTTAGTTTATGGAAGCGCTAGCCTTTTCACCAGCTTGCTCAAATTTGTCGTTCAATTAAAAATATAAAATAAAATTTGTCAAAACAACACTAAACAAATCAATTAAAACTTAATTGCATATACGAGTACCTGTATGAAAAACCAATGTAAGTTTGCAACCAATTAAAAATTGTATTTATCATTTGTCTTACAACGAATTACCTACTGAACACATTGAAAATATATCAAGACGTTGTATGGTAACTGTTTAAGCAATTATAATAATGCACTAACAATAAACTTCGACTAAACAAACCGAGACAAGGCACTCTTATTGTTTCGAAACACAATAAACTCAAACCATGCACAATGCTACAATATTCCGCTATCTTTTGTGCAGTTTCGCCAGTAATCAAATTACCCGCCACTGAAATCATTTCGGTGATTCAAAATATTTTAATTGACAAACAGAAATTTTGGGCGGAAAATAGCGCTTAAATTGTGCTTGCGTTTGCGGGATGTTAATTCGGTGAATAAATATCACGTCGGGGCAACATCAAAATCCACTTACTACTTATATCCGTGCATTACTTGGAGCGGAGTTCATTGAATCAATAACTGGGAAGAGAAAAAAATAGATGAGGCGTTAGGGTAAACATTGCCTAGCCTATCGGTAAATAATTTTCATATAGCCTCATCTGTTTTACAAAATAAATATTTTTCTTTGCGAATAAGAGATTTATCTTTTCCAGGTCTATTTGTGAATTGCTTAGCAAGATTACTCTGTATTCCTCAATAGCCTTGTCAAATTAATACTTTTTAACTCGTCTACAAAAACATAAAATAAAGAATAAAACTATAGCATTTTAAAGCGTCATTGCTTACCTTATTCGGTTGTATGTTGTGTTTACTTTAATTAGGATATACAAGAAATACAGAGCCATTGTTAAAATTATATTTGTAAGAATGTATGGGGAGTTTGAAGTTTTAATCAGGCGACAAGCATACACATTTTTTTTGTACGCTATAAGGCAAATATTTATATTCAGTTGTTATCGGTAACACCAAAGTTGACTGTAATTCGAATTTAGACAGCCTAAAATACTGTTCGCGTGACTTCTCATAATTATAATCAAGGGAAACTCACCTTCACAAGGATTTGTTCATTCAGATTTCATAAAGCAAATTGTTAGTTTAACTAAAAGTTCCGTTCAATTTGTATTAGTTCAAAATTGATCGCTAATGTAGTTCGAACTTTTTATCATTAACCTATATATTGGTTGACGGCATTGTCGCGGAGGCAAGGCGCATCCGAAAATATGCCTAACAAGTAACAAGTTTATGCCGGCATTAAGGAACAGTATTCTGAAACACATACGATTTACATATAACTTATTTGCGCCGGAGGTGCGTCGGCTCGTAAATCTAGCGACAAGGGGATTTCTGTTTGTGAAGTTACTTTTTTATTTCCACTTTATCTGTGTAACGCAAAGGACTGCAAATACTCTGAGGCAACTCTGGGAACCCGCTCAACTTCAATAAATCAATTTGTACATTTACCCGTAGTTATAATGTTCTTACCGAGCGCACTCTCGCACGTGATACCACTTCGACACGAATATGAAATGTGTTCAAATTTCTTCTTTGTTATGTAGAAGTTTGCGTTTGCTCAGAGATGTCGTAATCATATTGAGCAGACGAATAAAAACTTTTACTATAATTACTTCCTTGTCAATGTAGCCCATATTCTTCTGAATAGTTAAAAGTTATTATGGCAATAGCGTATTATTGTTATTACAGCAACGTATTTTTCAAACAAATCAATATTTTTACACTCACACCTATCATCTAGCCTAAAGTAAGTAGCCTAAGCAGTTGTGTTATTATAAACATGAAAAATCCATAGTTGGCTTTTGTGACCTTTCTGTCACTAAAAAAATAAACTTTCCAACACTAAATTACAAAGTTTAGATATTATTAAGAATTTAAATTATATCAGAATTAAATTAAATTGAAATCTGCAATCCACTACGCCTCGCCATACTGTTAAAATTTTAGCCCCGGTAGCTATCATCGGAAGGCGCAAATAAAAGCTGAACAATATTAAAAAAAAAATGTTAGTTTCAAGATAGCGTAGTGGCTTAGACCCCTCGGCCTGAGATTGAGCAAACTAAGCCATGTTCGCTAAGACCGGTCATTGGATGGGTGCTTCGGAAGGCAAGTTAATCCGTTGCTGGCAGCATTTGCTGTTGTTAACACCCGCCAATCAGCACAGGGCCAGCATCATTAGCAGGTTATGGCCCCTTTTCCTTAATTCTTCTATCCATAGTGAAGACCTGTGCCAAATTAAAGGGCTCGTGATGATGATGACGATGATAGTGTCACATGCCCCCAGAGGCATAACATATTAGAAGTAAGAGTCTTATTTTAGGGGGAAAATGACTAAATCCCCACTTAAGTTATCTGCACCGGGAAAAATTTAATTCACTCCGAACGAAACTCAAACAACAAATTATAATTGCGTCATCCCTTTGGAAACACTTAACCAAGTTAGTCTTTCCGGCCGCGGCTGGAACAAAATGAATAGACGAAACAGTTTGTCTGCCTCTACGTATCCATTTTGCATCACAAAGCTAGATGTGTTTGTCGTTCTATTTTAAACGCGATAACGCCAACTTTCCAGTCCTCGAAATGTGAATACCTTGTTGCGAAAATGTGACTAACGGAAACTGTACAAGTAACTCCACTGTCCTTCCGCGCACATTCGCTCTCGGCCGGCACAACGCCGTGGGACCATTTCTATTCAAATTTCTTTATTATAACAACTGTCCGCTTACTTTTCTTTTACAATGTCGCCGGAATTTATATGGAACTTTCATAGTTTTATACTCATCTTTTCTAAGATGTATTCGGGTACGAACAACCTAAAAGCCTGTCTTTTGTGCTTTGGTTACATTTTCTCAAGGGTTAATAAAATGCCGTGTGGTGACAGCAAAGAAGAATACAATTTTCATCGCCCCTGTCTCCATCGGCCATTTATCGGGCACACAAGTAGCAGTACTTTGCTAAGTGGTAGGTATAAGAGGAACGCTGCTGCCCATTCCTCATCACTGATTTATCCTTAGTCGCCTTGTACGACACCCACGGGAGAGATTTGGGGTGGGGACAATTGTATTCTACTCTGCCGTCACCACACGGCCGTAAATAAATAAATACTCTTTGTTCATAAAAAATACTTATAAAAAATACTTTGTGTTCATGATAAAATACTAAACAACCCTCGAAACACTGGATATCGGGTCATAAATTTTATTTTTTGTACAAAAAATGCACTTTTTTATACTAATTTTTACAATATAACTGATTTTTTTTAAAATTTTGTGCATATTACCATAAAATTATATGAGTTATTATTATTCCCTATCATATCGCTTGCTAAAAAATCTAGACTCTTAGAACTTAAATAACAACCTGGATACACAGTTTTAAAGTTGACTATGATTATTAAAACCGACTATGATTAGTCACGTAATAGACCCTTTTCTTATATTGTTGTAACTGGGCTTGTTTTGTTTTTTGCCTAATAGAGATAAATGGGCAGGGAGGGGTTTTTCACTCCTCATGCTCATAAAATTTTGTGCCCGATAAATGGCAATAGGCTCGCCACCTATTACATGGAACTTGACATAGTTGGCGAAACGTGGGTGCAAGTTCAACTCTGCCTACCCCTTCGGGGATATAGGCGTGATTTATGTATGTATATTTTACCCCGTAGCACGGGACGTGAACACACCCCTATATCCCCGAAGGGATAGGCAGAGGTGAACTAGCTAACTAACTAGTAATAAATCTTCTTCTCCCTGCCCTGTTCCCAGTCTATCTGGGGTCGGCGCAGTATGTTTCCTCTTCCATTCATATACAGACGCCATCAAGCCATCCAATCCCTTTTGATTCATATCATCCATCCCACCGTAATGGTGTTAGTGATGAATGAATGTATAGAAAAGAGACTGAACGGACCATGTCGAGAGACCCATGAACGGAGAGAGTGATTAGAATGACAACATTCCATTCCATACTTCTCAAGGTTTTGGCTTAGGTTTTACAGCCGGCCGCCTGCCTGACACCAACCCTCTTTGGGTACTAACTAGTAATAAATATCTTAATAAATTAATAAAAAATAATAATTTATTAAATTTTTTATTAATTTATATTATTAAAACAATATATTTTATTTCTATGTTTTTTGTCGATAATTTATGATCTAGATTCACCCCCTTGCAGGTTTGCACTTTATTGAGGGACACACTGTATAACGAGGGATAAGCAGCAGCGTATTAGGCGTATTAAAGTTCCCGATGAATGGCAATAGGCTCACCCTCTGTTGCATGGGACCTGAAATAAGCAGGCCAAATGCGGGTGTACCTTTACCCACAACGTGATATATGTGTGTTTATGAATATTATCCTTTAGAATACTTTAGATGATAATAACGTAATCATCTTCGTGCCCTGTTCCCAGGTTATCTGAAGTCGGCGCAGTGTGTTTCCTTTTCAATTTCATCAGACGTCATCCAGTTATTCAATCCCCTTTAATTTATATCATTATATAATAAAATAAGAAATCGGTAGCAGCATTCCTGGTGTATTAGCAAAATTAGAATGTTACTGCGGTTGTAGTTCCCGATAGATCAGAGATGATAGGCTTGGCTTGCCCCTTATTCCATGAAGCCTGACATAAGCTGTCATAAATTTAAAGAAACACTTTACCGCTTGAACCGATTAATATGTAGATATAGTAAATTGAAAAGTTTATCTGTCTTCTATGCTGACCTGGGAGTCTTCTATGCTGGCCTGGGAGCGAACAAATAACGTAGAATAAGCCAGCCTCGACCCATCCCATGGGTGTCGTAAAAGTCGACCAAGGGAAATTGTCCGGTGTAGACCAATAAACACCTTGGGGCACCCGAATGGTGGAGGGCAAACCACCAACAACAGCATTCCCAAAGAGAGTTAATGTCAGGCCGGCTGTAAAACCTAAGCCAAAACTTTGAGCAGTATGGATTGGAATGTTGTCATTCCAATCACTCTCTCCGTTCATTAGTCTCTTGACATGGTCCGTTCCGTCTCTTTTCTATACATTCATTCATCACTAGCACCTTTACGGTGAGATGAATGATATGAATCAAAAGGGAGTGGATGGCTTGATGACGTCCGACCGATATAAATGGAAGAGGAAACATACTGCGCCGACCCCAGATAGACTGGGAACAGGGTAGGGAGAAGAAGATAAATTTAAAAAGTGAAACTTGCTTTATCAGGCCTATTGAGCTTATTGCCATCTATAGGGCACATAAATCGCAGTATATACCTGGGTGGTGTAATAAGAACTGCTTTCTATTCCTAATCACTGTAAGTTTGCTTTATGTTAAATTAAAAGTATTACTATCTATTTATGCAATTTCCTAATGTAAGAACAGAATTAAT
Organism: Cataclysta lemnata; assembly: GCA_963931975.1. Taxonomy (NCBI): domain Eukaryota; kingdom Metazoa; phylum Arthropoda; class Insecta; order Lepidoptera; family Crambidae; genus Cataclysta; species Cataclysta lemnata. The sequence goes on along the minus strand of OZ008345.1, from coordinate 10,756,921 downwards.
GATATTCTGTTATTCCTACGAATTAATCATAATTTGTAATTTAACTTGTAAACTTACTTTAGCCCCGAAAGTAGAATGGAATCAACACTTATCAATGGTTTAAAGTTACATATATACCCAAGTTCTACTAAAATAATACTCTATAGTCAAAGTATGAAACACTTATATTAAATTTAAAGAACGAGACCGTGTCTTAAGGTTACTTTGAAATTGTCTTCCAACTTTCGCATGTCTAATTTATATGAAAATTTTTCTGGCAACGACTGAATACGTTACATTTTTATATGCTGTGACACTTGTCAGCGTGTGTATAACGTCTAGCACTGAACTTCTTGCTTTTGCCTTTCTTATTGCCGCACTCAGAGACTACAATTAATTAACGTTAGTACTTAATACAAAAAAAATGACAGTTCAAAACTAGTCGCGATTCTTGCCTGGGTTTATTGTTTAGATTTAAATGAAATTTTCTGGCATTAAGGACTAATTAAAGTTAATTGTCATCTCTGAGTGTTGTTGTTAATTTTGAATCTTACAGTAGAGCACCTGGTATAAAATATTTATCATGTATCATATAATTTACAAAGAAAATAAAATCAGAAAATACTCAAACAAGTATGCGAAAGCCCTGCATCTGGGTGACCTCTTATTCTTTCAAATAATTTATAAATACAAAGATTTTGGTGGTTAGAAAAAGAATTTCGAAAAATTACGGTCTTGAGGCGGGAATCGAACCCGCGTCCGCTGCTATCCGGGCAGGTGCCTGACCGCTCGGCCACCCAAGACACCTCGAAATTCTTTTTCTAACCACCAAAATCTTTGTACTAATTTTTCTAACATTTATATAATGTTAAAATTAAAATCGAATAATTTATAAATTTTTAATTTCTCATTTTATATGATGTTCAAATTACAAGTAAATTATGGCTAATATTTGTATAAGCCGTGGTAATAATTTAGTTGAGATTACACTAATGCAAGGATAGTGTAAGTGTAAAGTAATAATTTTACATTTAGACAAAACTAATCAAATGTGCGTAATTAAAAAAGTATTTCGTCCGTCGTCCTGTCATATGAAAATACCTAGATCTAGTTGTTATATCAAACCGATGTAACTAGATCTAGTTTTTCGTCTTTCGCTATTGATCTAATGCTTAATTCACATCACAGTTATAGGAATATGACGCTAAAGTGGAACTGGTTTCAACCTGTAGTAGCTAACATAAAATTATAATCGTGATCACAATGTAAATGAATTATCACAGTACGACATTTCAAAGTAATGTGTGGTTATTAAGAATGCGAATACAATCGAGACATGTCCGATTCCACATTCGCTTGGTTATTTATGAATAGACAGGTGTTAGGAAAATAGAGATGCATTCGCACGTTGGTATTGCATGTCGCGCCGCTTCTTGAATATAAAAACGACACAAATTAAAAACACTTTTTTGCAAAAATAATTAGACAGTGTTGCCCTATCATAATATCTGTATTGTTTCGTATATGGAGCTGTAGGAAGAAACAGTGTTTTTAATCACCACCACAATTAATGATGGATCATATCGATGACAGTATGTAACTTAAGATTTGTCAGAGCAATATACTCTTTTTTCCAGAAAAGATATTTTATATCACAAGAATATCCTTATGAATTATGAGAATGTAAAATCTAAAATTGATCCTTATGATCTCTTAAAATTTTTATCGGTTAAGGTGAGTGTAGACATGTTATGAAGGGGCCCCGTAAACCTACACTTAGGTCACAAGTCCCAAGCGTTGCTCGAGACTTACCTCTCTGCCACACATACTGCCGCACTCAGAGACGTCAAATAACGTTAATGAGTTATTGCTAAGAGTATCTCGTCTAAAAAACTTCGCGTTTTAAAAGCTGTTTCTCTAATAATTATCTTAGCTTTCCTTTTTTTGTCAAAGAAAAATGGTCAGATCACTTGTAAATCTTTAAAGAGGCAAATTAATAAAAACAGAAGTAGGAAAACTCTTAAATGAACTTTCCGTTGAAAATTAATGGAGATTACAAAATTCGTGGCCATTTAGCTCCTCGCTTCGTCGAACCTTTGACTCTAAGTTGCTTGTTAGACTAAATTGAGAGTAATAATAGGACTCATTTGTTTGGGTTAAAGGTTTTGAATTTGCCCAATGGATATAATTCTCTGCAATCAAAAGTGCGTTTGCGGAATAATTGCTTTTAAACTGTTACAACGGTGAATCTGATACGTATCGGCATTGCTTTTTAATGCACATTTATTTTATTTATAGAATTTTTAAAACACTTTTGGTATTATATTCATCAAAAGATACTGAGCTTCTAAAACAATAAATAAAGTTAGTTTTATATCACTTACTTTCTTCCCTTGTGGTCCGTGTAAACGATATGGTTTCGGGCGGCCGGCGGCTGACTCCTGCCCAATGAGTTTGAGTCGATCATGTTGAATGTTGTCTTCGAAAAAAGTTCATATGGCTTACATATAGTAACTACTAAGCTCTAGCCGTGATAAATTCTTTGTGAAACCTTGTCGCTGGCGATATTGCTAATCGAATTTGTCTTTGAATCTCTTTGGTGTCTGTGGTCGGTCCAAAGCTCAGGAAGCTCACGACTGTCTGCTAGAGTGGCCGGCAGAATAATTTGCTGCTGCGTTCAGCAACTTTGGCTAGTGGCCGGCTTGTTAGTGCTCGCCCCGACATAGTACACACAGTTACTTCTTAGCAGAGAGAAAGTTTTGCCCGCTCCGCTGATTTTGTTTGTTAACGTCGTCGTCCTGTTAGCCAAAAACCCTTTTGTGTCCATTCGTTCACAAGTTAACCGTGGCAGTTGGAGCTGACACTTTTTACTTAAGCGCTATGAATTGTGAACGCAGCTCAGTTTAACTATCTGGAAATCAATGTTGAAAACACTGGTTCATCATATTTAATGTTTTATTTCATGTCAAAGCTAGATTATTATTGCCGTGTTTTTGAAACGTAAGTTCTAATGTCAAATAAAAATTTAGGCGTTAAAACCCTCATTTTAAGTCCTCAGTTTACATTTACTATTAGCAAATATTATCCTGCATGATCTGTATAACACAGTAATTTATAAAGCAGTTTCATAATTACAATAGATAAAAAAACGCAATTAACTTTTAGTAGTCCAAAGTTTCAAAATATCAATGTAGCAACTTACAAGAGCGCCTTAGATATCTTTTTGGACTATTAACAAGCTGCGAACGTATACCGAGCTGATAAAAAGGTCTGTGTGACGGCAAGTATATAAGAGGGTTTACATAAGAATATATTTACCTTTGGTAGGCGGGGCCTGAGTCGAGGCGGGCTTATTTGGAATCGACAAGGAGGAGTGGAGGCACTTGTTTATCAATGCGTGCTCTCCCCGTACACCTCTTTATGTAAAAGCCTTAACACACAATTATCATAGCTAAGTTGTACATAGCCACTGCTATAACCCTTTACAAAAGGTAGTAACAGTCCACTATAAATTTACAAATGAACAAATCACAACCCTTTCTGAAATATTTCAACGAATAATTTCGCAAACGTTTTCTCATTTCATAAATTATATTTTGAAGACAGTGTACAAATGGGCTTTAATTAACTGGGGAATGTCGGCGAAACGGCAAATATGCCAGGATCGCCCGCCGTTCCCCCGCCCTGCACCTCGGCCACGCTAACTACGATTTACATTCGCGCTTATTTATTTACAAGAATTAGCAACACAATCAAATTAGACTTGCCAGAAAAACAGGGCTGATTGCGTTAAAAATAATTGGCTGTATTAAAAACAAATTGTTTTTGAGAAATATTACTCCCAACTGATTTTTTTTTAACTGCAATTATTGTCATTAAGTATACCACTTACTGTTGTATTGAAACTTGCTATATTGAACATTGAATTTGACATGATAATTAATGCTTGATTAATTATTATGATTATTTATTACTTCATGATTATTTTTTGACAGTTAGTCAAAGTTTCAGAAACGGTAGTATATTATTTTACGATTATTTAAATATCTACTACTCTAAAGCGCGTAACTTCTTTCATACAACTGCACTATATACTTTCTATGACAGCGTTACGTCGCTACGAGTTGTTACGAAATAAGTTCAAACGCGTCTCGAGTGCGGGCTACGGGCCACGTGTGTTCGTCTACGACGCACGTAGCCGACTGAGGACTTTTCTCTTTGCTCTTCTGAAACTACTACGCTCTGGTCGTCAGAATCGACCCATTTTCGACTTTATGTCCAAGTACTTAAGTATTTTTTGTTTGCAACACGAATTCTGAGCTGTTTTAGTGATGGAGTGAGAAATCTAGTAATACGTTACGAAAATGTAATTCTTCCTACACGAACATAATGACGGCTTTACAACCGATGATGAGGAGAGGCGCAAATTTTCCTGAAATGACGAATATCTCCAGTGAAGGGGCTCTATGCTTAGGATCTGAGAGTTCAAATTTCAGGTAAGGGCTCCCTTAGGAAGGCGGTCGTAAGGCTTAGGGGTGGCGCGTAAAATAGACGCATGCGTACACCTCTGAAATATTTTCACAAACTCTTCAACTATTCCAATGTCGAACTGATTAGCGTCAGAGATTTCGATGCATGTAATAGAACCCTTAAAGAATAGCATTAATAAATCGTTAAAGATTAGGTCTAATTTTTCGGTGTTTCGATAATTTATGTTTCAGATTTCGTATTATACTGATAAATTGGTGATACTTAATTGTGATTGGGCAATCATTTATTTATTATTATTTTACTGTATGAGCAAACAAAAAAAAAATTAGACTGATAAGTTTTATTCGAACTGTATAAAGTAATATTAAAAATAAAAGTTTACTTTACTTATTATTTATATCCAGAATTCAAACTACTTTTATTTTTGTTAATCATACCATATATTCCAAAAACGTTTCAACAATTTTACTGTGTTTAGTGATAGATTATTAAGAGTTGAAAAGTGCAATTTTATTGGGTACAATTGAGTCAGGTGAACAACACATTATTTTGGAAATTAATACATTGATATCTTGCTACTCTAACAAATAGTAAATGGATTAACAACGAATATTTTATGTAGGTAATTATAGCGAACAGTCACCGACAATTTTGTTTTATAAGAATGCAAATCACGTCCCAACAGCAAACAACGTCGATAACATAGCGCGTTTGCTGCAATAAACAAAGCTATTTGTTGTGGTAATATTTTGCATATTCATTAACATTACAATTAAAATCGTATTATACGTAAAATGAACTTATCATAAAAATTTAACTAGAAAAATTCAGTTGACTCAGTTCAAGCGAGTTCTGAAGAAGCACCTTGCAGGTGCATCAGAGTGTAACTCTGTTGTAGATTTTTTTAATATGGAAATAATAGGCAAAACGGATTAACTTTGTAATATTATAACTATTATACTTAGTTATAATACAACTATTTACTACTATTTTTTGTGTTTTTTGTAATGATCTTCATGTGTGGATGGCAAAGAAAATACAATTGTCGCCATCCACAATCTAAGCCACAGCTGTTGACAATTATTCATCATGTCTTTACCCTTAGTCGCCTTGAACGACACCTGCGGGAAAAATTGTCAATTATCATCATCATCATCACCACCCCTTATTTAATGTCCCCACTGCTGGGGCACAGGCTTTCCCTATGGAGGGAAGAATATAGGGAGATTGGGCCATAACCCACCACGCTGGCCTAGTGCGAGTTGGTGCGTATTAACGACTGCAGATGCAGCCGGGACCAACGGCTTAACGTGCCTTCCGAAGCACGGAGGAACTCGAGATAATAAATTTTTGGTCACCCATCCAATGACTGGCCTCAGCGACATTGCTTAGTTTACGCAATCGCAGGCCAAGCGGTCTATGGCAAGGATTAGATGGTCAATAAATATCGCAATCCAATATCTTGATAAATATTTAATCATAAAGCATCATAGAAAAATCCAATTTTTTTTTGTCAATATCGTCAATAAAGTTGCAAATTCAGTTTACACGTTAATAAATATCGCGAGTATCGTAATATTTATTGACTGTCTAATCCTTACCCATGTCACTGCGCTAACGAGCTCCTCTGAGCTTCCAAATTTTCAATTAATAGTGTCAAACTTATCAATATCAATTTCCTCCCCATAATGCTTCTACTTAAGAAAGCCGTAGCCGATTTTCTGCAACACTGATTTGATCACTATTATGTTCACTTAAAAGCAAAGTTTAAAAAATAGTTGGCCCCGCACGGGACGCGTCCGCCAAAGCGATCGTCGCGCCCCGACACGATGTAACTCTCAATATGAGCTTTGTTACCGCTTTGTGCCGACATTTCTTGTGTCACTGCATTGAATATATCGGCTGCTTTCCTTTGTGCACGGAATATTGCTCGTCTTTTGTCGAAATGAACGTTACCTCCCCGCGAGTTGTTCCTAAGAAGAATTTCGCGATTGCAAAGTAATATTTTCCCCCTTAAGAATTTCAATGTGTTTCTTTTATATCGAAGATGACTTCACTAAGGATTAGATTGTCAAATGCTTCTAACAATGGGACCGCGCAGCGTATGTTGCTGCTATGTATTAATAACAGTGGCATTATTTTTTTATTTGTGGCTTATTTATCCATAGTTTAAATATTAATTATAATTTTTAATTGTACACGTACCAGTTCAATAAATAGATACCTATCTAAAATTATTATAAAAGAAATAATAAGTTTATTCGTATTCATACTAATAAAAAATACTTTTGAGTTTTGATTGAATAGTTTCTGTTTAATTTTAACAGAAACCATACACTGCACTCTTTTGTTAACTAAGGAATTTTTTCAACGATATTATTTAAAATATTCCTAAATTATTCAGAATTGTTATATACATACTAGAAGGTTAGTTTAAATCCTCCAAGGACCACTTCCAAGATTAAAAAATTTCTAGTTTTAGTCATAATTGTTTGCAATTTTGAAATATAAATAATACTAAAGTACCTACTACAACAAAAAATCATACCGTCTGATAACTTCATGTGTAGTATCAACGTTTGCGGGCTAAGTCCATTGTCGCTGTAATTGCATTGGCTTTGCCGTTTCGAGTCCAATAATCTTCTGGCCACTAATTAGGGTTGGATTAGCGACCCGCCAGTGAGACTAGCCATATCGCCTAGTGTAATATACTCTTGAGATTGCTTGTTAATTATTTCATAGTTAATTCCCGTATAGACTAAGACAACGTTGATTACAAAATTCCGACCCAAATTCCTTAAATGTGGATATCAATACTCAACGAATAAATAAATCATTTTTACTCCATTACGTAAATTCATTAATTATAAACTATTTGATTTTAATTTTAACATTATATAAATTTTATAAAAATTAGTACAAAGATTGGTGGTTAGAAAAAGAATTTCGAAAAATTATGATCTTGAGGCAGGAATCGAACCCGCGTCCGCTGCTATCCGGGCAGGTGCCTGACCGCTCGGCCACCCAAGACACTAATAAACTTGCCGAAATTCTTCTAACCTTTAAACTTCACGTTGTAAGCCAACAGGTATGTACATACCTCGCAATGTAGAAATAAATTTCAAACATTCCAAACAGATATTTTTACAAATACCGTGAGTTCGGTTAGGCTTGGGTTTGCTTTATAAACTATTCGATTTTAATTTTAACATGTTTTAAAATAGGATAGCAGTGGACGCGGGTTCGATTCCCGCCTCAAGATCATAATTTTTTGAAATTCTTTTTCTAACCACCAAAATCTTTGTACTCATTAATTATAGTCTACTCACAGCTTAGATAACATTTATATACATAATTATATTAAAAATATGTCCGTCATCTAGTATCCATAACACAAGTGCTTAGGCTACTTACTTTGGGCTAGATGATAGGTGTGAGTGTAAAAATATATTTATTATTTATTAAGTACCATCTATGCTAACTAAACTTTCGTTTCCTAAGGGCCCTCCTAAGACTCCCCAGCCCTTAGGAGGGCCTAAGGACTGGGCCTTAAGAGAATTGAATTGCTTTTAAAATTATAAATACCTATTTAAAAAAAAATGTATAAACTTTCAAAAAAGAACTTAAGCATAAAATTTATAAATAATAGTAAAAATAAATGCAATCCCTTAAATCCAAAATAATCTATTTTTCAAAATGTTTACAGGCTACTATGTTTACAGGTTGATCTTTCAAAAGTTTTTGCCTTCGTTCAGCATGACATCTATCGGGCAAGTCAATCACAGTATATTGCTAGTTGGTATAAGAGGAACACCGCTGCCTATTACTTATCGCTGTCTTTACTCTACCCTTAGTCGAAACCCACGGAAGATATGGGGGTGGTGGCAATTATACTATGCTGTGCCATGACCACACGGCATATAATTTCCAATTATCATTATTTCGAAACACACTCAACGTTCAACAGCGACAAAATTTAAGGGGGTACTCAAAAATGTGATATCATTATGTTGTACGTATTGTACGGTTGGGTAAATGTGTCCATGTAATTTGTAGGTAATTATGAATTCGCGGTACAGCACGGGGTGCGGCAGCGGACAGTAACAGTGTGATAAAAACCGGCGCGTATGCGACACACGTTAACCCGTTGCATTACAACGGGGACTTGAGTTATACTCATGTTCACACCGGCAAACATTGGATCCATACTCCCGAGTGAACTTCTAAAGCTTTGGTCTCTTGATCGTAACGCACAACACTGCGGTATACGATATGCGGCGTTTGCTCTTTGCCGCAGACGCATACTGCGACGGAACAATAGCCCACTCCAATAGTTTTTAATACGATGATTGTGTCCGGCGCCGCATACCGTACACCGCAGTGTTGTGCGTTACGATCAAGAGACCAAAGCTTTAGAAGTTCACTCGGGAGTATGGACCAAATATTCGCCGGTGTGAACATGAGTATCACTCAACTCCCCGTTGTAATGTAACGGTGCGTTACGATCAAGAGACCAAAGCTTTTGGCCCATTTCATTTTTCGACGTGTCGCCGGTTACGTTCGAACGCGGCCGGCACAATTTCTATGAAGCTCCATAGTAGCTTTCATTGTTCCACGTGCTGCGTAGCTTCATACAAAATGCGTAGCTTCATACAAAATGCGCCGCTCGCGTGTGCGCGTGACCGGCGCAGTTTGTATGAAGCTACGCAACCTACTCAATGATACTCCGAAGAATCAAAGGAATGAAGCTATATTTGTTTTATATCATCTCCAGTCCCTAAATGTCCCCACCCATAGGCAACGTCCTGTGCCTGAGTAAGGCACAGGACTTACCTATGGGTGGAACAATATAAGGAGGATGGGCTATAACCCACCACGGTGGCCCAGTCTGGATTGGTAGATAATATCTACGATTGCAGTGACAAGTTTTATTAAGTATGCTCAATGCTCATGTACAATAAATATATTATAATTATAAGTTTACCGAACCAAAGAGCAGTGTGTCAGTTGTACGCTCAACCAACTGCTAATTAACGGTGGATTACCGAACCGACCCGTCCACCGCTACTTACTGTTTACACCGGATTCAAGACAAAGCAAATTATACGCCAATGCTTTCCATTAACTCTAAATAAGGATAGTTTGCGAATTAAGACATAATTTGTCGTAATTATAACCATTTATTTAGCCACGTAGAGAGATGAGCATCATGAGTTAATGGGGGTTGACGAAAAGAGTTTATACGTCATGAGTGGGTAGACAAATGGGAAGAAAATGGCTTCGGTGAATATTCGGTAATGAAATTCAAACTTGTAATAAAAAGGTCAGGTTTGATTGAAGTAATCGAAAGTAATTTAAGAATATTTTTAACATTATATTATTTGTGCCTACATGATATATTTGTGTTTTTAATTTTTTTAGTTTAATGCATTAAGGCAGTACTTGGACATTATATAAACAAGCAAACTTGGCGATTATTTGAGCAGGTACTACCTTCTTTTGATACCAAATGAAAGTACACTTACCAATCAAAATAACAGACCGATAACAATCACGAAGGTGCCATAGTATAAATTAGATACAGTGTCATTTGTTTGATACTTGTATCGAAACTTTACAATAATGAAATCTGATATCTTTTATTATTATTATTCAATATGACAGTTTATTAATTATCATTAATTTACATACATAAATCACGTCTATATCCTCGAAGGGGTAGGCAGAGGTGAAATGAACACCCACTTTTCGCCAATTAAGCTAGGTCCCATGTAACAGGTGGCGAGCCTATTGCCATCTATCGGGCACACAAATGGCAGTACATAGCTAGGTGGCACAAGAGGAATGCTGCTGCTCATTACCCATTGCTGTCTTTACCCTTAGTCGCTTTGTCGCCACCCACGGGATAGATGGGGGTGGTGACAATTGTATTCTGCACTCCCGTCTCCACACGAATATTACTTTTATTTTCGGTGCTTTTGTTAAACTTTGTTTATTTAAATATGTCTAAATATTTCGAACCTTTTCATATTTTTAGACTGTGGTGTGTTTGTGACTTTCATCGAAGAAAATAAATGATGTTATAAATAAAACCTCTTGAGCAGTACCTATGGATTGGACGTTGTCATCCCAATCACTCTCTTCGTTCATCGATCTATCGAAGTCCTCTATAGTCCTCTATACATTAATTCTTTACTAGCACCTTTCCGGTGTGCTGTAATATACTAATCAAAAGACAGTGGATGACTTGATGACGTCTGACCTATATTCATGGAAAAGCAAACATAACAAACCAACCCTAGATAAACTGGCAACCGCCGCCTTAGCCAAGCCTTTTTTGGGGGAGGTCTATGCCCAACAGTGGGCGTCTCTCGGCTGAATGATGGCGTCAGTTTCATACATTTGTATTCTATGCGTTCGAATAGATTGGCCACTTGGCTAGGCCCAGGGCAGGCAGATGATGATAATAAAACATACATACATACATACATACATACATAAATCACGCCTATATCCCCGAAGGGGTAGGCAGAGCTGAACTAGCACCCACATTTCGCCAATTATGTTAGGTCCCATGTAATAGGTGGCGAGCCTATTGCCATATATCGGATAATAAAACAACTATCAACGTAACCGAAAGAGAGATATTCTGCTGGGTGTGCGTGCATTGCGCGGTATGCCGGCAGTGTTGGTCTAGTTGTGTATTCAGTACGCGCCCTCCGCATCTGGCGGCCACCCGCAAATAACAGAAAGAGCAAGTCCTCAGGGCATCGCTTAGCTTTTCAATTTCCCTTTCGGAATTATTCGTGCTAATCGAATACGACCGTCGGGGTCTGGGGACACGATTGCAATGATTCATTCATGAGACCACGTTACAGTCCAATTGTGGCACTAGACATTATTGTACCCGTTATTGAGACGTTAGTGTGGAATAATAGCGTCCAACCTCAGCTTGGAGTTTCCACTATATTGTGTTGCTTACTTTACAAAAATGTCTTTTTATTTTCTTTGCTATTTTCTTTTTAAGGTTACTGTAATCATCTAATAGAGGCATTGGCAAGATTTTAGACTGTAACATAAGAACATTATCTGATTGACTGCTATTTAATATTTATAAAAGTTGAAAAAAGGGGCAAAAAGCAATGATAAGGTCAATTAAATCGGATCATATTTTTGGTCTGAACGAATGTTCGAAAGATCAAATGTGTTCCAACAACAGAGCAACAACAACCCAAAGAGGGTTGCTACGCAAGCTGCCGGCTGTAAAACCTCGAGCAGTATGGATTTTAATGTTGTTGAATAGTAGGGTGAATCGACCCTATACGAGCACCGGACTATCACTTTTCTGAGCGTTTATTCATCACAAACACCTTCAATGATGTTTAATCTATTTAATATTTTATAAAAATAAAAAAGTAACATCAAAACACGAATTACTTATCTCTTTTACATCTTCATGTTATTGCTTGGTTCTACATGTAAGGACTGAAACAGAATACTCTAGGCTATTCATATACTTAGATCCATACTAAGTTTCTTTTCACACTGTCAAAACTAAGACAATAATATTAACACAAATATCAAATAAATACGCATCTTATCCGAATAGTTCTGCTCAAAAAGCATAAAATTCCCCTTATTTGCGCAGCGCAATAGAGACAATGCAGATGTTCTTTTGTTCAGTCGTCGATGAGACGTCTGCCGAGGCGCACGTACAGACGCAAATGACGCCGAAGGTATTGTCGCTCCGTTAATGAGGCGGCGGCCGAAGGGACAGCGGAAGAGGAAAATTAAACCTCTGGACCGCGGGCCTGCGTTCATTACTCCACACCCGATTACTGCGCGCCACTGAATGCAGCGTTAAAATATCACTGCTCAATGAACCCTAGGGTGCACTGCGATTCTCGAGTTCAGGCTGGCATTGTTCAAAATATTTTTGTCATTATTTTTTCCTTCTTATACCTACATGTTATTTACTTGCATACACACTTTTCTCCCACAGGGGTAGGCAGATACTTATTTTCTATACATACTTCTTTCGCTACATCCAAACGCTTTACTGTCTTTATGTACGTCCTACGGTTTTGGGTATGCTTGCTCTGGTCCATTTTTAGTATACTTTCAATTTGATCATGAAGGATCCTCCTAGACCTTGCCGTTTTCTTCATTCACTTCCGATATATAAATTCCTTTCCTTCCTAACAGCTTGACATTCTTCGTGTATTCCTCCGCTTAGAAGTCGAACTTGAATGTTTAACTTCAACCAACCAATTACATCAATATTAATCAAACGGCCTTCTATAGAACCCTACCACTACCTATAGGCAGATTGCCTTATATTAAATAGTTTAGGTTCTAGTTTATAGGCGTCAACATCCCTTAAAGAAAAAAAACGAGACGTGAAACGTGAAAAAGAAAAAAAATGGTTTTTGTATTATTATCAATAATCGGCTAAAGGTAAAATATAGAAAATACAACGCTGTATACAGCAACAGAGGCCTTGGAGTTTGTTTTTCATTCTTAACATTTGTAACAGCATAAAGTCCACGGGGCATTGCTTTAAGATTTCAATTTCCTTTCCGGAATTACTTGTACTCTAATCGAACACGCGTCAGGGGGGCAAGGGGGGTGTCACAACCGCAAATTACTCCCGCACTCTGCGTGCGAATGTTTAAAATGTATTATTGGGATACATTCTTAATGTGTCCCAAATAATGCTCGTTGATTTTAATTATTCATTGTAAGTGATTAATCGATGAGCTTGGAGCTATATTCAATGTTGTGGCTGGTAGATTTAATACTTATACCCAAAATTGATTTATTAGGCATTTTGCAAGCCCAATAGGAATATCTTCTGAGTCCATAATATACTCGCGTATTTAAAACTACAAATAAACTATGTGTACGGCAGAATAAGATGTATAATTATTGACCGGTATTAAGTTATCATAATCAAATCGCTTAACATATTTTAATGTTGAGAATTGAAGACATGGGTGGATGGAGTTGATATAGAGTGTTTTAGCTATTTTATGTATAGTCTTATATGCTAAAAAATTAACAACAATAATCCCTAAGAACGTCTTCCTTGTCACGTTTAAGCAACTTTTTTTATTTTTCATTTATTTTGCAAGAGTAATCTTAACATTTTTAAGTTATTTTACTACATAATATACATACACACCAATCTGCACTTGTCCAGCGTTGTGGGCCCATTCTTGTGTTGACGGCCGCCTTGGTCGAATGCTCAGATTGCTGGTTATTAGCTAAGAGTTCCTGGGTTCGAATCCTGGTAGGGGCAAACTTTGTGATGACCACAAATGTTTGTTTCCGAGTCATGGTTGTGTATATGTTTATGTAGTGTATCTTCAACATTTCTATACATAATTATATTAAAAATATGTCCGTCATCTAGTATCCATAACACAAGTGCTAAGGCTACTTACTTTGGGCTAGATGATAGGTGTGAGTGTAAAAATATTTATATTTATTTATTTATTTATAGTGTAGTGTATAGTATGTATTCTTCCTATATTCTTCCATCAATAGGAAATGCCTTTGCCCCTGCAGTGGGAACATTAAAGGGTTAGTGATGATGATGAATGATGTATAAAACGTGCGCCAACGTACGCTTTAACAAATTGTCAGTGGCAAGTTGGGTCAAATTTTTATGCGTTGTAAGAGTAGTAAGTTACAGCGGGCGGGGTGCGTGCGACAGCGGCGCGGGCGACGGGCGGCGGGCGGCTGATTGTAAAGCGCTCACAGACGGAGCCTATTCGATTTCACGGCTCGCCGCGCCCGATATTTATTGTCATCGGTGCAGTTGTACGACACGGCGGCGCTTACTGAACCGCGCTCGAAATCTCTATTCCCGAAATCAGACGAAAACATTCCGGCTGTCCCCCGCCCGGATCAAGCGTCAACTTTTGCAGAAAAAAGTTTTGCCGGCCGCGGCGAAACGTTTGGACTGGACGTTGCGCGCCGGCGGGCGTCGAAATTTCACCTTCTATTGATTCAGTTATCGATTTTGGCTATCGCTTTTCCTATCTGCAGAAATGTTCTGTACAGGTTGTAGTGACGCCATCTCTCAAAATTTTAAACGATTGCTGTTTAAACGCTTGTTTGCTGTATCAAATAAAATAAAAATAAATCGATCAGCATAAAAGAATAAAAAGTATTCTTTGAATTTAAATTTACTTATCTATTTTGTTCGGATAAACAATAGTGATGATTTGGAATGTGCGTTTTAACGAAAAAATCAAGACAGAATGAAAAAGTCATTCAAATAAATTATTAAAATTTAGTTTAAAATATAACTAATTCGGTAACGGTCAATATTTATTCTTTATAAAAAGGAAATGGTAAAATTTTTTGAAATATTTAAATTTAATTGTATTTTATTTGTGAGGTTTCCATATTACAAATTATATTCCATATATATATTCCATAATACATCTTCATCCTCTTTAACTTGCTCAATCAATTTGAGATCGCATTAATACATTTTCCCTTAAAATTTATGTCATTTCTCACACCCCCATCTCTTATACGATATTCCTCTCCATCCATGAACGCTCATGCTCATCACCTAAAAAAACGCAAATAAAAGATTAGCATTATTACATACTGTGAAGTCACAAATAACACTACTAAATTCTTAATAATAATAAAGGACCACTGAAGCAAAATACACAATACAAAGAAAGTGTGTACCAAAAAATTCTGTGTTTTATAAAAGAGTCGTTACTTGAATATGCTAGCGAAAAGCCTCGAGACACGTGTCTTGTTAGTAAAAAGTGACAGGTGTATGCGATTTATCACCTGCACACGACGGCCCGCTTCCTTCCCAAGGCATGTCACGACCACTGAAATGAAAACAAACGTGTAAATCCACACTGTAATCATTTAGGGAATCAGCTGTCCGAATAGATAGGGCACGTACTGTGGAATAGACACCTAATTATGATTTGTAGCGACATAGCTGTGTGGTGATGGCAGAGCAGGATATACTTGTCACCACCCCCAATCTCTCCCACGCGTTAAAATTTGATGAGGAATGGGCAGCTTTCTTATACCGCGTAGCAATAACTGCGATTTTCGTTTTATTTTTCTATTATATTTTTCATTCAAAGTTACCAAAGAGATCGTGATTGACAACCGTCGGTATAAATAAATCACTCCTTATCCGCTGTACAATTATATTTAAACCCTTCCCCATGCCAAAATGTGGTCACTTAAATTTAATCTGTTCCCTGTTCATTTAAAGGAGCAAATCACAGGATAACCTCGTTAGCTGAACCCTATTGTTCTCTCAGCACAGGGTCAAGGGTTGAATATCTTAAATGGGCTATCAATAAAGTCATTTACAGAGTTGACCGTAAATTGCTAGACGGAAACTGGTTAGCGATATTCGCAATTAACTGGTATAAAGTAAGCCAGGAAGTACCGTGGCTCTAATTCGATTGTCCCACGTCTAATGCACTCCGAGGAGAATCTCAAGCCGCCACACCTAATCTTTGTATCTTTTCACATCTTATTAAAGCAATTAATACTTGGGTAGAGTCGGTGGAACGATGGATAGTTCTTTGATATTAGTAAGCTTGTTCTTGAAATAAATATTTTTTAATTAATTGGCACTGCAATAATAAAAATATTTATGCCTATGTTGTGAAATATATAATTAACTAAAATGATACATTTCATTTATTTACATGTCTATATTAATTGGGTGTTAACAATACCTACTACTCGGCTAAAACGGATTTCAGAGAAGTTCGCGTAGGTATACCTTTAGTATACACGAACATTAATTTTTTCAATCACTGTGAACATTACATGGTTTATTTTAATGCACCGGTCATGAACATGTAGAGAGCAGACGGCCGGGAGTCGGATGGGCGGTGCATGCCAACTCTGGCTTAGAATATGTTAGGCACGTTGTTACCAACGCCCGCGAGTTAGGTATTCCCTTTGGTTGTTAAATCTAACATTTTAATGGAAAAACAGAATCATTTTTTTCCGCAATGGTAATATAAACAAAATATAAATGAATGAACGATATGAATGGAAGAGGAAACATACTGCGCCCACCCCACATGGGACAAGACATGACACTATTATTTTCTCTAAGCTTGTTCACTTGGATCCAATTCACTTGGAGTCAGCTCAAGATTCGAACGAAACGAACTATTTAACGAAATATTATAATTCACCATTGGTTACTTTGCGCATGCTTTCGCAGATCTCCACATGCTTGTTTGCAGACAGTTGGTCCGCGTGGCGCTGAATACCGCTCCATCGGGAAGTGTTGACACACGTTGTCTCTGTTTAAACGCGTGAGCCTACCACGATTTAATCATTCCCTCTGTGACTGTATAACATATACCAAAAGGTCTGTGCTCTAAGTCCTTTGTACAAACATAAGCCCCCTTATTATAAATCATGGACTAAAGTTAGTCATAGTTTAAAAGTTTGAAACTGGTTCTCTATTGTTTGCTGAATGAAAGACAGAGTTAGCATTAATTTTAAACCATGACCATGAACGTTACGATAAGTTAAGCGCTAGGAGCACGCTAGCGCAGTGGCGAAGCACGCTTGGCCTACGATTGCGTAAACTAAGCAATGTTTGTTAAGGCTGGTCATTGGATGGATGACTAAAAATTTATTATCTAGTGTTACTTCGTGCTTCAGAAGGCACGTTAAGCCGATGGTTCAGGCTATTGGAGATTATGGGAAATTGAAACACTGATTTACTGAAGAAATAAATGTGTACTATATTTACTTCGTCAATAAGAAGGTATACGACCGTTCCCTAGCAAAGTTCGACACAAAGTGAGAGAGTGAAAATTACCTAAGAAAAGATGGCGCTTCAACCACAGACACAGGTCATAGACACAAAGCCATACAGGCATACTATGAACTAATATTTAATAAATTAATTTTTGCAAATCATTTAATAAAATTCAACACAAGGCTGCATCTGCAATCGTTAATACCCAACAACCCGCACTGGACCAGCGTGGTGGGTTATGGCCCAATCTCCTTATATTCTTCCATCCATAGGGCAGGCCCGTGCTCCAGTCGTGGGGACATTAAAACACTGGTGATGATGATGACTTCTAATAAACTTAACGCTTAAATTTCTATTTCAAACATTGACTGGACGAATCGCAAAATTTCCGAAATAAAATTATCCATTAAATGTCACACAGGCAGGATAAAACTCTAACTTCAATAAGAGGAACTGCATTAAAAACAACATTAAGATAAGTTAAGCGTGCAGGTACGCAGAACAAGCAAGTTGTTCAGAGCAAACGAACGACAGTTGCGCTCCGTAGCTATGAATACGGTGACGGGGCCCGGTGCCGAGCGCCGCCGTCTGTTGACACAAGCCAGATCGGTTTAGGCGCGTGATTACACCTGGCCCAGTTAATCATTCCCTTTATGACTCACTACCGCTTACTTAGTTCTCGATGGCGAATTTCTACATAAGGTAATACTGCACTGAAGCGAAAGGAAGAGAGGGAGCGGAATAAAGTGACTGAAAACTGGCTGCAGGTTAAACACTCAGTTGACTTTAAAACACCGTAATTTACCAAATTTAAAAGTAATCATAAATGTATTTCTTTATCGATTTGGCTCCAGTGTGTTCCATTCCACTCCGCTCCGCTCCACTCAACTCTGGTCTAGACCACCCAATTGGTTAGTGAAATGTCACTCTGTCTGCCGCACTCAGAGACATCAAATAACGTTAATGAGTACTTAACGTCAAAAAATGACAATTCAAAACTAGTCGCTATTCTTGCCGTGTCTATGGTCTAGATTTGAATGAAAATTTTTGACATTAAATACTCATTAAAGTTAATTGACGTCTCTGAGTGCGGCAGATACAAAACCTACAATGCGGAGATTACTAGTGCATAAATTAACCATTAACAATGCTTAAAATCATAGTGCTCAAAGCCCTCATTACTAAATGCTGCTTAATTATTATTATTTCGCGGCGGCGTGCAAACACAGTTAACCTGTGACGTTATATTTTCATTTTCTTATGTTCATTGTGTTGAACCAAACAAATATTTTATTTAACATAACGACCCACACCTTACAAATTAACGTCAAAATGTTGTTAGCAATTTCAGTAGTAATTCCTTAAAACGCTCCTTATATTTTGTTTCAATAAATTTCGGTCACTCTTTACCTACTCCCATTAGTAAACAAAGGGACGTTGTTTGAATAACAATTAGGCAGCAATTTCACAATCCATTTGCAAAATTTTATTATAGGATTATACCATCGACTAAACGCTTTGTAAAACTGATCCGTTTACTTTACAGCAACATCTTTAGGTAATAAAAGCTGCCGTTCTTATACCGTGATTAAATTATCATTGCAAAGTCCACGACTGCACTAGAGTTATTCCTCGTTCAGCTAGCTGCCGTGAGATTATGCCGACGTTTTATTGTTTTAGTATTTGATTAACTTCTTCAAATATAACCTAGTATATTCTCCAAATCGTATCATACTTTATATTATATGTAGAAGTGATAATTCTGAAGATAAAATTTGTTCAAATTGAAAGGTATAGTTTGGACAATTTGCTTTAATAATTTATTGACCTGTAGCAATACAGTTTAAATATCTATAATATGAATGGTGTGTGTTGCCAGAAGAACTTATTACATAGATGTTATGAAAAACCTCGATGCGAGAACTTAGTATCCTCTAACTAACCTAAGTCCAAGTAGTAGTACGCTCTCAGCGTATCGTGTTTAGACTTCTTCAATGTCGTTCTTTTATAAATGTAAATTTAGTAATCCTTCTCCACCACCACTCCACTCCTTCGAGAGTAAGTAAATTTACTCTCGAAGGAGTCTTCGCGAGTAAATATGGCTTTGGAAAGGTGATTTTTCTTCAATACACTAGCGCACGTTGTTAGTTGCAGACGTTGATGTGTCGATAACTTCTCTTGTGTCACCGTTTCTTGATAAAGTTAATTTTGTAAGCAGTACACGAGTAGGAGAGGAGCTCGCTAGCGCAGTGGCACAGCGCGCTTGGCCTGCGATTGCGAAAACTAAGCAATTTCGCTAAGGCCGGTCATTGGATGGGTGACCAACAATTTACCATCCCGAGTTCCTCCGTGCTTCGGAAGGCACGTTAAGCCGTTGGTCCCGGCTGCATCTGCAGTCGTTAGTGATTACCAAGTTGGTGGTTACCAACCCGCACTGGGCCAGCGTGGTGGGTTATGGCCCATTCTGGGAATGTGGAAGTGGGAACATTAGAGGGCTGGTGATGATGATGACAGGAGTAGGAGAGAAACGACAGTCGTTGTGACCTCACTATTGGCCATCAAAACAACAAAATTCTTTAAAAAAAAAAGAAGCGTAATGTGAGTTCCAGATTGACTGACTGATTCATGAACTTAATTTTCATTCTACCTACTTTTTCAAGGCCAAATATGCGTACCTAATTCATGTATGTATGTATGAGATTAATTTTGGCTGTATGTTTCTTCCGTATTAAAACGCTTTACCGAAAGGCAACATTAATTCAAACTTTAATTTCTATTTGAACTGAACCTAGCGCACCTCCGTACTTAACTCGCGTGGAAAATAAATTATTTTAATATTTAAGCCGGCGCGAAATAATGCTGCCGGCTGTTTTCCGGCGAGATTACCAACTAATAACATTACGAAACAAGCTGTTTGTGGGTAAATTATGCATGCACTCTCGGATCATTACCGAAGCTGGCCCCGTTCAAATCTTTCTGAAGGCTGCGAATTGAATCTGTAATTACTTGCAATATTTAATACGGCTCTCGGATAGTGCGCTTCGGTAATTTCGGTTTTTTATTCTAATCATAATGAGATTTTATTTCTAATCACAAGCTACACTGCAAAAAATTACATAGTTTGTTCAGACCGACGATGTCTGAGCTAGGTATAAAATACCTGTTACATGTCAAAATAAATTATTCTAATTACATTTTTATATCGAAATAATTGTATTTATGATATTGTTTGTAATATAATATTTATTGTTGTAAGATAATGAGGTCAAAGAGAAAAGGTGGTGAGAAAAATTAACCCTTAATTGAGCCCGAAAAGTTTTGTGAAACATTACGCAAAACAAATCCATGTCTTTAAATTTTTTTTGACTTCCTATACCTACCACTTAACCAACACGGACAAGCCTAGGTGTAGGTGAGTAACACTAAAAACAAAATTATTACCTATTATTTTTATTTTATTTGCGACTTTTGTGACCGATAAATGGCAATAGGCTCGTCACCTATTTGGGACTTAACATAATTGGCGAAACGTGGGCGCTAGTTCACGTCTGCCTACCCCTTCGGGGATATAGGCGTGATTTATGTATATATGTATTATTTTTATTTAGCTTTATACTTTAAATACCTACATCTTCATCCACATGCCTTTATCCCATTTCATTTTGAGTCGGCGCAATGTGGTTTTTTTCTTCCATTTGCTCCTGTCAGCTATTCTCCTCAATGTCTCCATTTACATTAATATTATTTCTTACGCAAACCATGCTTCTCTTTTGCGGTCTTCCTTAAAGTACAATTCAATATAAATGGTCGAGTTCATTGTGAATATAATATATCGTTTTCCACGAACCATTGAATGCCGTACGTAACAAATAACATATCGAGACAGGCGAGTTAGCTCGCTGTTGCCGGATCAAGGCAGCGTCTGAACCAATGTCCCGCGGGAACCGGCGAGTGACTGTTTGCTACCTACAACCCTATTACTTCTTAATCACTAAGAAGCGAGCTACAATGCCTGTGTACTTAGTACATTTTATGATATGGTTTGATGAAGCGAACTGAAGAATATGTTATGAAATAATGAAGTATATATGCCGTGTAGAGACGGCAGAGTGAGAGTAGAATACAATTGTCACCACAATCTTTCCCGCGGCTGTACAAGACGATTAAGGGTTAAATCAGAGACGGGGAATTCCAATCTATAGTGCTCAAGGTTTTGACTTGGGTTTTAGAGGCGGCCTCCTACCTGCTACCAACCGTATTTGTCTATTCGAATATCTTTTTAAATTGACTTTAAAAAGTTCTATTATTTGAGATCAAAGTACAACTACTCATTATCACTGTTCTCTTTAAAGACATAATCTAAGAGAGTGTATCCAAGAGAGAGAGTAGAATATAAAATTTCTCTAGGAATTTCTGTATACAATTGTTCCCTGGATGTCCGCAACGCAAGTCAGTGAAACGAAGTCCAAATTGGAAAGCTTTATAAGCAAAAACGCAACATTATCCAAAATTGTTTAGAAACGATCAAGATTGTAGGTAATATAATCGGACACAGTAAAATCTGTCTAAGTCTTTGTTAGTTGGCAAGCGAAGGTGGCAGTCTTCTTTCGTCCACATTTAAGTAGTTTTCACTGTACCCGCCCATCGATTACAATAAATGAAATATCGATTAAAAATAACCGACGATATCACTTACCATTCTACTTGGAAATAAAAGCCGGGGTTATCCCCAGTCGCGTTCAAATTCCTGGCGCGCTGTGGCAAACCGTCTTTGCCTGACGGGCGGTAATAAAAACGGCTTAAATAGGATTTTAACCGCGAGTTCCTCGCCTTAATTAAATTGGATTTGTGAGTGAAAGAAATATACGTGAAAAATTCGTGTCGATTATGTCGAGCGAACGAGTTTCTGAATCCCTTTTAGTAAGCGGATTATACAGGTCCCCCGAAGATTATTATGTTTGAATTACTTGGTGGAGGTTTCTGATTCTGAATGTGTCAAAATTAAGGCACCGGTTCGTGCGAAAGAAGGGCTCAAGGCAGGAAGTAACAGGCGGCGCGAGTGTACCTCGCGTTTCGCAGTAAGTACGCCGCTCGAGTCGTTGTCATTGCTACACGTGCGCTGAAGTAAATTAAAAATAATTATTCGAGGGAGTTTGATAGAACAGCAGTTAACGCGCTTGGCCCGCGATTGCTTAAACAAAGCAATGTTCGCTAAGGCCGGTCATTGGATGGGTGATCAAAAATTTATTTTCCCGAGTGTTTCAGAACACACGTTAAGCCATCGGTCCAATCCCCGCTGGGCTAGCGTGGTATGTTACAACATATTCTCCTTAGATCTTTCCATTCATAGGACCTGTGCCCCATCAATGGGGACATTAAAGTGCTGGTAATATAATATTCTTCTACCCTTAGAGAAGGCCGGTGCCCCAAATGTAGGGACATTTACCTAAGGGCTGTTGATGACAATGATGATGATATTTTGTATATTACATCGCTGTATGTATATTGTTAAGTGATACAACAGGAATGATGCTGCCCATACCTCGTCACTGTTTTAACTATTAGCCTTGTACGACACCTATGATTTATTATAAGTTTGAAATCAATAAAAAATATTATGCATGCATAACTATACCTGTGGAAACTTAATTATGACGAATGCAATTAGTATACATTATTTATAAGAGAATAAACAATGTATGTTCCCCTTGAAAATAATCTAAATAAATAACTACTCTAACCTCTAACTACCGCTGCGTATTGCCTTAAAAGCAGCAGTGTGTTGTTATAAAAAATAAATTTCATTATTGTCGACAATTGCGACCAAGCTAGTTATGTTATACATTTTTATTTGGCTTAGTAACAAATAGATTCTCATAGATGAGAACTCTTTTCCTAATTGAACAGGAGCTTAACCACACGTATGCTCCTATACAACCACGCCGCATATTCTAATGCTCTAAATGACACTTTTATGGTCGTTACTCCACATCCTCAGCAGTTGATTGCTTTTTCATTGTATTATTGTAGTAGCATAATATTAAAACCCAGAAATGACGCCAGCAACAGCTGCAGTAACGGCCTTTTAATTATCACTTACAACGCCTTTCAGCCTCGGGAAATTACTGCCATAAACCATTTAAAACAGAATAGCTAAACGGTTTAAGATACCGAATTATTAGAAATTTCCCGTCAAATTCCTCTCGAGAACACGTTTTCCCGAAGATTCATTAAGTTTATTACGAAATATCAGTTGGACGTAATTCTATCACATTTATATTGACATCACCCTCTTTCGTCCGTTATTAAATCAAAGGAAGCATAGTATTGAATTACATTATCCCTCAATTAACATTCTGGGGTCGATTTTTAAGTTGGTTACAAACGCGGGCCGGTGCTGGTAATAAAACTGCTCGTCCCTTATCCGTCATTCAGCCCTTAGAGATTTCTTCTGGGGGAATAATTTACGTTGATCGCCCGGAAGGGGAGCGTAACTGCCTCACTGAAACTTTAAGCTTTCACTCAGAACGGTTGCGATTCGCTGTGCTTCAACTTTAAGTAATAAATCGCTTTCGATAGAACGCAGAGAAAGTTAATTGTGGTACTTAATTATTTCCTATGGAAAATTCGTGCCAGTGCTTTTACTTACAAAATAGTTTCGCTTTGTCGCTTCATTTTTCATTGTTCATTTCATTGTCCATGCTTCCTTCATTTAAAAATACGTTCATCCTACTTTATCTAGCTTTTTTTTGGTTTGCAATGTATCAAATGTATCTCCATTGTTTATTTGTCGACTGCTCTTTTATACGTCAAATGTGTTTTTTTTTTCAATATTATAAGGATCGTGGCTTTGTTTTAATTATATTTAATAAAAAAAATTAATTAAATCTATTACATAAAGTTCAAATAAAAATCTAGTCATTATTTAATCTTAATCACATCATGTTTAACAGGAACTGAAATATAAAATCCCATTTAACTTAGTAAGTATGCATTTAACTGGCTGCAGTACATGTTAGAGTTTTTTTCTACGCCTTCTACGAAATAAAAATGTGTGTGGAACTTTTTTCATAACGACACCTGCGCGTGACATCGTGCTGCGTCAGCGCCAAACACTGACTTTGAAGCGGATAAAGGCTTTGGCGGCTTTTGTGGGCTGCGTACTGAGAATTGAGTCACCACGCTACTGTTTAATACCAACTGCTAGTTTAATGGTGCAAAAAATATTGATCCTCTAAAATTGAGAAGCAATATATCGCTCATTTAATACAAAAAAGACGCTATACAAAAAATACTTAGAAACATTGTGAGTTCTAAAATGTCAGGGAAACTTTTAACTAAGCGAACAAAACTTATAACTTATTTACTGCCCGATACACTCATTAGGTACCTTTTACCCCTTTTATCGTCATTGGCGAAATATCGTTATTAATTCACCTCTATTCATTACATATACAGTGTGGAAAGAAAGCATGGGCCCTGGAGGGAAAGCAACTTAAATCTTTGAAATAGCTCAATTTCCTGAAAGAAAACATTCCTTTATTTTTAAAAAGAAACATAACTGCTTTCACAGATTTCTCAAAAAGCTTACCAGAACCGGAAACCCACTAAAAAATTAAAAAAAAATTATTCTAGCCATTTTATTTTACTAATCGATGCAGTCGATGTTATCTAACGATAATTTTTCTCTGAAAAACATAATATGGTCTTATAAATAAAAAAAACATGAAATCTGAAGTTTATTTAACTTTTACTATCGAATACTCTCAATCCTTACGAGAATCCTATTTTATAAGGATTCAGAGTGTATTACCTAATATGGAAGAAAAATGTCACCTAGCAAGAGGCTAATAATTTAAGTAACAAATTCCATATCGAAAATGTGCAGACTACGATGTGGCATTCGTACTATGTAATTGTTTTTTTTAAACCTCCGACATTTACTAAGTTTTTCACCATTCTTTGCCATAGCACAGTTATGACTTTTCTCGACGGTATTTGTCTATTCGGATACCTTTCACCATACCACTGAATAGCTAAACTGTATTCATTATATTTTTGTGGTTAGAAAAAGAATGTCTTGGGTGGCCGAGCGGTCAGGCACCTGCCCGGATAGCAGCGGACGCGGGTTCGATTCCCGCCTCAAGATCATAATTTTTCGAAATTCTTTTTCTAACCACCAAAATCTTTGTACTAATTTTTCTAACATTTATATAATGTTAAAATTAAAATCGAATAGTGTATTCATTATAGTTTGAAATGTATGATTCTATTGAATAAAATTGCTCTTGGTATGCCAGTATTTTAATCATTAATAATACGAAATACTTATTACGGAATGGTGGCAATACAAAACAAAATCAATAAAAATTACCAAGATGTTCGTTCGAATTTGAAAATAGCCTTAAAATTCCTCCACCGTTAACAAATTAAACGTTCAATTTTCAAACTTTCTTTTATCAATTCCGACAATAAAAAATTAAGGATTTGATTTAATTCGAGAGTAAAATATTTTCATTAACATCGACTACATCGATTAGTAAAATAAAATGGCGAATGCTAATTTTTTTTATTTTTTGTTGGTTCGATTCCCGGTTCGGCTAAGCTTTTTGAGAAATCTGTGAATGCAGTTATGTTTCTTTTTTAAAAAAAAGGAATGTTTCCTTTCAGCAAATTGAGTTATTTTAAAGATTTAAGGTAGTTTCCTTCCAGGGCCCGGGCTTTCTTTCCACACTGTATATCATCTTAATTTTATATTTGCAAAGAGCTGAATTACATATTTTAAGCTACTCATACAAAGTCCACTAACCACTAACTTAAGTCTAGGCAATTTGAAATATTTAAAATTGCTTTCACAGCGAAATGGATTATGTAAAACACAAGTAGCGAGCAGATATTCAAGTGTTGTTTGTTACTATGGGGAGTTAACGCAGACTAGCATGGACTGACAAGATGTTAAGTTACCTAACAGCAATTCCACTGAGGAAAACTGGACGACTAAAATCCTTTTCCACGGGTTCCAGTTTCCACTCTCTCTCTCTCTCTCTCTCTTTAAAATCTAAACTAATTGACTGTTAGGTATATTGCTGACGTTTTATTATATGATCTTAAATATACATACATACATACATAATCCTATATCCCCGAAGAGGTAGGCAGAGGTGAACTAGCACCCACGTTTCGCCAATTATGTTAGGTCCCATGTAATAGGTGGCGAGCCTATTGCCATTTATCGGGCACAAAAGTGGCAGTACATTGCTATTGCTAGGTGGTATAATAGGAACACTGCTGCCCATTCCTCATCATTGATTTATCCTTAGTCGCCCTGTACGACACCCACGGGAGAGATTTGGGGTGGTGCCAATTGTATTCTACTCTGCCGCCACCACACGGCCAGAGATCTTAAATATCTAATATATAAAAGTTTCGTTTTATGATTTATTTTGTGTATATATCTAATTATTTTGAGAATAGGTCGTAGGCAATTTTTTTATACTCCTAGGCAAAAACAACAAGGGCATTTGCTAGTAAAGCTAGTAATATATATAAAAAACTTCTATTTCGAGAACTTGCTCAATTGTTTCGCAGTAATATTCCATTTTACCATCATTGCACTGTATCTCTTCTATTCAATTTCACATTAATAATTCCGAAATCATATTTGGAATACCATCAGATTAAAACTACACGTCTTACCTTAGCCCAGTGCCTAATTGGCGATTGGCTTGTGATAATTAATATACAAGACAAGTTAAATGTTTCGCTTTATTAAGGGCGGGCACCCCTAAAGTTGGTTAATGAGGGCGGTGTTTAACATTCACTGGCTCTCCACGGCCTCTTGTTAGGTTACCCACGTCAGTTCGGACACCGCTTGATCTATTGGCTCCAATTTGGGACGCAATAAAAATTATTCTCCTCATTTTAAACACTTTTAAAAGCGGCGTGCCCAACTGTTTAATTAAGTATAAATTAAACTACGATTAAAATCGGCTTATGTTAGCTTTTAGAATAGAATTTATTTGATAGAGCTTAATTAAATTCTTGAATAGGTCTCGTGTGCCTTTGTTGTTATTGATTTTCATATCATCATTATCATATCATATTTTCATAAAAGGTAATGAAATAAAAAGTACACGTTTTTATTTCTTCTTTGTTAAGTATGACATTAATTAAGGTTTGTCTAAATTACGTTTTAAGATACTCAATATTTTCAACCACTTTTTCAAAAGGTATGTTAATTGGTAAAAATTATACTTAATGTTCCATACACTTTTTTAAGCAATTTACAGCCAACCGTAATCACCGCGAGAGTGCACACACGGCCGCTATAAAATGATCTAAACGTCGGAATAAAATCAATATGTTAACATCAAAACAGAGTTAAATCCGTCAAGTTGTTGTATTTCAAAAATTATACTTGTTTAAACTAGAATTATTGCCATCATAGCTTGGAAGAGAAAACACTTAGTTACCGACTTACTTTTTATACAAAATTGTATAATGGAATTTTATAATTCAGTTCAGTTTCTAAATTACATATGAAACTACAATTATGGATATTAAATACTCTTACAGCCAATTTACACCTAAGACCTGAAGAGGTAATCTGCTGTACAATTTCAAGAAGGATATGCACTCAACCATATTTTACCTGTAGGGTATTAAAGTGCACGGCTGTGTGTTAATGCTATCGGTCACATAAAAGGGCGTATGGTGTTCAGTGCCGACGCCGCACGATAACTCTTCTTTATAGCATCGATGGGACTCCTTGATATAGCCACCATGACGTTTATACGTGAGAATTTAAGTCCACCACGTTATAAAAAATTACTGGCGACATTTCCTCCGAAGTTTGAATCTTAGAAAATCTTCTGAACTTAATCATAAACCAATAACATTTCAACTAAATAAATATTAATATACAATAATACCCATTCTCATTCAAGGCTAAATCTAGCAAACCCTGCTAAATCTGACTCCACTTTTAATCTAAGTGGACCAGAAACCAAGTTCGGATAGATCGGACCATTTCTAATATATTTTACTAAACTACAACATGGTATGGTCGACAAATTATGATTTTGTAGTAGGAGTTGCCTTTTTGAACCAATCATACATATTTCTGATAAAGTATTAAGTGAGCGTAACTGTTAGAATAGCCTTTATCATGTCTTATAAAATAGAGTGCACCGGTCAATGCAGGTTTGGCGTTAATTCTTGTTTACGGCGAATCGCTTTTAGTGGCACTGTTGTGAGCAGCCAAGCGCAGACGCAAGACCACGTCCGGGCATGTCGCACACTAATGCACTGCTAACCAAAATACTATTGCATTTCAACTAAATACAATGGACCTTCATTTCCATCAAACTACCTTCAATACAACAGTGATGAGGAATGGGTAGGAGCCTAGCAATGTACTGCGACTTTCGTGTCCGATAAATGGCATAATTGTCGAAACTTAATTAGCCTCTGCCTACCACTTAGGGGATATAGGGGTGATTTATGTATTTATTTCTATTTAAGCATTGAAACAATTTTCAATCTTCTTCATAACTAAAAATCCTTTAACTATTTTTGCGATTACAAAAATGATACAAAAGTTGCTTTCAACGTTATCAAAATAAAGATTAAAAACATAATTATAAGCAGAATAAAGCAAAAATATCAGAAAGGCTTATCAAATGAATACACAAAACCTCTACAAAACAAGAGACTTCCATGCCCAAAATAAATGGACGAAAATATGTTTTTAACATTAATCCGTAATTTAATATTAATTTACAGTCGAAAATCACCCTCTCGCCGTCATCGAGTCGGAAAATAACGGAAGTATTTAAAAGAATACTGACGGTGTTTTGAAGAGGTCGGAAAAACAATTAATCATTCCGTTCTTTTATACAGCTAAAGGTTGGAGGACACGATTGTTCTGTAATAGTAGGGTTGTTCCTTTGTTGTGTAAAAAACAGTATTATGATCGTTTTGTACGACGCCAAAAATCACAATAGTTTCCATATCGCCGCTCTCCAGCCTTTTGCTGTTCCAGTGTAATTTCGGAAACCGCTTGTCAACGGAATCGGGGGAATATTCCGTTAGTATTTAGACAATACCTTCGAATAATGGACGCCCCGATGCGCATTAATATTGAGGTAAATCTTATTAGGACCGCTTAAACGCCGCGATTATATCGTGTTGTTTTGAAACTCACCATCCGCGCTTCCTCTCATGCTCGAAGGGGTTCCATCCGTGTCCCAGAGGATAGGAGCCTCTGAATATTCATAGTATTAACCACCAAATGACTTACAGAACTGAGCATCGCAAATAAATACCTAATACCCCGTGTGAGTATTATGTATTTATTTGCGATGCTCAGTAATCGCCTGTGGTTTAGTGGTTCGTCTACCGGAATTAGACTGCGAGGTCCCTGGTTCGATCCTCAGTGGAATATTTTGTACTCGGTTAAGTTGTAGATAAGACTTTTTTCAAGTCCGCCTAGCTAGCCACCGCCATCTTATCAAAGTGGGTCACCATGTCAACAGCATTATTATTTTCCGACAGTTTATGGTAAGATAGCCAAGCCAGATGCCAATTCCAAATGAAGCTCGATTTCATCTTCGGCGCTTATTCGTCACCTATCATAAGGTGAGGTGAAGGTCAAGACCTACCCGTCTATCATAAAAAATAGGTCTCTATTTTCGTTGCCTTAACGTTGTTCATATTACAAAAGCAATAAATATTGTTAGGTAACACGAGTCTAATCGGAAATACATCGTAAAAGGTGTTTTAAAGGTTCGCCGGGTGCTATTGGAAGTAGCATTTGAGATGTAATTGTTGTGCTGATTTCCCTTGGGAGACGCAAGTTTGCCCCGGGCCGAGATCTCAGTAGTCGTGGTGCCCGGGTTCGATCTAAACAATCATTCATGTAATAGCTGCTTACGATATAGCTCTTTCATTTCTCCTGACCACCGTATCGTGCTTCTGACACTTTAAAACTTTTAAGTAGCTCCGGATTGATTTCGCAAAGTTGGCATTTTCGTAGGTATTTGTGTGAGAAATTGCCGCGACGGAAATATACAGTTGTTCATTTGTGTTTTCATGGTTGGAGTTCAAGGTGTACAATCGTCCGCACATCACCGACTACACAGACAAAAAAATATCTTACAATAGAATTTTTCGTTAATCTATTTTTAGACGTAACCTTTTTAAAAACCATTAAGGTATAATAAGAATGACGCTAATGAAACCATATCCACTGGATCATATATTAATATTTATATTGGAACATAGAGTGATAGTCATTAGCGGGTTTAATGTCCGAATTCAGAAGTTAATCAACGCTCGAAAAGAATATTCTCCTACCAATGTCTCAAGTTGTGAGTAATCTTCATGGCCTACTAGTGTGCCTAAGATTAACCTCATCTCTTATCAATAGAGATAATATTCATTATCGCCATCCATGATATTTTGTTTGAGATCAACGCAGTATTATACCTATTTCATTTTGCTCAATTCTTTTCTAGTACTCAATATCTCCAAATCCAGTCTCTTTTATAATTTTCATAAGTATGATCTATCCATTCTGTTTTCCTTATAGACTAATAATAATTTCAATCTCCAAGATCCTTACCTTCAAAATTAAGTTAAAAACAAAAAGGTTTTGTTAAACAGGGCCAAAATGTTTTGTGACAAAGGCCTAAAAATATTCCTGCCAGCGCAGTACACAAAGAAATCAAGACGTCATTATTCATTTTGAAACAAAACCAATTATTTTATGAAACTTTAAAGCTATAAAGTAAATGGCTTGCGCTTAGCTTATCTCTATAGATAACTCGCCCAATAAGCGGTTCATATACACATTACTCCACGTCAAAAGTGACGCAAACTGTTGTTAATTCCGCCTAATATCCATAACAACCTTTACACGGCTGTCATAGCCGAGTCCGATATAAAGATGATGGATACCCTCGTATAAAATGAAATAAGCTGCGTGAGTGCGTAACACGCGCGTCTGCATACGAGAGTGGAGCAACAAATTGGGTGAACACGTAATTTTAGCTTTTCTAGCAATTTATTGATAATTCAAATTCATGATTATTCAATTTCCGAATTCAGAATTTCATGATTCAATAACTCTGTGACGGCAGAAGTGTTGTTAGCAATTAATAAAATAAACGGGTGTGTAATATTTCATCTAAGAACATTTTTTTTTAAATATAAAAATTTTCTTAAATATAACGACCAATTAAATATAACGACCAAAGCTCTAACGTTAATATTGTTATTATTTCATTTTACTTAATTTTATTTTCTCTAATGAACATTTTCTATAATTAACATCTGAACAAATATTTATTTAGTGTAATTAAAATTTATTAATAACATTTTATATACATTCATCATGCATGCAGCTAAGCAAGGATGCAGCATACAAGCAAACATACAAGTATGCAAATAAGCGAGCATGTAGCAGGCATGGTTTCTGTAACGGCTCCGGTGCTACGGGGCTCTGGCAGTCACAATGCTCGCCACCACAGCTTCGGCTTGCTGGCCAGCTGTGCCGTGTGTGTACTTATACCAAGTAGCAATATACTGCGATTTACCTACCCGATAAACGGCAGTAGGCTCGCCCCCTATTCCATGTGGAACGTATATCAGGGTGCTTATTAAGGGAACGGGCATAATCAACGTAATTTTCGCCTACAAACCAACAACGCATTATAATACATAATATCGGTAA
The DNA here is from genome assembly GCA_963931975.1 of Cataclysta lemnata. Lineage (NCBI taxonomy): Eukaryota > Metazoa > Arthropoda > Insecta > Lepidoptera > Crambidae > Cataclysta > Cataclysta lemnata. The sequence goes on along the minus strand of OZ008345.1, from coordinate 10,724,927 downwards.
CTTATGGCGACATACCAGAAAACTATTAATTGTAAAATGTATTAATTAATAACATTTTAATTACATTAATAACATACCAACATTAATGTCAAATTAATTCTAAATGATAAAAAATAACAGACATTTCTAACAACACTTCTATACCAAAAAAAATGCAATTACGATGCTTTTCACAAGTGTTTCTAACTAAAAATATTAAAGGCACCATTTGCTATCAACACTATCAATCACCCGCATAATAGGCCACGTACCCTAACACACGTTCTTAAATAATTTGTCAAAATCCGCTCCCTTCTCATGCCAGGGACGATTTTGGTTATTCGTCTTACTACGCACTTATGTCGTTGATATTTTTATTTCTATATTAAATTTCATAAATTAGAGGTAAGTAGCTTTGATAACAACAATTATCAAATGAGTTCAAATACATTTTAATACATAACTATTATTTACTAACGCTTAAATTAAAATATAAATTCAAGCGTTATTTAGGTTCATTGAGATTGATGAAATGCAAAAAGACATAAATCACCCTATTTATCCTCGAAGGGGTAGGAGAGGTGAATTAACCCAAGCCAACTAATTTAGGCCCCAATAGGTGGCAAGCCTATTGCCATCTATCAGGCAAGTAAATCTGCCCGCGGGAAAAATTAGAGGTAGTAAGGTAGTAGGTAACGTGGTAGGTACAAATATGAGGCAATACAAAATTGACACAGGTGAATTATGAACACTTCCCTTTGTGTTGAAATGTTCATTGGCAAACGATAACTTCATAAAGGTGAGATGAAATTGTAAAATAAATCACCTGTACAGCGCGCATGTTAGTAATATTTTTTTCAATTTGGCCTGGGCCTCAATTCCAACTCATAGATCAAGCGTGCTAGCGCACGAAACCATTACACTTTGTTGACACCAACGAATGCCCTTTTACATATTCACCCCGGGCACACAAAGATTGAGCCGTGAAATTGAAAATGGTTTCTATGAACAAAAATTTATTCCGCGCACGTTCGCCGCATATCGTCACTACTTGGATCTATTCCTGTTTCGTGCTTAACAACTGTTTTATGGGGTAAATTACCTGAACATTTTTTCTGTTCCGTGTTTGTTTTTTATGATGCTCGTTATATTTCACCAATAAAGTATAACAATATAATATAACTACAACAATTATTGGTACGGAAGTGGTGATGAACTTATTATATGAACATCAAACAAACCACCTGGAAAGCATAGACAAAATATTATAGTCCTAGACTATTATTTAGATCTATCCCACTTGACTGACAAGCAATTTATTAAAAACCTCATTTCTCATTCCGTTCGTGCTAGAAAAAGTCATTGTAGTTCTTACCGTAGAAACGCTTTCACAAAATTTCATAATATTAAGCTCTTCATACAGTTCTAAGAAACAACTTAGCTTTATACACCAGCCTATATTACCACTAACTAAAGATTCGAATACAATTTGTGTCATGTCATATTATTTTATCAGTCATCTTTGGCATAAAACTTACCATTAAAAATACCCAATTGTAAAATACCTATTCTCACTCTTAAATCATTACTAGGGATTTTTATGTCATATATAGATATTTTAATTAAATTATTAGTGTTTACATAAAAGTGTTAATAAATTGTTTAGTGAAATAAAGTAGGAATATTTAATATTATTATTATTAATAAGGTCAAGGTATTGTAATGCTTAATTAGACTAGTCAGAGTAGAAAGCAGACTTCCGATGCTGCTAGGAAGCTGTGATCCGGATTAGCCACTTTCTTGAATAGTTATTTAGGGACGAGCCGGGGCTGTTTACCCTGTAAGTATTGAGAAAAGATCGAGGTAATCCCAACGGGCTGAAGCTTGCGCGGGCCTGGTTGTGATAGATACTGAAAATTGCATAAAATCCATCAACACAACACCTCCAAGCGCGCACTGAGCCAGAATAGAAAATGATTACAAATTTTAGCTCAAGTATGTAATGGGTTGAGTGAGACCTAGTGAACAATCCTGGTATAAAAAACAATGCAACATTCGCAATAGTTTCTGCAAGTTTACTTTCTAGTTTCTTCCGGTGGTTATTATAATTATCTATCTAATAGTTCGTCTACAGGCCCTAAGGGCCTATTTCACAATTGTGTGGCGATCGACATATATTTCATATTACAACTGTCAAATGATCTGCGAAGTAAGCTATTTAGAACTTACTTGTCGATTGTGAAACATGCCCTAAAACTCCAATCGTGGTTGTTAGTACAATTACGTCTACCCTCCACTGTATTAAGGATACGTGATTGTCTTAAATAAAAACACAGTTTATATAAATAGCCGTGTGGTGACGGCAGAGTAGAATACAAATGTCACCACCCCAAATCTCTCCCGTGGGTGTCGTACAAGGCGACTAAGGATAAAACAGTGATGGATGAGGAATGGGCAGCAGCGTTCCTCTTGTACCACCTAGCAATGTACTGCGACTTTTGTGCCCGATATATGGCAATAGGCTCGCCACCTATTACATGGGTCCTAACATAATTGGCGAAACGTGGGTGCTAGTTCACCTCTGCCTACCCCTTCGGTTATGTATGTTAAATTGTAATCGACCAATAGATAAATATAATTCTTACAAAGATTCACAATTTATGTATTATGGTCAATTTACTCTAAGATGGAATCATGTTTATTTCGCAAGAAGCTTAGAATGATTTAGTTCCCCGCGAATAGACAGTAAGCTGCACTGAGGAAGACAGTCTTCCTGCTTAACATAGCAAGCTTTTACCTTAATGCTTCATCTTACCTGGAAACTATAAATGTTATTTAATATTGCATTAACTGCCGCACTCAGAGACGTCAATTAACTTTTTTGAGTTTTTAATGTCAAAAATTTTCATTCAAATCTAGACCATAGACCCGGCAAGAATAGCGACTAGTTTTGAATTGTCATTATTTGACGTTAAGTACTCATTAACGTTATTTAACGTCTCTGAGTGCGGTAGTAAGAGTGCACCTAACTGCCACACTCAGAGATATCAATTAACGTTAATGAGTAAATAATACAAAGAAATGACAATTCAAAACCAGTCGCTATTCTTGTCGGGTCTATGGTTAGATTGTCTAGATTTAAATAAAATGTTTTTACTTTAAGCATTCATTATAGTTAATTGACGTCTCTGAGTGCGGCAGTAAGTAATTAATTCGAAGGCTAACACGCCCGGCCTACCCGTAAACTAAGCCAAAATTTTTAAGGCCAGTCATAGGATCGGTGACCAAAATGTATTATCTTGAGTTCCTCCATTCATCTATACTCTCTTATCCGTTTATTATTTTTTGTAAGGCTAGTTCTTGTTTGTTAGAATAATCAAAAGTACATTATTCTAACAAACAAGAACAAGCCTTACTTGCTTTTTATCAAAAATTTCGTCACCACGTTCCATAGGTGACGAAATTTTTGATAAAAATCACGTCATAAATTTAGTTGGTGTGTCAAACTACACTACACATTTGAAATAAACTATTCTTTCGGTCTGTGATCCTGTAACCACGGCCGATATGCAGCACAAGCTTCAGCAGTGTGGATTGGAATGTTGTCATTCTAATCACTCTCTCCGTTCATCGATATCTCGATATATCACTTTTCTATACATTAATTCATCACTAGCGCCTTTGATGAATGTTATGAATTAAAAATAAATTGATAGCTTGATGACATATGACCGATGGAAATGAATGGAAGAGAAAATATATTGCAGCGAACCCTATAGTAATACAGGTTCGGGAATAGGGCAGGAAGATGAAGATTATGAGTACAGTATTATTTATTAGTACTATTATTGTAAGTAGAGTTATGTTTTACAACAATATATATTTTTGTTGAGGGTTCTAGGGAAGATAGAATCGAGTGAAGCTCGATTCCATCTTGGCCTAAATCATCACTTACCATCAGGTGAGATGAGGGCCAAGAGCTTCCTTGTCTAGCAATAACATATAAAAAAAGTTCCAACAAGAATAATTATGAGTTTACAAATACTACCATTTCTGGAAAACAAATGCGCCTAATAAATTCAGGAGAACATGAAAACAACATGTTTTCCTTCGATCGGGACGCCCACCGTTATTCCCGCGTCAGCATTCGATTGAAGGACACCCGCGACCCATATGCTGTGGTTGTAGTTCCGTAACATATTGATATTTCCTATTGATTAACATTACTGTACATCGTTGACAAAATATTACCTATTTATATTACCTTTTACAATTATTTTACATTATTCTCCTCCATGCTGACCTGGAAAAAGGTTATCAAAATTATTTTTATAATTTTATCTGAATAAATTATTGAACTGAAACAATTGTTCAGCTTGATCGTGATTAACCCAGTTTCTAATGTAAATAACTAAGTTCTAGATAATACTCTGTAATTTGACTACTATTTACCAAAAAATTGATCAGAAAATAATTATTGTCTATGTTCACATGATACTTTTGTGAGCAACATCTCAGTGAAAACGGGATATCGGAAAGAAGAAAAAGCAAACGGAAAGATTAGAGTGACAACAATATTTTTTTATCATTATAAATGTATCAAAAACAATGAATAGTGTAAAATTTTAAACTACTACAAAAAGGCCCGAGTAACAGCTACCTATGATAAAATGTACAGTAATTTGTTTCAAATTTATTTCGATTTTTTCATTTAATATCCAAAACAGCAAAACTCTTTGCAGAACGGATCGTCCCGATTCATATTTACAACATAATGAAACTAAACGACCTATATCCAACTGGTGAACAGTGCACTATAAAACACAACTCAGGCCCATATTTGACCCGATTGGTGTGAAAACGCGACTGAAGTACGACTGTTGACATGGGATTAACTAGTGCCGTACGCGGGCTGCGTTCATTTGTTACACCGTGCATATGCGAAACATCAAAACACATTTGTATGTTTAATGTGGACAAATGACATAATTTTTCACGGCTGTGGCTCGGGTTTGACATAACAGGTTACGATATTTGTCTATTTTATGTGAAACGGCTGTTAAAAGTTTTAAGTAGGTATAATCTTTTTAAAACAGTTTTTTTTTGTTACGTACTACGCAAACTGACGCATACCTGACGCATCTTATTAAATTATGGAGTCTCATCATCATCTTCCTGCCATGTTCCTAGTTCATCTGGAGCGGCATAGTGTTTTTCTTCTTTTTATAATATCAGTCAGAGATCATCAAGCCATCAACTCCGTTTTGATTTATATCACACCGGAAAGGTGCCAGTGATGAATAATGGAATTGAAAAGTGATGGAAATGACGAAATGAAGAGACGGAGAGAGTAACAGGGGTGACAACATTCCAATCCAAACTGCTCAAGGTTTTGGCTTAGGTTTTACAGCCGGCCGCCTGCCTGACACTAACCCCCTTTGGGTATTACCAACCCTCTTATTAAATTATGGAGTCTAGTATCCAGCTATTTTTAACGTTTCAATTTACATTTTTACGATCAATTCGGTTTTGCAATAAAATTCCCGTCGAGTTTTCAGCAGTGGAGCTTTCATTATTTTAAGTACGAGTGGGAACTGCCTATTATCGTAGTTTTGATTCACGTTAAGGCAAACCTGGTTACACTATTTTGTGGAATAGTCTGGTATTATTTATAAACTAAATCAAGAATGACTATTTAAAATTTATTCTAAAAATAAGTTTGTACCTTTTTTTATAAATATACGATGCTGTATGTATACAAAAACAATCACATTAGGGTCGATTCTGACAACGGTTCTCTAAAACTAAGATTAATTTGACAATAGTGTTTTTCTTTCATTCTCAATACAGAATAAAGAGGACAGACTGATATTAAATTTAGTTTTAAGTTTAGAGAACCATGTCAGAATTGACCCTAATGTCATGTAAAATTATTGCACTATGGATGGGAGGATGACATAGCATAGGTGCACAAAGTGGAAATTTCGAGTCCTTGGTGGTTCAGTTAGTTTAGAAAAGTGTTCTAAACTACTACTACTAGATAAAAAACAACGACCATTTTTACATTTTATGAACATGACTGAGTTTTATCAACGCAGGCGAATTTATACCTCACTTCAAATACTATGCTGCGATAGTCGTATAACTTAGATAGGTTCGTATTTAGTTAATATTATCACAGGTACAATAACTTACTTATTTCAATTGTATTTTATCTTGGATCATCTACAATAGATGATCGAAGTATTTTTTATTTTTAGTTTTTTAGTGCTACCTTTTTAGTGCTACGATTTTATGAGCTGCAACTACTTGAGCTACGTTATGACATAAGCCACACGGTGGATAGAGTGGGAAGTTATTCAAAACATTGTGCTGATAAACAAGTGGCCTGCCCAGAGACCGGTTGCATTAGCGCAATTCCCCAACCGCCAAAGAGCGCTATTATAACTACTGAACACAGAAACAGCAAAGTTGGACAAACCACACTCTGGATTAAGCTCTACTTGGGAATTCGGATTTCATTTTACGTACACCACCAAGGACATAAGCAAAGCAGTCTAATATCCATTAATTAATGGACGAGTTGAATTAATTTTCACTACGCTCAAGTAAATTACGTTCATTTAAAGCTGGCGGTAAAACACATAAGAGGGACACTGTCGTTAGGGTACATTTAAAACAGTTTTAAATAAAAGTGTATAAGAGCTGTCGTCGTGTATGGAGTGATTGGCTGTGAAAAATATGGATAAAATAGGAATAGAGCGAAGGTGAGAATATTGAGATGATGAGTGACAAGAATATAAAAAAATTGGCAGAAGTACGTAAGAGGGAGTCTGAAACTGAAGAAAAGACATCTTATGAGACGGGATAAAATTAATGCGAATGAAATTGTAATGGACAAAGGTTTATCAAGAGAAATATGGATTGTGTGAGGCATGATGATGAAGATAGTGATCAACTTTCATATTCATTAATTTAATTTAGCCGATTTGGAAGTGTACTTATATTACATACATACATACATACATAAATCACGCCTATATCCCCGAAGGGGTAGGCAGAGGTGAACTAGCACCCACATTTCGCCAATCATGTTATGTCTTATATTAAATTAAACTTAACACCAGTAACTTTAATTTTTAGATGGTAGTGTTCATTTATTTTTAGTTCCTAAAAAATCAACCTTCAATTCAAAACAATAGGTACAATTAAGTTACAATGATTGATACCCTCAAACTTTTCACTGGTTCTTCACACAAATTATTATTGACACTTCATGTGATGGATAGCGCGTGAAAACTATGTTTAAAACTTTATAAATTATTACCTCCCTACAAGTTTTGTGAACATGAATGGACATTATAGTCACTTAATGTAATTCCTATCATAAAATATATGTTTGTAGATTTATTTTCATTTTAATACAAGTTGCGTATAATTTTATATTTAAAAATAGAAAAGTTGACCCCTAAAAGTGTAACAAATGTAATGATTTAAAAACACAAATACGGTTTCATCTGTCTTATTACACAGATGTGAACGTGTTAAAGCAAAAGAATTTTGACAAATGGGTTAAATACGTGTACAGGGCCCACGCGGCCCTACCGGCCTGGGCCAAGATTGATAGGCGTTATAACGCCCGTACTCGCGCTCGCTCGCCGCTCCGCTCACCACCCCACATCCCGCGAATCATTCTCCGCAATCCTTTACATCTGAATTCTTAATGAAACAAAAATTGCAAATGTCACGCGACACATCCGCCAACCCTATGAATACTAAAGACGCTATTTGTGGATCATTCCCATACGAAAAATTGAGTTTAACATTTCTAACCCAAATGATACCAATATATCACTCGACTCCAAGGAAAGTCATTACTGCTCGCGACGTCTGGTGGCGCACCCTTGAAATACGACAAAAAAATCATGAAATCTGATTTAAAGGAATGATACAGGTCGTCAGAAAACAATTGGAGAAACGTGACTGGAGCTTCGATACGGTCGCGGGCGATCGCGACACATCGCGCCGCCCAATGCATACTAAGTAATGACGGCTTCACCAGTCACCAATTTCAATTTTGCTTCCCCTTCAGGAAGATAATTCATATCGTATTGCATGGAAAGAAAACCCTGACTCTATTTCGATAGTATAAAATTTGGTTCATAAGCATGAGCATGCATAAGAGACAATTTTTCTCAGTTCGTGCAGCGCACGTAGAGATACGTGCTGCGAAACTCGCATGTCGACTTCATATAAATAAATTACTAGCCCGTCTAGGTACAGTCACACGATTGTACGTTAACCCCTCACGTGCTATCTTCAGTCTAACAGTTAATGCTCTTTTTCTCGCAGTCGTAAGCAACATAACATAACCATTATTTATTTCTTTCCACAATGCGTGAGCTACAAATAAATATTTTATATATGACCATAATATATTATTCATATCCTTAACTTACTACGAATAAATAACTTTACTTTGATAGCCATAGCTTAGATTTGGTACACAATCGGTGAATGTCATCGTAAACATCAAATTTATCAACAATGTACAAGAATCTCATTTATGTTATATTTAGCAATATGTTATAATTATTATTAACTGCAATTATGCAAACCTACAGTCGCATTGAGTGCAATTTAACAATAAAATACGAAGTCAAAGTAATAAGCATAAATCGAACTATTCAATTAAAGTGGCTTCAAACCATGACGTTGCCGATACTTAGTATTCAAACGTATGCAAATTACAGACGTGCTATGCAATAAATGCCGACACTCGGATCACAATTCGACAATTGGCATTTACGTCGCAATCGCATTGTCAATATAATTCCAACAGATAAAACAGGACGCGTTACGGCCTTTAATTTAATTTGACTAATTGAATACCTGTCACATTCTTATAAAACATGATATACGTATGAAAGAGTTTAACGAAAAGGAAGTTGATTCCATTGTGTGTTATATTAATGAATAATTTTTCTGCCCGATGAGAGAATCTCTATGGCGCAGTTGCTTAGCGCGCTCGGTTTGCCATTGCGTAAACTAAGTAATACTCGCTAAAGCCGGCCCTTAGATGGATGTTAGTTAGTTAGTTAGTTTAACTGGGCTTTGTCCGCACTTAGCCCCCTGATTGGGCCATTGTACGTGTCTCCCTATTATTGCTACTCCAACCATCCCAGACTATCCCAAAAACCCAGCAGTCTTTTCAGACTGCTGCAAGCTTCCGGGACCGATACTGGGGATTGGAGGAGCCTTGCCCGTTCATCTGCCACGCTCCTGCATTCTATAAGCACGTGCTGTGGCGTTTCTTCTGCCTCCATGCATCCTCTGCATAGAGGGCTGTCCGTCACCCCAATGGTAAATAGGTGCTTGTTTAGGGAGCAATGGCCAGTTATTATGCCTATCACCTTTCGGAGTTTGTCCCTGTTTAAATTTATGAGGTTGCGAGCAAATCTTTTTGATGCCACCGGAACTGCATTCTTTGTTTGCTTACACCCGTCACTGTTTATCCATTCTCTTAAATGGGTTTCCTCAGTTTTGGTGCGCAGCCATGTTTTTATCTGGGCCTGAGGTATGGGTAGCAATGGTTCCGGTCCATATACTGTCCCTTTCGATCCCTTTTTGGCCAGTTCATCGGCTACGTCATTTCCCAATGAGTTGCTGTGTCCTTTGATCCATTGAAGAGTTACTCCGTTCATACTCGCAATGGATTGGAGTGCATTGTGGCACTCCAGTATCAGGATAGATGTTATCGTGTTTCTTTGTAGGGCTTGTAGAACGGAAGCACTGTCTGAGATTATTTTGACGTTTAGGTCTCTGGCATCTCTGGCTGCAACCGCCTGTGCCGCTTTGGTGATGCCAATGCATTCTGCTTGGAAGATTGAGTTTAGTTTGTCCAGTGTTGTTGATATTTTTATGTTTAAGTCGTTCGAGAAGACACCAGCTCCAGTGCCATATGTGGTTTTAGAGCCGTCTGTGTATATCCTAACTTCATTGATGCCAGAGACATCTCCTGGTTCTGCGATGAGTTGGATATTGTACCTTCGATCGAAGACATGTTTACACGGTGTTCTGTCTATGGGTGCCTCTAGGAGTGGTATTTCCTTCAGGGTCCATTGCAGAATTTTTGTGTGTGTTGTTTCTATGTTTTGTTTCCATAGCCCGTTAGCTCTAAGCCTTAAGGCTGCTGCCTTTGCCTCCTCCTGTATTACAAGATCTAGAGGTGTCAGGCTCAAGAGATACTCTAGTGCGGCTGATGGGGTGGTTCTCATGCATCCAGTGGTAGCTACGCTTGCTAAGCGTTGTAGACTCTGGAGTTTTGCTTTTACCGTGGTAAGTTGCGTTCTGGGCCACCATACAACCGATCCGTAGGTCATAGAAGGTCTGATAACTGATTTGTACAGCCAGATAGATATTTTAGGGGTTAAACCCCATTTTTTACCAACTAGTCTTCTGCACTGACAAAATGCTATACAAGCCCTCTTTGTTTTTGCCTCGATATGACTCGCCCAATTCAATTTATTATCAAGGATGATGCCCAGATATTTCACTTGTGTTGATAGGGCGAGTTTGGTGTTAAATAGTTTTGGTAGATTGAGTTCTGGTAACTTCCTTTTGTTGGTGAAAAGGATAAGTTCTGTTTTCTTCGGATTTACTGACAGCTGATGCTCGTCACACCAATGTTCAACAATCTGAAGGGCGGAACGCATTACTCTGCATAGTATGTTCTCTGCTTTCCCATTTATCAGTATTGCTAGGTCATCTGCATAACCAATAGTAGTGTATCCTCTCTCATTTAGCGTCCTTATAAGGCTGTCCACTACTATGTTCCACAGAAGTGGCGATAGGACCCCTCCCTGGGGGCACCCTTTAACTACCTTTGCCCTTGTGGTAGTATTCACCACTACCTGGACCGCCCTTTTACTGACCAGTTCAGTTATCCATAACCTTACGGCTGGCTCTACTTTAAGTCTTTGAAGGGCGTGGTTTATGCTGTTGTGCATAGTTTTGTCAAAAGCTCCTTCTATATCTATAAAGGTAGCTAATGTTGAAGCTTTGTTTGTGATAGCCGATTCTATTTTATGTACCACCATGTGTAGTGCCGACTCTGTTGATCTGCCTTTCCTATAGGCATGTTGTTGAGGGTGTAGTGGTTTTTCTTTGAGTACTCCATCCCTTAGGTGGCGATCTACCAGTCTTTCCAGCGTTTTCAGAAGGAACGAGGTAAGACTGATGGGCCTGAAGGATTTGGCGTGAGTGTAGTCCTCCTTACCTGGTTTCGGTAGAAAGACTACTTTCGCTTCCCTCCATCCTTTCGGTATATATTTAAAGGCTATGCAGGCCCTGTAGATTGGTAATAAAAATTTTGTGATCTGTTTAGACTGCCATTGTAGCAGTGCGGGGAATATCTCGTCCAGCCCTGCGGACTTGAACGGTTTGAAGCTTTTTAGGGCCCATTCTATTCCATCTGCGGTCACTATCTTGTTTGCGACATCCCAGTCTTGAGTTGTTGGTGTACTGCTGTTCTCATCAGTCCATTCCAGATCTGATGTGATTTTGCAATTTGGAAAATGTGTTTCCAGCAGTACTGCGCTAGTTTCGTTGTCCGTGTTTGTATAAGTACCGTCTCCTTTCTTGAGCGAGCCCAAAAGGTTGGGTTCATCTTTTGAAAGGATTTTCTTTATTCTTGCGGCTTGGTTTGTTGAGTTTATGCTACTACAGAAATTGCGCCATGCCTCCGTACTTCGGAATCTGATACGTTTCTTGTAGTGCTTTTGTGCAAATTTATATTTATCCCAGTCATCATCGTTCCTGGTATTTTTTGCTCTGTTAAAAAGTGTCCTGAGCTCCTTGCGCAACCGCTCTAGTTCTGGCCCCCACCAGCGACTTTTGTCTATGCGTTTAGGTACCAGGACAGGACATGCCGTTTCGTAGCTTTTTAAAAGAGTTTTAGTTAGGTGTTGTACGTGAGTTTCTATATTATCTCTATTAAGTATTTCGTTAGTAGGGACTGTGTTACCTAGTGTTTCGGTTAATATGTTTATGTACCTTGTTATATCTGTTTTACGGGGGTTTCGATATGGAACAGGGTCTGTTGGCTTATATTGTATTTGGAAACAGACGCGGCGGTGATCCGCGAACGATGGTTCGTTCGACACGTGCCATCCCTCTATAAGATTTGCCGCCGCGTGTGTTGCCAGAGTTATATCTATGATAGTTTGATACCTTGAGCTTACAAAAGTAGGTTCCCTACCTCTGTTCATGATGTTCAGGTTTGTTTGGAATAAATATTCAGTTAGTAACTCACCCCTTTTGTTTGTTTCCTTACTTCCCCACAGAGAGTGATGAGCGTTGCAGTCTGCAGAGATGATCAGGGCCCAGTCATGTGCTTCGCAGTGTTGCACCAGCTTGGCTAGTTCTCTCGGGGGGAGTTCGCCATCGCTCGGCATGTACACTGAGGCTAGCACCAGGGCGGTTTGATTTTCTGTGAGGATTTTCACCGCAGTGACGTCTCTAGAACAGAATTGGTTAAGCAAGGTGCCTGCAATGTTTTTAGGCATAAAAATGCAGGTTCTTGGTTTATCAACAGTTGTGTCTAGCAGTAACTTACCACCGATGTTGTTTAGACCGCAGATTCTGTTGTTTCTGATCCAGGGTTCCTGGATTAGGGCGACGGTCTTGGTGTCGGCCTCCAGCACTCTGCGTAAAGTCGCCGCCGCTATCTGTTTGTGCTGAAGGTTGGTTTGTATGGTTTTTATGAAACTAGGGACTAAGAAGGATGCCATCTTCGTCGCTAGTTTCATCCCTAAACTGCAGTGTCGAGTTCGTCTCAGTCTCGCTCAAACCCTGTTGGGGAGCAGAGGTGGACGGCTCCGGAGTTGAGGTCTTCTCCGAAGGCTCACTCGCCACTGCAGGTTGTTGATTGGCCTTCGCCTTCTCCTCTTCTTCCGAAGAGAAGAAGCGTATGTACCCACTCCCTGACATGTGGGCTACACGGCGGTCTCTGTTGACGATGGCTTGTCTCTGGTCTTCAGGGATTCCCAGGATTAGGTGTACCACCTTTTCCTTGGAGCCTTCCTCCAGAGATTCATCCACCGTCATGTTGTAACACTGCCAAGAGTCCACTTTGTACCACGGGTTTTGGGCACAAATGACTCTTTGCAGTGTCTCCGCATCAGTGATGCGGGTGTGAAGGAGAAGCCCTGCCTTGAGCTTCTTTTTAAGTTCTGACTGCTTAATCACAGCCAGAGTGGTATTTGGTATTGGTGAGGCTATCTTTTTCACAGCCTTCTCCAGCCAGCTGAGTCCGTTCGCGTCCTCACACCACATCGCTAGCACTCCGTCTAACAAGAAGGGGCGCCCGCGGAAAGATGGAGCTTGCGCGCCGGGAGACGACGGAGACAGCACAGCTTCCAGGATACCATCATCGATGGCTTCCCTCAGCTGGTCTGCCTGCTCCTGCGAGAGGTCCCTCGGCGGGACGGTGATAACCGCCACCCTCAGATGCGAATTACTCGCATCTGCGTAGCTCACCGTCCGCTTCGGATTCGCGTCAGTTTTCGCGCGTTTAGCTTCCCCCCTGGGGGAGCGGGTCTCGTTCAGACGAGCTCGCTTCGAGGAAGCGCGCTCGTTCTGACCAATACCGCTGCCAGGTTTCTCCTTTTCAGGAGCGGGATTCTCCTTTTCAGGAGTAGCTTTCTCCTTTTTTGGAGTCGCAGCGAAACCCTTACCGCGAGAACCTCTCGGTGTTCGTCTACTTTTCGTCTGACTGGGTGGTGGTGGTGGTAGGGTCGGTGGCTTTTTAGCCTCCTGTACTGGCATCGCCTCCTTTGAGGTGGACGGTACAGGTTCGCGCTGCGTTTCCGCTGCTGCGTTAGCTGCCACGTTTTTTAGCGTTTTTGTCTGTTCTTGCCGAAGGGTCTTCCTTCTCGCGCGCCTGTTGGGGCGACTGCGTTCCGGTTGGCCCTTCGGTTGTTTATTAGCCACTTGCTTTAAACCCTTTTTCAAGGGGCGTTTGTGGCATACTACGGACCATTTAGACACAGTTGCTGTGTCAATGGTCGACGGTATGGCCTCTGCGAGGCCCGACATATCCATCGAGCACAAGGTGTCCCCCCCAGAATACGTGGGACAGACCGAGTTAGACTCGGTGAGGGATTCTCCACTACCAGTGGTACCCTCCTGGGGTAAATAATTTTTCCGTTGTGCTAGCCCTTAGATGGATAACCAAATATAAAAAATATAAAAATATATTAGCCGTGCATCGAAAGGCATGTTAAGGCTGCATCTGTATGTATTAATACCCACCAATCCGCACTGGGCCAGCGTGGTGGGTTAGGGGCCATTCTCCCTATACTCCATCCATCCATAGGAAAAGCCTATGCCTCCGAAGTGAGGATTAGTGAGTGATACTAAAGACCTGTTGATGGTGATCTGACAAATTTTACAATGTGACAGTGCAGGTACATTGTAAATTTTGCACCAGCTATAATTCAAAAACTCTCCAAAACATAAACCGAAACCAGTGTTGCAGCTGGGTAAACTTTTGGTTGCCGTACACAAGAACCGAAAGAAACACACAAGTAGCATCAAAATTTGACAACAAGGATGCAAATCAAAGCATTGACAAGAAGCAGAGGAAATTAGAAGAGTAAGACGTATTATTACAGTAATTATGATCAAACACTGTGCAGCTATAATGCGACCGCTAGCATCTAGAGTGCCCCGTCCCCGCCACCGTCTCGTACCGCCGGAGGGTCACGCACGAACTTGTCGGACTATAGGTGTTTAATTTATTATCAAAATCTTAATTTGATAATTAATGTCTCGATAAATTGTCCAACCATGAACAAATTGTCAATTGGTATTAACGTGGCAATGTAGCTACATGCACTTATAATAAAGACGAACCGAATAGAATATTTGAAGACGGCATATTACGGTCCATTATTCCACAGTCAGTTGTTGATTATAACGAGTGAGGTAAGTACATGCAATCTGCGAAAGCGGCGTACATTCATGCGGGATTGTGGAACGGTGAAAATTGTTAGGGCGTGTTCGTTTGCGATAGAGCGGATCTTGCAAATCGCGTGCCGCTGCCGCGCCGTCCGGTGCCCCTTAAGCCGCCTGTTATGGGACGACAAGTCTTCTCTTTGGTCACAATTCAGATTGCTTTAGAGGCAATCGGGCGTAACAAATCAATGTTAAGTGCAATGACTCATGCGTTAAGACTTTACTTACTTTTAACACATGAGTCATAGATATAGTTCTTATTAATTTGTTATATGGCAGAAAAATTTGGCAACATATTTCCTAATACGCTGTTGCTAATGCACATGGCGGAGTCGCTTAGAGAATTTTCTCGAATTAAGCCGTTAGTCTCGGCTACATCTGCAGTCGTTTATACCATCAATACGCACTATTGTCCCATACATAGGGAAGGCTCTATTTCAACAGGGGGGACCTGAAACCAATTGCCGTGTGTGAATAGAAATCTCACCATCCTCTATCTTTCCGCGTAAAGAATATTGAAGGTATGTCCAAGAGAAAACTAGTTATTTTTGCGTGAACGTAACGGCAGCATAATAAGAGTAGAATTATTTAACAGTAACAAGTGTTCAAATACATAACTTATATTTACTCCAGAGGACATGAATTTTGTGTTAGTGTGATATTAAAAATTTATAGATACAATACCTCAAATGAAATCTAATGAACATTCAAAAAAATGGATATACTTAACTGCTACGAGAAAAATTAATATAAATAATATGGCGAAATATATTCAAATAGGTAATTAATATTTATTAACATCATTAAACTCGAATTCAAATATGTGCTACGACTGTGACTACGAACGCTACAAAAATATTCGTACACACTTTTACTAAGACTTGTGCTATTTACAGTGCTATACGATACGTGCAAGTCATATACGGGCCGAAGACAAATTCTTTGCACCCATTGACGATAGAGTTCAAGATTTTGAGTTAATTTCGTGTCTCTTTTTGGTTCCTACAAGATTTAAGGCTAAATTTTATCTACTGCTATGAAGATTTTGCCTAAGGCATGCGTGAGCCTGCTGGAGGATTGTCAGGATAATGAAAGGAGTAATCAGTAACAATTAGATTTTTAAACGAAGAGCTGATAAAACGCTGTGCTACTTTCAATATAACTCTTAAGAGAGAAACACACAGTCACTCTTGCTCTTAAGAAAGAAACACTCAGAATAGGGCAAAATCGATGTGCTTGTTGATCGAGAACAGTAATGTCTGCCTACGTGGATAGTTTGGCGGTGGACCAACACTGTAACACTCGTTCGACAGCATCCGCTATTTTCAAATAATATGTTATTTTCCATTCGATTTTACATACCGATATCGAGAGCAAATCACTGGCGCAATAATAGCTAGGGGAAGGGGGCCCGAATCGGACTTATTGTCTGAATCGGAACTCTAGTGTATATAATCATTGCATACGATCAAGGGGATAAAAAGTACTTTAAACTCCTACAAGCATTTCTGTATACATCTGTTTTAGGCAGTACAACTACAATATGTGGTCATGTCCTCCCTATCTAAAAACTTGCAGGCTCAGAAGCTGAAAATAAAGATGCCTCCTTTATAATAGTTAATCAGAATGTCGGTATACTGATTTACTGCATAGCTAAGCATAAAGTACGTTCACTACTGTAAAATATATCAGCCTAAGTATAAAGGAAGACACATGATAGCGATTTTGAAATAAATGCCATAATAATAAGGTAATGGCAGTTAAATTTCTCTATTTGTATTTTGAAACTTTTACCGCTATAATGATATATTAAACATTATTCGTTACTACGACTTCAGGATTAAGATGAGATTACATAATTATTAAGACACAGATTATTCGACATACAATCATAATAATATATTAAAAGTAAACCGTTCACCTTTATTGGACCAAATGAAAAGAGAAGCCACGTTGTATCTAAAACAAAGAGACATTGAAGAAACGGAGGAAATAATTTAGTTCTTTGTCTCCGCAATATCGAGCAGAGAGACTGCGGCCCGCCGGGCATGATGATATTAATCGACGCAAAGCTGATTATGCAGTTGTTTCCGTAGCTGTCTTTCGAGAGTTTCAATTTCAGTTCTGGCAGAGTTCAATTTTATGCCTTATTGCGCTCAGTTTGCCATGGCGCTACCTAATTTTACGATTCCGCAAATGTCTCTGTAAGCGGTCCCGTAATCGCTACTAGAGGCTGGGGTTGTTGATATTGCTAATGTGGGTATTCGCCGGTCAAGGTGACAACGGAATCGTGAAAATGTGATAGCGCTTTATTTCATTCCGTATCTTTGATTGCGTTCACCTTATCTATATTTGGGCCAGCGTGGTGGGTTATGCCTAGTTCTTCATATATTCTTGCATCCACCGGGAAAGCCTGTGCCCTATCAGTTAGGATATTGGAGAGCTGGTGAAGATGATATGGTATTAATGTTTGTTCTGTTTTTGTCTGATCACTTTTGTTATTATTTGAATTATATTCGAATATTATATCAATATTAGAAAATTATAAACAACGATAAAGAAGTTCCAAAAATTTTGAAATTTTTTTCCAGTTCGCCAAGTGGTATGGCCACCTATCTGCCCGGATAGCAGAGGAAGCGGTTTCGGTTCCCGTATGAGAACAATAACTTATCGAAAAATTTCTCATTTATTTTTCTTTGTAATGATAATTTTTTACCCTTAAATTCCTAATTTAGAGTAACAATGACATAGTTGAAAATTTTGTGTTGTTACTGGAGCCAAACTTAATATTATAAGTATACATTATCTTTCTATCGACAAAAGTGTTTTTTTTTTTCAAATTGAGCGGCCAATTAAACATTTCACTGAACTATTACCAGAAATCATTAAAACGCACCTATGTATATTAAAAACTGTATACGGACTTGTATTGCCCGACGAATGTTGATATCCTTGGTCCCGAGCCAAACTGTGCAAAGGTAATGTAATTGTTTGTCATGCCTAATGCACTGTTAACGATAGCACCATCGTTATAGTGTTGAATATATTAAGTTATAAGTGAACTGTAATAAACTATACATAACCTAAGAATCATAACACGCTTACTTACTCACGTGTTTTGTTTGATATTTGAACATTAATACGTGTTAATTAAAAAGTTTAGCCACTAGTTAACCAGTAGTTAAATAAATAATTCTGATCGAAATACCTGCATAATAAGTTAGTAATTTATTGCAACATAAGGGATGGTTGACTTACAACGTAAGAAGTTTCGTCAAATTAACTAACAGCCTGGTCAATCTAGTCCTGTCTGCGCAAGATGCGGGTTCATTCAAAGAAAAATAGGCAGTTGCCTATTATACAAAAATGTGGGATTTTTGTATAATAGGCAACTGCCTATTTTTCTTTGTAAGCAACCTCATATCAGCATCGCTTACGATTTTCTTCTTGCTTTTTGTCATGACAAAAAATAGTAGGTTAATTTAGTCCCATCCATACAAGTACTCCCACACATACTGATTGTACCCCAGCATGGGGACATTAGAAGCGCTACGATAAAAAAAAAGATTATTTTACCGAACTCGTAAAATAATCTTTTTTTTTATCGATCATCTGAAACTCGTTGTTCCTTGATAAATACTATTATATTTTGATCGATTGAAAGCCACAAAGATATTCGTAGTTGTTGCGTCTTATGCGTCTGTCGTACTAGCGTCGGGAAAGTAAACAGCCTGACAAAAATAGCAAACATAACGGTAGCCCCGCCTCAGCCGTAACTCATAAAAATGGGCCGCCCAAACAACGGTCGGGCACAAACACTGACTGACAAACAAGGAATGTTCCAGGGCAAAGCATTGCTAACCATTTGAAATATATTTTCTCTTGACAGGTATATGGACTAAGATATACGCAAGTGTTGCAAACACATAATCTTAAGAAAAATGAAATTTTTACTTTATGGCAACATTGTCGCTCTCTTCCCGCTCGTGCCAACCATTTAAGTGAAAAAAGTATGTAATTCGCACCAATAATAACCGTGTCTATATCAAGAAAGTGATTCACTGTGTACCATTCAGCCCTACAATTTAACAGTCCACCGACAACAAGATTGAAACGCATTTTGTTATGCATCGTTCGTTAATAAGGGGTCTTGGTACAAAGAATTTGTGGTTAGAAAAAGTTCGAAAAATTGTAGTATAAAGCAACCATGCCTTTTCAGAAAATGCTTTCTAAATGTAGAGGTGTTGGAATATGATAATAAAAATAAAGACATTGAAAATTTCAATGTCTTTCAATTTAACATGAAAATGTTAATTTTATTAATTTTATTTTATTAAATGTTAATTTTATTTCATCGCAACTGTTTTACAACATCTTCTTCACAGGAAACATCATCGTCTTCGGAACAAATTTTCTTTATTATTTTTCATATTAATTCAATTATTTCCACAAAGGGTTCTGGAGCGACTGACATGGAGGCATTTTCATTAGGTTCGTTGCAGCAAGTAAAAACTTAATAAAGTTTTACTAAAGAATGTCTAATTAGAAATTTCAGCTCTTCACGACATAGCAATATTTCAGCCCCGTGAAGGTATTTCCAATAAAGGACTTTGCCAAGTCATAATTCTTCAAAGTTACGTGTAATGAGATGTGGATGTTACGGTATTCTTATAAGATTTAAACGGTCGTATCCAGGTTATGGGTTGCAATAAAACGCTGAAATTATGCAACTAACTTCAAAGGACGCCTTAATCCCTCAAAGCGTTCACATTAAGTATAATTTGAAATATATATACAGCGGTGTTGAGGAAATTAAGCTCAAAACTATGTTTATGACATAACATACGATACTATTATAGTATGTATTACTGCTAGTTATCGGTAAACTATCTGCAACAAGCTTCATGTTTAGTTTTTACTATACAATACAAATGTTCTTTATTGTACACATACAGTAACAAAAATAATAATAACAATAGGCGGCTCTGTTACTATAAATAATCTCTTCCTGGCAAACTTAATATACATAAGTCTTCGCAACCCTACTACTCATAGTTAGCATAGAATAGGTGCATAACGTCCTATACGAACTATGAACGGCTCAAATATCCAATGGATACCGCCGTCCACGATATATATATAAAATCAGTTATGGCTTAGAAAAATAAAGTGGTGTTCATAAAAGTTACAAATAATATTTAATATATTACCAAACATTGTTCCAATCGCAAACTCCAAAAACACATTGGATTAGAAAGCGAACCTTAGTCAACACGCCACCGCACTCCCATTGCTGCCTTCGCCGGATTTGCATAATACGCTGAGCTATCACCGCTCGAAGGACCGCGCTCAAGTATGCAATCGTGTCAAAAGTCGACGTTCCAAAAGTAGTCACGTAAAATTTTACGTTTGAGCTCGGCATCGGTGCATCGACAGCGTTCCGAGGCTAATCCAATCAGAGCCGATGGCGGTGGACACGGGTGTCAATTTCGCACATCGCGCCGCCATGCGCCATAGCCGTTCCGCAACTCGCCCGCTCTCCGCTATCACTTTGTGACGTGTAATTACCCTGAAACTTGTCGATATCGATGTAAAATACACAATACAACAGTTTTCACACTCACACTTAACAAGATCCTTTTATGTATTATATATATACATATATAAATCACGCCTATTTATCCCCTAAGGGGTCGGCACAGGTGATTAATCACCCACCTTTCGCCAAATATTTTAGGTCCCATTTAATGGGTGGCGAGTCTATTGCTAGCTATGGGAGATTAGTCCAAAACCGGGTATGGGGGTAAAACCGGGACATGGCACTGTGGCCTTTTAGAGCGATTCAAATTTACGCGCGCTTTGTTCACTGCAGTTGGCCATCATGATACGTCTGTCAACAAAAGTTGAGTGACATTCATGCGTGCTCGTCGAAATTAATTCAAAATAAAGTTTTATATAGTGCGTTTCATCTTATAGTTCCTATGCCGTCAAGTTGTTAGTATTGCAAAAAAATGATATCATGTCAACTTTATCGTCTTACCTTTAATTCAGGGACATTTTTTTCAATTAACCATATAAACAAATTATGCATGTATCTTATTATGTTACTTATAACTACTAGCGGTACTGAGTGTAGTTACATATTAGTTTTTTTTTATGAAAGTCATAAGCCAAAGCTCGTGAAAATTTGCGAGAACACTTAGTTCATGATAATAATAGTATGATAGAAATAAGACAGATAAATATAAATTGTAGTGACGTAAGAAGGATAGCCTCATTAAGTAAAAAAAGGGTAAAATTAGAATAAAATATTATATTTATTATGATTAACAATAATTGTGTTCATCTAACATGTCTACATTTGACATTCCTCACTCTTGTCAGTCGTTAAATCGTTATAAGTACTATTTATTTACAGTTATGAAACTGAAATAAATATATTTAATTTATTTATCAAACACTTAATAAAACTGATTCTGGTAACCCAATTTAATGGCGGCAATCCGAACTTGTACACACTAATATGGATTATGCGGAACATTCTTACGTTTTTCACTTTCACAAAACACCTTAGCTTGTAACACAATTAATGTTTCGTCACTTTTCTATGTTGTGAACATGATTTTCTCAAAGATTGTCTATAAAACATAAAAAAAACCTGCAACTATGACTTACGCGTTGATGTTGTTGACAGACAGGGCAGCCATCATCACGGCATAGGAACTATAAGATGAAACGCATTATAGCAGTTTTGTTAAAATATTTGACATACATTAAATGTGTTCTCTAACTTCGTATGTCAAGGTAGGTGAAATTTGTTTTTTACCATAGAATACATATTGAGGTTAAAAAAGCATCACCATTATTTTTAATACTTCGTGATTTTAGGTTTTTAATACAACTCAAAAGAGTTGTTTGTTTTTGTTAGATGCTTTTGGGGCAAAACTGTACGGGGTCAAAACGGGTAGTACCCGATAAACAACGATGTTTATGTCATGTCGGAATAAATGTTTCTTTCTTTGTTTAAAGTTATTTTGTATAATTAATTGTTTTAGTTCACTACAGAATCTAAAAGGCATATCTAATCCCAAAAAGAAAAAGATATCAAACGAAATGTGTATTTACTGCACTGAAATATATGGCAATACGCGAAGAAGTGATGCTTGGGTGCAATGTGTTCAGTGTCAGGGATGGGCCCATGAAGGCTGTACTGGTTGGGAACACGAAGATCTTGATGAGTTCCAATGCTTCCGTTGTTAAGAGGCAAAGCCGGATATGAGATGGGATATACCCGATTTTGGACAAGGCATGGGGCAAGACCGTAAAACCTTAACTTTTAAAATGACATTATTTTATTATACTTAGAATAGCTAAAACAGTGATCTATTTTACCAAATGTATGACTAATAGAGGAAACTAAAAAAATATATATCATGCTCGGTATGACCAACATTTATTTACAAATCGTCAACACAGGACATTACTTTACATCGCAATATCATGCTTAGTTAACAATCTCACTTTAACTTTATTCTATTAAAACAATTTTCATCCTTCTAACATTTATCCATTAACATACCATTTTTATATCCAAATCTAGTTAGAGTACTGACTACAATTCAACTATTTATCTACTTAGGGCATACCACAATCCACATCTAACATGCACGGTCATATGTTTGGTGTTGTTATTAGCTCTAAACTACCATGCACCCATACAGCTCTACGATACTTTACGTATATTTACGTTGCCGCAACGCTTTTCTTTGCCAATTATTTATGTGAGCACGGTAAGCCGTACACGTAGTGTCTGTAAATAAAACAGGGCAAAGAAGCTTTTAATACTTATTATTTACGATCCCTAATAACTAGCGGCGTGATCGACTGCACTACCTGAAGGAACCCTGCCTGCTATGAACCCGTCTGGAATATTTAACGCCGTACCGCCTCGATACCTATGCATAAACTGCTCGACAAACACATGCGTTTAGCAAATTTTAAAACTCCGCAACATACCTATGGAAGAGTTAAATAATTCCCCTTAGTTTACCATTCTCGTGTGTGGTACCTACGAGGAGAATTATAGCACCCAAAGTTTTTTAAGGCCAGCAGCTTTATTCCGCCAGTTTTTGTTTTACACACCTTAAAATTACGTTAGCGCGGAAATTTACCAGACACTGGTAACTTAAATGGAAATGTTGCTTTTAGAAGTACCTATGCAGAAGTTTATAATATTATGATTAATTCTCTTTAAAAGTAGTGTTGATAATTTGGAACGATTCGTAGTACGGTCATTTATTAGACGCCGACTTTGAATCTGCATGTTGTTAATTTTAAAACGAATGTTAACTGCATCTAATTCAAAAACATGTTCGAAAACTTTGCCTACATTATCTTCCTTTGCAGACATTTATAAAAATCGAATTAATTTCAATAATTTAATTGAAAATTGCTAGCAACAGAGTTATGTAATTACCCTGCCGGTGCACAACATGTACGCAGCGGCGCTAAAATTACACCTGTAAACGAATCATCGGCCGCCATTCAAACTAATGCTAACTGAATATTAATATAAAACCCTTGTATAAATTACCACCGAAAACAAGGAAACCAGAGACGAGGAGCAGTTAAACGATTTGTCGGCGTATTAATAAAACGATTAAACGAAGCTCCCGCGGTAATCTGAGAGCGATGCGGCGCGCAGCAGATGGCCACAACTCCCCAACTTTGATGACGGACGAACGGCGCATCCCACCGACGATTTGTAGACTTTTGTTGCAGACTATTCACACTTGGAAGGAGCTCTTCGGACGTCTTTTAATTCTCGAACTTTGGCGCTGTCTGATCTGGGAATAAGGCTCTTTGTTCTCGTACACTATTGTGGTAGCAGCGAAACTTGGTTGCGTCTGAATGCAAAAATAGAATATTATATTAATAATCTCTTACAAAGCCTCCGAGACCCACGCCTCATTCAATAAATAACAGCTTTTGAAAAGAGAAAAGTAGATCAAAAAATTATTGTCCACCGGCTATTAACTATTCCTCTGACCGCTTTTTCTTTGTAATAATCTTTCTAACATTCTAATAATCAGGTATTTTTAAAACTGATATAACAACTCCTTCGAACGTAGTACGTACTATATAACTACTTCTACATGCAGACAGACCATCAAACTGACAATTTTACTATCTAAATTTGATGCAATAGCCCTTTAAATTATGCAATCCTAGAGCACATTCCTTCCCTATGGGTAGAAGAATATAGGTGGAATGCGTCATCGCCCACCACTGTACTGTGCTGAGTATGCGATATACATAGTTTAGATACGTGTCATCGTTAACATAGCCCCAGCTGACACTATTTCCTTTCGCACTATTGACGTCGAATGCAATAAAACATTCACTAATTAGTTGCTTAAACGCGACTAACAGATGTCTGGATGCCTGAGTCGCCCTCGATGGGTGTCCGTCGTTTGATGACTCGTCAAAATTGCTTCCTGTGTTGTTAAGTGCAGGAAATTGTGACTCCTCCATCAACACGCCCTTCCAATTGCTAACTGCCTTCGAATCTACATGGTCCTTATAGCTACACCACTGCCATAAAGGTGCTCTAACGATGAAATCTTTATATGTACATGGACGTAAAAGTGGCTTTTTAAATCACACACTTCAATTTTCTGTCTCTGTCTAATTACTCCCTGAATAGGGGCCTGGCAACGGGCTGACGGTTGGTCTCTGTAAGGAAACTCAAATTCCTCGCCACGATGCTGCAACTAATTTATATACCTAGCCAGAAAATAAAGAAGTAGTTCTGTTAAGTTATCTCTTAGGGTAAGTAGTTTAAAATGACACAAATTTTACCCAACTTGCATCATTTTCTTTTTTATTTTTAAAGAACTTTAACGATAATATTGGTTATAGACTTTTTCGCTTTTGCAAATGGTAATTAAATTTTTATATAATGAAAACTTATATACAAGTTCGTGGTACAAAATAATATTAATTAATACATTTTGTGTAAGAAAATCTACAAATTTATTCTTCGAAAGTTCCTAAGTGATTAGATAATAATAATAATAATAATAAATCATTTATTTCTTGTTCCTTACGAACTAGACATGATAATTAGGCACATGGTTACAGTGAAGGAACAAAAATGCAGATAGAACATTTTAAAATAATGAAGATAATGTAACACTTTTTCCTAACTAATAAGATCTAACAGAACTGTAAGCTATTGAAATAAATAAATAAATAATAGGTCATGTCACGATATTTACATAACAAAAACTATGACTTACTATAAAAACACTTATTACACCACCTCTGATTATGTTCCCACGAAATTACTTAACAATTGAATTCATGCAAATACAGTCACTTGCTTTAATTTAACTGTTGGTTAATCGCTATCCAAAGACGATGAAACCGTCTCTTAGAATAGATATCCTGCATACGTAGGATGCCGATCCAAGCAAGACTCTATTCAAGGGCAACTCTTTTCAAGTATTTAAAAGTATAACCGGCGAGCGGCAAATGGCGTTCAAGGCAATATCTCGGCAACAGCAGCTGTGAAGTAATGGCGCCGACACTTTACGCGATGCGATTACGACCACCTAAACATTCATTACGAGTAATGTCCGTCATTTATCTGTCCTAATCACTATGTGAACACCGTCCTCCGTTTGTGCCCATGTGATTAGTCCGAGTAAACCGATACAATGTCTGTAACAAGACATCGGCAGCGATAAAAGTATAGAGAATAGAGGTGTATATTTTTTTTCATAATAGCACAGGACGTTATACTAGACGCTGTTATGATGATTTTTTGTGAGTCATTATAGAAATGTTAGTAAAACAATAACAAAGAAAACAAATATTTTTTTTTAATTATATCCGGTACGGTGCGGTAGCGGTATACGCAATTTTTCTTCGTGGCAAGACACTACGTTAATAAAAATAGGAATGTGCCAAAAAATTAAGGAATTTATAGTTTAGGAGATAAAATTTATAGTATTAAGAGAGTCGTCGATATACTTATGTGTATAATGCTTATATGTCAACATTGCTTATCTAATATATCTAATTATTTTTACAAAAAATCGTTTCTTAATAACTTGAACCTCATGTTGGACTTGAATCATGTGTTAAAAAAACAATAATCTCCAATTCTTCTTAGAGATGAATTTTGTCAGTACAATAACCCGTGTTATGATGAAATACGACTGCTTTTTCCCCAAGGACTTCCATATTTCCTCGTTGCTGTTAGTAGACCTTCCACAACTAGAATAAGTTAGGTAGCGTTTGTTATATTAGCTTAGCTGGCCTATTTACAACAGTTATTTATATAAATATTCATAGAAATAAACATTCATATAAGATATTACATACATAAATCACGCCTATATCCCCGAAGGGGTAGGCAGAGGTGAATTAGCACCCACGTTTCGCCAATTAGTTAGGTCCCATGTAATAGGTGGCGAGGAGCTCGCTAGCGCAGTGGCACAGCGCGCTTGGCCTGCGATTGCGTAAATTAAGC
Organism: Cataclysta lemnata; assembly: GCA_963931975.1. NCBI lineage: Eukaryota > Metazoa > Arthropoda > Insecta > Lepidoptera > Crambidae > Cataclysta > Cataclysta lemnata. Next base: position 10,698,391 of record OZ008345.1, on the reverse strand, counting down.
AATTTCGCTAAGGCCGGTCATTGGATGGGTGACCAAAAATTTATTATCTCGAGTTCCTCCGTGCTTCGGAAGGCACGTTAAGCCGTTGGTCCCGGCTGCATCTGCAGTCGTTAGTACCCACCAACCCGCACTGGGCCAGCGTGGTGGGTTATGGCCCAATCTCCCTATATTCTTCCATCCATAGGGAAGGCCCGTGCCCCAGCAGTGGGGACATTAAAGGGCTGGTGATGATGATGATGATGATGATGAATAGGTGGCGAGCCTATTGTCATTTATCGGACACAAAAGTCGCAGTACATTGCTAGGTGGTAGGTATAAGAGGAACGCTGCTGCCCATTCCGCATCATTGATTTATCCTTAGTCGCCTTGTACGACAACCACGGGAGAGATTTGGAGTGGTGACAATTGTATTCTACTCTGCCGTCACCACACGGAAATAAGATATTTTAAAACTTTTTATTGTATTTTGGGCTCAATTCTACCATCTCCGTTTAAGTTGCAATGAAGTATCTACTGACAACATCTCCGATTAAGTCGCAATGAAGTACTGACAATTAACTTCATACAAAAGTCTATCTCTGTATTGCAACCACTATCTGAAGGCGGTGAAATATGCCCCTAAACTAATGTATATACGGCGATGTTATTGCGTGTTGCGCCCGCTAACTGATAAGCGTCGTACCTTCAGCAGGTAAACACCGCTAAATGTTTCACGGTTTAATCAAGCCCCAGCTATCAGGCAAGACAAATAGTTTACTCATCTGCATCTATACGAGTCTGAGTTGCCGCAAACAACGGAGCTTCGATATTTTACGTTAAAGTTCAGCCTTTATACATGTATAAGCCGTAAAATTCATTGCTGAAGGGGTAAATGTGGGCATGTAAATTAAAATGTAGCGTTGCAGATGCACTTAAGACTAAATTAAAGTGTCTAGTAGCGGTTATCTGAGGCTGGTAGGGCCGTAAAGCGATTTCACGGGATTCTAAAGCATCGGATGCCGGCTAGTCCTCAATCGCACTAATGGCAAGAACCGCAAGCGCAGTCTCCGGGGACATACTAACTAAATATGTAATGGTGATTCGGAGCGGCCTCGGTACACTTAGACCCGACCCCATTGACCAGATAAAGTTACAGAGATACTCCCGAATTACCATGTGTGTACGTACCGAGCGACCTCAAAATAATCTTTCATTAATTTGCCACGCAGTCTTTTGTGGGCTTTATCCCACAGATTTCGTCCTAAGTCTAACGAACCGCCCTTGAGTCAAAAGAAATTCCAGAAAGTGCGAGTGCAGTAAAACAACTTTTGAGCCTTATTTTCTCGTTCCAAAATTGCAGTGGATTTAAGCGAGATTTCATTTGTATGGAAGCGAGTATAATCTGGAATAATACCGCAGTGGGGCGGCGGGGGCCTTCAAAGACGCCACTCGTCCGCGCCGCGGTTGCCGCCTGTAATGAGTTTTTTAAATGCGCAACACATTCACACACCCTGTCGACTTCCACTGGGCTTAATGTGGTGCGAGCGTGATTATTCAGACCTCCCCATTTAACTAAAACTCTCTTAATTGGTGCACGAAGCGAAAAGCAATCGAAGCAACTATTAAAAATAGCAGTGTTGGCGACTGGCTGGAAAACTCTATGCCTTTTTATATGACAATGAGTGATATATGTTAGTTCGTTTTTATGTGTCATTGTTGTTACGTTGCTATCTGTGTGTGTCGTGGTCAGGTTTTTGTATTCTCGCTTATTTTATCGTATTATATTTGTATTTAATTATCAGCCCGTGTTTTCATCATCCGCCACCTATACAGTCCACATCACTCGCTATCATTTGGTCCTTTCGTCGCCGAAAAAATTTACCATTTTCCGTAAGTTGTCATAATTTTTCCAAATTGTTTCATTTGTCATTTTCATTTTTTTCATTTTGCTTAGTTTTCACAGTTCGTTATTTTCGTTATATTTCGTTATTAACATGGTAAAAACACGTAGCCAAGCAAAACTCGTGGATGATTCGGCATTGCCAGGCACATCGGTCATTCCTACCGCGGATAGCGCTACCGCCGTTGTAGCACAGCCTCCGACAACGACACGGCCTCCAGCGCCACACAGTGGCAATGCCCAATCACCATCACCGAGTAACGCATTGATTTGCAGCGAGCGATCCGACACCACAGCACGTACACACTCGTCACGCTCATCTGCCACTGTGCGAGCACAGAAGCTCGCCGCCGAGGCGGAGATCAAGCGTCGTCACCTAGAACGCGAAAGACAGCTGGCTCAGTTGGAACTCGAAGCGGAGCAGACAGAACTTGAAGCTAAATTCGCAGCACTTCAAGCTTCTTCGGAAAGGTCAAAACGGTCTGGGTCTAGTAGAGACTCTTTCACAGCATCATGGGTACGTAGCGCAACCATGACCAACGCGGCCACCCGACACGTGTCAGACACGTGCCAGGCCCACCGTGTCAACCATGCGGTACCACAGAAACCGAAAATTGACAACACTCCGATCCATCGACACTCAACTGAACCATTCTCCCAGTTAGCCAAGGCCATAGCCGGTCTTGCCTACCATCCCAAGAAACCAGATCTTGTGGTCTTTTCTGGAGAGACCACTCAGTGGATGGCTTTCAAATCAAGCTACGACAATACTAAAGGTTTTTCTCTCCAACAGAAAATTTGGCGCGACTAAACAGCGCCATACGCGGTGCGGCGTATCAGTCAGTGGCGTCTCTACTTTGGACAGCGTGCGAACCAGAGGACGTCATTCGCGCCTTAGAACAAAATTTTGCGCGCCCCGAACTCCTGGTTGCTCGTGAGATCGCCGACTTGCGGGCACACGTCAAAATAAACACGCCTGACGAACTGAACACATTAGCTAACAAAATTCGAAATTTTATAGTTACTATTAGGCAGCTTAATCAGACGGACTATTTACACTCACCCGAGCTGTTTCGTTGCGTTGCACTCAAACTCAACGAACACACTAGGGCTCGTTTCACCGATTTTGCTTCTGATCACTCGGCCGTCAGCGAAAACATTTCCAAAATTGAATTATTATCTCGGTTTCTTTTGTCTGAGGCAGATAGGCAGTTGAAATTCAATTATTTTGTTGACGCTACGTCGCCGCAAATATCCAGGACTTTTAAAAAAGAGGTTATTCACACTACTGTCTCAACTAATGATAATAAGGTCGAGTGCACATATTGCAAACAAGGGCCTCATGTAATTAGATCGTGTAAACATTTCCTTTCTCTAACTACAGACCAACGATGGCAATGGGTTAGGGAAACCAAAACATGCTTCCGTTGCTTAAGGTCGGTACCTCATAAGTGGAACAACTGTCGCGCTAAGCGCTGCGGTCTCAATGGCTGTTCTAGGCGTCACCATCAGTTGCTTCATGGGACGCCACCCGACGTAACAACGCCCGTCTCGCCATCTAACTTAGTTGCAACAACTAATCCACTTGTACCTGTCGACGGAAGCATCGAAACACCCACAAAGGCGTCTAACATTGTTATCGCTACAACAGGTTCACCGCAGTCACTGTCACGTCCACGTGGTCTACTAAAAGTCCTCCCGGTCGTCCTCGAGGGCCCCGACGGCGAATATAGCACGTCGGCACTGCTTGACGAGGGCAGTACGGTGACGTTGATTGACGGCGAAGCAGCGGCGCGCATCGGTGCGAAATTGGAGAACAAGGAGAGTATCGTTATTCAGGGGGTGGGTGGCATGTCTAAAACAGCGGACGTCGCTTACGTCAATTTTTATATACGAGGACGTAACCTGCCTAATCGCCATCTGATACAAAACGCACGTGTAATATCCCCCCTCGGACTACGCGTAGAGACTATCCCGTCGTTTGATTTGGTCGGCTATCATCATCTAGCCGATCTGGCTGATCAACTCTCACTCGTTGATGCTGGTCACTTGTCTAGCCCAACCGTGTTGATCGGCGCTGCGGATTGGCAGTTGTCTCTGAGCCGCGACGTCAGAGTGGGAGGGAAAAACGAACCCGTCGCCTCTAGAACGCTGCTAGGTTGGGTATTGCACGGCGCGTTTTTCACCTCATGTAAGCGATTAGAGTTTATCAATCATATTAACGACGATTTAGATACCCTTATCAAACAGCAGTACGATATCGACTCCATAGGAATCACAAAGTCAACTCCGCAGCCCAACAGAGATGATAAGCGTGCAATAGAGTTGATAGACTCATCGGTAAATAGGCTCGACGACGGCCGTTTTGAAGTGCGTTTGCCATGGAAGCAAGAGTTGCCAAAATATATTCCTGACAGCTATCCACAGGCGTTATCACGCTTCAAAGCGCTCGAACGTCAAATGACCAGGGACCCAGATTTCGCGGCCGCGTTTCGTCATTTTATACATGACATTATTCATAAAGGTTACGCCGAAGAATGCGACCCTAGCACTTACCATAAACGTCTTCCCACAGGCAGTTCGTATGTTAGCTCAGATGGTAAAATTCGCTGGTACCTTCCAATTTTCGGAGTTTTCCATCCTCAAAAAAAGAAACTTAGGGCGGTTCACGACGCCGCGTCTGTGACTCAGGACGTCAGTCTAAATAGTCTCTTATTAAAAGGCCCCGATCTGCTACAACCTCTTTTAGATATCTTGTTCCGTTTTAGAGAGGGTGCTGTGGCACTTAATGCCGATATAAAAGAGATGTTTCCCCAGATAAAAATTTCTTCTAAAGATAGGGATGCCCAACGTTTTCTTTGGCGTGGTGACGATGGAACTATCCGAGAGTATCGAATGGCATCGATGATCTTTGGCGCGGTTTCCAGCCCTTTTATCGCGCAATATTTAAAAAACAAAAATGCAAAAGAGCTGGAAACCTCATTTCCAACCGCTTGTAGGGCCGTTATACATGACCATTATATGGACGATTATCTAGGTAGTTTTTCAAGCGCCACTGAAGCCGCCAGCGTAGCGGCTGACATTGTTAAGGTCCATAAGCACTGTGGTTTTGAAATGCGTTCCTGGATATCGAACAAATCCGAAGCCCTTCTTAGGATCCCTAAGGAGCTTAGAAATGACCCTGGTTCCGATACAGAAGTCGTTTTACCTTTTAATAAGGAAGTAGGTGTTTTAGGAGTTCGATGGAATCCTTTCCATGACAGTTTAAGTTTTCGTTTTTTTTCCGTGTCCCCATCTGACAAAGTCACAAAGCGCATAGTATTGTCTAATGTCATGAAAGTTTTCGACCCGCTCGGGTTACTCATGCCAGTTACGATATGGGGACGAATATTAGTACAGAGACTATGGCGGGAGGGTATCGACTGGGACTCGCCTCTACCAGAAAAATATAAAGTGGAGTATAAGGACTGGTGTCAGCAGCTACAGAGTACCGCCGCAATACGAATCCCTCGGTGGTATATGCACAGAACCGACTACACCAATGCCCAATTACATGTTTTTGCCGATGGGGGTGAACAGGCATACTCTTGTGTAGCGTATTGGAGGGTGACGTATAACGACGGATCAGTCTCCGTGAGATTGATAGGGAGCAAAGCACGCGTCGCTCCATTGAAGCCCTTATCAATCCCACGTTTGGAGCTTCAGGCAGCCTTATTAGCAACGCGTTTTGCGCAAACAATTATAAGCTCACACCATTTTAAGCCCTCCGAGTCAATTTTTTGGACGGACTCTACGACCGTTCTTAAATGGATTCGGAGTGACGCGCGCAATTTTAAGCCGTTCGTTTCTCACAGATTGGGAGAGATAGCGGAGTCAACCAATCCGTCCAATTGGCGGTGGATCCCTACCTCTCTCAATGTGGCCGACGACGCCACCAAGCCAAAAAAGTTAGACTTTACGGGCTCTCACCGATGGCTTTCCGGCCCTTCCTTTTTATTAGAGTCTAAATTTTGTTGGCCTACGGAATCAGATGGCGACGTCACTGAAAGCGCGTGCGATTCGGAATTAAAACCAGAACACGTGGGAGTTATTGTTGACGTCCCGTTACTGCATCCTCCTGTACCGAACGCAATGCGCTTCAGTAGATGGCGGCGTCTTCTACGCACAACCGCCCGCGCCTTCTCGGGTGCTCGTATGTTCCGCGCTAAGCTAGCTCGGCCTGTGGATACTAATTCGAAATTTTTTGCACCGACAGACCCCAACGAGCCCACGTCCCTCTCACATCTCCGTGCTGCGGACATCGAATTGGCAGAGAAATTACTTCTGCTACACTCCCAGATGGAGAGCTTTCCTGAGGAATATAAGACGCTGAGAGCCTCGCAGCCCGTGCTCAAAGGAAGCAGAATAGCCAACCTTGCTCCACAAATAGATCAAGATGGTCTGCTCAGACTCGATGCACGCATCAGAACTGCACCAGCTGTAAGTGAGAGCATGAAGTGTCCAATAATTCTCGACGGACGGCATCATGTCACTCGGCTACTTATCCTTTCTTACCACGAGAAGATGGCCCATGGTTTTAATGAGACCGTTCTCAACGAACTTCGTCAAAGGTACTGGGTGCTGAAGGCAAGGAGCACCATAAGGAGCGTTGTAGCGACCTGTAGACAATGCCGGAGATTCAAAGGACGAGTGATTGTTCCACAAGCGGGAAACCTGCCCATAGAACGCCTGGATCACCACACAAGGCCGTTCACGCACACGGGTCTTGACTATTTTGGCCCAGTTACCGTGGCCGTGGCCCGACGCCAGGAAAAGCGTTACGTGGCGTTATATACTTGCCTCGTCACCCGTGCGGTCCACCTAGAAGTCGTGTCTTCACTGTCATCAGATGCCGCCATAATGAGTTTGAGACGCTTCATTGCACGCAGAGGATCACCTTCCACCATCATCTCTGACAATGGGACGAACTTCGTTGGCGCAAGCCGGGAGCTAAGGGCGCTTTTTGGGGATTCCGTTGAGGAGTTTGTAACCAATCAGGGAATTAAGTGGCAATTCATCCCCCCTGCTTCCCCATTTATGGGTGGCACATGGGAACGACTCGTCCGCACTGTTAAGACTGCGTTACAGGCCACCCTCAAAGACAGACGCAACCCCAGAGAAGAGGTCCTCGCCACCCTGTTACTTGAAGCCGAAGCCGTGGTCAACTCGAGACCGCTCACGTACGTGCCATCGTCTGCGGAAGTCCCCGAAGCTATCACGCCGTTCCATTTCCTAATAGGAACTGCTTCGAACGCGCCGTGGACGAGCAGCCTGACGGACGCGGATCTTCTGCGACGCATCGATTGGCGACGAGCACTCCGCCTGGCAGACCACTTTTGGGCACGCTGGCTGCGAGAGTACCTACCAACTCTCGGGCCCAGAGGAGTTCAAGACGTCGGAGACAATTTTAAAGAGGGGGACGTGGTGCTAGTAGTAGACTCGACCTTGCCACGAGGTTTGTGGCCTCTAGGTAGGGTGGTCAAAGTGTCCACGGGTCCGGACGGACGGGTTCGCGTGGCGGATGTTTTTACCAAGGGCGGTAAACTGCGCAGGCCCGTCCGCAAGCTTCTCCTTATGGAAGCTGAGTCCCAGCCAGTCGCCACCGGTGTTTAGTGTTCCACTGGGGGTGGGAATGTTGGCGACTGGCTGGAAAACTCTATGCCTTTTTATATGACAATGAGTGATATATGTTAGTTCGTTTTTATGTGTCATTGTTGTTACGTTGCTATCTGTGTGTGTCGTGGTCAGGTTTTTGTATTCTCGCTTATTTTATCGTATTATATTTGTATTTAATTATCAGCCCGTGTTTTCATCATCCGCCACCTATACAGTCCACCTCACTCGCTATCAAGCAGCTTCAGCTTACTTAGTTCGTAATAACTTCGAAAAACGACGTAACGGAGATCCCCACATCTATGTGGGATAAATGAAATCCAAGTGAAGCCTTCTTGATTACTGCGACCCGAGCACCGCCCGACGGTTCAGAATTGGACGGATTATGAGGAATTTAAAGGACGATGACAATTTGAATATGAACAAGAAAAGTGTCTCTTTAAATTAGAATAATTTTCCCTTCTATATCGTAGGAGACATTTTGTTTTGTTAACCAACCGTTCCATATACACTTTATTGCACGCGAGAAGGGACTGATTACAATTTCTTTGTCGTCTTTATTGTAAGCACGGGGTGCCAATTCGAGTAAATTTGTCTGCACGACGCTGGCTATACCAAAGATATTTTGTTTTTGTTTTATGCTACAAGTGAGAATATTATTAGGAATTGCGTCTTTTAAATTTTACGTCAACTACTAAATTAAGGATTAATTAAAATAGCTACCATATATTGGAGGTAAACTGAGCTTAAATGAAATTTCATCATATGGTAGGTAAGTTAATGTTCGCCGTGTGGTGATGGCAGAACAGAATAGAATTGTCACCACCCCTAATAGGCGAAACGTAGATTTTAATTCACTTCTGCCTGCCCCTTCAGGGATAGGTAGCGTGATATGTGTATATATGTGCCGTGTGGTGACGGCAGAGTAGAATACAATTGTCACCACCCCAAATCTCTCCCGTGGGTGTCGTACAAGGCGACTAAGGATAAATCAATGATGAGGAATGGGCAGCAGCGTTCCTCTTGTACCACCTAGCAATAGCAATGTACTGCGACTTTTGTGCCCGATAATGGCAATAGGCTCGCCACCTATTACATGGGACCTAAGATAATTGGCGAAACGTGGGTGCTAGTTCACCTCTGCCTACCCCTTCGGAGATATAGGCGTGATTTGTGTATGTGTATGTATGTATGTATATATGTAAATATAGATAAAAAATGGAATATAACATTATACCAAAATAGAAAACTTATGAAACCGGAGTACTAAGAAGTGACAAAGAGGTCGCAGGGGTACAGCCGCGTAGGGTTGTCGCTGGTAGCGGAAGGAAGGCAGCGCTAATTACGCGTCTACCCGGAGCGCGTCTCCGCAGGCCGATGAAAGCACGGGAAGTGTCGCGCGCCGTTGTACGTCGCGTACGTACCACATGTGTGTAGACGAAGCTCTTGCCGGACCAAAAACAAGTAAAAAAAGTGCCTAAATACGTGACTGCATGGGCTAGACCCTTTGCCTGCCCTAAAAATACAAGGAGAATTAAAAGTGATTACCGCGCTTTCAATAGCGTCCCCGTGGCGTACCCGCGGGAGAGATTTTATGGCTTCAACAATATCGACTTACATATTGAAATATCAAAGAAACGCGAATATTCTTAATTTTTAATTAGAAAAACAACAAACGAATACAGTCCCTGTGGTGTCATGAACGCCACACGACGTAGGTGAGGCAACTGGATTCCACACAAATTGATGTTAAATCGCTTTTTGTTTGCTCATTCCATTCCAATGTAATTTCGCTGTTAGAAAAACAATTTGTTATACAGTCTTCTTGTACTTTTAAATTGTTTCCTTTTAAAAGAATCAGAATGAAATTGCAACGAAGCGGAGGACCTATTACAATACTTTATTCCCTATTAGACTGTATGTTAATGCATTTTGATATTCATATTGATACAAAGTCAATTTATTTATGTATCACGTAATGTAGTCAAAATAATAAATGGATTCCAGAAGTTTCTCCGTTATCTGTATTAAACACTTATAAAAAGTATGAAATTAAATTACCTCTTAACCTTTGACAACTGGTTGGGGAATAATTACCATGCCATTGAATCCTGGTAAGGACAGATGAGATTGTGTGATGAGCACAGACATTATTATCATAGTTTTTATAACACAAGCGCTTACGCTGTTTACTTTGGACTAGACGATACATGAGATAGAATTATTCATACATTGTATATTTTGCACCAGATACAATCCCACAACTCACCAATCATATAAACCGAAATAGTAATATAGAAATTGTGTCCAAAAGAGAATAGGGGAGTGCTCAGTAGGTATGCCTTGGTCTATCTATAATGATGGGTCTGAAAAACCCACCCACGGCCCCAGACTAGCGCTTGGCAGGCCGGTGAAAAAAAAGTTTGGCAATGTATTTGATACGCCCGCGTCTAGAATGAAGCGTGGGGCTCGAGACGCGGCCGCGGGGAAGCCATTCATAATATTGTAATAACGGCTCCGAGCAGCAGTTATTCCGTGCTTAAACGTTTTACTGCGGTCATTATCTACCCGCTGAAAGGATATGCAGGCGATAAATCGTACAGCGTTACCTACACACCTACAGTAGGCACTTATCTTAAATCTAACCGCAACCCGACGTCTTTATAGCGGAAATAATTTATTAAATTGTAATTGATATTCCGTAGTAATTATATGTTTAGTTCACAATGGAGCACCCTGAATACACGCTGGTCTGTAGCTAAATGCCACAAGAACTCTTTGTTGCTTTGTGGTAGCTAATCTGTGGAAACAAAAAGAGCTTTTCCGTAAAGAATGTTTAGTGATATCTTTGTATCCATAATAGATATCTCAATGTGCACATAAAGGGAACGCGCCTTTCCTTTAGCAATAAAGAGACCATTTAATCGAAGCTTATCTGCCCGGATCTTCATTAGATGATTGCCCCGTTGCTAGTGGACTCTTTTCCGAGTGACTCCACCCAGTTATCGTATTTATTTGAAGAGAACAAATTTAAAGAACTTGGGTACAGTCAACAGCACGTCAGGTTACGACGATACGTAACATTTTCTCAATCGGCTCTGTGCTTTACGACAAACAAATTTAAGTTGACCGTATGTCGTGCTGTTGAATGTCCGTAAAACTATTTTCAAATTCAAACGTTGTTTGTTGCTAAGCATTCACGTTTTCCATTTCCTTGGATTATCATTGCCTCATATTAAGCATAGCGGCTAGAGCTAACAAAAAAATATTACTTTTAAAGCTTCCCTTGTTGTTTGCTGTTCGTTTTCCTCCGTAGTTTCCTTTTTTTAAGAAAGTCTTAATGAAGTGAAGCATTGAACTTTGTGCGCTTAAAATCTTTTCATTTCTCTCCCACTGCTGGCTTATATAAACAAAAGCAACACAAAAAGGCACCTTAATTGTAATAAAATCAATAACTATTTGTTTTATCGGAGCAAATGAAGGTACTAAACTAAGAAACATACACAATGTTAAGAAATAAAAGAGGTGTTGTAGAACCGCTCAGTTACCTAATAATATTGGTCCTAAACCAACATGCGGGAAGGGCCGAGATGTTCTCGTGAGCGTAGAGCAAACAGGCTCACAAGGGGCCACCCTTAATGGGACGAGACTGCTACTAACAATTTACACATAATTGGATCATTCGAGCGTGTCAATACTACTAATATACTTTGCAAAGACAATTCATACTTTAGTCTTGCTTTAGTACGTTGTCTGAATTAATTGTTGGAGCGTATTGGATTATTCCAACTATCAGTTACAAGTTAGCGTGGTTCGGTGAGAAGGTATGAATGTTATGTAACTAGAAACCTGTTAAATATGGATGTGTGTGTATGGACGTGTAGTGAGAGGGAGGCCGAAGAAGCGATAGATGAGTTGTGTGACTGACGACCCGAGGAAGAAGAAAGTTCATGCTGAGCTCACGTAAGAAAATGGATAAGGAAGGCAGGTTGTGCCGATGCCATTTAGATAGGGGTAGACAGAAGAAGGGAGTTACAGGTGATTATTATTATTAAAATTAGGGATATAATTGGGACATAAGTTCCTGTGAGTTTAAGTTTATAAGCCCTTGGTTTGTTTCTATCTAATTTAAATTAGAGTTTTTCAGCTTAATGTGGAAAATGGATATACTATTACTATAACTGATATTGTATTGTATATTCCACCGATTCATATTGTTAATAAAATTGGGCGTTGTTAAGCAGAAAGGACTCAACCCAACACAAAATTTTTATTTATCCAAACTGATTCCACTATAGGACTCTACTAAAGTAAAGCTTAACAAATTTTAAGAAAAGCTTCAATGATACCATCCTCTAGCTAAACCTGGGGGCCTACCGCCTAACTCGATTGCTAAAGCAAAAGCTATAGTATATGACGTCATGCTGTCATTTCGCACCAAATGTACCTAAACTATTAGCGACAGCTTTGAACGAATGATCACCGAATGATTTTGTTTAAATTTGGCACAAAATCCGTGCCGCCTAAAAATTCAGGATGGCTGCTATAGCCGTAAACAGTGCATTGCAATATAGCTATCATCAGCAATCAATTTAGGCGGTAGGCCCCCTGATCCTTCTAATTCTGACCCTACATACACATTTTTTAAAACTGCAAATCTATTTTGGCTCCACTGGGTCCCTTCTGCTTGGCTACGTCCAATAACAGATATTCCCACATATTATACAATAACTCTACAAGAATATGGAGAATATGGTTTAAAAATAAATCAAATCGCCGTGTGTTAAATAATTCCGCACAATCGACTTTATTATTATTTATTAAAAATAGAGGGGCAAAACCAATTTGTTATATTATTTGGAAAACATTCAATTGATGACCTACCAATATACAGCGATGTACGTGTCCGATAGATGGCAATAGGCTCGCCCCCTATTACACGGGACCTAACATACTTGGCGAAACGTGGGTGTTAAATCACCAGTGCTTACCCCTTAGGGGACAAATAAGTGATTTATGATTTAATGTGTGTAACTTTTAAGTGTTAAAGTCAAGTATCCAGTCACAGCATATTAATATAATACGGTCTGTACATGCGGCGCGGGCAAACCGCGTGGCGCGTCCGCCTCCGGCCAGGTGGCTTAAATCACCGCATTTGTTACACGTTTACACCAAAATGTATCAATATTTCATGTGGATTTACACTAGATATCGCGTTAGTCTTGTTTGTATCGTATAAAATATCAGTTGTTCAAAAAAACTGTAACAAAAGTGTATTACCTCACTGGTTACAATAAATAATTATCATAAATAGTCTATTACCTCTATTACCTATCAGATCAGCGTGAATAGGTATTCCAAATAAAATACATAGAGCGAATCTCATGTCGTCGTAAAATCTATGCTTATCTTTCGTTTATTAATTGGACTAAATGATTATGAAATTAATAAGCCAGATAGATTTATTGTTACCTTCCCTAATTAATATTTTTGAATAAAAACAAATAAAAACCATATTATTAATAAATTTGAGATATTGTCATGGAATCTTAAATTGAGATAAAAGTGGCCCGAAGCGGGCATTGTGCCTAAAGCAGCTACTCTAACTGTCCACGTGCTCCCTCAAAGTAGCATTAAATAATGCTGAGGGGAATATATCGGTTTTTAAAATGTTGTTTTGTGGTGACGGCAGATTAGAATTCATTGTCACCACTTCCATTTCCCCACGGGTGTCGTGCAAGGCGACGGTAAAGACAGCAATGAGTAATGGGCGTTGCGTTCCTCTTATACCAATTATCAATATACTGAAAATTACGTGTCCGATAGATAAAATAAAGAAATAGTTTTTTATTAACATAAATTATCTTACAATTGATGTGTTGAAACATCTCTTTTAAGTAATAATAAAATACTTGTGTTAGAGTGCTTCGCTCATAACCTTTCGCTACAACATTATGTTAATAAGTTATAGGGAAAAATATAAAAATAAAAAGTGCTTAGCCTAAAAAAATATAAAAAAATAAATGGTAATAGGTTCGCACCCTATTAAATGGGATTGGCGAAATGTGGGTGTTAATTCATCTCTGCCTCTGGGAATAAATAAGCATGATATTATCTTTAAACAAAAACTCAAATAAGTATTTTTATGAGAAAATGATCACACTTGACCTAGGTGCAAGACATTCAAACATGCGTACCAACTACAAATTACTTTCTAACGCTGAAACCTCACAATGAATACTCGCTCAAATGCAAACGTGAACTATTTCCATAAGAGAGGCACTGCAAAAGTTTTTCAATTTTCAAGTGACGCAGGTATCACAAGAACTTTGGCTTCGGACCACGCCACATGACTGTATTGTTATTTCAGGCTGTTAGGATTCACAAAAATAGTTATTTGAGTACTATTGACTGACTTGTTCTCTTAGTTTAAACATTAGAATAAAATATCAACCGCACGACAAGTTTGAAAAAAATTTAAGTATATGTATAGTTCATATTTATTTTTAAGTTTAAATGTTGTGGCATTTGAATAATTTTAATGTTATATGATATATATTAAATGTTATATATAATGTTATATTAAAATGATTCCACCACCACAACAGGTCAAATTCCCATACTTCATGGTCGATTTTTATGCACAGAATTATTACGCAGACCAACTGAAATTTTATTTAACGTCGAGTGGCAAGCTTATGCATTTTAATTTTTATCTTCGCAAGGATACCTTTTATTTAAATCGATAAGAGCTCCAGCGGAGGCGACGCAGCCCGCTATTATGCAGCATCACGCCGGGATCACGGGGATTGTTTCCTAAACAGGATCGAGTGGGACCGTGTCTGAGTTAAACGTGAACACGATCCTCCATTTACCCACAGCCTAAAATAACGACAGCTGTGTATTATTGCTGGTTATTTTTCTGCATTTATTTATTTAAAGGCACACCAACAGCGTAACATCATGTTATGAAAGTAAGTAGGGACATGTTACTAACATGTCCCTACTTACTTTCTTATACTAAAATATAAGCTAAATGTACAGTTCACATGAATGTTGTACATGAACGCCTACAACAGGTAACATATGTTACAAAATACGTACTTCTAAAATATTAGACAATACATAAGTAGTTACTAGATTAACAAAAAATAAAATAAGACAAATTATACCCGACATTTCAACGACTAGCCCAAAGTAAGCAGATGCATGCCTCATCGCATTTCTGCTGGATATGAGGAAAGCTGATGCCTTAAAAAGAAGAAGTAAGGGGTGGCAGGCAATTAAACATTAAACTGATCAAAGTGCCTTTTATTTTTAAAATTTATAACATTAATAATAAGTCACTTTCTGACAGCTATTTGTACAGCTGTCAGAAAGTGTATTAACTACTTACTTAATTATTATTTTTGCGAAAAACTTAAAAGAATGTCATTTTATTTTTGAAACCTTTGTGCAAGTGACACAATGGAATCACTCAGTTTGAATAAGACGGATTCATTGACCGTAAATACACATCCAATTGCCGAAATGATAAGTGGGAATACAGTCGGAACGAAACAATCGGGCGAGTTTATTCCCTGGTCCTTCCCTCTTTTACTTATCTAAAAAGTGCCGGCGCGCGTCCCCGAGGGGTCACATTTATCAGACCAATAAAACTTCCATGAAAACATTCGGTGACATCCAATATGATTTCATCGCTGCTCAAAAAAGGCCCCTAAGACGTCCTACATGAAATATTCTGGATTATTACACGTTCTCTTCTTTGAACACGCATGTAAACTTTTATGTGTAGCGTGTTTCTTGACGTATAAAGGAAAGTGTGTAGTGTTTGTTTTATAAGGGCCACATGTTTTAAAAATGAGGCTCACCTTGTCACTACTACAATATTTTTAAACACTTAAGCTAAATTTTCATCTAGTCCATTAACATTATACTATTGTCTTTTAGTGTACAATTATTGTACAACCATCTACTCTGCACTACACGACAGCTATTGCAGTTGTACTTATTTTTTTGTATGACTCTAAATAGATTTATTGTCTATCTTGTAATATTTCACTACTGAGACGAAACAATGGACTACG
Organism: Cataclysta lemnata; assembly: GCA_963931975.1. Taxonomy (NCBI): domain Eukaryota; kingdom Metazoa; phylum Arthropoda; class Insecta; order Lepidoptera; family Crambidae; genus Cataclysta; species Cataclysta lemnata. The sequence goes on along the minus strand of OZ008345.1, from coordinate 10,682,773 downwards.
CCTTGACGAAACACTAAAGAAAGGAGAGGCTCAATGAACTAGGTATTATTAAAATCCTTATCAATAAAACTTTAGACATGTTTGAATAGAACATTAATTATTGTCAGTGGTGTAAAATGATCGGACACAACAAACGCAACACTCTCCTAATTTACTCGACAAAACAGCACGTGAGACATCGTAATTTAGTGACAAAGGATCGGCCATCAATTGATAATATTGTCCGCGTATCCCGTTTCGTGAAACTCCCATCTGTAATATAGATTTCTTCAGACCCGGCTTTAGGGATGCACTGTTCTGCAATACTGCGAATTGCTACCACGGCCCCGGTCACTTTTCAAAGAATGTAAATAAAATGTTCATTTTCTGGTTTAGGTTTTCTTACAAGGTTCTGATTTTAGTTTCATTTAATTACTTGACGGCTTATACTACACATATGCCATTTCACTCTTGAATTTATCTTATCCATAGTGGCTATCTACAAGCGGTGAAAGTTCTTAATAATCTTCTAATACATTAAAAACCTCGTGTTTGTTTTCGAACTTCTCCGAAATGGCTAGACTGATTTTTTCATTCCGCCAGTATATTATATATTAGCACCCATATAATAATAGGTATAATTATGGTGGTAATACTGTAGGATTTGGCTATGTTTTTATTACCAGCCGTCTGACTGACAGATGAGGTACTGCTGGCTACGGAAAGCTGTTGTATCGCTACCTTAGATCATTGATATGCACATATCCAGATTCCTTCAGGATTTTAAAGGAAAACCATATTTTTGCTTATTAACAGACCTCACTGAGTTCATCTCTGTATGCCGTTATTTGTCAATGAGTCGCTGGCTTTATCACTAATTTGAAATTGATTTAGTGAACATCGCCCATACGCCGCGCCATCAACCAATCTCCAGGGTACCATTCTTTAGTTTCTGCATAATGAACGAAATAATTAATCCATACGTTGAATAATATTCGCGACCTCTTTCATTTGTGATTTTTTATGTTTTTACTGATAACATATCTCTTAGAAATATTATTTTGACGGCCGGCTTAGTCGAATAGTCCTATCGCTGGCTATCGGCCCGATATCCCGGATTCGAATCCTGGTGCAGGCAAATGTTTGTGATATGTATGTAAGTTTAGATAAATATTTGAAAAAATTAAATAGTATATCAATTGTATTACATTCAAAATAAACGATCCACATCCAAATTAAGCACACTCATCTAAAAAATTCTATCTAAAAATGAAAACCTCATACAATTTTTCACCGTGGATGCGGAACATTCCAACATAATGGAGTTTTACAATATTTCTGTACGGATAGCGTTGCACTATGGGGCGAGCCAATCGTCCGCAAGCCATTCTCGGTAAATGTGTGTTAGTTTTTGTTTAATGTTGGCACATGAAACTGGGTACCTTTATGAAAATTAAATATACTTATTATGATGTGAGTACGGCTTCTTTTAATCGAACGTACCACTATAAGAATACTATTTTAAAACTAGTAAGGCCATAAAAAACTACTATACTTAGATTGCAAACGCCCCAGCGGAAGACTAGGGTGATAAATATGCGATCTGAGGCGTTCTTTTTTATCGCCGGAGGTGAGATCATAGCTTTATGTCGCCCCCTGACCAGCGGGCCTAGCACGGGGACGTGGACAAGTCTCTCTCCACCACTTGACAGTGTTTTGTCTCGGAATTTAGTGGGAGTAGGAGCGAGAGGAAAAGATTTTCTTTCCCCCGAAAGAGATGTGTCCACGTCCCGTGCTACGGGGGCAGGAAGTGGAATTTACCATTCGCGTTGCGGGTGGAAATGACCACTTTATAGTCAGGTGTGACATAAAAATACATTTTTTTTAATTTTATAGCTCAAGTCTCTACCTCTTTTTCTTTACATTATCAGAAGCTGTGCAACTGTAAAATTTTATATTTTTATCACATTTACAACAAAGAATATATACAAAAGGCTCGGGATCGCTCGTGATGGAGGGCTGTGGGGGAGGCTGTGTTTGCCCGCCAGTGAAATCTTTTAAGCCAATAAAAAAATTAAAAATACGAAAATTGTATAAACTTTTTCTTTTAATTATTTTATGTACAATTCACACTTCAAATGTTTCCTAGTGATTATTAATTATTAAATCAACTTTAAAGATTTTGTTTGATCGTGTAAAAACAATTCTGATGGTTTGACACTGTGTTCTATAGTGACGTACCAACATTGTTTCATTAAACTCCAATGTAGTTTATGTAGTTTTTCAATACTTATAATTTTGTTTATCTCGAAATAAACAAAGTTTTTCCTGGTATAATAATACCGAGTTTACCCTAAAATAAACTGATATTATTAAGCACATTAAGGAAATAATTACTATAGTTTTACAATACAGAACACTCTAAACTTGTATAAACCATGTATTATGTTTGCAGACGACTTGTCTTAAAGACAAGTCATCTGCAAAAATAACGCAGAAACATTTCGCCAAAATTTATTCATCTGTCCCAAATTCTGCGGCATAACAGGGTCGCATCAGCGTTAAATATTAACGGGCATTGTATGAAGGTGGCAGTTAATGACACGTTAACGTTAACTAGAATTTGTAATAAAGGGGAGCAGCTGTACGGGAGCGCTCCCGAGTTATGTCCCGCGCGAGACAGGCGCTCGATTAAAAATGCAGCACTTCAAAACGAGCTGGAATCGACACCCGACGCTGGCGCACGCCGCCGCCAGTGCCGCCAACTCTGTACCTCGGCGCGGTCGCCTCCTGCCGCTGCTGCTGCCGCGACCTCGCGACTCATTGTGAGCATCGAAGCAGTGCTGCCAACCTCAACACACACTCGACCCTACTCGCACCGCCCCAGCAATTGAATAGTTTACTGCACGCGGCAAAAACAGCAGCGCAAATCTAGTTCGTGAATCGAAACGTTATCGCGGATTTGAGTGCTCTTTATTTTTAAATCGGGATCGATTGCGGTGATATTCATAAAACAGAAACGCGGGCAGCGGGAGACTGGAGCGCTGGAAACGCCGGCATTTTATTTACGTGAGAGCAGCTATACTCGTTCCGGTTCTATTTTCGCACTATATCGTTTATTATGAGGGCCGGGCGGCGGCATGGCAGCGCGTCGCGCAGCCACTCCACCACCTGATATTATATTCTGGAGCACGGCGCCGAGGCTCGCGCTAGATATTTCGAGTGTTGCATCCACCACCTTTGAATTTACCTAGTCTCAGTCACAGTACACGGCCGGTGCAGTCGCCCGCATCGCTTATTAAACTCCAAGCTATCGAATATTTGTCGAGACATCGGTGTTGCGCGATACATAGCTCTGATATACAGGAATAAATTGGGAATGGAGCGGACCGCCGCGGCGTTGACGTCACATTCATGTTTACGTTTTGGCTACCAGCGCGTAAGTTTCTTTACTGTAACAACATACTTCGAAAACAAAACAAAAGCAAATCAAAGCATGTTGTAGCTTTGAAGTCAATCTGTTTATTTTTGTTACAATGACGATTAATTAGCAATTAAATTTATTCTTGGTACGAACTCTTAATAAACAAGAAAACATATTGTATCTATTTACAATCCTCTAGTCTTCTCTAGACTTTTCGTACCTACAAATAAAATCAAAAGTACTTCATACTAAGAAAATGTTCTTCATCATCTAATTTAATAGTTACTCTATTAAAGTTACGGCATTCATATTAGATTAACATCTAACTCAAAGTAAGTAATTTGACTGCCCTATATTTTACTGAGGTACATAATTGTATTAATGTATATTAACATATACATACCATTATACTTTAATCGTGTACAACATTAATAATTTCAGTCGTAAATTCTCGCTACTAATTAGTGATGTTACTTAATATGCTCTAATTGGAAAATTATAAAGATTTAATAAATGTATGTGAACATACTTTAAGTATATTTATATTCACACATAGGTAACCACTTTCTTTTTATTTACTTACAATGGTTAGCCAGTATACCTATCTGCTTGAATCTATTCATCCCTTTAAACTAACTTTGTAGCGCACGACCCCATTGTAGTGACATGAAAAGCTTCATAACAAAGCCCTGCAGTGTATCAGACATAAAATATAAAATATCCATATCTACAATGCATTTATAACGCTCATATTACAATTATTAGTCCTACTTCCCAATCTTCTTATTAATTGTTACATTACCAACGAAAATAAAAACAAATATTAATTTAAAAAAACAATGCATACTATTTTTTATTTTAATTTCAACATTAAAAATGTTATAAAAATGAGTACAAAGAATATGGTGTTTGGAAAAAGTTGGAAAAATTTGGTCTTGATGCGGAAATCGAACCCGCGTCCACTGGAATCTGGGCAGGTGCCTAAACAGCTCGGCCAACCAAGACGCTTTATTATTAACTTGCCGAAATTTCTTTACACTTCACGTTGTAAGCCAACGGATACCCTCGCAATATAGAAATAAATTTGGTTTGGCAGGTTTAGGCACCTGCCCGTTTTGCAGTGGACGCGCGTTCGGTTCCCGTATCAAGACCATAATTTTTCGTACTTTTTCTAACCACCATATTCTTTGTAAAAAAACGGGAAAGAGACCTCTCTGAAATACTTTCCACGACAAATGATAAAATAGGTAAACAAGAATAAATGACGAAATAAACAAAGTTGAATAGTCATCCATTCATTATTAATAAGCGATTAGAAGATATTTTTTTTTAATACGGGAAGGATTGGTGCCGTCGTAAGGAGCATGAACAGAGTACTCTAATATCCACAGTGTAAAAATTACTAGCACCTCCAAGCATTTGGAATTAGGATAATGGTTACCAAAAATTTTCTCCCAAAAAATTGTTATCCTACTAGATACTACCTTAAAGCGAGTATTTTGTGTATAACCTTTTTTGTTGCTACTCAAGGGGGCAATAGTTATTTGTTATACGTGAGTGCAAAGTTGTTTTTTAACCGCGTGCTCAATTTTGATGACCGAGCTAGCGAAGGATTCTAAAAAATTAGAATCCTGAGCGATAGCGAGGGAATCAAAAGAGAACAAGTTGAATAATCTTTGCACTCGAGTGCAACACGTAACTTTTCATAACGAGGAAATTGAAAATACAAAAAAAAATACAATCACAACAGTTTCCGTTGTCACCCAGAAACTTCCACAACACCCTCCTATCAACCCAAACACACTCTTAACACCCACCCAGAAACACCCAGAACATCCACTCAGACACATCCACAGCACACATCCATCCACCCAGACACACCCACAGCATACACCCAGACACAACCACAACACCCACCCATCCACCCAGAAACACCCACAATATTCACACCCGCAATACGCACCCATCCACTCAGACACACCCAAAAAACACCCATTCACCCAGAAACACCCACAAAACACCCATTCACCCAGAAACACCCACAAAACACCCATTAACCCAGAAACACCCACAAGACACCCAATCACCCAGAAACACCCACAAAACACCCATTCGCCCAGAAACACCTACAAAACACCCATCCACCCAGCCACACCCGCAACATTCATCCAGACACACCTGTAAGTACCTAATAAAAATTACCGTCCCTAATGGAGTTCCGAGACAGTCAATCAGCTTGAGTCAAGCACGTTGATTTTCTGTATGTTTTTGTTCCGTTGCTAGCGTAAACAAATCAAACAGACCTAAAAAGCTTTTAAATGCTTGACTCAAGCATCAAGCAAGCGTTGTAGACGATCAAAATGTTTAAAGCAAGATTGACGCCAAGCTGATTGACCTTCACGAAACTCCTAGGTTTCAACAAATTTATGACGTGAAAAGAAAGTGGCGCGCGCAAAGCAAATTACAAAAAAAGTACACCAAAAAGGTTCCGAGTCTGAGTTTTTAACAAATTAATATAGGTTGCATGATAATTTCGGCACCATGGAGGTAGAAATAAATAGGTATAATGATGTTTTGAATTCATGCCGTGTGGTGACGGCAGAGTAGAATACAATTGTCACCAACCCCATCTCTCCCGTGGGTGTCGTACAAGGCGACTAAGGGTAAAGACAGCAATGAGTAATGGGCAGCAGCATTCCTCTTGTACCATCTAGCAATATACTGCGATTTATGTGCCCGATAGATGGCAATAGGCTCGCCACCTATTACATGGGACCTAGCTAAATTGGCGATAAGTGGGTGTTAATTCACCTCTGCCTACCCCTTAAGGGATATAGGCGTGATTTATATATGTATGTTTTGAATTGAATTGTGCAATGAGTTTGTGAATTCAAAACATCATTATACCTATTTATTTTTACCTCCATGGTGCCGAAATTATCATGCAACCTATTTTAATTTGTTAAAAACTCAGACTCGGAACCTTCTTGCTGTTCTTTTTTTTGTAATTTGCTTTGCGCGCGCCATTTTCTTTTCAAGTCATAAATTTGTTAAAACCTAGGAGTTCCGGTCTAATCAGACAGGACTGCATAAATGACGTTATTTTATTCAGATACAAAACCAAAAATAAGCACAGGACGAGCTACGTCAACATGAATATAGAGACCTACAGACATACGTGCTGAAATCCTAAATCGTATGCAATCAACCGAAATAACCGTCTAGAGCGGGAATATAGCACGTAACAGGTCCAAATGCAGTTCGTTGCTCTGAGGCTTAATCAACTGGCGACCTGGCGACTTGCATTATAAGTTACCTTGCTAACTTGTTTTTTCTGAAAATATAATTGTCTAATTTTGTACAAATAATAAATTAGCCAGTCGCATTAATTTGACGTTAAATCTTAGAACACGATGTTAGGTCAAAACAAAATATTTGCGACACATACTTACCAATAATAAAAACTTCGAGTTAAACATAACATATATCACACATAGATTATTGGTAATATTATGATGTTCACATCAATCTATTGAATATATACTTTACAAATAAGAACTGTATACAAATACCACAATACCTATATTTAGGGCCTGAGAAGCTGCTAAAGAGCATACATTGTTCTGAACTAAAATAAAAAGCCACTGCGACCAAAAATGAATATACTATCAAGTATGTATAACTTTGCTGCAGGAAAATTAGAGTTGAAACTGCGCTCAAATAAATAGGAAAACAGCAAGTCGCTAGTGCGCGACAAGGCAACTACAATGGGCCGGTTCGCAGCCCGTTATAGTGTTATTAACGGCATTCTGCATATTTGAAGGGGTATTTTTTGAAAGCCCCTGTGTTGTTATATTCATTAGCAGAGCGCGCCGTTCATTAGCGTACTACGCTGTGCTTTATCCCCGAGTTTTGTCTCGTTACAACTGTGTTCGCTCAATTACGTGACCGTGTTAAATATTTTAAAGTCTAGATACATTATTTACGCTCGATATTAGCCTTATAAAAGGCAGCACTTAACTAAATTTGAAAATTTAACGTTCTAAATTCCATGTTGACCAGGGAGAAAAAAAACATAGAATGTGGCAGCCCCAACTCACCCCAAGGGACGTAAAAGTCGACTAAGGGCCGGTTTTTTGACCCATAGTTAACTCAACCAAATGTTAAAAACTGTTACTAATTCCTAAATATCAGTCTGATAAGTAACCATTAGTAACAATTTTACATAGTTACTAATGTTACTAATGGTTAAATATCAGCCTGACATTGTTACTCAATGTTAAATATCAGTTTGATTTTTAACAATTGGTAGAGTTAATAACTCTATACCTATGCATCAAAAAACCGGCCCTAAGGGAGATTGGCCAGTGTACATCAATAAGCACCTTGGGGCACCCGAATGGTGGAGGGAAAACAACAAACAACATCATACCCAAAGAGGGTTGGTGTTAGGCAGGCAGCCGGCTGTAATATCAAAATCCGAATCTTGACCAGTATAGATTGAAATGTTGGACATCCCAATCACTCTCTTCGTTCTCTGGAGGAGAAAAAGGTTGTGGACGGCTTGATGACATTTGACCGATATTAATAGAAGAAGAAACATACTTTGCCGACCCCAGATAAACTGGGCAGAGGGCAGAAAGAAGAAGACTAAATTTAATACAAGGTGAAACAGTCCACATATAAAAGCTTTATAACTTATTAGTGGTTCAATAGTACTAATTAATAATACTCATCCGTCTGTGTAGCTTTGAGCTTAGAATTGTTCCAGAAAATATTTGACTTTGTGCCCCTAGACACTTCGATTTGGTGCAGCGCGGCACACGAGTATATCGGAGATATCGGTTTTACATAAGTCTTGATCTGACGTTTATACCACTGCGTTCTGGAACAAAAGGTTCTTATCTTGAATCCTGCCCAATATGAACATTTTGTTTTGTACTATTTCGTAAGCTAAGACCGATAAAATTAGCAATTTATTTATTAATATAGCAGAAAATAAAAAGGAATAATTATTTTATTTAACTTGTTGAACTTATAATATTGGTTGTAGAAAAAAACAGTTAATGTTTATTAATAACAGACGATTTATCATGAACGAAGCACATAATTGGTATTAATAATTTTAAATAAGATAAATACAAATCCACCGTAAAAACAGACTCGTGTTGTGCAATAAACCATTACCTATATAAGTAGTATGTATAATTAGAGTTCTAAGTTGCCCAGAGACCAATAATAACAAGCATTATTTCCTAAAATAATAACTAAATTACAAAGCCAAATTACAAGGTGAAGTTCATCTTACATTCATTATCGTTCATATAGTAATTTACCTATCTTTAAATAAAATAAATTAAAAATATGGTTTATTCATATATGGAATCATTACATACACTAATGAATCCTCAAAGAAATATGATGATAAATATTGCAAAAGTATAGATTGTCTACATCATTGATTCCCAAAGTGGTCCAAGACCTCCAGGGGTCTGGAGGGACTGGACGGGGTCTACGTTTTTGTAAAATAAAAATGGGGGTTCACGATTCGTAAGCGGCGGTCCATAAAAAAATATTTTAAAAAGCTCAGCGACTGTTTTTAAAAACTTGCATATTCACTCACATCATAATTAATTAACCAATCAATTCTCCCTTTTTTTCGTAAACTTAACGTCCTTTGGGCTAATTGCCATAGTAAGATCTTTAATTTTTTTGACGATTTTTAGAAATATGGTAGAAATTTATTTGCAAGGGGTCCACCGGAACCAACAAAATTTTGAAAGTGGTCTATGAGAAAAAAGTTTAGGAACCTCTGGTCTACATGAAGGCAATCGATAAATAGCTACATACATAGCTTATGACCGAGCCAATAAAAAAATATTTTTTACTCCATAGTTATTTTATCGTTTGTAAGCAGATAAAAAGAAAATTATAGCCTAATTTTTAAAAAGCTTGTCATCCTTATTACATTACAAACATTACGAGATCGATTAACTGTAACTCTTCATTTCGCGAATCGGTATTAACTGTATGTAATCCTTTGTTGCAGGATAACATCGAATACCAATAAACCGATTAGGTAGCCACACGGCATGAGCGGAGAGGACAGGAGTGCGAGTACGAGCGCTACGGTCATACGAGGATGGGGATGTACACCCACAGGCGACCCCCCGGCCTCCGCGGTGCCTACCGACAACAGAACCAACGCCACGTGTCTGCCTGCCTCACTAGTCAGGGGCTGGCGAAGAACATGCCTATACACAATTATTGTCTTTCTAATGATACTGGTTTTCTTGAACATCGGACTTACTCTTTGGATAATAGGTACTCTACGATTAAATATGGTAAGGAAAATGTTTAATTTACATACTTACATAAATCACACCTATTTATCCCCGAAGATGTAGGCAGAGGTGAAATTAATATCCGCATTTTACCAATTATATTAGGTCCCATTTAATAGGATCCTTTGCCACGATCCTTACAAGTATATAAGGATCGTAGCAAGTGAATAGAAGTGATCTCTGCCTACCCCTGTGGGAGAAAGGCGTGGCATAATTATGTATGAATATGTATTTAATGGGGGTATATTATGTATTTAATAGGGGCGTGCTTGTTGCAATTTCTCGGGCATGCACATAGCAGTATATTGCTAGGTGGTATAAGAAGAACGCTACTGCCCATTACTCATCGCTGTCATTACAGTTAGTCGCCTTGTACAACACCTGAGGTAGAGATTGGGGGTGGTGACAATTGTATTCTGATCTGCCGTCACCACATGTCGAATTGTTTGATTTGACACGCATGAAATAAGGAAACCCCAACATTTTGTAGCCGCGACTTGACTTGTGCTCTTCATTCGACGGCCGCCTTGGTCGAATGCTCAGATGGCTGGGTATTGGCCAAGAGGTCCCTGATTCGAATCCTGGTAGGGGCAAATTTTGTGATATTTGTTCCCGAGTCATGATTGTGTATGTAGTATATTTTCAACATTTATATACATAATTATTATGATTTTAAAAATATGTCCGTCATCTAGTATCCATAAAACAAGTGCTTAGGCTACTTATGGTATGAGTGTTAGAAATATTTATTTATTCGAAACTTACATTATTTGGATATATAATTTGGTGCTCCAAGAACATATTTACACACATACGTACATACATTAATCACGCCTATGTATCCCCAAAAAGGTGAATTTTATTGTATTTCATTCAATGTAATGCCTATTCTTCTATATGTTTTCAGAACGGAATTGGACCCATCAAAATTGTGAACAATGGCATACAATTGAACAGCCACGCTTGGGTTTTGGATAATCTAGTGGCGTCAAAGATTACCTCGCAGACCGCTCAGCCTATCACCATACACTCGTACCGTAATTTCACCGTGCTAGTTTCCGAACCCAGATTTGGAAGCAACAAGAGCTTACAACAATTGGAACTTGCAAAGCTGTTAATCAGTTAGTAAATTTGTTTTATATAAAGGAAGTTTTTTTTTATTTGCCTTGAAGTTTTGTACACCTTTTATAATGAAGGTTCGAAAGAAGTTGCCCGTAGGTACATACCTACGGATTTTAAGTGCCTTTATGCGAATACAGTGACGGATTTTCTCGGGACATACATATTATTTCAATGAAATAGAACAAAGATTTTGGTAGTTAGAAATAAAACTTAAATCTTTGTACTAATTTTTCTAACATTTATATAATGTTGAAATTAAAATCGAATATGAAATAGAATACTTAAAGAAATATTGGGATTCTATTAATAACACTAACGTTAAAAACATAAGGGCGACTATTGATAAATATCATCAAAAGTGACCATTTGGCTTGGATTTGACCTCAATTTAAGACAACGTTTTTCGATCAAGAGAATCAAATTATAATCTTACTGTAACTAATTTCAAGTCAAAATACAAATGATATGAATATTACATCTTCATAATATAGATTCATCAATATTAGATTTTGTTAAAAACATTTATATTATATTATAAATTAAATATTAATTAAAAAATTATGATAATTTATAATATTTTTTTGTTATTTTTGTAGTAATTTACCTAGTTACAATTTCTAAAGACCGTTTCACTGTAAGTTTGTAAACGTTCTTTCAGAGCGTGACAGCTTGGAGTGTAGCGGGCGCGCATTCGAGGTGCGCGATTGGCGGGGAGGGACGGTGTTCCATGCCTCGCGCGACGAAGTGCGCGTATCGGCCGATGCGCTTGCAGTCGACGGACCAGGCGGCGTGGTCGTACGCAATGCCATCCAAGCACCCTCAGTACGGGCTCCGCCTGGATCAGACTTGCAGTATGTCTATTTCCCCATTGTTCATTCCATTCATTCCAACCAATTATCTCATAAACCTAACACCATAAAAGAAAATGAATACAATAAATCACACGCAGGCTTCCAACCACTAATCCCATAATGGTAGATATCACCATAAAATAAGATGGAATGCATAACCTCAAAATAAACTAATAAATATATCACGCATAGGCAGCAGTATTACAGACAGACTTTAGTAGTGTTAAAGAAGATAAGATGAGTAAGAAAATACAGTGCCACCAACTGAACTAGTCAGTTGATGGTGTCGCTACTATTAAACAAAGAGTTTCATAGAAATGTCAAAATCTATGCGTAAATTTGAGTTCCAATTCTCGCCGCCTGACAAGATAAATTGGTGGCACTGGATGATCAAATAATGCTGAATTAGAAATCGACAATCAATTTCGGCGCGTTGACAGAAACACGCCATGTCTCACGTGATGTAGTGTAGATACACCAGCCAGTTAGTGGCATGGCTATAAATCGCAGCCTACTAGTATACATCAAGCATAATAATATATGTAGATAGGATGATATTACATAAAATAGGCTATTTGACAAATTTTGGAAAATGAGATAAAACTATACCTTTGTGTCTAACTTCTACAAAAAATATATGATTTTAATAAAAATAGACATTTTACTTATATATTTCACGTTTTCAAGAACCAATTTTAAATTTGCCTCGAAAACGGTTAAGACTGTCATGGCGTCTTGAATGACGTCCATTCCCTATGTAGTAATGACTATCAACGTCTACATTGCCCGTCAAATAAGCAAATGACGTCACGCTCTCTGGCACGGGACGTGGACAAGATCTCTCTCCGCCACTTGACAGTGTTTTGTCTCGGGTTTTAGTGGAAGTTAGAGCGAGAGGATGATAAGAAAATATTTTCTTTTCCCCGAGGAGATTTTCTCCACATCCCGTGCTACGAGCTTCTGATTGGTGTTTAGTGGCACATGGCTAGATGCCACTTTTTGCCGATTTTATTTTACAAAAATAATAATAATCTTTACTTATTAAAATAAATTATGTTGTTTTTTTTAATCATTAAAAACTCTAAGCCAACCGATTTGTTCTTCGTGGAAACAGACCGATTATTTATATAGACTAATTGTATAGTTTAACCAACTCCGATGTTAATAAGATGAAGTAGGATAAAATGGACCACAAGCTCGTCTTAAATTTGAAGTGGTTATAGATCCCAAATAATATTGTTTGTCATTTAGCTACTACAGTTTGTGTTTTTATTAACTGTGCCAACAAAGTGGTGAAATAGAAAAATATAAGTATAAAAACACTAACTGCCGCACTCAGAGACGTCAAATAACGTTAAAGAGTACTTAACGTCAAAAATGACAATTCAAAACTAGTCGCTATTCTTGCCGGGTCTATGGTCTAGATTTGAATGAAAATTTCTGACATTAATTACTCATTAAAGTTAAGTGACGTCTCTGAGTGCGGCAGTAAGCATTATATTCTATTACAGATTGGAATCCCTAACACGACGAATGAGTCTGAAAGCGCCTCAATCCATTTACTTCGAAAGCAGAGCCGGTAGTATCGACGTCACTTCTCACGGCGATATCAAATTGGACTCTGTTGTCGGAGCTGTAAGTCGTTATTGTAGTGAAATAAATTTAATGGGATCGAATCTATATCTGTGCTTGAAGTCGGAATTCGGTATCAAAGTAGTAAATTGTGAACATTTTGGTCTTACAATATAGTAAGTAAATATATCCTTCAATTATTAAATTGGTCGCCAAAACAGTATTTATTATCGACATAACCTACCAAGGTGCTCCATAAAGGCTTAAACATCCAATCCATGCTAAGTTAATAATATCATCAAAATGCCCTTAGAATAGAATAGAATAGAATATTCTTTATTGTACATCAACAAAATCATACATCAATAAAAACATCATATAAATATAAATGCACAATGGGCGGTCTTATCTCTGCGATCTATTCCAGACAACCTTTGGAAGGACAGGAGAGACATGGTACTACAAGTGGGGAAGTCAATGATGTACTGCCCTTACCGGTATTTGATCCTGGGACCTCTTGACCGATAGCCGGCGATCTGGCAATTTGACCACATCAAGCCGTCACACTTCAAAATATTTACTTTTTTACTAATCGGCTATTTTTTTTTTCAGATTCGAATTGAATCTCCAAACATAGTCATCAGTGATTTGAAGGAAGCCAATATAACCAAGTCACAGAAAAACATCAGAACCATGAGGGTGTATCAGTTGTGTGCCTGCGAGTCAGGAAAACTATTTCTCGCCCCGCCCGACGGCATTTGCGCGTCCAACGACGATGATTTGTGTCGATGATGTCGAATGTGCCTATTGTGGGTCACTCAAAATAGGCAAAGCAGTAGGCATAGTATAATTGACTTCCAATAAATAATAGAATAGATAATCTAGACCTTAAAATATATGTTTTCTAAATATTATCAAACCTTTAGTAGTTAATATAATAGAATAATATATTTTCGAAGCAAATTGAGAATGCTCATAGAGATGAATGCAGTAGGCAGCACAGGAATTTTGTGGAAACACGACACAATACCACGCTGGCTAGGTACTAAGATTTATCTACGAGGCGTTTTGCTTACAAGGCGTTTAATTTTCTGATTGTTTTAATATTATTATGTAAGAATCCTAAGCCTCGTAGGGAAAACCATTCGTATTTAGTTAAATCATAGAAACCCACCATAAATAAACGCTAATGGCCAAACATATAATCGCAATTATTATGTTAAATTATCGAATTATAATAGATCTATATAAATTATATTACATTATTCAGTGTTTGTTTTGCCTGGAGCTCGATGGCTAGCGCGCTCGACCTGCGATTGTTTCCTGAGATAGGTAATATTGTATACCCATCCAACAAAAAATATGTTATCTCTTGTTTCCGTGCTTCAGAAGGCACAATAAGTCTTAGCTCCATATGCAATGATTTCAAGATAGTCATAGTTATCGGATGTTTGGATTATCAGAGTTTATTATAACAATTGTCCCTAAACAATTGGCCGCGTGGTGACGGCAGAGTAGAATACAATTGTCCCCACCTCAAATCTCTCCCGTGGGTGTCGTACAAGGCAACTAAGGATAAATCAATGATAAGGAATGGGCAGCAGCGTTCCTCTTATACTACCTACCAATAGCAATGCACTGCGACTTTTGTGCCCGATAAATGGCAATAGGCTCGCCCCCTATTACATGGGACCTAACATAATTGGCGAAACGTGGGTGCTAGTTCACCTCTGCGTTACGGGTAGGCTACCCCTTCGGAATATAGGCGTGATTTATATATGTATGTATGTATTATAACAATTGTGATATAGGTACTTACAGAAGATAGATATCCAATTTTTAATGGATCTGTTGGTATTTGTTGGAAAACATGTTACCAATCGCCTCTCTAGTAGGGCCTACATTGTTGAAATGTATGTTACTTTATAGTTACTGAATAACCGTGTATTCACAATAATTTATGAGTGTCAAATAATATTTTAGTCGATGTATGCCAAAGTAGAACTTATGCGAAAAAAACAAGATTATGCCTCAACAAATAGCTATATTTATTTAAACTTTATTATATGAAAAAGCACCGTAATCCTATTAGTTTTTTTTATCACGGTGTGTGCAATACAGTGTAAACTATACTAGATACGTATTACGTTTTGCGCCTCCTTGCTCCAATGACGTGTTATCTTGTAAAAAAAGTTTTTTTTTTTTTGTTAAATTCTCCCTATATTTTAGGGAAGGCAAAGGGTCTAGCCCATACAGCCATGTCTTTAGTGTATATTTTATCTGTAGTTTTGTGAAATAATGAGTGGATGAAATTATGAATGAAATGAATATTACGTTAAAATATGGGTGTCACACATTTTAACGCATCTAGGGAGTGCTTGGCGCGAATTGAATGGTAACAGAGTTCATGATGGTGCTTGATGAAGTGAGCAAAACCACTTTTTACGTGATTTTCACCACAACATCAAACACCATCACAAAACTTATTTTCAATGATTCTGCATAATTGCACATCAACACGGATGCTTGTGCATCAAAATAACACCACTTTCACTGCACAAAATCCACTCTGTAACAATTTTTGAATTAGCGAAAATAAATCTGACTGACACCACGAAACGCGCCAAACACTCCCAAAAAAAAAGTTTTTCGACTTGTCACGTTATTGAGGCAAAGAAGCGTGGTTCTTACAAAAATACGAAAGACTATTGAATTATGAATCGAAATTTATAATATAAAATCTGACACGTTACCACAATAATTGCCTGATAGACATATATTCTGTTTGATTATTTTTTTCCATTTATGCAATATAAATATCAGTATTTTTTGTCCCTCATTGTTTTTTTACTCCAATAAGAATCAACTTTGTAATATGGAAGTATAGACGCAAAAACTTGGGAGAAGTATTATTGTAATCATACATTATAAAAATTCATTCAACTAAACCTTCGTATCTTATTCAATTCTTAATTTCAATTTCAATTCTTCTTCAATTCTTCAATTCTTAATCTTACCATTTTTGGAAGAACCTGAGGCATAGTTTAATTAGTTACTCTTTGGTTTGATAAGTTGACTTTAACGATGGTGTTAAATTCACCGGCCGACCCCTTCAGTGATAAACAGATGTAATTTTATCTATATATGTATTTAGGTTACGTTATGGGTTACGTATTATATATTAATGTATTATATATTATATTAGTGTATATTAATATGTGTGTTATCATTTGTCAGTAATCAATTTAGCTAGGTGAGTCATTAAAATTTATATTTCAAAATAATGATAAACACAAACACAAACGTAATTGTGATAGTCCTGAAATACCTATATAAAAAATTTGTTTGATGGGATGATATTCAATAAATTATTGAATATACCTAATTGAATTAATTGATAGGGTGATACCGCACATTGAACTGATAGGGTTTTCGATTTTATTGGACGTTCTAGTTTTAATGCACATGGCACTTTGCACGAAGTATTTTTACAAATAAGCAGTATTAAAGCATAAATTTTTATACGATAACTGTTTTTATTTCTTATTTTCCTCTGTTTTATAAGTCATAAGTCATTTATTCCTTGAACAATAAAAATCGTATTGGATTGACATAAAATTATACACATCAACATAAAAATAAGAATAATGTGTATAAAACAAAAAAATATCAAACATGGTATTAAACACAAATTTCTATTTTTTATCATTTAAAGTCCTTGGCGGGACTTTCCCTGGAGGATTTTTAAACCATACCTGAGTGGTAAACCCCGCAGAATCCCGGTGCGGAAAATTGTTTAGAATCCTTGTTAAATAAATATAATATAGCTTAGGAATGGCGCTAACAATCTTCTAGCCGTGAGAACCTTAGCTCAGGCGTGCCTTATCATGGAGATAAAATAATTTTGTCAATTGAAGTACATTATATGAAAGCGTCATCACCCCAGGCCGTTACCAATTCACGGTAACAGTACCTACAGGACAAAATAAATATTTTCTTACTCACAATATAGTACCTATATCATATCACTTGTGATAATGTCTATCACTATCATTATGACAAACCCTTTCATGTACTCGATCACTAGCTCACCCGCTATGGGTATGCTGTTATTGGTGGTTTGCCTTCCACATTTCTTTGCCTGGTGCCCCAAGGTTAGTTTTGTATACACCGGGCAAATCACCCCCTGAATACATCCTTGAGATAAGTGGGGCTGCCGCATTCTATTTTTTTCGCACCCGAAGGTCTGGGTGCGAAAAAAAAAAATGTATAATATCTATCGAATGAATTTTTCCGATAAATTAATGTTGACGTAAATTTGTAAATAGGTACTTTTTCTAAGTCCTTAGTGGATTGAACCACAAGTAATTACAATAAAGAACAAAACACCTCATCTCGGTCTCCCACGTCCCCTCGGCAGGCCATGCGCAATCAATCTTCCCGGCGACTCCACTGTCGCAGCGGACGACGAACACTCTGCACCCTCTCTATGTTACACAAAACAGAACCATAATATCTCTTTAAAAAACTGTAGAGTATATTTAAAATCAAATCTATATAAATCAAAAAATATGTGAAGAAAAATAAACATTATTTACTTTTTATTGTTCCGTAAGCAAAAGATTTATTAGGTCAATATTAAGAAAAAAGAAAATGTTCTAACACTTAAAAGTTTTTGGTGCAGAAAATGTAAAGAAAACATCTAAACTCTAAAAATTCAAAATATCATATCCTCCTAACTCCTAAATCAATTTCATGCTTACACAGAAGCATTGAGCTATGTATAACGCTTAGTATATTTTCTCTATATTAATAAAATTAATAACTTATAATTTTTGCAAACGTGATAAATATAATGATAATACAATAATGAAAAATAATAAATTAAAAAAATAATAACAGAAAGAAAAATGGATGAACTAGAACAACCTCTTCCATGGAACTTAGGCAAGCAGAAAATAGAATTCTTAAAAAAAAATAGTTATGATTTGTTCTTTAATTTTAAAAAAACCGCGGGTGGCGATCATATTAGAAACAGTGCTTACTGCTTATCGTTTTTACTATGATCGCACAGTGCACGTCCGTCCTAATTGAAACCGCAACCACCACATTTTGTAGAGAACTTTTTTCAGTCTGTGATGTTAACGAACAGTAGCAAAAAAACTTGCTAATTTTACTCTGTAACGTTCATAGACAAAGACATCTCGAAGACAACGCCTTAACTTTAAAATTAATACAATTGTATTTAGCCTTTTCAATTAAAACCCATAAAAATATAAATATTGGACCCTATTTATTTTCAAAATTCTAACGCAATGTAATTTTCGTGAATTTCTTATCATCCATTTAATATTGTGTATGATATTTTTGTCTGCTAAGTAATATGTAACCATTATTTTTAAAAGTACACAAAAACAAATGAGTAATATTATTTTCAACGACATGTTCTGCAGCATGTGTATTGAGTACCAGCGAGAATTTCAGAATGAACGATGTTTTTTTATGAAAACCATTCTGACTCCGAATAAAAGACAATCGGCCTCGTCTCAGAAATTGCTACAAGAGAGTACGCGCCATAGGAACTGAATTTTATTTGTTTGCGTTTCCTCTTCACATAAAGGGTGCCGTCAACTGTGACGTTTATTTTCAGCACACTTTTTTAGTTACGAGTCTATAAACAAAGGCAATCAAGTGACAAATATTTGAGCTCTTGTTTACACGATTTGCTAAGAAAGGCAGGCAAGGAGGGGAACATTGACCATATACCGTATGTCTGTGCGCACATAGGCAACGTATCATGTTGTCTTCTATTGTTTTTGTGTTGCGTGTAGTTAGTGGAATATAATATTATATAATATTTATTTTAAAATTTGTATCTATCTAAATAAAAATGCATATAAATTTATTTGGAAAAAAACAACCAAACCTAACTAGATAATTGGCTGTGATGTTGTTCGATTGAATGACTCATTCATACGATATAGGAATCAACACATATAACATAAATTGACACACTACACTTATACAATGTTGTCATCATTATATTCTTGACCTATTTCCAGGGTATCATCGACAGATAGCAATAGGCTTGCTACCTTTTACATGGGACCTAACATATTTGGTGAAGCGTGGATGTAAATTCACTTTCGCCTATCCCTGAAGGGATAAATAAGCGTGATTTCTGTATAACTACTAAAACTCGATTATACCAATACATATTGACATAGTCGAGTATTGTGCCATCAATCAACCGAGTATTACGTAATCGTACAAAAGGCTAGATTTTGACTGTAAAAGAAGAAAATGTCCGGCGGAGTTCAGCGACTTGTCCACATTATGCAGATAAGGTCGCAGGTGGTCGTTATGTGGCCGCGCGGCGCACCGTATAAAAACTTCGCGTTCAAAACGACCCCCCACTAGTTCTAGGTGATATGCCTTATGTTGTTTACCCGAAATCTAAATATCGTAACAGATCAGCGTTCTACTTGTTTAACAATGCGGAAGAAAAATGGTAAATGCCTATGTGTAAAACTTTTAATGTAGCTATGAGGACTGTGCGTTTCACAGTGGTCACGCCAACTATACTCAACGTAATGATCAAAGTGTCAAAAAGTCAAAGTAAATCAGAAAAAAGGTTACAATTTCGAAAAATTATTATACTTTAAACGTCCTAGTTGGCCGAGTGGTATAGGCCACCCGGATTGTGGGGGACAATATTATTCTGACCTCTGTTTTTAACAGGCAACCTTTGTGCCCGATAAATGGCAACAGGCTCGCCACCTAACATGGGACCTAACATAATTGGCGAAACGCGGGTGCTAGTTCACCTATGCCTACCCCTTCGGGGATATAGGCGTGATTTATGTATGTATGTATGTTTTTAACATTTATATTAAGGTCGAATAAAATCACAAAATACAAGTGCCCGCTTTTTATGCGGTATATATGTTTTTGGCAGCCTTACGCTAATCTTCGAAAACTATCTGGGTTCCGAAAATGGCAGAAGGAGTCGATACTATCTATGATCATCATTCGCTGGGCTCTCGATAACTGGCCCACTATAAAAACCCGAAGACCGGGAAACAGCTACTGTTTGACTGACTACTAACAAAATTACAAGTAAGGAGCAGTTTTACAGCTAAAAACGAACTAGCTTGAACTCATTCTTTATTCTGTTATTACAAGTATTTACATTGAATAGATAATAATATTGGCGAGTACAATGCGTAAATATAACGCGAGTATCAAGTACTTGTCTGATCGATAAATGAATTACACGTCCCGTACCTACAATATAAATACAATTTCTACATACATGCAATAAAAAATTAAACAGAAAACCATAACTGCGCACCGCTTAATATCATAAGCACCATAAGGCCTATCTATTAAAACTACAAAGTGACGTCATAAATTCAGACAAAAGCAGTGAATACAACTGCAAATATCAGTTTTGTGATAAATTGGAACATTTTGGTGTACTCGGATGACAAATACGGTTGTTAAAGCCACCTGCTTGCGATACCTGTCTGCAACTAGCGTTTACGTAATACGCAATCATAATATTTTTCCCACTTTTGTATCTTAATCCCATAGGAAGTGATGTCTACGCTACTTATATTGCCAATCAACCATTGAAATGATTTCCGCTAAATATATCAGCATTTGCAAAAATCAATAAAACTGATTTATTGTATAAACAAACTTGTCTCTAACCAACTCTTTAAAATCGTAAACCAGTCACAAAATTAGTGTAACGTTTAGAAGTTTATAATAAAATAGGTTATGTAAATACATAGTATATTTTACAATGCTTATTATTATTATTTTTATATTATCATTATTTTATCATAATATATATATTATGATTATTATTATAATAAAAGAAATATATATTTCCATGAAATAGATGTATGTTTACATCGCTTCTTCATTAACCTTGTTTGACCCAGTAAATTTGCGGCATAAAAATGTTTTGTAATCGTTGTTTTGGTAGGCATCCATTAATAAACTGTCAATCAAATCTTTTTACTTGCTTGTTTAAGGTAAAATGTCTATTAGTCTTGCTTAGGAGAGTCATTTCGTAAATTACGTCGGACGACACAGGTGACAAAGCTGACGGTGATAAACGCTTTAAGATATAATTTTTAAATTTTTCGTCCATGGCCATCTTCAGTGAGTCAATGTTGTGCTTAGTAGATGTGTTTGTTCAGAAAAATAGTCAAGAAAAACTTTATTTTAAGTGTATCCACAATCGAGAATTACACCCGCATCTAACACGCGATCCTACCCACATCTTAAAGCTAAAGGTAATGGTAAAGGCATCAGGCTTTACCATGCGGTCGGCCAGTATATCATGGAGAAAGAAGAAACGATTCCGGCATATTTATGTCATTTTTTGAATATTTGCTCTATAATTTTTCTTATTAAATATTTTTTAACGATTAGGGGAAAGTAGAGATTATTGTTGTTAGGTAATTTTTTTTAATAGAACGGGCATAATGACACATTTGTATAGTCTGTCGTGTCACTTAAACCTCTAGTTTTGCTCTTTACTATTTCTTAGGAAAATACGATATCTCAAGCACGCCCCGGAATATCTACTTCAGTTTTTAAATAAATTATTTTAAGCGTAGATAAAATACCTCTGCTTACCACTTCGGGGATATAGCCGTGATTTATGTATGTTTGTAGATAAAATAATATATGCCAAATCATTTAAAGTACTCTGTATATTTTCAAAATAAAAACTAATGTAAGATTATGTTAGTATTTATTTATTTTACTATTGTTATGTATTTATATCATTCACGTAGCTCTTTTAAATGAGACAAGACGACAGTCCTCTGTAGACATTATACGCCAATCCTAGTTTGTTGGAAGCGACAATTCGCCCGTTATTGCGGAATGTTTCACCTGCAACATACTATCGGAACGTTCCATAATAACATTTACACAAGGGAAATTCAAACGTCGAACTATTTGCGCATTCGTCCTCAAATAGAATTTATTTGTTACATACCTACTTGTCGGACAAATTCTTCCTGATATTAATTACCTAAAGCTTCATCTGCATTTCGTATGTGTATGTAATGTGTGTGGTCACACTAATATTTGTTTAAAATAAACTTGTGTTTATTGTCTAAGAAAATATGACTTCTTCTTTTTATGAATGGCAATGTGCTATCGTACGTAGGGTAACAGTTTTGCCAGTTGGTGTTTTAACAGAGCATGCGTTTATAATATTATGTATAGCCGATTCTAAAGGACTCTAACTTCAGTTTAGTGTTTTAGATGGCGCTTGTATAAAAAATAAACACCAAATTTTAAACAATGTGGCCGTATAAACTTGAATTAAATCTTTTGACAACGCCGATTCTGAAAATAACTACCCGGTCAATACTTTTGCAGCATTTTTTTCTTTTGCATAGTCTGCCATTAATTCAATAACAAGGCTAAATGCGTCCTGATTATATTCCTTAGTCCCAACACCGAATATGTCGTTCATTCTCAGAAAACAGTTGGTCACAAATAAGGAACATTAACGAATCTATTAAAATAGCACTGGAAGCTCGTGAATGTTTCAAATTAATCAAGGCCCGAGTACAATCGACTCATTTGCATTTATACGAGTGGAGCTCGATTCGCGTTCGGCCAAACCGCATCAATATCTAAACGGCCTGTCTTGCTGTGGAATATCTATGTAGGTAAAGCCCTAATAAACAATACTTTATATCAACGTATTCATACATTTATACATAGATAAATCAGGTTGGTAAGGAGAGGTGAATCCACATCCTCGGAGTGAGCCTATTGCTATCTATTGGGCACGTAAATCGCTTTATGTTACAAGGTGGTGTATAACAAAAACGCTTCAGCCCATATCACTTTTTTAACGTCAACTTAATCACATTAGAATAATGCAGTTTCTCTATGTGTTAATTAATGGAGCTATAAGCTTTGATATCCGAGTAAATTTATATACGATTAACTGCCACACTCAGACAAGTCAATTAACGATAATGAGTACTGAATGTCAAAAAATGAGAATTCAAAACTAGTCTCTATTCTTGTCAGGTCTTAAATGAAAAATTTTGACATTAAGTACTCATTAAAGTTATTTGACGTCTCTGAGTGCGGCAGTAACTTTAATAATGTAAGGCTAAATAAATATTTAGATTTAGAAATTACATTTAATTACTTTACTTATCATACTACAACAATGTTAGCGCGATCAAGCGTCTATATTTGAATATACGTAAAATTTGAATAGGACGCAAAGAGAATCAACAAAACCCACATCGTCTAAAATTTTGAAATAAAAAATGTAATGAAAATTTACATAATAATAAATATCAGAAGCTGGAATAACCTTTTCATTTGTTTTTGGCGTTTAATTTATTAATACACAAGACAAATTACAATTATTATAAAGATCAATGCACATGAAATTACACGATTATGGTCTGTTTTGCAATCCAAAAGCTAATGTTTACAGAAAAAAATTAACTCTCACTTAACTATTTATAACAATATCAAATTAAAATTGTGCCATTGAATAAAACAAAGAATAGTTTTTGAAACTTAAGTTATTATTACTGACCCGTTTTCTGTGCAACCCAGTGTAGTCTGTACCTACGTTGAAAGCTATCGAAAAATTCATCTAAGTATTCCAATTCGTCACGGTCAAGTAACGAAGAATACTTATTGAAACTGCTCTTAAGTGTTGTCCTTTTATGTAGGTACTCCATAAATGTTTGATAGGACCATCTCGGGAAATCTCTGTCTCCATTCGCAGAGGGTCTGCAGTCAAATAAAACGGGAATCCCAAATATTATTCCGCGACATTTTCCCTGTTCCTTCGATGTGAACTTTTATTTTTATGCTCTTACAAATTCTTATCAGAGGAGAAACACACTCGGGGAGCTTTCTACATACTAACTTAAATCCTTTAGCCAAGAATATAGTTTTGTTCTGAATACTACAAATGGTTGCGTTATAGTAACTTTTATCATACATACATTTTTTATTTCTTACAGTCACAACCACCATCCAGCCCAAAGAGAGTAGCATAAAGCATTTGTGTTATGGGTACTAGATAATATACAAATTTTAAAATACATAATCTAATATATAAATATATAAATGCCACGGTGTTTGTTAAAAAACTCCTCCGAAACGGCTTGACCAATTGTTATATAAAAATTGTGTATATATTATATTCGGCAAATCAAAATACAACTGTCATCACCCCATACAAATTTTAAGGTAATTTAGTGACCCGTTTTCATTGCAGCCTAGTGACTACCTCGATGTTTTAACATATTTAATAATATTAATCGTCTCTTCACACCATTACTTCCGGCTTGCAATCATAATATACCTATTCGTATTGTTAATTGTTGCAGTTATCCAAGAACAGCTCAAGTGGAAGCAGTGACCAGTAGATCATGGCGCCGACAGGCGGCACAAATTTAATTTAGCTCCAGACCGAACACCGTAAGATAGCCCGAGATGCAACGTGCGCCCGAACATTAGCGTGACGGCAGAATACAATTGTCACCACCCCCATCTCTCCCGTGGGTGTCGTACAAGGCAACTAAGGGTAAAGACAGCAATGAGTAATGGGCAGCAGCATTTCTCGCATACCACCTAGTAATATAAATGTACTGCAATTTATGTGCCCAATATATGGCAATAGGCTCTCCACTTATTACATGGGACCTAACATATTAGGCGAAACATAGGTGTTAATTTACCTCTGCCAATCTTCGGAGATATAGGTGGGAATTAATATAGGCGGGAATTATGTATACATGTTATTCCCGATTGTTACTAAAGGCAATTACATCTAGTTCATACATACATAAATCACGCTAATTTACATTATATATAAATTTATCCCCAAAGGGGTAGGCAAAGGTGGATTAACACCAACGATATGCCAATTAAGTTAGGTCCTGTGTATAGGGGGCGAGCCCATTGCCACCTAAACCCAACGGGCACATAAATCGGAATAAATGGCTAGGTGGTATAAGAGAAAATCTGCCATCCATTACGCATCCCTGTCTTAACACTTACATCTTATATCGTCTTATAAGACATTTTTGTATTATGGTCTACCGTCATAACTTGGCCACATCTAGTTAGAACAAAGAATAAATGCAAATCTGTCCTGGGGTCGGATCTTGGTAGAAGCAGATTATTGTGTGGTGAACATGGACGGTATATTTAGAAGATCGAGTTATATGAGACGAAAACTCTAAGCGTTCCATGGTGTCACCATGCTGGTGCCGGGTGCATAGTGTGGCAGAAAGGGAAGTTAGCGGTTGGGACATGTTGGTTTTCACAACATGTCAACACTCACATTCGTCACTCTGAATTCTCTCTCTCCCTCTCTCTCTCTCTCTGCTTAGCCACACTGCCTACCTTGGCCACGCGCTCCAGTGCAAAACTGACGAAGTTCGAAAGACAAACTGATGTCTTTTAGGAACGTACCTTGGGATTTAGCTGGTATACCCCTCGCTCACTTCAACAGACCAACAACGTAGCCATTTTTTGTTAGTCAGTTTGTTAGTTGAATTCGAATTATTATGCATATTTCTCCGTCATGTAGTCTCCTTAACACAAACGTGTGTGTTAGGAACTTACAAAATATACGCTGAAAACACAACGGTGCTCATTTCGCTCTGGTTTCTCCGTCACATATTTTCAGCGGCGTCACCTACACCGTATTAGTATGCCTCGCCACAATAACCGAAGTCGAATCACAAAAGATTTCCGGAGCGCGACTTGCACAAGGGATGAAAGCCAACATTGTGTAATCAGAAGGGTCGCAATCTCACCTCATCCCCCCAGTGTCGAACATTGCTTCATCAACAAGGGCTCTTTCTAGTCATTGTGTCATTTCGTTACACCAAAAGCAACTCGAACCTGTGTCGCAATCAAAGTAAATAAAATGTATGAAATATTTATTGCGCCGCCAAAAGTGAAATAAAAAAAAGTAATACTAAGGCGTTGTGATCATAGAAGGGAACGTGATCAGAATGGTTCAATTTAACAAAAACTTGTATTTTTCGTACTATAGCATTATAGCACCAGATGTGTGTCACTCTTACATTTTGTACTGGTAACACTGTATTTTTGAGAGTTAGTAATACTGTATTATAGGGTCGCCACCTATTAAATGGGACCTAACTTAATTAGCTAAAGTGTAGAGTACTATTTGATAAGCCGAGGTTTATAGAGATTTAGCTGATATGCTTCTAGCCCATTTTCACCGTATATAGCAACACCCACCACGGATTTACCTCGTCATACCGTTTGTGTCTTACTTGTTTACTTTAACATGATATAAATACAAGAATTCTTTCCAATGCTCTAAGAGACACGCGCATGCAAATATAAAATAAAATAACGCGGTGTGAATATTTCTTATGGTAAACTCGTTAACGACAATGTGGTAGTCAGTCGTCGTCATTACGCCTTGTCATAAATAACGAGGTCGAACCTCCGAATAACAGTACGACATTCGGCGGCAATATTTTTTTATACGTATCCGATATTCTTATATTCAACCACACGCTGTTACATTTCTACAAGATTACTCGTTCGATCGAATGTTTGTACAAATGCCTTGATGTAGAAGGCGCGACACGAAATTGCAGGAGACGTTTATGCCACAACGCTCACTCCTCAAGGAGCGCCGCAATAGTTTCACGTTTGAATTTCTTGAACAAACGTTATTACTGCTCCAATGGCGAAATGTTCGGCTGAAACAATTCACAATAGAGAAACTTCGACGTCAAAGGGAAAGAAGATTGCCACATTTCAATGAGAATTTAAATCCATCCCATCCCTACACGAACAGCAGCGTAGTTATGTCTTCCATTATTAGATCGGGTCAAATGTTATATGTGATATGCCAACCTACAGTGACATCACTCAAAACTCACGACAGAGATACAAGGGTCAGTCTCAGCACGTCAAATTTATTCCCAAAACTCGTTATTGTTTCATGACAACGACGTAATGATTTTATTTCCCTTATTCAACAGCCTCGTGTAAGGAGAGGCACAACAATAACTTTCGAGATGGCTGGCGCGACTTGAATCTGGTAACTAGTTTGCTTAATCCGAACCGTTAAATTGCTAAACTTAATTATAACTCCTTCGAAGAGTACTCCATAAAACCGTAATAAAGCAAATTAGAAGTAGATATCCGATTGTAAAAGGTGTAATTAAGCCGCAGGCGGCAATTAAGACTTCAAAAAGCCTCATTGCCACCTTATATTCAAACACGAAGATTGGATTAAAATTTTACAATATCAGTTATCTCTACTATTGTTTTCTTTTTGTAAAGAAAGATCCTTGCAATAATGTTGTTACTTTTCTTTTGATTAAGGTAATTAAAAATATATACTATTTGTGTTTATGAAAAAATAACTTAATTAAACCTGCAGGATTTATTAAAGACTGTTTACAGCTTTAGTATTTCTAATTAAGAGCCTCGATCGGGGTTTATATTAACGGGAGCACATAATGAAAGAAGGCTGACACGCCTTGAAATATAATACCGTAATATTTAAATAAGAATATCAGCAGCAATTGCTAACGTGGATGGAGATATCCGCAAGCACGTAGATAATGTGAAAGGGGCTCATTACATTGTGTTGACACCGACAAATGCCCCTTTACATATTCTCACTGAGATCCCGAAGATTGAGCCATGAAATTGAAAACGATCCCTTTGAAGATATCTATTCCAGGCACGAACTGCTCTCCCACTCCGCTGAGGAGCAGATTTGCTCGTTTATTTTTATGAAATTATTAAAAATACACTCGATCCCGTTTTGGGAACATAAGGTTAACATATTATTAAAATAAAAATAAAAATCTGACGGACGACAGTCTTTTAACCTGGTAAGTACATCCAGTCTAGTCTTATTGTTAGATGCAGATGAAATAAATTTAAAATGTATATTGCATGTCGCATTACCTAGGAGAGACACTAAATAAATGATCTAAATTTGACGCCTTGCAATGGCGAAGTAATTTATGAGGTCATCTCTCTTATTTTTTTATGCCATTGGCATGACATATAGTTGTTACTTGCTCACACGTGCATTCTGCCCAGACGAGTACTTTATATATTATTATGAGTCTTGATTCGTCATTGTATCTAATTTATAACTCATTATTAACCCCGACGTAACAATGTGAAATGAAATAACAATTAAGTACATTAATCTCAGTCATACATCCTCGAGTCGCTGGACCTTCTTGGATTCGTTTACACGATGCATATAACCTGCGCAAGTGCTACAACATGAGCAAGCCACTTGCACCGTGTAGAAGCACCATAAGATTTGTGGCACACAATTGATTGTGATGCAATTTATAAGATTCGGAGAGCCGGCTGAAATACAAGTTTTAGTTTATTAACGAAAGTTCTAGATAGGCCAAGGTTTTAAAATAAGGTACCAATAGAGAATAAATGTATTATATCAAAGAAATCACTATAGATTTCTCTGATAAAATGTATTAGGACAACCTTAAGTACGCAATTGAATAAGAATATTATTGGAGACATTGGTTAGAGAAATTAACAGATAACAAAACGTAATGAATATAGATCGAAGATAAACGAGACCTTCTTAAAAACATTAAAAATGTGCTGCAACTGTTTTAAGCTTTTAGATTTCATTTTTAAGTTCGAGAAGAATTATGAATCTGAAAGTGTGTGAAAGTTTAAAGAAGTTCTTTGACTCTTTTCTCGTAGAGAAGTTTTCCACGATAAGAATATGCCTTGTGTGATCGAAGATTGTTTGGAACCCTCGGTAGAAAATCGATTCATATAAGTATAATATTAATATTTTTTTTATCCTTACGGCAGAGATGTCTTTTCTTGTCTTCCCCATAAATAAAAACATAGGGAATGAGTAAATTACAAAGGTGATCGAGACCCACAAAACACCCATTCACCCAGACACACCTTCAACACCCACCCATCCACCCAGCCACACCCGCAAAATTTATCCGGACACACCTGTAAGTACCTAATAAAAATTACCGTCCCTAATGGAGTTCCGAGACGGTCAATCAGCTTGAGTCAAGCACTTTGATTTTCTGTATGTTTTTGTTCAGTTGCTAGCGTAAACAAATCAAACAAACCTAAAAAGCTTTTAAATGCTTGACTCAAGCATCATGCAAGCATTGTAGACGATCAAAATGTTTAAAGCAAGATTGACGCAAAATTCAAATTTACTTTATCCTCTAGAGGATAAAAACGGCTTTTGCACTTAAAAGCGTTTTTGCTCTTCGATATCTGAGTGCAAAAGCCGTTTTTATCCTCTAGAGGATAAAGTAAATTTTAATTTAGAACATCATGTGCAATGAGTTTGTGAATTCAAAACATCATTATATCTATTTATTTCGACCTCCATGGTGCCGAAATTATCATGCAAACTATTTAAATTTGTTAAAAACTCAGACTCGGAACCTTCTTGGTGTACTTTTTTTGTAATTTGCTTTGCGCGCGCCATTTTATTTTCACGTCATAAATTTGTTAAAACCTTGGAGTTCCGTGACGGTCAATCAGCTTGGCGTCAATCTTGCTTTAAACATTTTGATCGTCTACAATGCTTGCTTGATGCTTGAGTCAAGCATTTAAAAGCTTTTTAGGTGTGTTTGATTTGTTTACGCTAGCAACGGAACAAAAACATACAGAAAATCAACGTGCTTGACTCAAGCTGATTGACCGTCTCGGAACTCCATTAGGGACGGTAATTTTTATTAGGTACTTACATGTGTGTCTGGATAAATTTTGCGGGTGTGGCTGGATGGATGTCGAAGGTGTGTCTGGGTGAATGGGTGTTTCTGGGCGAATGGGTGTTCTGTGGGTGTTTCTGGGTGTTTTGTGGGTATTTCTGGGTGAATGGGTGTTTTGTGTGTGTTTCTGAGTGAATGGGTGATTTGTGTGTGTTTCTGGGTGAATGGGTGTTTTTTGGGTGTTTCTGGGTAAATGGGTGTTTTGTGGGTGTTTCTGGGTGAATGGGTGTTTTGTGGGTGTTTCTGGGTGAATAGGTGTTTTGTGGGTGTTTCTGGGTGAATGGGTGTTTTTTGGGTGTGTCTGAGTGGATGGGTGTGTATTGCGGGTGTGAATGTTGTGGGTGTTTCTGGGTGGGTGTTGAGTGTGTTTGGGTTAATGGGAGGGTGTTGTGGAAGTTTCTGGGTGAAAATAGAAACTGTTGTGATTGTATTTTTTTTTGTATTTTGCAATTTCCTCGTTGGGGGGGATGAAAAGTTACGTGTTGCACTCGAGTGCAAAGATTTTTCACCTTGTGCTCTTTTGATTCCCTCGCTATCGCTCAGAATTCTAATTTTGAATCACTCGCTACGCTCGTGATTCAATTTTAGAATCCTTCGCTAGCTCAGTCATCAAAATTGAGCACGCGGTTAAAAAGCAACTTTGCACTCACGTAAAACAAATAACTATTTTTACAATTGCAGTATTGTTACAGTTTGGTTTTAATAATAGAAACTGCATGTCGATTCTCGAGTCGTTATAATAAAATAAATAAATAACTATTTTAACAATAAATAAGTTTCGCCTAGTTATTTAATTTCTGGATGGCCGCGTGCTACAAACAGAAGCCTTAATTACTGACGACGAAAGTTCGAATCCCGCATTAGGATATATAAAAAAATTCTGACGGGTTTTACGTAGTAATAATATAATTAAATAAATTAGCCATAAGAATTTTGTGTTTTGAACTTAGTTTATACACCGAAACCAAACTTCATGTAATCAATAACTTTTCAATTCATTGGTAAAATATTCGTAGTAATGCCCAAACAATAAAGAACTTTCTGTTTATTATATGTAGGTAAAGCTCAGCTTAACATCAACCGATTCTCAATTTGATTGTACTCTCACACGTGTTGTGACAGGTGGAAAAACGGTCAAAATGATGTATCGCGCAATAAATTTGTTTATGTCCGTAGCTCTGTTTGTTCGGTGCGGGCACAACTTTTGTACTTTTTCACCCCGCTTGCCAGCCACACGTCCCCTATTACTCGAAACTCCCGCTCTCCATTATCTCTGTGACTGAATTTGTTTTAACTTTCCGCGCCGCTTTTTTTAACAAAATACGCACTGAGTTGCAACCGGCCCGTGTATTTAGTGGCGGTAGGCCGGCCTAACAAAACTTTCACGAGCTATGCGTTTTCACTTCAGCGGCAGATGTTCGTAAACATCAGTCGTCGACTTTTTGCAGCTTTAAGTCCTATAAAAATGTTCAGTAACAATACATTCGGAAGCACACTCCTTCCCGGCCTTTACCATCATAACTGGCGCGTAATGACCTCATCGTATAGAGAAGTAAAAATATCGCGAACGCAATTCGTCATGTCATTATGCAAGGAAAGGGCGAACTTTACGAGTATAATAACGTGAGATGTCTGACTCGGAGCCCGTGAATGGTGAAATGTTCTTTATTGTTCCGTGTTTTATGTGAACGATTAACCTTTTAATGCTAGCCGAACGTTGAATTAAAAAAATCCCAGCGATAATAATAAAGGGGGCTTGTGCGATGCGTAAGGCACTACAATATTATTGAAATAATATTTAGGGCATCATTATTTTTTATAAATGGCTTAATTATTCCTTCACGCTTGATTGGGAGCGAAAACATAACAAGAATGTGCCCAAAGAGGTCAAACCAAAACCTTGACCATGGATTAAAATGTTATCATCACAATCACTATCTCCGTTTAACGGTTCTCGAAATGGTCCTTCTCATTCAGACTTTTCTGTGTTTCTATTCATTACTGGCACCTTTACGGTGTGATCGATTATATAAATCAAAAGAAAGCATTATACAAGTTCATCTTTTATATTGCTCAATCCCCTTCCTTTATAAAAGAATTTATTTTTATTCTTCATTCGGTAACGCTAAAAACGTCAACACTGCGTTTTTTGAAGACGAAACTAGAAAAAGAAAGGAAACATAATTTATTTTTGATGAATACTGCACGATCACAGGGTTCTTGTCAACTCATGCAGCTAATGAAAAGTTTCTTTAGATTGTTTGAAAATTTTCCGTTCGAACAACGACCCTATTTGACTAGGATGACAAATAAATTACACGCAACAACCTCTTAGTAGCGTTTAATCGGTTTTTTTTTCATTTGGCTCTTAGCATTAGGCTCATTTACCTAGAGTCATAAAAACCTTGAATGGTTGGCACTACACAGGATATACATATTGTATAAGTATATTTTATTTGATGTTTGCAAAATGTAAAACAATGGCAATAGTGTGAATACTTAACAATGTACATGTTCTATTATCTGGCTAAATTTGAGCGACCTTCTATTATAATGATAATAATGTTTTTGGATACACGAGCACGGTCAAAAATAATGGAATTCAAATTGTTAATGTACAAATAAACTATCTACTGTAATACTTTGCAGAATTCTTAAGAGGAGGTGAAGACGTGAGCCGCAATAGCGATGTGGACCCGTCCTCATCAATGCACATTGTGCCAGCGTACAATTGTCGGCAATCACATCTCTCGCTCTCTTATACTTGCTCATAATTAATATTGTGATCTGATATTAAGCTTTTCTGTTTATCGATTGCCTGTTTTCACTTTTAACTCATTTTAA
This sequence comes from Cataclysta lemnata, assembly GCA_963931975.1. NCBI lineage: Eukaryota > Metazoa > Arthropoda > Insecta > Lepidoptera > Crambidae > Cataclysta > Cataclysta lemnata. Next base: position 10,649,808 of record OZ008345.1, on the reverse strand, counting down.
AAAACTGAAATAGAAATGAAACTAGGAAAAGTTTAGGTAATTTCACAATTATGATGTCAGAATTATTCATAATATAGATATTATGCAGTACATCAAGGTTAATAAAACGGTTCAGTTGAGTTCTTTAGTATCTAATCATACAGACCAAACATCCTGTCGACTGTACTACTAAAAGTTATACTTTTCAACTTTAACAGTTTAATTTAAAGGTACTGCTTGGCACTCCTATTTTGTAAACAGCTTTTGCAAGAGAAAGCATGTGAAAATCTGGTAAGAAAAAGTAAAATTCTGTGCTAAGAGTTTTTCATTTATTTGCGGTATTAAAATATGAAAATGGATGAACGGTGTCATAAAATGCCGTCCGACTCGCGTCGTTTAATTTTCCGGCTCTACGCGTTTTATAAACGTGTATCTAATATTAACGTCAATCTACTCCATTCCTTCAGAATCTTAACAGTGTGTAATTGTTTCTTAAAACTTACTAGGTGAACTCTTTATACTACAATATTTTTAACTGTTTGTGTTCTATGCTGGGCTGGGAGCGAATAAATAATAATAAATAAAATAAGCGTGAAGGAATAATTAAGAATGAGCCAACCCCGACTCACCCCATGGGTGTCATAAATATCTACTAAGGCAGATTGGCTGGTGTAGACCAATAAACACCTTGGGGCACCCGAATGGTAGAGGCCAAACCACCGACAACCCAAACAGGGTTAGTGCCTGGCAGGCGGTCGGCTGTAAAACCTAAGCCAAAACCTTGAGCAGTATAGATTGTAATGTTGTCATTCCAATCACTCTCTCCGTTCATCGGTCTCTCGACATGGCCCGTTCCGTCTCTTTTCTATACATTCATTCATCACTAGCACCTTTACAGTGTGATGGATCATATGAATCAAAAAGGAGTGGATAGCTTGATGACGTCCGACCGAAATGAATGGAAGAGGAAACATACTGCGCCGACCCCAGATAGACTGGGAACAGGGCAGGGAGAAGAAGATATTTAACATAATTTTAATTGGACGTGTAGTAAAGTGATGGCGGTAATTCATGACATACTCAATATCAATATAAAACTATTTACCGTGAATGACATAAAATCCTACTGTACCAGCACATACACCAAAATCACGATAATACTATAAAGTAGTCGCGCGAGCACGCGACCGACGCATTTTGTATGAAGCTACGAAAACGGCCGCACGCGGAACAAATGAAAGCTGCTATGAAATTATGCCGGTCGCGTTCGCACGCAACCGGCGACACGCCGAAGAATGAAAGGGGCCTTAAGCTTACATCTAAGTACCTAAGTTATAATAAGATTTAAATATTTTTATAATATTGTTAATTAACAAGAAAAAATTGTTCACTTTAGTTTATGGTACGATTTATACGAAAGGCAGTTTACTAACACATCTATGCTATATCAAATACAACTCAAAATTGCATTTCCGCAACCGTAAATATAGTCATACATTTAAAGCATAGAATATTCTAAGTATTTTTAGTTGCATCTGGCAGGGAATCAAAGTAAGTACATCGCCCGAGGGAAAAATATTTTGCTCTCGAGTCATACATTCTACTTTTCATCCCCTTTCGATGAGAAAATAAATACGAGGCGGTGAATATATTTAATTATAAAACACATTTTCACTCCTTTTTTGTTTATCCATAGAAATAAATTGTCGTAGTCGTCTTATTTGGTAAACAATCATGACACACCTTTTTATTGAAAATGCAGCATCAAAAATCAACTGATAACTAGATTCAATAGGTTTCAGTCTATGTATAATAACGATTTATTGTAATAGATTATTGAATTTCTTATTATTTTATTTTTAAATGGGTGATTTGTTTTAAAGTTGTGCCAAGATTGTTTACAAAATAAGACTAGTTAGATGTTACATAATATACAACTCATTATTTTTCCAAAATACAATAAAATTTGTACTGAAGGAGGCATAATTCGGGCACTTGTTTTTTATAGTAAACTCGGGTCCCCGCGACAACGTGTGGTCAACACGTACCAGCCAGTAATTCATACAATTTACCCTCAATTTCTATGAATATACCTATATTCCAAATTGAAATCTCTTTTCCGCCAGCTTAAAATTTCCTCTCCGAAAAGCGCTATTTTGCTACTGCTTAAGAAACAAAGCGACACTTTTCTTATAGAAGGGATTAAAAGTATTGTGATATAAGAATCATATATCACAATACTTTTAATATAAATTATATATTGGGAAACGAAGTTAAAAAATAAAAAATATATTAAACATAATTTAAAATATTATGAACATAAATATAAATAAAAGAAGTGAAAGAAGCGTGAACAACATCCCTTTGAGCAATTCGGCATTATTTTTAAGATAGAGAGACGTTCATTCAACTGCTACTTGGAATTGATAGTTGGTACCCTAGTTCCAGCTCGTATATTAGGAATTAAAGCGCAAGCACTAACTAACTGTATTTTTCAATTAGATCCGTCTGCCGCGGTGCATAAGGGTTAGTGCAGACAACAGACTCCTTGGCGTTCTTCTCTATGGTAACCTCGTATGAAAAATCTGTGGCACTTATCACATTTCCTTGACAATCTTTATTTACCACTTGCGCACCACCAACTGACATCAAATAAGATAGCATGTCGAACATTAGTCAGAAACATCAAAGAAACTGAGTAAACGGTTTTGAAGACAGTTATATCCCAAGAGTGACCACTAATTTATTAATTGACTATCCAACACATAATATTAGAATAGTATTTGTCCTTCATGGTTTTATTTAACACTACGCTTATGCTGGTCTTCCGGCAATAAAAATGTCGACACTAATCTGCTCTAACCTTAACAAAGACAGCGTCGTCGTGATATGGAATTGTAGCGGTAATCGCGATTTTTACATCAAGAAAATTGCGTTTTACTGTACCTACCCTAGGCAGGTTTAGTTCTAGGTAGATGTCGGGAATATTTTTTTGGATAAATAAATCTGTTTGTGCTATGAAAACATGGCACATTTTCAAATTGTCAACATTATAGTATACAAATTATTATGTTTTTATAAATTATAAAAAGATAAAATCCGTTGTGTACCTAATAATTTTTCTAACATTTATATAGTGTTCTAATGAAAACAAATATTAAGTCTATAGGTACCTAATACAAAATTTAAAGAAGAACTCCCGCTAGCTCGCTGCCACCGCCCAACGAGTCGCTTAACTCATCACAGTCGTGGCGCTTGCCACCATTGGATAAATAATTCCGTTCGCGCTTATCCACTTCAACTACTACTAAATTAAGTTTGTCCCGACTGTCTGCCGACTTTCCGGACAACGTATAAATATAATAGAGCTGCCACTCTTTTTTCGAAAAATAGATATATTTATTAATACATACCACATTGTATATTAAGTTTTCATTTATTTACACGAAAATATTACACATCAACACAAAAAATACAATCTGCTTACTGTTTTAACTAAAAAAAAACTTGGAAAAAAACTTGGGTTAGATAATTTAGGCCCGTGTTCACCAACGCGTAAAAATCAAACGATTAAAATATAACCGGCAGTTTTAATTGACAATTCCTACATACATAAAAATGTCAAATACTGACGGTTAAATAATAATCGTCTGTTTATGTTTTGGTGTCATGTCTTTGTTATAATAAATTAGTGTATTTTATCCTGTCCTATCCTCTTTTATAATTTAATACTTAATTGTTAATATAATTAAGTAGTTGTTTTTTTTTATAAATATGAAGTATAAATAAATAATAAATATATATAAAACAATAAATTAAATATATTTTGTTTAAGCAAAATCTAAGGATCTAAAGTCTCATAATAATATATCATTAGCGCAATCTGCGAAAAAATCGTCACAGAAAAATTCGCTTTAATGTCTTATATTTATTGCTGTAAGTGCACTGAAAAAAAAAATTCTATGTGAATATGTAATAGTAAGTAATGGTTCCAATCTTGGGTAGCATAACTTTTTTAAACTTATCTCGAGAATAAGGGGCAATCCTATGTCCATTGATGTAATTTATTGGTCGTGAATTCTTTAAATATTACCTCAAGACATAGCAAAGGAATTCCAATAAAGTCAAGATGATTTTTGTAATTTATATCATTGCGGCCAAGACTAAAATATATATGCTACTAAACCCGATTACCCTCCTGGAGTTTCCCTTGTGTTCAAAGTGAATCTATTGGGGTGGAATGTTCCACGTCAGAGGTAAAAGCAAGTATTCATGTTTAATTTCATCCGCTATGAGGAGCCTAAAAAAGTCCTTTTATCCGAACCCAAATTCCGAAAATTTATTTATCGATAAGAAAATAATGTTTCATTTAACACTGTTATATTCTGCTATCTTCATTTATCGAAATAAAACAATGCAAAATAGATAAGAATTACAAACTTGGTGTTAAGATATCAACAATTAGGTATAAAATTATCTTCTGACCCATTAAGGTAACTATTTAATGTTTTTACTATTTATTTTCAATGGAATGAATACGGCTTTTCGGAATATTTTACATTATTAATAAAACTGTATGAAATATAAATTAATAATATCGGCACAACATTATATTATCTACTATAAATGAAACAGTAAATTTAGACGGGGCTGTTAGGCAGATAGATACATAAATAATTCTAGTTCCCACGAGGAATCATTTTGAGGGCCTCCGCTTTATTTGGGGTTTGATGTTAATAACATTACGTTAAGCGTCGATAGGCCGTGCTTGGCAACTCGCCTTCATTGAGAGAAAATTTCATTAACGCTCGGCATGTCCAATTATCGAATAGTTTAATAGCCGCTGCGTGTACACTGCCGATACTGTACATTGATAGATAAACAAGATAACTGACCTGTGTGTATGTCCACTAACGTATCTACATACTATATAAATATAAACTTAGTAGGTATTCATTAGATAATCAACAGGATTGCTCATTTATAAAACTAACAAACTCAGCTTAGATAAAAAACGGTCAGTTTACAAATCATTGTGATAAATAATTAAGAGTTTTTCTATAATAATAATGTGATATGATATGTTTTTCTATTGAAATTAAATGAAAAGAAAAATAAAAGTGTTGAATATCACAAAGTTTCAAGTAGGTAAAACTAACGTTAAACAAAAATGCACGATACACACTTTGCTGCCCTTTTTCACCCCCTTAGGGATAGATTTTTCAGAAATCCTGACATACGTCATTCTTAATTTCTACCCAGCCAGGTACGTAAATACCATATTTTATCGGTTTAGCTTCAAAACTAACGAACTTTTTTTTTCTTAAACTTGCCTAAATTATACCAAGAAAAGTTTGTAACAGTTTTGTTTTATTTAATACCATAAACTTGATAAGTATGAACCTAACCTTAAAGTTTAATAGAATTTGCTGCAGCCTCTGCGCTGGCTTAATCCGGCACTGCTAAAGAGAACTATGGCGCGTTTTTCAAATTCATGAAAAATTTGATTTCATACAAAAAACCATGATTCAAATTTAAACAGACGTAAACGCCAAATGAGATCACAATTACGGAGGAATGGCAAAAAGTCTTTTGCCTCGTCCTGACGAGAAAACTAAAAAGATTACTTGTCAAATTATAGTGCGTTTCATCTTATAGTTCCTATGCCGTGATGGTGGCTGCCGTCTGTCAACAACATCAACGCGTAAGTTATATTTGCAGGATTTTTTAAGTTTTATAGAAAATCTTTGAGAAAATCATGTCCAATACATTGAAAAGTGATGAGAGATTAATTGTGTTAAAAGCTTAGGTCTTTTGTGAACGTGAAAAAAGTAAGGAGGTCCCGTATAATCCATATTAGTGTGTACAAGTTCAGATTGCCGCCATTAAATTGGGCTACCAGTATCAGTTTTATTAAGTGTTTGAAAATAAATTAAATATATTTATTTTAGTTTTTTAACAGTAAATAAATAGTACTAATAACGTTTTAACGACTGACAAGAGTGAGAAAATGTCAAATGTTAGATAAACACAATTATTGTTAATCATAATAAATATACATATTTACATATATAAGGATAAATCAGTGATAAGGAATGGGCAGCAACGTTCCTCTTATACCACCTAGCAATGTACATACTGCGACTTTTGTGCCCGGTAAATGGCAATAGGCTCGCCACCTATTACATGAGACCTAACGTAATAGGCGAAACGCGGGTGCTAATTCACCTCTGCCTACCCCTTCGGGGATATAGGCGTGATTTATGTATGTATGTATGTATGTATAATAAATATAATATTTTATTTTAATTTTTACTGAATTACCATCCTTCTTACGTCACTACAATTTATATTTATGTAGAGCTTATTTCTATTCTATAATATTAATAATATCATGAACTAATTGTTCTCGCAAATTTTCAAGAGCTTAGTCAAAAGATTTTCATGAAAAAAAACTTATATGTAACTACTAGTTAGTATCGCTAGTAGTTATAAGTAACAAAATAATATAGATGCATAATTGTATCATTAATTAAAAAAATCTCCCTGGATTAAAGGTAAGACAATAAAGTGGACATGGTATCATTTTCTTGCAACACTACCACCATGACAGCACAGAAACTATAAGATGAAACGCACTCTAACAATCTGGCATTTCCGGTATCAAAAATAGAAGCATCAAAAGGTGTTTGGCGCGTTTCGTGGTGTCAGTCAGATTTATTTTCGATTATTAAAAAATTGTTACAAAGTGGAATTCGTGCAGTGAAAGTGGTGTTATTTTGATGCACAAGCATCCGTGTTGATGTGCAATTATGCAGAATCATTGAAAATAAGTCTCATGATGTGTTTGATGTTGTGGTAAAAACCACTTAAAAAAGTGGTTTTGTCCACCTCATCACCATCATGAACTCTGTTACCATTAAATTCGCTCCAAGCACTCCCTAGATGCGTTAAAATGTGTGACACCCATTTAATGTAAAATTCATTTCATTCATACATTTCACCCACTCATTATTTCATAAGACTACAGATAAAATATAGACTTGGCTGTATGGGCTAGACCCTTTGCCTTCCCTTAAATATAGGGTGAATTTAACAAAAAAAAATAGAATTATCAAAAATAGAATCTTTTAGAAGTGCGCGCCAGATAAGTCTGCGTGCGATGATGGTGGCGGGCGCTGCTCGCTGACATTGACACTTCTAGACGAACAAATCAGATGGAATTTTAGTTCCAATATTGACCACGCACAGACTTATCTGGCGCGCACTTCTAAAAGTATTTTGGGGTGTTTGGCGCTCTTTCAATGGTGTCAGTCAGATTTTTTTTCGATGGTCTAAAATTGTTTCAGAGTGAATTTTGTGCAAAAAACGTGGTGTTATTTTGGGTTCTATAATGTTTCTCACACAATTCATTCGCAAATTACCATTTCATAAGCAACATTTGTCAATGTTTTATATAAGGACATCAAAACACAAACATGCATTTCAAAAATGCATCACTAATAAAAAATTTAAAAGACATACTGACATCTCCACAACTTACGAAAACCAACTTTAATATTTCACAAATAATACATACATACATACATAATTCACGCCTATATCCCCGAAGGGGTAGGCAGAGGTGAACTTGCACCCACGCTTCGCCAATTATGCTAGGTCCCATGTAATAGGTGGCGAGCCTAATGCCATTTATCGGGCACAAAAGTCGCAGTACTTTGGTAGGTGGTAGGTATTAGAGGAACGCTGCTGCCCATTCCTCATAAATATACTCATATTACCTCATAATATCATCATACCTCATAATTCACAAATAATATGTTTGACTAAATTTAAATCGCAAACTTTTTGTTTATTAAAATTTCAATTTGCTATTTTTCAAATCGTTGTGGTCAGTTCTAACCTAACCTAACCAACAAGTTGGAATTCGCTGAACTCGATTTAACAAAGACAGTCGTTCCTGGCGCTTCGCAGGCCGCTGCCACGGCACTAACTGCCGCACTCAGAGACGTCATTTAACTTTAATGAGTATTTAATGTCAAAAATTTTGATTCAAATCTAGACCATAGACCCGGCAAGAATAGCGACTAGTTTTGAATTGTCATCTTTTGACGTAAAGTACTCATTAGCGTTATTTGACGTCTCTGAGTGCGGCAGTAAATCATCTAAAATAAGTGTTGCGATTTGTTTGACTTTGGGAATTTTATAGTGGTTTTCACCACCTCATCAGTCGCCATGATGAACTCTGTTATAAATACCATTTGATTTGCGCCAAGCTAACTCTAAATGCGTTAGAACGTGAATAATAACACCATATTTTAATTAATTCAATTATGTGAAATAAATATGTATTAAAGATGTGGCTGCATGGTTTAAATAATTTTGCCTTACCGTGAAGAAAAAACGAAAATAATTAAAAAGCTATATGGGCTAGGACCCTTTGCCTTCCCCGTAAAGGAAGAATTAAAAAACGGGATCTCGCCACTATTTGATTGACAGTGTTTTGTCTCGGGATTTTCTGAGAGTTAGAGCGAAATAAAAATATTTTCTTTTCCCCGAGGAGATTTGTCCACGTCCCGTGCTACGGGGGCTGAGTGAAGTAAGGCTGACTGTGATGATGTGACATTAACATTTCTTTAGATGTCTGTCAGTCTGTCTAGTTTAGAATAGTAGAATTTCAACTAATTTGTGTTTCACAAACACAGAACACTATTACTCTAGGAGTTCACAAAAGTATACAGAAAAAAAGGAGTCGTGTAAATCAATAATTACATACGATTTGTAATGCAGTAAGATTAGTGATAATTTTCTAAAACTACAACCCCTTATTCAAAAGTAAATAACATTTTATAAAATCATGAAGCTTTTCTGTATTCTCGTAAATATAATACTATCTATACATGCAACAGTGAGTATTTAAATATTAAATTATTATTTTTTAAATATTACTATTACAACTTAATAACAATTCCATCAATTGTTTCTTATTTGAACAAATTGTGGAAAATAAAGCAAAGAACACAGTACCTACATATAATTTTCGGATCTATTTTTTTACAAGATTATCATTTTACGATGTCTTCTCTAGCTTAAATTTCTAACTCAGGTGGCGATTGATTATGACGGGTGGTTAAACATTAAAATAGAACATTCTTTATCATGCATAGATGGTAAATTTTGCACACGCGGAAATATATCCCTCAAAAGTATCCGATCTGGCACCTCTACAATTGATCAAATTGCTTTTACTAAACAACATTTCGATGAACTAAAAGTAAGTATAAATATATTATTATTATCTTCTGAGCACTGTAACTATATGTAGTATTTTAATTTACTGCTTGTAACTGAAATTTACATATTATAGTGCTTATAGAAATTGTAATGCACTAAAAACACTAAATTCAGCTGGAACCTTATCTCAAATGAATACATAATTTTTTAATATTATCACAACACAGTGTTCAATCGAATAGTTTATAAAGCAAACCCAAGCTTAACCGAACGCACGGTATTTGTAAAAATATCTGCTTTGGAATGTTTGAAATTTATTTCTACATTGCGAGGGTACCCGTTGGCTTACAACGTGAAGTGTAAAGGTTAGAAGAATTTCGGCAAGTTAATTAGTGTCTTGGGTGGCCGAGCGGTCAGGCACCTGCCCGGATAGCAGCGGACGCGGGTTCGATTCCCGCCTCAAGACCATAATTTTTCGAAATTCTTTTTCTAACCACCAAAATCTTAACACAGTGTTACTCTAAACACTGAATACAATGGTTAATATGAATTAAGTTTATTTTAATTCCAGGAATTAGCAGAAATGGATGGCTTTTATTCCATAAGAACTGTTTGCACCTCACCAGATAATAAAGAAACAGAATTCCTTTCTTCTGTGAAAGCTGAAGCTTTTCTAAACAATGGTCTGTCAGATATTATAAGTGCATGGGTGCTGCCTAATGGTGCTGTGATTGCAGTCAGCTTTCAAGTTGATAATTCTTCTCAACCATTAGTAATGGAAAATAGGAATTACAAGTTAAACTCAAAGTTTTTCTTGCGTTATGTGGAACAGGCTCCAATGTAAGTCCTCACAATATTATACATATATTGCAAATGACATTATTATATTTACATCCACCAATACACATCAAAGATGTGCAATAATAATGATACAGAGTTAGAAGTAAATTAATTACTGTTACTTATTTAAGAAACAATGATTACAGAAAACAAAAAATACAAATAGAGCACTATGACAATAAAGAAAATAAAATCCAATACATAGAATCACAAGAAAGAATATTAACACACCCAATACCACAAGGTAGTGTTCTTGGCTGTGTTCTTTTCCTTTTGTACATCAATGACTTACCTAAAATAATAAAAAATGAAAACACTTTACCATAATTATTTGCAGATGTTATATCAATCTTAATAAAATGTAAAGATGCACTTAGTGGAACTAGTATTCTTAATAATACATTGGACAATACAACTTCACAATTTAGAAAAAAATTATTCAAAAACGAAGATAATACAGCTTAGACCCTATTGCAAAACACCTTTAAATAAAAGTATGGAAAATATCAAAATCGAATCTGTTGATACATTTAAACTCGGCCTAGTAATAGACACCCATTTAAATTGGAAAAGCCATATCCAATACATTAAATCCAAAATATCTAAATTTACTTATGGCCTTTTTGAGTTGGTACAAAGTACAAATATAGAAGCGGCATTATCGGCCTAATGTGCATATTAGTATTCTCATTTAAAATATGGAATAATGCAATGGAGAAATAGTACGGACGCAAATGATCACTTTATAATGCAGTAAAAATGTGTTAGAATAATAGCACAAATAGATAACACTTATTCATGCAAACCATATTTCATTAAATTTCATTTAGTGACACTTCCATCCATATATATATATGACATAGCCGTATTTACCCACAAAAATATAGAAAGTATTCCTAGAATAAAACATTACCACAATATAAATACAAGAAAAAATAATAATTTATACCTACCATATTCCAGAACAAAAATGTTAAGCAAAAGTCCTTATAACATGTCAATAAAAAATTACCAATATTTATAAAAGGGGAAAAAAAACATAAATTTTCAAAACTGTTAAAAAACTATCCTATATCAAAATGGTATTACTCAATCAATGAATATTTGGAATCATAAAACATAAAATAAAATATTAAATATAAATAAAATATTATGTATAAATTTATTTATATTTAACATACATATAAAATATTTTAAAAAATAAAAGTAAAAAGAAGAGAAGAAAAGAAAAGAAAAAAAGGGGGAGAAAATATAATTATGTATATACTTTAAATAAATATATACATAATTATATATATTTAATTATACCTATATATTTTTGTTTTGTTTTAGTAAAATTATTTATACAGACTGTATTCTCTGTATAGGCTGAAGTGCCTTCAGATGGCCTGAAACTGTCGGATTTCCTCAATCAATCGTAGACTTTAACTTTTTTGTAGGAAAGTACAAAGTCGATTGAGAAAGCTTGACATTTCGATGTGATGTTTCTAACTATTGGAAACAATTTGCAAACTTTGGTAACCAAGTCCAAAGTACCTACCAAACATGTAACATCTATACCTATTGTACACTTGGTAAGCAAATAAAAGTTTGATTTGATTTAAAATATTTTTTCAGTCCTGATACTGCTTCTTACATACAGAAACTAGAAAGAGAGAAAGAAGCAAGAGAGAAGGGAGAGTTAAAGGACAATAGATCATTCTTAGCCAAATATGTAAGTACCTAATTAACTGTATAAAATTCAACAAAAACGAACCACAATATTAGAAACCAATTAGTTAATTTAGACTAACTCAAAATCATTAACAAAATTGCTAAACTGTTGGGTTGGATACCTTTTGCTTGAGCATAACCAACTATAGTATCCAATTTAATGATAGTTATACAATTTGTCTGTGGTGCATCCTTATTTTTTTATTTAGTAGCATGTAAATTGTAAACCTTTCACGGTGGCATTTCCTAAGCTTTAGTGTCAGATAGGCCACAATCCATGAAAAACTACCCATATTATAGATGCAGACATACCTATCAAGTGCTCACACAGTCACTCAATTAATTATTTTATTATATTTTTTTCAGTGGATGTACATAGTTCCAATCGCAATCTTTGTGATGATTTCTGGGGCTACAAACCCAGAACCTCCAGCGCAAAGTGCTCGTTGAAAATAGTAAAATGTAGTACACCAAATTATTTATTACAATTGTTCTATTTCCCCTTGTTTACCTTCCTAAAAATTAAACACCCAGTAGTACAAAGATTTTAGTGGTTAGAAAAAGAATTTCGAAAAATTATGATCTTGAGGCGGGAATCGAACCCGCGTCCACTGCTATCCGGGCAGGTGCCTGACCGCTCGGCCACCCAAGAGTATCCTAAGGGCTGGTTTTTTGATGCATAGTTAACTCAACCAATTGTTAAAAATTGTAACTAATATCAGACTGATATTAACTATTAGTAAAAATATCAGACTAATATTTTAAGCATTAGTCACAATTTTCAACAATTGGTTGAGTTAACTATGCATCAAAAAACCGCCCCTTAGGCAAGAAATTGTAAAGATCTTGCTATTACATTACAAAGGCAGGCCTTATTAGAATTTGCCTGTTTAATTGTGTTCAATTAAAAAAAAAAAATTATTACTAGCTGATCCCGTAATTAAACGTTGTGTTGCCTTTATTCACCTCTTCTTTCCTGCCCTGTTCCCAGTCTCTGGGGTTGACGCTGTATGTTTCCTCTTCTATTCATCAGGCCATCCACATCCTTTTGATTCATATCATCCATCACACTGGCGGTTATAGTGATGAATGAATGTGCCTATAGGAATTGCCTTCATCACCGATATAAAAAAAGCATACAACCTATTGTTTATCGCCCTTGCAAATTTTATTACTTATAGTTTGTTCATTATTAACTGTGATGTGCAATAAAGAGTTATTATAAAATGCTAAAATTTTATGTGACGCCTTAATAGTACATTTTATACCGAGGGCGGTAAAACAAAAAATGTCTCAGATCGCAAGTGTTTGACGCTTGAGCTGAGACTTTCATTTTTACCGCTCGAGGTAAGCACAACATTTTATCTCTCATCATCTCTAACCTCCTAGCATGACTACCGAAACACGATATGATAATATTCGATTTTAATATATACATTCGATTTTTCGACATTCCAAAGCGATAAATGGCTATATATTTATTATATGTATAGGCCTAGACGCTATTCAATTTTTCAATTCAGGTTAAAATCCAATGATTTTTGACTGTTCAACGCGATAAATGGCTATATCATATCATGTTTCGGTGGTCATGCTAGCCGGGCAGGAAGTGGGATTTTCCGTACGTGTAGCGGGCGGAAAATACCACTTTCTGTTGATGTCTGCCATATAAAAATAAATAACTTGTGTACGTTTCTGCTGGAAGCTCAATTGAAATGCACTGAAAGTAATTGATACCTAAAATACTGACTCCTTAAAAAAATTAATTACCAACTTGTATGGGTACTTTGCTGAAAGCTCAATTTTGAAAAATTGTCAATAATATGTAAAGATAAAGGGTGAAATCGATTTGATGCTGTCCTGGGAGCAAACAAATAACGTAGAATAGGCCATCCCCGACTCATCCCATGGGTGTCGTAAAAGCAGACAAGGGAGATTGCCCGGTGCAGTGCAAATCACCAACAACAGCATACCCAAAAAGGGTAGGTGTCAGGTAGGCGGCCGGCTGTAGAACCTAAGCCAAACCCTTGAGCGGTATGGATTGGAATGTTGTCATTCCAATCACTCTCGACATGGTCCTTTCAGTCTCTTTTCTATACCTGCATTCATCACTAGCACCTTTACGGTGTGATGGATGAATGATATAAATCAAAAGGGAGTGGGGGCGAAGAAAAAGATTAAGTACCCACTTGCACCAGAGTATGAATGTCAATACACCAGTAATATAGTTTGTTAGCAAGTGTAAATACAGAGAATTTGTAAGAGTTTAATGACGGTATTTCAAGTGTTAAATATTGGCCGTGTGGTGATGGCAGAGTAGAATACAATTGTCACCACCCCAAATCTCTCCCGTGGGTGTCATACAAGGTGACTAAGGATAATTAATCAGTGATGAGGAATGGGCAGCAGCGTACCTCTTATACCACCTAGCAATGTACTGCGACTTTTATATAGGCGTGATTTATGTATGTATTGAAATATTAGCAATCCCAATAAAATGTTTGATGAACACAATAGGACTTTGAGTTCTTCTTTTCCAAAAAACTATTGTGACATATTATTCCCCAAACAATAAACTCAAAAACAAGTATCATAAATACACCTGAGTTTAATTGATAAAGATGTTCTTGCTACAAAAATCGACTATGTGTTATCACTCAACTATAAAGGTTTCATATTTTTCTGGTCACATTTTGTCATAAGGAATACATTATTTTATTATTCCTGACCTGACTCTACAGCACGGGTTGCAAATTGAGACACTAATAAAAATAATTTAAACAAGAATTGCTATTCTTAAATATTATTATTATGATAAAAATTTGAAGCCATTTGCTTCAAATTTGTATAAAGTTTTAGAAACGAAAACAATATAAAAATAAGTTTGTTATGTGTATTTATTATGCTCCATGTATGTACTCCAGTGCCGGATCTAGGGGGGGGCAAGCCGGGGCCCATGCCCCGGGCGGCAAGTTCAGAGGGCGGCCAAATTCACACTTTACAGACGAATGGATAACTCATCATTTACTAAACTGTGGCCACAGAATAAATAATAGTATAGTATAAGTGCAAGAACTTTCGTGGCCATATCAACTCGACCGATATCCGGAGAGCGCGGAGTGAGACGTGCTGAACGAACATTAGGTATTAGTCGCGAGCGAGGCGCATAGGCATAGTTCAAAATACTCGCCCGCTCGTCCGCAGGAATCGCAGATCGCGGCAGCACGCATCTGGCTACCGTGCGTGCGAAAGAGTTGAAGCTATATTCAAAAACTGCCTCGTCGATCTCTATCCACGACAGTGTTTTGTTTTAAACAGTGTGTTGTTTGTTTATGTTTACTATTTAGTACTTGTCGATCAACCGAAGGTAAAATACTGATTGTATTAGTGTCGCATCAATAAATCTATCACAGCTCATCGATCGCTTTTCTAGGTAAGTATTTAATTATAACTTTCTTATGTTTTTAAGTTACTATATTTATTTTTTAAATTCAATTTGATACGTGCAATCACTTACGTCGTCAATTCGTCATTATTCAAACTTACTTGAAATTTTTACGTCGTCGTGCGTGTAATGTTTTGTTTATTACACGATGGCAGCCATCGGATGACTGAGATGTAAAACAGCCTTTTAATTCCAGCTATTAATTCAATACAAGCAATGCAGCAGTTTAAGATGTATAAGCAGCCGTAACCGTGCTGCAAATGGTACCTATAGTGTAGGTCGTTTAGCTCGCAGGCTGGGTGCGCCTCGCTTTATTTTGTAGTATGGCAAACCTCTGTGCTGCATGTCGCAGTACTGCCCGCTTATAAAAACCTTTTAAAAAGGAATCGTCCGTCTGCGTTCGATTTTCCTTGCGCTGCTTTTGTTTTTTGTTTTAATTGTTTTTTGAGATCATAGAGCCGTGCGAGAGTCCGTGGTTGAGTCCTGTTCTAGTCATGCCTAAAAAAACAAAAAACAACAGCCGCGCGGGAAAATCGAAGGTGGGCGGACGTTTCTTTGATAAAAGGTTTTTATTGGCGGCCAGTACTGCGACATGGAGCACAGAGGTTTTCCATGCTACAGTTTTTACTTCTTATTACCTTAATTTAATTTAATTGTTCCATGCAATGACCTTGTTCCCGGTCGATTAATTTACTAAAAATATTTATTATATTGAAATGTTTTCAACAAGGAAATAGATTATTTTTGTTTACAGGTTGTAATTATGAGCGCACCAAGAAAAAAGCTATCGGGAGCGGAATATAGGAAAAAGGCTAAATATAAGGAGTTGCAGGGAAAAAAATGTGCAGAAAATATGAAAAATTGGCTTCACAGTGGGGGTGACCCGTCAGTATCTGCTGGAACTTCCGCTGTTGATATTGAGTTAAAGGATGATTCTGGCCCTTTGCCCGATCAAATGGATAAAGATTTTTCACAGCCTGATTTTACAGTGCAAACTTCACCATCTTTATCGATGTGCGAAGAGCAACCTGAGCAACTTGAAAAAACAAAGTCAGAATACGAAGGATCTAAAGCCCCGCACTCGGATTCAGATGAACTGCAAAAAACCGGATTTGATTTGACGGACCCAGGCAATTGGCCAGGGGTGGAAAAAATGACTGACCAACAACGGTCTTTTTTTAGCAATCAGGCTGTATTATTAGCAGAAAGTTACCCCGAAAACATTGAATTTAGATCTACTGAACGCAATGGCAGACATTTAACATCTTCTATGTGGTACAGGACGTTGTCTAATTGCGAAAGGGTTAAAAGATCTTGGCTTATATTTTCGAAGACAAAAAATGCAATTTTTTGTGCGTGCTGCAAGATTTACCAAAAACCGTCTTCTACGGCCTCATCTGCATTATGTTCTACAGGGTTTATTAATTGGAAAAAAGTTTCAGAGAGATTAACCGAACACGAGGTAACTCAAATGCACAAAGAGTGTATGATCAAGTGGAAAACACGGGTACAACAAATGAAATCATGCCAGGGTATTGATCAAGACATTGAGAGAGTAATTCGCTCAGAGAAAGAAAAATGGAGACAGATCCTGCGTATTGTTATGGATGCTGTATTGTATCTATCTACAAACTGCCTTTCTTTTCGTGGGTCCCACGAAACTCCTAGCGATCTCATTACGCAATATCCTCAGCCTAGTCAAGGTAACTTCTTGAACTTAATTTCTCTGATCGCCAAACATAATTCAACTCTTAAGTTTCAATTAGAACACTTAAAAAAGGGACAAGTATCATATTTATCAAAGACAGTACAGAATGAAATAATTGACATAATGGCAAAAACAGTTAGAAATAGCATTTTAAATGACATCAAAGAAGCCAAATACTATACGATAATGTTCGACTGCACTCCAGATGTATCCCATACAGAACAAATGAGCCAGGTAATTCGATATGTAAAAAGAACTGGCGATGTGTGTGAAATAAAAGAAAGTTTCATTGATTTCATAGAAGTTGCTGGAAAGACAGGAGAGGACATTTGTCAACAGATTTTAGAAAAATTGGCAGTTGATGATTTAGATATTGGACAATGTCGTGGCCAATCTTATGATAATGGGTCCAATATGGCCAGCATACATAAAGGAGTACAAGCCAGGATTGCAGAAAGGAATGAGCTGGCCGAGTTCGTACCGTGTTTAGCTCACTCATTAAATCTTGTAGGTGTTCATTCTGCCTCAGCATGTCAGGAAGCTATTAACCTATTTGGACTGATTCAAAAAATATATTGCTTTTTTGTTGGCTCCACTACTAGGTGGGACATTATGAAAAAATATGTTAAAACAAATTTAAAAGGAAGTAGTCAGACAAGATGGTCGGCGAAACATGTTGCTGTGAATGCCCTATTAAATAATTTGCCAGAAATAGCAGAAGCCTTAGAAGAAGTTAAGCAAACATCTCGTGCTCCAGAAGCTAAGTACGAGGCAGGCCATCTCTTAACTGCTATAAAGGATTTTAAGTTCATTCTTAATTTAACTATTTGGGCGAATATTCTCCGCGAAATAAATAGAGTGAATATAGAAATTCAGAAAGAAGATATTATCCTTGCCCGTTCCGTCGCACTAATGGATGGTCTGCTCAAAACTTTGCAAAAAATGAGACAAAATCCAATGGAATATTGGATAAAAGAAGCTGGAGAAGTTGCTGAAAAATGTGGTGTTGACCCTATTTTGCAAAAAAAACGAATTCCGAAACGTAAAAAACATTTCGATGAGATGTGTGAAGATGAACTACAAACACTTCAACCTATCCAACTATTTTCCAAAGAAATAATGATTGTATTTGATCGAATCATATCAGAAATTAGAAAGAGGTTTGATTGTGCTACCATGCTGAATTTGAATTTTGCTTTTCTCAATGGTAATAATGTTATGAAAATGTCAATTGAAGAACTGCAAAAGTCTGGAGCAGATCTGGCTCGAAAATACGAGTGTGATTTAAGCGTCGTTGAATTTTGCCAGGAACTTTACGTTTTTAAAGAGCAAGCTCCGCTTTTATTTGGTGATATAGAAAAGGCTAACGGTTTCTATCTCTTGCAACAGATCTATGCGCATGATTTGCAAGATGCTTTTCCTAATATTAGTATTGCCCTGCGAATTTATTCTACGCTTCCTACTACATCCGCAAGCTGTGAGCGAAGTTTCAGCAAACTAAAACTAATTAAAAATTATTTGCGATCGTCAATGAGCCAGGAACGCTTATCGGGTCTTGCAATCTTAGCGATAGAAAATCGAATTGCACACGAGTTAAATTATGACAAGGTCATAGATTTATTTGCTGAACAAAAAGCTCGAAGAGTTAAATTGTAATTTCAATTCACAAACGCAATAATATATTTGATTTTTATTATTATTATACATATTTTTATTTTAAATCCTATCCTGTGTTGTATATAAAATATATATCCTACACGTTTATGTCTATATATCTCTATATATAAATGGGCTTAACACACGGAGAAAAAAAAAACAGGAACTTTTATAGTTTGAAATAGTAACGTGGAGCTTCGAACGCAAAAGTGGAAACATTACATTGTCAAATAGTAAATTTTACATTTCTGTAAAACTTGCAGTTTCAAAATGTAACATTTAGAGTTTAAACTATCAAATTTACAAAATTTACTATTTAAACTGTAATTTTTCCAGTTTTGCGTTTGAAGCGCCACGTTACTATTTCAAACTATTAAAGTACCTGTTTTCTTTTTTCGTGCAGAAAAAACAGCGATGGAAGCATTATTTCCGGAAGGCCTATGTAGGCTATGTTCAAATGTCAATCAATTAGTGGACATCTTATAGCTGAAATTATATAGATGATAAACGTAAAAATAAATATAAGGGGCGGGGGCGGCATTTTTCAGTTTTTGCCCCACCTAAAAAAAATTGAAGATCCGGGGCTGATGTACTCCACCACAGTATGCATCTATGCACCAATTTTTTCTATTTCTTCAGCATCTTCTATGTCCAGAAGACTTATGGTTTTGCCGAAATGACTTTCTATATCAATACAGATATCCATTGCTTGTGGCGAGTCAATCAAATTAATAGCTATGCCTGCTTTTCCAAATCTTCCTGTACGTCCAATTCTATGTAAATATGTTTCACAGTCTGCTTTTCTATCCATATCCATTGGCATATCAAAATTAACAACAAGAGTTACTTGTTCTACATCTATACCCCGGGACAAAACATTTGTGGTTATTAAAACTTTTTCTAAACCCCCTCTAAATCGATCCAGTACTGCTATTCTTTGCTCCACTGTTAAATCTCCAGACAAAACAGCCACTGAATGACCATCTTTAGACATTTTCTCTGATAACCAACTTGCAGTCTTTCTTGTATGACAGAATATTATAGCTTGACCAATAGTTATAACTCCATATATATTACATATAGCTCTGTATTTTTCCTCTGCACTTTTACATTTTACATAATATTGTTTTATATTATCCAAAGATTCTTCTTCACGTAATAACCTTATTATGATTGGATTGGGTACAATAATTTCTGCAAATTCCATCACTGCACTTTCATAAGTAGCAGAGAAAAACATCATTTGACAGCTTGATGGCAAGCATTTGTGAATACGAATGCATTGATCTTGATGTCCTTGACGGTTGATCATTACATCTGCTTCATCAAGTACAAACACTTTAATTTTTCCTAATTCAAACATTCCAAATTTAACACCCCAGTCCAACATCTTACCGGGAGTCCCAATAATGATATGATCAGTTATCTTAGTTCCACGTGGTACTTCTTCTCCTCTGACTGCATATTTTAATTTTATTTCTGGACAAAACTTTGCCATCTTTGCTGCTACTTCTCCAGTTTGTATTGCAAGTTCATAAGTAGGACTGAGGCATAATACTTGTGGATAATTTTTGGTGGAGTCTACCCTACTTAACATTGCTAGAACAAAAGCTGCAGTCTTGCCTGTACCTGATTGAGACTGGGCAATCATGTTCTGCGGGGGGTCGGCCAGTAAGGTAGGTAATGCTGTTTCTTGTATTTTGGAAGGGGCATTAAAACCCATGTCATAAACGCCTTTAAGCAAATTTGGTTTTAAGTGTAGAGCCTCAAATGTCTTTACTGAGTAAAGAGGAGAATTAGGATCCTTCCTTTGAACTTCAATATCCAACTTAGATTCAACTAAGCCTTGACGAATAATTTTCATCAAAAGAGATGCTTCAGCTGGATTTGCTGCATCTGGAGAATCATCAGTCTCTGTAGTATCATCATGTTTTTTATTAAAACCTAACCCAGCAACTTTGTTCGAAATTTCTAATTCTTCAGCTTTTTGCCCCCACTGGTTAGCCATGATCTGAAACAAGTTTATGTCTGAGATATAACCATGACTCACTAGGTAAACCGTTTAATAATTTAAATTCATATAAGATGAAAAAGATTTTGTTTTTCCTTTAGACTCATCGGTTAATGCCGACTCACGGGGTTGAGGTACTAGTATGTGATGAACTTATCACATACAAATATAATAGAATAAGAACAATCAACCAATGTGTTGTTAATCATAGGATGCTATTATTTCAGCAGAAAGCGCTAAAATAACACTATTTTATACCCGCCAAATAAAATTTCAGATGATACGGCAAAGACTAGAAAAGAATATACTAAATAATCCAAAATCTATTACTGAGAACAGCAACAAATACCTTTTCTGTTGTAATTTATATTGATTAGTTTTCTCTTTAAACCTCAATCAAATATGACTCAACTTCACAAACACGATCGGTGAAACTCGGTGAAAGAAATGGTTCCAATATTCCCAATTAAACTGTATAGTCTATGGATTCCTCTCAGCCCGATAAGTCTGCGTGCGATTAGTGGCGCTCGCTGCTCGCTAATTTAAAAAAAAATACTAAAGTGTTTCGATAATTTTAAAATTCGTTCAGAGTGGATTTTGAACAGTGAAAGTGGTGTTATTTTGATGCACACGGATGCTCCGTGTTCATGTGCCATTATGTAGAATCATTGAAAATGAGTCTTGTGACGTGTTTGATGTTGTGGTGAAGACCACTATAAAAAGTGGTTTTGTCCACCTCATCAGGCACCGTCATGACCTCTGTTACCATCAAATTCGCGCCAAGCACTCCCTTGATGCGTTAAAATGTGTGACACCCATATTTTAACGTAAAATTCATTTCATTCATACTTTTCACCCACTCATTGTTTCATAAGACTATAGATAAAATATACACTAAAGACATGGCTGTATGGGCTAGACCCTTTGCCTTCCCTAAAATATAGGAAGAATTCAACCAAAAAAAATAATTGACAATCCTATTCCTTTTTATGACACAGGGACAGTGACAAACAAAATAGGTACGCGACTCGGAGTACTGAGGTACGCGACAATTTAGTTCCAATATTGACCACGCGCGGACTTAACTGGCGCGCACAAAGATCACAAATTATAATATATTTTTTGTCTCTTCCTCTTTTTTTTCTTTTTTTTGTTAAATTCTCCCTATATTTTAGGGAAGGCAAAGTTTCATCCGCTCCTCAGGTAGCATGCTTAAAAATCAAACGACCGTCGATTTTTGAGCATGCTCGAAATAATTATGCTCATTACTAGCAAAGACTAGACACTACCAAGCGACAGTTGCTAATTAGTGTCCTAAATCCACTGACCTCAATTGTATAATAGAGGTCAGAAATAGAACGCGATTGCAACACGACCATCGCGTGTACGCGTACAAACATTTATGTCGCGCGACCGCGTCGCGCGATTGTCAGTTAGGACACCTAATCGAGTTCAATAGGTTTGATCGCGCGTTTGTACGAGTAAAATTCGCGCGAATCACGCAATTGCGTTCCATTAGAATACTGCATCATGCTTTCGTGCTAGTAATGAGCATGTATGTCAGTAGCTTTAATAATGGTCTTCGCTATAATACCACTCGATTCACGGCAAGCCAATTCTATGGAGTCTAGATGCGTTAAAATGTGCGACACCCATATTTTAATGTAAAATAAAATTCAAGATAGGTTTTTAGTTTAACACTAAAGACATGGCTGTATAGACTAGATCCCTTAAAAGCGAGAATAAAAAAATACAAATAACCTAAAATTTTCTATCATTAATTTGTAGTTAATTGAATTTATTTGTGGGCACGGCTGTGTAGATTTTTATTTCAGTAATATTTTTTTTTAGATATTGTGATTTTAAACCATTTTGTGATTAAAATACAAGTTTTGTGTAAGAGCAACAAAAATGTTGCGGAATCTGCGCATACTTAATTCAAAATTTTACAAGATTTACTCGTTTAATAGTCGAAAACAATCATTTCTTACAAATGACTACAAATGTAATGATGCATGGAAAACTTATTTATCCTATCCTGCACTGAATAATATCAACTTGAATGATTTTTACCATTTAATGGATCAACATTTTTCATCTAAGGGTTCTGTAAGTGCTATTGACGTTGATATATTTGCAAATGCCATTACAGATTCGACACATTTAGATGAACTTAAAGATCTTCTTTTAAAACTACGACTTTCCGCTGAAACAGGAAATATGTTAGATTCAACACATCATGCCACAATTAGAAATTATATGGAATTTGGAAATATCCATGAATTGGTAAATATTTTAAAGGATCCATTGAATTATGGACTATTTCTTGACGATTTCACAAGTAACATATTATTGGATAGTCTTATTACTTCAAATTTGGAAGATGCGGCTTTGGTTGCTTCACTTGTTATGCTTCAAGAAGATTACACAAATGAAATTACTTCCTCATTATGTCAGTATGCTTGTTACAAGTATATTATGAACTATACTAAACCTCCAGTACCAGAATTAAAAAAAGAAGAAAAAAAGAAAAAAGTTGAAGAAGTTAAGATTAGAGTGAAATTTCTACGCAATCCTTATCATGATGATCATTTTGATATTGATGATATTTACACCTTATCTGGTAAAACATTAGCTTGGATATCTCAGAATGCATCTGATGATGTTAGTATAAATTTGCAACTGCTAGGATGGTTCTCCTATCGAAAATATGACAGGTTATTAGAATTATGTGAAGAATATGCAAATAAGTCTTCATTTAAATTGTATTCTGAGGTTCTTCAATATGTAAAGAAGGAAGGTTCAAATGCAGATGAACAAACAAAACCAAATATTGATGCAAGTATATCTGCACTGAGTAAATGTACACTTGCTAATGGATCTTTAGAGGAAGCTATCAAAACAAAAATTGAAAATTCTATTAACAGTTGCCAAAATAAGGATATACAAAAGCAACAACAGGTATGTTTAAATTAAAGATGTTCATTCATCAACTGTATGATATTATGTTGCCTTTCCCACTGAATATACCTCCCAAAGTGTTTGAAAGAAGTATAATGCAAGTCTAGTAATATGAGCATAGTAAAGCCAAAAATCTTATGTAGGCATTAATTATAGGCCTGTGTGAATTTTGTTATCATAACCATATTTGTTGTTCATAACCATACTCAAATATGAAAATATATTTTCAGTTATTCCAGTCATGGGTAGAGTTAAGACAGAAAAAAATTGAAGAACAAACTTATCGATTAGATAGAGCCAAGCGCATTGAATTGATAAACCAGAAGCAACTTGATCTTGAAAAAGAGGAACAAAAACTATGGTTCTTTGAGAATGAAGAAAGTATAGATCTTCAAATAGAAGAAAAAGAAAAAAGCGATACTACATCTACAAAAACTAAATCCACCAAAATTGATGAAAATTATATTCCACCAGAAATTGTACCAAAACGAAGATAATAAAATAAATATTGAAACTGCATTGTTGTTTAATTCTTGATATCTTTCCTATTAACATTTTATCATGAAAAATATTATATTATAAAATGATTGTTTGCACAAGGACCTGAAGCCGATGATATTGGTATGACTGTAGATTCTTTTAAATTCAATGGGAACAATCCAACCTCTGTAAAGATTGAATAAAAAGATAGAAGAAAGAAAAATAATATTAAAAAGCCTAGATTATGGTGTTTCATACAAACCTAACGGTCCATCTCAAGAACTGGTTGCGGAGACTTCATTTAGATGTCCATGTAGAACTTATTGTCATAACACAGTCGCGTAACGATGGTTAGGATCGGCAGAGATGGGAAGACAAAGATATACTTAGTCCAATAATTTCTTCTATACTATAAATTTATAAAGGTGAAGTTTGGTTGGTTGGTTGAACGCGCTAATATCAGGAACACTTGACTCAAATTGAAAAATTCTTTTTGTGTTGGATAGTCCATTTATCGAGGAAGGCTATATAACAACCGACAATAACGCGAGCGAAGCCGCGGGCGACCACTAGTCATCAATATTCATCAATATGAAAAAGATAAATACAGGGTAAATGCAATAAATCTCTAAATGCAAAATGACTGGACCACGCTGGTGACTTCCACTGGCTTTGGATCGCCATCGAAGCCATCGAAAAGACGTGGTAAACATGTGGAGAGGCAACTCGAACGGTTAAGCACGTACTAGTCGGGTGTACGGTTCTCCTGGAGGTAGTTCGTTACTCGCGTCGTAATGATAAAGTCCTAGTAATCATACGTGAATCAGTAACTAGCGGTAAAAAACGCCGCGTAAATTTCACCAAACAAGGCTCGACATCGAAATATACAAACCGTACTAGAATCTAGGTCGGCTCCGGACTGGACTCTTCTGATCGACTCATATGAAAAACACTATACAAAATACCTAATGACATGGCAGTTTCTGCTGCATATAGACCGGATGATTCACTTTACTCGCGGATATTCAAGTGTGTACCTACCTACCTACATCTAGTCGAACTGACCGTCCTCTCAGGGCACGTTGGTTTGGGATGTACCTGTGCAATGTGGCCAAGAGGGAACAAACCCCGGCTTGCCACCAATGGAACGCGCAGGACACGGCCCTGCACACACTCCAGGGGGCCTACCGCCTAACTCCATTGCTGATGATAGCTTTAAAGCAATGCATTTCTTACGGCTCTCAACTTAGCTAGCAACCATCTTGAATGTTTAGGCGGTACGGATTTTTTTCCAAAATCATTCGGTGATCATTCATTCAAAGCTATCGCTGATAGTTCAGGTAAATTTGGTGCGAAATTACAGCATGACGTCATAAACTATAGCTTTAGCAATCGAGTTAGGCCGTAGGCCCCCAGGTGTGCCCGGCGTGGTCATCAGAGAGGAGGAAGCTGACAACAGCCATCGGACTTGACCTTTCGCTGCCAGCCGTCATTAGCGCGATGGTTGGCAGCATCACAGCTTGGGAGGCGGTTTCGCGTTTTTACGAAGCCGTCATGACAGAAGAGGCTGCGCGAGGACGACCAGCAAATCCCCTAAGGCGCAAGAGGCCTGGGCGACTTACGTGACGAGGCTAATATCTAGCTAGAACTTACGTAAGTTCTACACTCCAGTGTAGTAGGTACGTGTGTCAAAAGCGGCTCTCGCAGAATATTACTAAATATGGCTGAACAGAGAGAGAAGTCGAGGTGGCTATACCCCCGAATACAAAACGCTACTCAAAGTTTGAGTCCTGCTTAGCATTTAAGTATAAGTATTTAAGTAAGTTTTTCCATACAATTTCTCTCAGCTGTCATGTCCACTTAACTTTATAAAAAGTGCTCAAAATTTGAGTAGCGTTTCTGTATTCGAAGGATAAAGGGGCCCCGTAAACCTACACTTGGGTCACAAGTCCCAGGTGTTGCCAGGGACTCCCCTCACTGCTACACTATGGGCCCGGCACCCGCACGGTTAATCCATGGAATGCTAAGTTGTCGTCTTTCTCATTATTGGGTAAGGACTAACGCTCAGGCTGAAACTGCGCGGACATCATTGATTGACTTATTAATGAAATGTGGTGCATGCCAACAAGAGACAACATTGGGCAAGGTTTGGTAGCATACACGAGGCACTTGCATACAATAAGGACATACCTAATAGGTACTTTATGATTGGGAAGAAAACAATAAATTTAGTATTTGTACATTTTAATGATTATATAATTTAAACTTATTTTTAGACCAATTACCGACCTATCGTAAATACATACATACATAAATCACGCCTATATCCCCGAAGGGGAAGGCAGAGGTGAACTAGCACCCCCACGTTTCGCCAACAAGTCAAGTCCCATGTAATAGGTGGCGAGCCTATTGCCATTTATCGGGCACAAAAGTCGCATTACACTGCTGCCCATTCCTAATCACTGATTTATACTTACTTAATTACTTAGTCGCCTTGTACGACACCAACAGGAGAGATTTGGGGAGGTGACAATTGTATTCTATAATGTCACTACACGGCTACAACGTAAATAGTTGTGACAAATATTCATCCAGGTATTTACTACAAGCATTACAGTACGCATTACAGTGCCTGTAAGTAGGTAGTGCTTAGTTTGGCAGACTATAACTCAGAACTAGCGAAATATATCTATTTGTAAACTATAACGGTTAAGCTATAGGTACTTATGCACATATAATTTTTAGACCACTTATATTAAAATGCTATTACTGTATTCCTGTTGCATTTTTGAAAGATCTAAATGGATTTTCTTCAGATTGTCCTCAGTTCTTTTTGATTTTTCAGTCTTAATATTGTCTTCCAAATCCACAATGTCTCTAGTCATTGCACCTGTATCATTTACCAAAGAAACAATTGTGCCACATTCTGAATGTAATAAAGCTAACAATTTGTAAGCTTTTTTTGTTTGATCATCCTTTTTTGCGTCCTGAAAAATATGTGGAACCTATGTTAGTTACTTATAAGTACTAATTATTAATTAAAGTAAGTATTATCCGGAGCGTGCTATTTGATAGATCCCGGCACGTAAGTTGGTACGAAATGGCTGTCGCCTGCGCAGGTATAGATTAGTGTTTACATGGAATTTTGGACGCCCGGAAGCGCAAACGTTGCCGTTGCTATGGTTACAGGCTCTGACACACGTCGCACCTCAACTCTTATCAAGAGCTATAAAGATCTTACTGTTACTGGCCGGTATAATAGGTACCTACTTGCCACTGCACGAGGGACCCCGGGTGCGATGTTATGAAATAGTCCATAAAATCCCCTTTTAATATAGATACATAGTTGCCTGTTGCCTGTCTTACATCCACGCGATATGAAGGGAGTGAAAGATGCACTGCTGTCACCATGCGGCGAATTTATATTAAGCACATATGCATATGTTATGCATTCATATTTTAAACAAGTCAGTAGATAAAATATTAGGTTGGGGAAAAAGTCTTTTCGCATTATAGTATGTATAAACTTGTAATAAAATCTCTTTGGCTATACTATTTGTATCTGGCTGGTTTTGGTATCATTGAAAGTTTAAATTTTAAAGAACATAATTCCAAATTCAAATTAGGAAAATGTTTCATTTGTTTTTCGTACCGCCAAGATGAGTGAATCTAATGAAGAAATTCGATACATTATAAAATTTTACTACAAAAAAGGTAAAAACGCAACGCATGCCGCGAAAAAAAATTGCGATGTTTATGGACCTAGTGCAGTGTCTGTGAGAGTAGCACAAATTTGGTTTAAGCGTTTTCAATCCGGAAATTTTGATGTCAAAAATGCAAGTCGCTCTGGTCGCCCTATTACAGATAAAATGGATGCCATTTTTGAAAAATTGGAGCAAGATCGGCATGTCAGTAGTTACGACGTAGCTGAAGAACTGGGAATTGACCACAAAACAGTTTTGGCGCATTTGAAAAAAACTGGGTACACAAAAAAGCTCGACATTTGGGTACCTCACGAGCTCACTGAAAGAAACCTAATGAACCGTGTACTCATTTGTGATTCTTTATTACGACGTAATGAAACCGAACCATTTTTGAAGAAGCTGATAACTGGTGATAAAAAGTGGATCACGTACGACATACATATATTGTTCAGTTCTAGACATTTATAAATGTTCAAATAAAAAATACTTTATAAATTTGTGCATAGTGTGTATGTATAGTGTTTCATATACTTTCTTACATACTTACCCTAAATAGTGTTTCGTCGGCAATAGAAAAACATCTATCCAACTGACCCTCCAAGCTATTTATTTCTTTTTGAATTTGCCTGGTATCTTCAAGGATTTTCTTTATCTCCATGTTCTGTTTATCAACATTGCTAATTATTTCTAATATGCGTCTAGTATAAATTGACCTGAAATATAATTTTATGAAGAATATCCCTCAAACTGCTACATATACTGAAAAGACAGTAGCAGTTTGAGGGAAAAATTACTAGCGGTACATATTTCGCTAATGACGTCACACACATAGTAGTCCCTCGATTTTCTATGTGGAAAAGTTTATGCAAAGGGATGGTACATGGTAGAAACCAAAAAAGATTTTAAAGAGTGGAAAGAAATGTAACATCTTAGAAAATGTACTTAGATAAATAAGTATTCCTTGCGCAGTGCGAGTTACCAACCTCAAGTTGGCGTCAGGCCGGACATACTTGAAATTACTTTGCTTATTAAGCAAAATAATTTGATAGCAGAGATAGGAAGAAAACTTTATCCATATAATAGCAACAAATGATACAGTGCCACCTAATGTCAAAATTATACAGTCAGGCGCCGAAAATTAGAACTATTACAATTTAACCATACATTTTGACAACTTAGAAAAACTAAAAAAACTATAGTTATTTGTTGTACGTGAGTGCAAAGTTGTTTTTTAACCGCGTGCTCAATTTTGATGACCGAGCTAGCGAAGGATTCTAAAATTAGAATCCTGAGCGATAGCGAGGGAATCAAAAGAGCACAAGGTGAAAAATCTTTGCACTCGAGTGCAACACGTAACTTTTCATCCCCCCCAACGAGGAAATTGCAAAATACAAAAAAAAATACAATCACAACAGTTTCTGTTTTCACCCAGAAACTTCCACAACACCCTCCCATTAACCCAAACACACTCTCAACACCCACCCAGAAACACCCACAACATTCACACCCATCCACTCAGACACACCCAAAAAACACCCATTCACCCAGAAACACCCACAAAACACCCATTCACCCAGAAAAACCCACAAAACACCCATTCACCCAGAAACACCCACAAAACACCCATTTACCCAGAAACACCCATTCACCCAGAAACACACACAAAACACTCATTCACCCAGAAACACCCACAAAACACCCATTCACCCAGAAACACCCACAAAACACCCATTCACCCAGAAACACCCACAAAACACCCATTCACCCAGAAACACCCACAAAACACCCATTCACCTAGAAACACCCACAAAACACCGATTAACCCAGAAACACCCACAAAACACCCATTCACCCAGAAACACCTACAAAACACCCAATCACACCCAAAAAACACTCAATCACCCAGAAACACCCACAAAACACCTAATCACACCCAAAAAAACACCCAATCACCCAGAAACACCCACAATACTCACCCATCCATTCAGACACACCCTCAAAACACCCATTCGCCCAGACACACCTCCAACAGCTACCCATCCACCCAGCCACACCCGCAACATTCATCCAGACACACCTGTAAGTCCCTAATAAAAATTACCGTCCCTAATGGAGTTCCGAGACGGTCAATCAGCTTGAGTCAAGCACGTTGATTTTCTGTATGTTTTTGTTCCGTTGCTAGCGTAAACAAATCAAACAGACCTAAAAAGCTTTTTAATTCCCTATATTTTAGTGAAGGCAAAGGGTCTAGCCCATACAGCCAAGTCTTTAGTGTATATTTTATCTGTAGTCTTATGAAATAATGAGTGGGTGAAATGGATAAAATGAAATGAAATTTACGTAAAAATATGGCTTCATAAGCCTTGTTTTCAATGATTCTGCATAATTGCACATCAACACAGATGCTTGTGCATCAAAATAACACCACTTTCACTGCACAAAATCCACTCTGAAGCAATTTTTGAATTATCGAAAATAAATCCGACTGACACCATGAAACGCGCCAAACACTCAAAAGCTTTTTAAATGCTTGACTCAAGCATCCAGCAAGAGTTGTAGACGATCAAAATGTTTAAAGCAAGATTGACGCCAAGCTGATTGACCGTCACGGAACTCCTAGGTTTTAACAAATTTATGACGTGAAAAGAAAATGGCGCGCGCAAAGCAAATTACAAAAAAAGTACACCAAGAAGGTTCCGAGTCTGAGTTTTTAACAAATTAAAATAGGTTGCATGATAATTTCGGCACCATGGAGGTAAAAATAAATATGTATAATGATGTTTTGAATTCACAAACTCATTGCACACGATGTTCTAAATTCAAATTTACTTTAACCTCTAGAGAATAAAAACGGCTTTTGCACTCAGATATTGAAGAGCAAAATCGCTTTTTCCGAGATCGTGGGATGAAAAAATAATTTTTACATTACAAGGATGATAGTCCGAAAAAATATTTAAAAAATAAATTTTCTTTCTATCGAATCGCAAGCTATACTTGATTCTAAGTGTGGCTCGCCGACTAAACTCTTGATAAATAAAACAATACCAAATGAGTTTTTCATCCCACCATCTCGGAAAAAGCGTTTTTGCTCTTCGATATCTGAGTGCAAAAGCCGTTTTTATCCTCTAGAGGTTAAAGTAAATTTGAATTTAGAACATCGTGTGCACTAGAGGTTAAAGTAAATTTGAATTTAGAACATCGTGTGCAATGAGTTTGTGAATTCAAAACATCATAATACATATTTATTTCTACCTCCATGGTGCCGAAATTGTCATGCAACCTATTTTAATTTGTTAAAAACTCAGACTCGGAACCTTCTTGGTGTACTTTTTTTGTAATTTGCTTTGCGCGCGCCATTTTCTTTTCACGTCACAAATTTGTTAAAACCTAGGAGTTCCGTGACGGTCAATCAGCTTGGCGTCAATCTTGCTTTAAACATTTTGATCGTCTACAACGCTAGCTGGAAGCTTGAGTCAAGCATTTAAAAGCTTTTTAGGTCTGTTTGATTTGTTTACGCTAGCAACGGAACAAAAACATACAGAAAATCAACATGCTTGACTCAAGCTGATTGACCGTCTCCGAGGTGTGTCTGGGTGAATGGGTGTTTTGAGGGTGTTTCTAGGTTAATCGGTGTTTTGTGGGTGTTTCTGGGTGAATGGGTGTTTTGTGGGTGTTTCTGGGTGAATGGGTGTTTTGTGGGTTTTTCTGGGTGAATGGGTGTTTCTGTGCGAATGGGTGTTTTTTGGGTCTGTCTAAGTGAATGGGTGTGAATGTTGTGGGTGTTCCTGGGTGGGTGTTGAGAGTGTGTTTGGGTTAATGGGAGGGTGTTGTGGAAGTTTCTGGGTGAAAACAGAAACTGTTGTGATTGTATTTTTTTTTGTATTTTGTAATTTCCTCGTTGGGGGGGATGAAAAGTTACGTGTTGCACTCGAGTGCAAAGATTTTTCACCTTGTGCTCTTTTGATTCCCTCGCTATCGCTCAGGATTCTAATTTTTGAATCACTCGCTACGCTCGTGATTCAATTTTAGAATCCTTCGCTAGCTCGGTCATCAAAATTGAGCACGCGGTTAAAAAACAACTTTGCACTCACGTACAACAAATAACTATTAATACCTAGGCCATACTAATTCACAGAGACTTTAAACTACAATATACATACATACATAAATCACGTGAATTAACACCCACTTTTCCCCAATTATGTTCGGTCCCATGTAATAGATGTCGACCCTATTGCCATATATGGCCCATATATATAGTATGTGATTTATATTGCTAGGTGTTATGAGAGAAAGAGTTGAACAAGTGAAAGAATTTGTATATTTAGGATCTGTTTACGAGAGATGGAAAGTGTGACATGGCTGTTCACAGTCCCGACATTAATGTATGGAATTTAAAGTTGGGTATGGGAGAAGAAGCATGTAAGTAGAATAAATGCAGTAGAAGTGAGAGCGTTGAGGAGCATGGCTGGGGTAAGGCTGAGCGATCGATTGTATAACAGTGTGATAAGATAAGGGTGTGGTTTGAAAGAAGATGTAATGACAAGGATTGAGAAAGGGATGCTCGTATGGTTTGGTCACGTCGAAAGAATGGATAAAAGAAGAAAAACAAAAAGGATTTACATGGCGAAAGTGAATGGAGAAATGGGAAGGCTTAGGCGGATCTTTCGTAATCGAAAGTCTATTAAAAAAGGGGCCAGGCCAAGAGTACCCGAAACCGACGGGCATGCATGAAGAAATTGGATGAAGCGAAAGAAGTATTAAGTATCGTAGCAAGTGGAAATAAGTGATCTCTGCCTACCCCTGTGGGAGAAAGGCATGACATATAATGTATGTGTTATGAGAGAAATGCTGCTGCCCATTACTAATCACTGTCTTTACCCTTAGTCGCCTTGTAGGTACGACACCCACGGAAGAGATGGGGGTGGTGACAATTGTATTCTACTCTGCCGTCACCACACGGCATTCATTAAAATTTGACAGAATTAATTTATTTGAAGATTGAAAAATCTGTCTTAAGTTACCTCTTCTTCTCCCTGCCCTTATCCTAATCTAAGTAGGGTCGGTCAACAGTCTTCTTCTTCCACTTTCCTCTATTAGATGTGAGCTCAGCATGAACTCCTCTTTTTCCCTCTTTCTCATATCATCCTTCACACAATCCATCCATCGCTTTTTTGGTTTTTATCTCATTCTGTCCTAAGTTAATTCTAGTTTCAAATCTGCAAATTGGCTAATGCAAAATAATTTGTCGAATATGGATAGACAAAGTGAGAAGCCACTGATGTGGAGGGGCTTTGGGTAGAAGTTCTATCAACCTTACTGAACATTGGTGACAAAATCATATTTTCGATTTACTGTCTGACAAATTTCATTTCCTGCTGTTTAACACTAAGTTGTAGAGACCGCAGCATTGGGAAAGTTTCTGCTGTGAAACCAAAAACAAAAAAAGAATCGAAAGGTCATCCCTTTCTGTACCAATATAACGTAAACCTGCCCGTTAGATTTGGCTATCTAGTCACACAAATTTCATTCATGAGCACTATGAACTTTTATTCCCAAATGTCTACACAGTTTTTTATGCATGTTAATATTTTTTCACATATCATTATCCAATAAGCTTCCACTATAAAAATTACAAAATAATGTCCTGGCCATCTATTTGTGGTTATAGTACAGCATGTCAGAGTACCACAAAATGGCAAAAATTCTCAATCGATTTTGTGCTCTATTATTACAAAGTTAAAGTTGACAATTGATTGAAGAAATTTGACAGTTTTGGGTAGTCTGAAGTGCCGTTGACTGTACATACAAAAATTAACATATCTAAAATTAACAGACCTTTTATTTCCTCCTTTTGATCTTTCATAAACCTTTTTTATTTGATTTCTTACTTCTTCCTTTTTATCAAATTCTTCTTTTAAAGATTTTGCATTTTCTTTTAAAGCAGCTAAAATCTTCTTACATTTGATTCGTTCCGACTAAGGGCATAATTAAGTTAATTATGTAATATAATTAAAACACATGTTTAATTATTTTTACGTTGGACTATGATAAAATAAATTACCATGGAAGATTCCATTTCATTTATAATTTTGTCGAATTCCACTTTTAGAGACAAATTTTTGTATGTCAATTCTTCACTGACTTTATGTAAATTGTTTATTTTGTTTTGAACTCTTTCTATAATATTGTCAACTGTTTCACTTTCAATATCAGTAATTCCAACACCTACCAAAATATTGGTAACATTCTTCATTTCTGCTTCAAGCCTTTCACAGGCTTTCTGAGTCTGAAATTTAAATCACATTTTTATTTCGAAAACCTTTTCCTATGTATTTTATATAATTTATGTAAATATGCAAATTGTAATTCTTCTTTGTTATTTTATCATAATCTACATACCTGTGAATATTCAACATCCATAACATTTCTTTGACTTTCAAGTGTCTCTAACTTTTGTTTTAGTACTATGCTCAACTCTTTAAAGTCTTTAAGACTTTTATCAGGTTCTATTATGCTTTTTAATGTTTCGTTACATACAACTGGTGTTTGTGTGGTAAGTTGGTCATTAGACTTATTGTCACTTATTTTATATAATTTTTTTAGTAAGTCATTCTCATTAATAACATTAGACTTGAGCATTTCATTCCAGCTGACTAAAATACATTACAGTTTTATTAATTATTAATGAATATTATAAGTTAAGTAATGAATAAATTATGTATTGTTTACCTGTTTTATAAACAAAATCTTCAGCTGCAGACTTCTTAGATGGATTGCAACAAGGTGGTACCCACACTGAATTCAAATCTTCATTGATTTTGATGCCAATTTGTTCGAAAATAGGACTTCTATTGTTATTTGCTGAAGTATTAGTAGCAATGTGATTATTTTCATTAGGTAAATTTTCAATTAAAAACATGAAAATTTGTCGTAATTCAGCTTCATTATAGTACAGAAATGTTTGGTAACCTACATCATTTTTATATCCTAGGTCCTGGAAAAAATATTAGTCTTCTAGAAGTGTTTTTATCATTAAATTTATCATTAAATACTATTTAAGAATATTTTGAGAAGTACCTTACATATTGAAGCAATTTGAGAGGCTACTCCTATTCTGTGTGAAATACCAGATGGCACTTTTGAAGGTA
Organism: Cataclysta lemnata; assembly: GCA_963931975.1. Classification (NCBI taxonomy): domain Eukaryota; kingdom Metazoa; phylum Arthropoda; class Insecta; order Lepidoptera; family Crambidae; genus Cataclysta; species Cataclysta lemnata. The sequence continues at coordinate 10,614,926 of OZ008345.1, read as the reverse complement.
GCTTATGAGAATTATTAATTTCACCTATGCATTTTATAGCAGATTCAATTATAGTTTCAACGGGCAGCTCACATATACTTTTGGTATTTTCTTCAATGCTCCTAAAATAAGTTTCACTAACAGTTAAACAATACAATGTTTCTTTGTTTTCAAGACCACTCTGCACTCTGCAGACCAATAATGACTGAGGACATTCGTGTTAATATTAAATATTGTATTGTGTAAAGGACAGAATTCATAAAATAGTTTAAACTAGATTACAATATGTGAAGCAATGTACTTACACGTCTAGTCGACGAAGAAAGTGTAATATTATCGAATCAACTTCCTCCATTATGTTTTATTAAACGATAATAATCTATGAATGAAATAAGCGAAAATGAGCTAATTTATTCGGAATTTTGGTTCTGAAAGAAATAAGTTTGGTTTATTGGCTTGACAATGAATTTGATTGAGTCTGCATCAAAGAGTATATAATACACTACGTTTAGTCTGCATGACTGCAGCAAAGAGTATATAATACATTTTTTTTTAATTTTCCCTATATTTTAGGGAAGGCAAAGGGTCTAGCCCATACAGCCATGTCTTTCGTGTATATTTTATCTGTAGTCATATGAGATAATGAGTGGGTGAAATGTATGAATGAAATGAATTTTACGTTTAAATATGGGTGCCACACATTTTAACACATCTAGGGAGTGCTTGGAGTGAATGTAATGGTAACAGAGTTCATGATGGTGCTTGATGAAATGGATAAAACCACTTTTTATAGTGATCTTCACCACAACATCAAACACATCATGAGACTTATTTTCGATGATTCTGCATAATTGCACATCAACACGGATGCTTGTGCATCAAAATAACACCACTTTCACTGCACAAAATCCACTCTGTAACAATTTTTGAATTAGTGAAAATAAATCTGACTGACACCACGAAACGCGCCAAACACTTTACACACACTACCAAAGAGTATATAATAGCACACTACGTTTAGTATGTGTTCACCTCAGAACAATAACTAAAGCATAGAAACCTAGCTAAAATAGCAACTGAACTCAATATATTTGTCTCACATTGACATTTGGAGCTGCTTATAAGTTAGAAAGAGACTTGCATAAACAAGACGTTTCGAAAGTTTGTAGGTTGTCATTACTTCTAATTTTACTAGTGATGTCATGACTTACTTAGGTTCAACGTAGATGAACGATACTAAAATAATTTTATTGCCGTTTTAAGTTAAGGTTTGCCATCTGTAGCTATGCCTGCAAATCAATTAAAACACAATGTTATTTGACCATAATTTGTTGTTGACTTTTTAAATGACGTGTTATGCTGGATGTGCGGAAGTTTATTTGCATTATTTTGAAGATTAAACATTTAAACCAATACAAAGTCTACATACATAAATAACACCTGCATCCCCGAAGGGGTAGGCAGAGGTGAACTAGCACCCACGTATCGTCAATTATGTTAGGTCCCATGTAATAAGTGGCGAGCCTATTGCCATTTATCGGGCACAAATTCGCAGTATTGGTATTGCTAGGTGGTATAAGAGGAACGCTACTGGCCATTCCTCATAATTGATTTATCCTTAGTCGCCTTGTACGACACTCGCGGTAGAGAATTAGGGTGATGACAATTGTATTCTACTCTAGGGGAATTGTTTTTCAAATAAAACAACATAATTGGGTATAAAATTTTTATTAATATGTATTTTTATGACAATAATGCTTAGAATTATTTTAATTACTAAGCTTTACATGTGTTAATTTTGGGCAGATTAAATTCTACGCAGTTGGATCATTTATATATATTACTATATATTACTCATCAAATCATTTTAATTTCGATACTCACCACCATTTTGTGTTAATGACAAATATTAGGGGCTAAAGTATGAAATTGCCGTTTTTTACTGAAAATCTAAATTGTTTATTTTTTTGTTTATAACAAATTTATTTATTTAAAATTATTATTATCTACACATTGTTGCCATCTAATAGGAAGGTCATTTATGCCTTTGCGATAAAACTCTGAGGAACTAGACTACACAAAATGTGTGAAAGCATTTTGTACTGTCTCCTGGGAAGAAAACTTCTTGTCACGTAGATAATTGTCCAAATCACAAAAAAATGGTAGTCCGTTGGAGCAAGGCCTGGCGAATACGGAGGATGACGAATGGTTACTAACTGCAGTTCCTGAAGGGTAAAACGGTTTCTCAATAATGGTGAAGATCGATTCATGAGACGGGACTGTTTTACTGCTAGTTTTGCCAACATTGTTCGAAATTCGGCACAATAGACATCTGCCGTTATTGCTTAACCAGATCGGAGAAAACTATAGTGAATAACACCATGCTGAGACCACTGATGGGAAATTATTTCGCAGGATGTGGTTTGTGCAGATTCATTAATTCGGGAGGACGTATTAGGTTCAAAAACCTCCATTCGCACTTGCAAATAAGTTTTTGTCTTAAAATAATCATAAATTTGCACCTGATTGTCCTACTTTACTTTAAATGGGATAATATTTATTACAAAGAAACAAAATATCCTAATGTAATCATAATATTTTTTTATAGTATGTACCTACCATTTCATGTGCTTTATCCTCAATAAATAACGTAGTAACTGCTTTTTCTCTAAGACATCTTCATTTCATATTTTCACTACATACAAATAAATCTGGTGAAAAATTTCTGGAGCAAATGTGAGTGTGTTTTTTGGGAGTCCAATTTCTTCTGCCAATGCGATTTACCAATTCCATTTTTTTTGAAATCGTCTTTAGGATATCTATAAAATAAAAATATCGACAAATTTTATACATCATTATGCATAATCAAGATAACCTCAAAAAGATTTTCGAATTATGGCTAAAACACCAATTTGAATAAATATTACGTATCTTTTTAACTACAAAATGATTCTTCAATATTTCATATGCATTTATATTCACTTAAAAGTTCACATTTAAGTAGTAATTTAACAAAACATACCGATGAAAGGTCAAAATATTTTCATCATTTTCCTTTCGCGACAAATGAGACTTGCAGCCCCAAACCACACAAGACATTGTGCTGCGAAGTACACCAACATACACAATCTGTAATTACACAAAGAATTAATGCAATTTATCCAGATTTTAATTAAGAAAATAACACCGAAACACACCAAAGCTCACGGAACGCACAAACAATGAATAACCAAACAATTCAAATAGTTCATTATCCAACAGTAAGATTTTGAAGCATGGTTCTACAAAATTTAGCCGTATTATATTTTAACCAATATAATCAAATGACAGTTCATCTTGTGACACGCGAAAAAAAGTAGAAAAAAGTAAATATTACCTATTTCTTTCCCACTTTCAGTTTTGTGCTATAAGATAGAGAGAAAGAAATGGCTCATAATGAATTCTTATTTTAGCGTTCCTTCTATGCTTTAGTTATTGTTCTGAGGTGTTCACTTTGATGTTTGAAATAAAAAAACTATCTGTTGTACTGTTTCTAATCTATGTTGGCATTTTATTAATTTTCAAATAACTTTCTTCTTTCAAAGAGTTAACTGCATGTTACTACTTTTAGAATTTGGCTTAGGTCGTCGCTTTCTTACAACTGAAATTAAATAAATATAAATGATTAAAGAACTATATTTAATACCAATAATGAATAAATATTATATTTAAGATTTTAACTGACCATGCAACACGTTACTCTCTTTTCATATCTCAATTTTTTCGATTCATCTCTAACTTCAGAAACCGAAAAAATGCACGAAAAATCTGTAATGAAACTAATTATTTGTTTATTTAAATCAAATTTTATTAAGTTAAGCTTTGATGCCGTAAAATGAATAAGTTATTATGTATTATTACCAAGACTTTATTCTAGTTTACAACTTTAATTTAAAGCATCGATATTGATTTTTATCATGTGATCATAACATCACTATTTTTGCACAGGTTATTGTTTTTAATGAAATTATTTATATTACATCCAATTGTATCATAAAAAATACATAAGAATGTAAAATTGTTAATGAACTACTCACCGAAGCTCATCCAGAGGAAATTGGGCCATAAAAAACCGTTGTGTTGTTTTTGTACAGATTTCACACTTTTTATACTTCATGCTGAAGATGATTTACCAATATTTATGTTTATGTAACACGGTTTCAGAAGCCGCTTAAGAATTTGCAACTCCATTTAACTGCCGATCAACACAAACTTTAATTTAAATAAATTGTTTTGTAGTTAAGGGATCTAGTCTATACAGCCATGTCTTTAGTGTTAAACTAAAAACCTATCTTGAATTTTTTTTTACATTAAAATATGGGTGTCGCACATTTTAACGCATCTAGACTCCATAGAATTGGCTTGCCGTGAATCGAGTGGTATCATAGCGAAGACCATTATGACATTACTACTGAGAATACTGCCTCATGCTTTCGTGCTAGTAATGAGCATGTATGTCAGTAGCTTTAATAATGGTCTTCGCTATAATACCACTCGATTCACGGCAAGCCAATTCTATGGAGTCTAGATGCGTTCAAATGTGCGACACCCATATTTTAATGTAAAATAAAATGAAATGACATTTCTCCAAAGAACGAGAAAGGTTGAGGAATAGAGTAAAACAGTTAAAACAGTAAAAGTCGCCATTAAAATTAACTTCTGTTTCATAGAACGTTTTCTTTGTATGAAGTTGCGACAGACTGGTAGAGGAGAGCAACCAGTCAAAATAATCACACATATATTTTTTTCCAGCGAAAGAGCTCGTTAGCGCCCCGGCACGTAACGCACTTGGCCTGCGATTGCGTAAACTAAGCAATGTTCGCTAAGGCCAGTCATTGGATAGGTGACCAAAAATTTATTATCTCGAGTTCATCCGTGCTTCGGAAGGCACGCTAAGCCGTTGGTCCCGGCTGCATCTGCAGTCGTTAATACCCACCAACCCGCACTGGGCCAGCGTGGTGGGTCATGGCCCAATCTACCTATATTATTCCATCCATAGGGAAGGCCCATGCCCCAGAAGTGGGAACATTAAAGGGCTGGTGATGATGATGATGATGTGATGACAGTTTTTCAGAATAAACACTAAGCACTGCCCCAAATTTAGTTACTTTCCTCTATTCATTCTGTCAGCAAAACAGAGTAAACTTAATTAATTCGTTATTCACTATTTAGTTTACTCTCTGAAACATACATATGGTGTCTGACCTTAGGCCAAATTTTTAGCTTTTCTTGACATTTCAAATGCTCATATTATACTAATTGCAGCTATAACAACAAATCCACACTTACTGCCGCACTCAGAGACGCCAAATAACGTTAATGAGTACTTAACGTCAAAAAATGTCAATTCAAAACTAGTCGCTATTCTTGCTGGGTCTATGGTCTAGATTTGAATGAAATTTTTTGACATTAAATACTCATTAAAGTTAATGCGGCAGTTTTCCATACAAATTCTGACAGACATGTTAGAATACCTGTATTTTCTACTTATGTTTAAATGCAGTGTTTAAAATTTGAGTAGCATTTCTGTATTAGGTTAGGTTAAACAAATTTTAAGCTTAGAACCAAATATTTTAATTAACTACATAAATTACATAAAGTATCGTATCACTTATTGATCATTTTCAAAATCAGCTGGATTTTTACGACTTAGACGATGGTGTTCTCTTTCCACTCCTTCATAAATAAGATAGCCGATAATCATTGCTGGAATAAAATGGATAATATTATATTATTGGAAAAAGTATTGTACATGCCGTGGGTGACGGTAGAGCAGAATACAATTTTACACCCCCTCAGCAATGTGTAATGGCATTTCTCTCAATCCTCCTAGCATTATGGGTGTACTGCAATTTATGTGCCCGATATATGGCAATAGGCTCGCCATTACATGGGACCAACAGAATTGGCAAAGAGTGGGTGTACAATTCCCTCTGCCTACTCCTTCAAGTATATAGGCGTGATTTATGTATGTATGTATTGTACATGGTGTATGGTGACAACATGTAAGTGTACTATTGATTTTCTTTGATGGCTCCCACAGTTTGATTGGCCAATGTCTGGGTATATGGCTCAAGGTTTTAGGTTTGTGGTTTGAATATAAGTGTACTATCAATGAGGTGTATCACATGCTGTCTACAGGAATACAATACTCTCATGTATAAAAGTACTGTGAAGGACTCAAGAAATTTTGATGATTCTGATTTCATATCAGTTAAGTCTCAGAAAGTTAATGCTTTACTTAGAAAATATATTTGACTATTTAATGAGCCAGAGCCTACAGGACGAGGACATGGGCCCATAACAATCTATAACCCATAACTTTGGTAGTGAATAACTCCGGAGCTTTTAAGTTGATAATCAATATAAAATAATAAAATGGGTATAATACTATACATAAATCAGTATATTAACAAGTGTCAACTTACGCGGTGCCCACATGAAGACACTTTCACGGAATCTGCGGAATATGTTTGGTATTCCTTTAGATATTGCTCCAGCATATGCCCGTTGTTCATGAGGAGATAATTTATAAGTAATTAATCCTCGGATTTTTGCTAGTTCTCCGAAATGTAAACCCATTTTAAGTTCAATTTATTATGTAATAGAAGAAACGTTCAAATGAATTTGGTTTGGAAAGATGTGACAATCGACTGACACTTGTTTTTTTAAATTTCTTCCTGTTTGGGAAGGCAACGGAACCTGAAACGTAAGTAAGATCCCAAGATTTGATTGCGTCGTCAATATTAAAAGACGGTATGACAATGTCTCCCGAGAATTCTTGTCAATTTACCCGCCCGGAGTTATAGTTTGCGAAATCGTGGCAAGAATATATGAGGAACTAACATTATTCATGTGACCCAGGTATTGTTAGAATGGCGCACTGGATTCGCATTAAAAACTTGCCATATACGATTAACGATATCGAATCTGTCACCGCATCTTGCCGGGTGTGTGCTGAAATCAAGCCGAGATATATGAAAGCAGAGAGTCATCTTATCAAAGCAATAGCGCCCTTTGAAAGACTAAGTCATGATTTTAAAGGTCCTCTACCTTCGAACACACCCAACAAATATATTCTCACTATCATCGACGAATACAGTCGTTTTCCATTTGCATATGCATGCAAGGATATGACATCAGCTACTGTCATAAAATGTATAAAGGATTTGATTTTCACGTTTGGGACTCCTCTTTACATACACAGCGAGGCCCAGCGTTCATGTCTACTGAACTCAACGAGTTTCTGAACCAACATGGCATTGCTTCTAGCAGAACATCTCCTTATAACCCAAAGGGGAATGGACAAGTTGAGCGCCTCAACGGTACATTGTGGAGGTCCATTCAGCTTGCGCTTCGTACAAAAGAGCTACCAGTGGAACAGTGGGAGCAAGTACTCCCTATAGCGCGGCACTCCATTCGCTCACTCTTGTGCACGTCCATCAACACTACCCCACACGAAAAAATCTTCAAATTCCCGCGAAGATCTCCTATGGGAGACTCACTTCCGACATGGCTAGTTCCAGGACCTGTCTTATTAAAAAAGAATGTTCGAAGAAGAAGAACCCTTACGTAGAAGAGGTAGAGCTATTGCAGAGTAACCCATATTATTCTTTTATCAGGCACCAAGATGGTAGGGAATCCTCGGTATCCAATTGACAACTAGCTCCACTTCCGACCCCGTCTAATGATTCTATACCAGGAGATGGTGAGACAGAAATACTAGATTCTCGGGATCGTACATTAGATGGAGATCCTTTAGTGGATGGCTAGGAACATTGCTCCGATATAGAAGAGGAGGACCATGTGCCCTTGCCTGAACCTACAGTTCTCAGGAGATCTGCAAGGCAGCCTCGGCTTCCTCGTTACCTACAGGACTTTACAATGTAGAGGGGGTGAATGACATATATTGTCTATGTGTCATTTCATATTATATTTCTATATTATATTGTCAGTGTCAATCCCCTGTAATTTTAGTTAATTAAAGCCTATATTCTTGGTAATTCGTTTCTTACTTATCACAGTCTTGCCATTTTTTACATGCGGATAACAAATATTCTGTTGTAACATTATGACAAATTTTGGCATAAGCCTTTTGATCTCGGGCATCATCAGGTAACACTGTATCTGACTTACATACAACATCCCAAAGTCCATGGTCTATGAGTAGCAGCTTCATTTGAAATTTCCACGTACCATAATTACAGACGCCTTCGAGTTTTTCAATTTGTACACTCGAACCAGTACTTACGACAAATTGTCCCATATTCATATCTCCGACATTTTTCAAAAATTATTGGTCACGTTTTCTCATAAAATAATAATTAGAATAATAATATTTTCCAGACTTAAATTAATGGCCCATAACCAATGTTAAAACATAAAGATCTCGAGAAATAAAATTAAACTTATGAATTATAATGTTGATATTTTGAAAGACAACAAAAGACAAGAAGACAGAGAACACATCAAAATTTAAATAAAATATTTAAAAGTTTTCTTTTGTGCCAAAGAACTAATAAGGTTACTTTGAACACTTCCACAGATTTTGGTGTGATGTTGGTATTTCTACATTGCAAGGTATTTAAACATAAATCCGTTGGCTTACAACGTAAAGTGGTAAAGGTTATTTTTATTTGATTATGTTAGAATTTCATCAATTTAATTAATATCTTGTTTTGCCCAGCGGTATAGGCACCTGCCCGGATTGCAGTGGACGCGGGTTCGATTCCCGCATCAAGACCATAATTTTTCGAAATTTTTCTAACTACCAAATCTTAGTACTATCTACTACTGTTACGTCTGAAAAATGAATAAAAATTAAAAAGTATCAACACCATTTATTCCAATTTCCCTAATATTCCCCTCTACAATTTGTTATTTCCCAATTTGCCATGAGATTCAGATACTATACTAAAGACATGGTTGTATGAGCTAGACCTTTTGCCTTCCCTGAAATAAGGAGAATTAAAAAAATCTAATGGAGTGTTTGGCGCGTTTCGTGGTGTCAGTCAGATTTATTTTTAATAATTCAAAAATTGTTACAGAGTGGATTTTGTGCAGTGAAAGTGGTGTTATTTTGATGCACAAGCATCCGTGTTGATGTGCAATTATGCAGAATCATCGAAAATAAGTCTCATGATGTGTTTGATGTTGTGGTGAAGATCGCTATAAAAAGTGGTTTTATCCATTTCATCAAGCACCATCATTAGCTCTGTTACCATTCAATTCGCGCCAAGCACTCCCTAGATGCGTTAAAATATGTGGCACCCATATTTTAACGTAAAATTCATTTCATTCATACTTTTCACCCACTCATTATTTCATAAGACTACAGATAAAATATACACTAAAGACTTGGCTGTATGGGCTAGACCCTTTGCCTTCCCTAAAATATAGGGAGAATTTAAAACTAAAAAATCTAATGTCAGTGACCGGACCGGGGTATTTGACGATTTAATGGGGTTTGTGTGAATTTGATAAATTTATTTTGTTAATGTAAGTATTTATTTACTTACGTCTTGCAACATTCATCAGTCTAGAATAAAACATTCTCAAAATAACATTATTTCTAGTAAATTAATAGAAAATAAATGTCAAAAGTTCAGTAACCAGATAGTAGAAGTCATGTCATCAACTTTTGGTAACGTGGCGGCATTCTCAAAAAAACTTAGTAGAATATTTGTTTAATAAAAATATATCCTAATATCTTTAAAATATTATTATAAATTCAGAACCGAACAGTGTGACCAAAAATTGTATTGTATATATTTCACTAAGTTAATTTCAAAAAGATTCATGAAGTCTTCAGAAAACTCTTTAGCAAGTGTGGAACCTTTAGATGAAAGTGGAGAACCACTGCAGGAAACTGAATTAGTTACGATTGACAATCATTTAACGGAAGATAACATGGATAATGATTCTAAAAAATCAAATACTTATGTAGCCAATAAACAAGTAAAACATGGTAAGTTAATATGTTTTTCCCCTTTTCTTTGAGACGGAGAGATATGACAATGTATCGATTCTTCTACGCGTGTGGGACTTAAGAATCGGCATGATAATTCGATTTGCAAGAACTTCATGAAAGTTGTAAAAAAAAATTACAGTTGAAACCGGATGTAACGACATTGAAGGGTCCATATAATACGGTCGTTATATCCTTATCAACGATGTTGTTATATCCAGTTTTGACTGTACTGACAAATACATATTATTGGGTTTTATGAATGTTAAATGATATTTTGAAAGATATTTTCATTCATAATGTATAAAAACTCTGTGAGGCAGAGAAAAACAAATTCAATTATGTAGGTACCTTAGATATTGTGTGCTTGAATCTTAAAAAAAATATAGTTTCAAAAATTATTCAATATTTGCCTATTCAATCATTTTTGGTTGTTTTCAAATTATATGAAGTTTTATGAAAAACTTCTTAACACTTCATAGAAACTGTTGAAAAATTTTAAGTTACTTTTAAAAACCTGCATGTAAAAATTATTATTAATATTTAATTATAAAAGACCAAACACATTGTAATAATCTATTATAAGTTTATGGTTCCCTATTTTCTATAAGAACTAAGAAAAAGTTGAAATGAACCAAGATTCTTAAATATGCAACTTTACTTCGCAGGTTATGTTAAATATATAAGCTTGGTTATACTGACAATACAAAATGCTGCCTTGGGATTAAGTATGCGCTATGCTCGCACAAGGAAAGTGGAGATGTTTTCCTCAGCTGCAGGTAAGATTGGTCTTCCCTTGGTAATTAATATTAATTTATTTGCACCTATACCTCGCTCAATCCTTTTAGGGTAAGCTGTTATTGGTGCCTATCCAACTCGTATACACTGGGCAAACACTTTTAGTCTTTGCATGTTCCTTCTTTGTGAAGTTCTTTAAGAAGTGAAGAATTATGTCTTCATACAAGACACGAGCACTGTACTCAATCAGAGCCGCTACCAATACCACTCGATCAACCAAGACGCTACTTAAATTTACTTGCCGAAATTTCATGTACAAGCCAACCCTCCAATTTAGAAACAATCTTTTTACATACAAAGCAGTTATGAAGTATTTTGTGCAAACACATTTTTACATTTGGTTCAGAAAACCTTTTTGCTGACCCTTTGTTTTGTAATAATTTTTCTAACATTAATATTTCTTCCTACTGTTTAAATAAAAATCAACTAATAAATTGCAGCATAATTTGGAAAAGGGCAAGAAGTAGAAGGGCAGGACCCATGTATGTAATGGTTCAATTAGTATAAAGCTAAAATTATAAATCACATTCCATACCGTGTAAAACTCAAATTATCTAAATTTATTTTAATGAAGCAAATAAAACCACACCATGTCCTTGATAACGCTTTTAAATAAATTATCGCTGATTAAATTACTTCAGATCGGAAACTTGGCACGCAATAGCGCGATTTCCGTTTCAGGAGGTAGCAGTGACAGATAGAACTAATTGTTATTTTTGTAATAGCAAAACTGATTTGCTGTTGAACTCTGGTAGTTCAATTGTCAACTTTTTCGGTAACTTTGCGATTTATTTGTATTTTTTATTAGCTTCAAAGCTTTATTAGCTTAAATGCATTCCGCAGCGAAATGGCGCACGCGTCGTAGGTATAGGCCACAGTATCGTCCAATGGCTAACAAAGACGTTTTGTGTTGCATACTTACATACAAGACGTGTTACAATATAGACTGAGATTATTATTTGCCTGTTAGGTATTACAGATATGCGCAGGTGTAACTTATAAGATACTACTCTGTAAGATGTGAAATTATGTTTTTACTATGAATAATAATAATCGTCCCGTGAGTGTCGTACAAGGCGACTAAGGATAAATCAGTGATGAGGAATGGGCAGCAGCGTTCCTCTTATACTACCTAGGAATAGTACTGCGACTTTTGTGCCCGATAAATGGCAATAGGCTCGCCACTTATTACAGGGAATCTAACATAATTGGCGAAATGTGGGTACTACCTACACCTCACCTCTGCCTACCCCTTCGGGGATATAGGCGTGATTTATGTATGTATGTATGTAATATACAAAAGAACTGAAAGTAAGTAGCTTTACTCGCGGTTTAAAAATTAGTACAAAGATTTTGATGGTTAGAAAAATACTTTCAAAATACTTTATTTTGAAAAATTATGGTCTTGATGCGGGAGTCGAACCCGCGTCCGCTGCTATCCGGGCAGGTGCCTGACCGCTCGGCCAACCAAGACACTAATTAACTTGCCGAAATTTTACTGCCCGGTTAGAAGCGGACGCAGGTTCGATTCCCGCATCAAGACCATAATTTTTTGAAATTCTTTTTCTAACCACCAAAATATTTATTTAAACTCTCTATTTCTTTTAAAATATTTTACGGCATTTAGAAGTTAGCAATTGTTAACAAAGGTGGAAATCTTAATATTTTGGTTACATTATTGTAATCTTCACAGGGCAGTAGGTGTAGCTAGCTAAACAGCCTTATAAGAGTAACAAGCAATCTATAACAAATTCACTTTCGCATTTATAGTATTACTTAATTGTCCACCGGTCCTGTTGCTACTATAATTCTTCTTCTGCCTGCCCTGTTCCCAGTCATTCTGGGGTCGGCGCAGTATGTTTCCTCTTACATTCATATCGGTCAGACGTCATCAAGCCATCCACTCCCTTTTGATTCCTATCATCCATTACACCGTAAAGGTGCCAGTGATGAATGAATGTAAAGAAAACAGACGGAAATGACCATATCGAGAGACCGATGAGTGGAGAGAATGATTGGGATGACAACATGCCAATCCATACTGCTCAAGGTTTTGGCTTAGGTTTTACAGCTGGCCGCCTGCCTGACACCAATCCTCTTTGGGTATGCAACCCCGTTGCTGCTATGATATATAAAAACTCGCCAAAAATGTAACATAATTTAATGTTTTTTACAGCTGTTTTAATGGCAGAAATTGTGAAACTTATAATATGTGTGGGGCTTGTCATACAAGAATCTCGTAGTATTAAAAAAGGATTTCAGTCCATGTACGCTACAGTGATTTTGAACGTAAAGGACACGTTAAGAGTCTGTGTGCCATCATTTCTTTATATTATTCAAAATAATTTGCTTTACGTATCAGCATCAAATCTAGATGCAGCTACTTACCAGGTAAATAACTTATTTCATTCTACACTCGAGAGCAATGAAACCAGGTCACACGAAATTCTCAGAACCTAGTCAAGTGAAATAAGTTCAGTTTAATAGACGATTACATACTCCTCTATTGAAAGTAATAATATTATTTTCTGGTTTTATATTAGGTAAATTACTTGTCTATTAAACACAAGTTACATCACGAAATTATTTACATGCTTAGTTTCTAGGATTTTCATGTGACCCTGTTTCATCGCTTTCGAGTGTATTTACTACTTTACAATCAGTTTGATAAATGTTAGTACCTATCATTAAAAAATTTGCCTTGGAAATCATTTTAACAAATGAAGTTTATTTGTTTCTAACCCATCATGAACTAATTTCTGGGTTTTGGTAGCGTTATATTTAAGTTTATTGAGCAACTGAAATGTAGTTATATAAGCGCTTATTTAATTAATAACACTTAATAATAATCATTAATCCCATAATAAGACGATAATAATATGTAATATCAACAACTATAAAAGAGATAAGACTTTAAGGATAATATCCGTATTACAGATGAAATAAATATAGGGAAATAAATAGGGTTTAAGGGTGGCATAATATCAAGTCCGGTTGCTTTGAATTAATATTTCTCGAAAAAATGGGAAACACAGCCTTTAAAGTATATTTGCTTAGTTTCTGGTCATTTTAATTTGCCCATTGCTTGGATCTTTTTGAGGGTATTTTCATGTACAAGATAGGTACTTAAAGCAACGGGCATTTTAAAAATAATGAGAAATAGGGCTAATTGTCCATCTAACTTAAATTATTACAATCTTCAAATCCAATTTTCTTCTATTTTTTGGAAAGCATATTTTTTCAACAAATACCTAAAGCCACTCATGTTCATTGCGCTATTTATGTACCTATTGAATTGTAATTTAATGTTATCTTTAGATTGTAATCTATTAAACTTCAAAGTGTCCAAAATGGAAATTAGTAGTAAAATATGTTATTTTGCAGGTCACTTACCAACTGAAATTGCTTACAACAGCATTTTTTGCCGTCATTGTTCTCAAGAGGAGACTTAAGAAATGGCAGTGGTTAGCTTTGGGGCTGCTAGCCGCCGGAGTTGCTCTTGTGCAGCTCTCTTCGACAGAGAAAAACAATGCCGCAAAATCAGCCGATGGACAGTCTAGAATATTAGGATTTGGCGCTGCATTGGCAGCCTGTTTCATTTCTGGTTTTGCCGGCATTTACTTTGAAAAAGTGTTAAAGGAATCTGATATTTCAGTAAGTATTGCCCTTATTATTTTAGATCATCAATTGCTTGATATAAAACTTGAATAAGCAAATTGATCTAAAACTAGTTCTGGCTCAAAAACAGATTTGCACGATCCAAGGGTTCTGGATGTCTTGCGTCTTGGCGATTCTTAGTTGTGTTACCAGAAATTAATATTGATTTTGCTTTTGCAAAAACGCACTTACATAATATGTAGTTATATAAAGTGTCACAGAATAAGTATTTGTTTTTTAATCGTGCTTTTACAATTAATCGAATACTTATTAATTTCAGGTATGGATGAGAAATGTCCAATTGAGCCTACTTTCGTTACCGATTGGCACGGTAACTTATTTAATATATAACGAGGGCACTATGAACAATTTATTAAAGGGATTCGATGGTTTTGTGTGGTATCTTGTAATACTGCAAGCTGCTGGAGGATTAATAGTTGCTGTCGTGGTAAAATACGCTGATAATATACTCAAAGGATTTGCTACGTCTGTGGCCATAGTTATATCTTGCGTTGTTTCAATTTACTTATTTGAATTTGTTTTGACTGTACAATTTGCTATAGGGACATTATTTGTTATAGGATCTATATTTCTTTATGGGTATGTGCCTAAAAAACCGGAAACAAGATCCTCATTGAGTGTATGATAATAAGACTCCAGCATAGATGGATAAAGGAAGGATATAATTATAGCTAACTACCTACAAGATGCAGTTTTTGTGAAACTGATTTTAGTTGCTTGTACTCTTATTTTGAAGCATTAAGCTCACACAGATAGTAATGTCAGTAACGGTGGACAAATATTAATGGAATGATCATCGTAGAAACAATCGGAAATAATATGTTAATTGATGCAATATCATTATGATGAATATATTATTATTAATTGGTTGATGATGGTGCTACTTGACTTTTAAGCTTCTGAAAATGACAGGAGTTAGCAATTTATCCATATTTTATTCATCTATGACTCGAGGGAGTTCCATACCTACTGGAAATTTATTTAAACCACTTTGGATTGCCTGTTGTTCAATTTGGCTTCAGAATTCCTCTGTTCCTCATATAGATTTATGTTCCTAAACCATAAAAATTAAATATTATTGTAAATATTTAATTTTGTTTACACCATTTTAAAAGTAAATTCGATAAATAAACATCCAGATAAATATATGGGACAGAGAACTCTTTTTTTTATGTAGAATTTATACTTAACATTTAAGTAAGTATAGTATTTTAATATTTAAAAATCAAACATAAATAAGTAAGTTACTTAAGTACATATTATGTTTTAGAGAATTATTATTTTGTTTATCTTAAGGAAAATATATCTGAAATACAAATTGGCCTAGTATCAAGAGTGTATGAAATAATTAGCTACAAAATGTAAATCCGGGGCTCTAGTTTTCATACTGAATTCACAGAGGGTAGATATCTATCCTTATGTAGCTATATGTAGTCACATCGGTAATATGAACTGCAAATTATTTCTATTTGAACTAGCATTTAATAGTCTACCGACACCTTCCGTTGTCGGTATTAACTCAGAATGAAATTATTCTTCGGTCGCTTCGTTCGGTATTCTGGTCTTATACCTACTAATGGTGTAACGAATATTCGCGTTCGCGAATATTCGCATAATTTTGCATATTCGCATTCGCAAAGTTCGAATGAATGTTTAGCGAATATGAACATCAGAAAAAAACTGGAGTGGGGAAGCACTAACATTATCGCGATGCCAGTTATATGCCATTATGCGCCTATTGTTAAATTGTCTGAAACATCATTGGTTGCTCGCTGTCTACGGTTATCCAATAATGTAAATCATCAAATCGCCATTTTCGACTAGCACGACATTGTTATTTAAAAGCGACTTCTTTACATACTTTATGTCAATTTACCAATGTAATCAAAATACTTTAATGCCTTTTTTTTTAAGAATTTGCCTATGTTATTATTACACTAATTATAAAATAATTTAATGTGACTTAAACACGATAAATTGTGTCCTCCACAAATCTATGTGTAACTTCATTGATAGGTAGCTAATCGTAATGAAGCTCTTCTTTTGTTATGTGATATTTATATTTATTTGTAAACAGGCCAAGTCCGTCATATTTGCCAGTCTAGTAAATATAAAACTATTATGTACGATTACTATAAGTTAGAGGCAATAGTGCGAGAAATCCGCCTTTATTTTATACCTACAATAATAACGTAGGGTACAAGCGTACATTTTTTTTTGGATATGAATAATGTAATCTGATTTTTTATTTCATCGACACTGGCCTCTAGGCCTTTAGCCATACCTTTGTAAATTAAAACTGAATTCGTATTATTGTTAGTATTGATTAATCTTGTGTCACCAATGCGGGTGATATTAAAACAACATATTATACAAACAATAGTAGCATTATACTTGGTAATAAATTATTAAAAGTACTTATTTTATTCTATTTGTGCAACTGCCTTTGTAATCTAATAAATTACATAGGTACGCTGATTAAACATTGACTACTAAAGTCAATGTTTAATCAGTGAACCTATTTGGTGAACATTATCTTTCTTACAACAGACTGTGATATATTAAAATCAAGGTCATAAGACAAGACTAAAATGCTTTTGTATCACACAATTGTGTGGAGACTGTCTTTGCCACGCATACATTACTTGACGTAAATGTACATTTAGTTTATTCAAATGGCCTATCCACGTAATCAATACCATCGTTAAAAAGCTGTACCTAAACCCACTTTAAAACGAGGTCATTAAAAAACGCAGATTTTTATATGGTTATTTATTAGTTTTCTACTTTAGTTCAAGGGCCAAGTAAGCCCATGTTAGTTGTGGACTAACACGGGCTCTAACTTGGCCTACTGAACTACCTACTAGCCGGACACTGGCTGGTAACCTACTCCTCTTGGTGCACCAATCCATAAATATGGTGGAAAGTTGAGATGGGGCAGTAAGGGCAGCTACCAGATCCCTTGCTGCCACCCGAAAATCTTCTTAGAAGACCTCTCCCAACTTTGTGTAAAAAGCTCTGTCCGTGTCTCCGTGACATATGTCACACGGGGCTTTTTGTACGAGAGAGGCCCCTTACACGTCCCGTCAGGGGGCCTTAGCATATCTCTTAGATCTAGTTAATAGAAATTTGCAAAACTGGTAAAAACCTTTCTCTTTTTTACTGTCTAAATCTAAAAGAAAATCATCAATGGCTATGCCAAGAAGTCCAACACCAGTAAACCTTTGATTGAATATTTGTTATATTTTGCATGTGGATTCATCAGTCTACTATACTAAACATTTTAATAAGTATAATAAAAAATGAAATCAATAGAAGAGTTAATCGTTTATGAACTATAATTTTTATTGTGAAATAGATTGGCTCTATTTTTCTGTAACTACCTAGCAGTAGGTCTGCTAGGTAGTTACTGAAAAATAGTATTAAATGTACTTATGACATCTATAATGCCCAAGAAATAATTTTACAAAATCTAAAACTAAAATATTTTTAATAACTATCAACAAAATTTTAGTATGAGTTTATGATTTTTCTTTTTCTCATTTGCTCTAACCACTTATCAAGTTGTTGTGTGGGTGTTAATGGTTCCTTTTTGTAATAATCTTTAGGTGGTTTCCCTTCTTCCAAACGTAAAAAATAATGACAATAGCGATATCTCACTTCACCCATTCTGCCTTTAGCGTGTCTTCTTATCCCTTTTATAACAGTACCACTACCAGCAAATGATTCAGCTGAAAACAACAACTAAAGTTAACAAGATTAAAAATATATTTATTGAATAGTTACAGAATGTCTAATTCAGGCAATATCTAATTTAGAAAATTAATATTATTATAATTCCTTGTTTTTATATATATGCCAAAGTAATAAATCCTGATATTATACATACTATCCAGTCATTATATATAATATCTACCCAATTTGGTCTAAGCGAATTATGACACAGAATTAATGACATTAACTAGTGATTTTTTATAATTATCTTCGAAGATTTGGATAAAGTAATTAATTCTATAGATTCTATAATAGCACAATTCACTGGCACTTGCTGGCCACTACAGCGGCACTCTTGCTATAATGTTCAAAGAGTTTGCGTTCAGGGGAAACTGGGAATAGACATTTTATTTTCTTGCTTTTTCAGAGAGGGGTAACAAGTCATCTTAGACTGTACTTATTACATTAGCTAACTGTGGCCTATGAATAAAGTGATTAATTTATCATGTTGTCTAAACAATTTAGTTATTTTACATAATGACCAGTTATTATTGTTAATAGCTATTTCATCACTTGGACAATATATAAATCACACCTTTTTTTCTCAGAATGAGTATGCAGGATTGTAATTATTTACACACACATTCTGCCAACTGTTGCCTTGTTCATACACTGTCCTACTCCTGTCTCCACGTCATCCAGAAAAACTATATTGTTATGCTGATATTAAGGAATTCATCACTGGACATGACACATGATTCATATATATATATATAGATTTATAGAACTGAGATGGCCATGTATTACATGGGTGTTGGTACTTTTCTGCCTACCACTTTAGGAATAAATAGATGTGATTGGATAAACTTTTTAGTGATACATTTAATAAAATCAACTCATTTTACTTACCTATCCAAAGATTACTCCTGAACTCAACATTATGACTTTTAACAGCAATTTCTTGGGCTTCCAATAAAGCTTCCTTTACATAACCTGCACCTTTTTTGTTAACAAAACTTAACTGCTTAACCGCTTCATCAACAGTCATTCCTCTAACGAATGATGCTATATACCAAAGTTTATCGGGGCTATATTTTAAATTAGTCTTTTGATGGCAAACGTACTGCAATATAAATATGTCAAGAAATACATTATTATGAAAAAATCTCTTAGGTACAATAAGAGCCAGGAATTAGTAAATGTGTTAGTGGTACATACTGCTGGCCTCCTTTCTTCATCAACTGCTTGCGGAGGAAATATAGTTTTATTATGTTGAAGAAATTTCTTTGGAAGTACTGATTTAGTCCATGCTAATAAGGACGTGCTTGTATGAAAGTTGTTTCTGATAGTACTCTGTGAACCAGTCACTAGTAAATTACAGAATTTTAGCATTTTTCTAATGGAGCCTCCTTGCAAGACATAAATATACAAACAACAGCAATTTTTTACAACATAACCTCTAAACAAGCAAATACCATACAAATGTAATATTCTATTCGATTCCTTCATATAAGGCCTTAGAGTCCAAAGTCGATCGATGGATAAGGACTTTTACATTTGTAGTCGTATTGTAACTTGACATTTTTCTTTCTAGTAGTTTTAAATTCTTCCTATATTTTAGGGAAGGCAAAGAGTCTAGCCCATACAGCCAAGTCTTTAGTGTATATTTTATCTGTAGTCTTATGAAATAATGAGTGGGTGAAATGGATGAATGAAATGAATTTTACGTTAAAATATGGTTGTCACACATTTTAACGCATCTAGAGAGTGCTTGGTGCGAATTGAATGGTAACAGAGTTCATGATGGTGCTTGATGAAATGGATAAAACCACTTTTTATAGTGATCTTCACCACAACATCAAACACATCATGAGACTTATTTTCGATG
Source organism: Cataclysta lemnata (assembly GCA_963931975.1). NCBI lineage: Eukaryota > Metazoa > Arthropoda > Insecta > Lepidoptera > Crambidae > Cataclysta > Cataclysta lemnata. The sequence goes on along the minus strand of OZ008345.1, from coordinate 10,594,863 downwards.
ATTCTGCATAATTGCACATCAACACGGATGCTTGTGCATCAAAATAACACCACTTTCACTGCCCAAAATCCACTCTGTAACAATTTTTGAATTAGCGAAAATAAATCTGACTGACACCGCGAAACGCGCCAAACACTCCTCGGATGTTGACGTTGCGTTGCGCTTGCGTGGGTAAATGTATTCTGTGGACCTGACTGACATTTCATTTCGATACGATTACGATTTCATTGAATTTTGAGTAAAAAAAGGGCAATTTATTTTAAAATGAAGATAATTGAATATTATTACTTAGTAAATATATTGAGCAATATCCCCAACAAGTTACAATTAGACTCCTAGATTTGATTTGGTTTTTCATTTTATATGTTATTCTAAATAGTAAAAAAAACAACTTTGGTATCATGGGGGATATATACGTTGCTGTAGTTTGTTCATCAAATATGAATCGTAGCATGGAAGCTCACGCCTTTCTTGCCAAGAAAGGATTTAAAGTTATGTCTTATGGAACTGGGGAGAAAGTTAAATTACCTGGCTCTTCCGCCGATCGTCCAAATTGTTATGAGTTTGGTGTGCCCTATGATGATATCTACACTGATTTGTTAGAAAAAGATAAAGCTTATTACACCCAGAATGGATTACTTCATATGCTTGACAGAAATCGAAGAATAAAACCTTGTCCAGAAAAGTTTCAAGCTTCTACCGAGAGGTTTGATGTAATAATTACATGTGAAGAGAGAGTATACGACCAAGTAATTGAATGGTTTGGTGCTAAAAGATCAGTATATAACCAACCAGTTCATGTTATCAATATTGACATTCAGGACAACCACGAAGAAGCCACCATAGGTGCTTTTCTCATTAGTGATATGGTCTCTAAAATGTCTCAAAGCGAAGATTTAGATAATGATATTGATGAATTATTGCATGACTTTGAAGCTAAATGCCAGAGACCTATATTAAATTGTATAATGTTTTATTAATAGTTTTCCTGAATTAAAAATATTATATGGATTAGTGTATTGCAGTGTTAAAACATGCTCATGCTTGGCAACTAATTTTTTTGTTTAGTGAGTTAATTGTAGATAGAGATTATTAAAATCAACCAGGCAATATCCTATTAAGCAAAGTTCTGACACTACATGACAAACACTGCAATATGTTATGCATAATTCATAATATATAACATCACACACAAGGCATGTTTATATTGAAATCAATTTACTTTTGTATCATCGTAATGAGGAATGGGCACAGTACCTACCATCTGGTTTTATTGAAAAAGAATACTTTGACTATTTGGTTTCATTTATATTTAGTTCAATTTGTTTCAATGGTGTATATGCGGAAAGCTTAGTCTATATACTATATATACATCGAAAGGACAATAATTTCTCCCACTTACAATACATATTTCATGTTGAATAATATAGGATTAGATATTTCTTGTATGGGACATAAACTTCTGTTTTCATTTTGTACCTGGTGATGTTCATATTAAAATATGTTAATATTTTTAACATAGGTACATAATTATAAAAATGTATGTGAAAACTTGGTGTGTAAATATCACTAGTGTAAGTAATGCTATATTTTTGTGACAATTATAATTAATGAATTCTTTAATTTGTATTCCTTATTTTCACCTTCATTTCATATTATGAATTGAATTCACAAAACTCAAAAGTATAGTATTTTCAGGTACCTATAGAAATGTTAAAACAATTTTTGGAGATACTAAAAATTAATCATTCATAAAATTAATTTATGATGTGGCAATGGTAGTCAAAAAAATTTTAGTCATATTCATTTTTGCGAATATTTATAACCCTAAAAATGCGTCCACATTGTAACGTGGTACAATCTACTTTATCTAAATAACTTATACCTACTTATGATTTTTTTTTTCTGTTGTTCCACGCACCACTAGCTGTCATCGCCAGAAGCGGTGCCCCAACTACAATGCGATCGGATGTCGCCGCTGTCGTTCGTAACCTTGCCGATCCTATGCGATTTTGTTTGGTGGAAATCACCTGTAGCCGCGACGTGGTGACGACAGAGCCGAATACAATTGTCACTACCCCAAAATACTTGCGATGGTGTCGTACTAGGGGAAACAGTAATAAGGAATGGGCAGCACCAACGTCAACGTAGACCTATTATACCTACCACCTAGCAATAAATATACTGCGATTAGGTACCTATTTCATACTCATGTACGTGCCTGATATATGGAAAATCTGTGTCAACCCCAACCCCGTAAACAACCGATTTGTTGCGGATGGCACGTCCGCCGTGCCATTACTATTTTTTTGTGTTAGGCACGGGAGCTGCGTCATTTAGAAATCTATGATGACTCCTTCAAATTAAGTTTTAGGGAGATCTACCCAGGCCAAACTATCTTCATTTTTCACATTAATTAAGCTCGTAGCCTTTGTTTCTGGGTACAATATAATGAATTTACATCGCAACGAATCGACTTGCTTGATCTAAACATTGAACTTGGTAAATGAAGAATGTCTCGGCTATTCTACTAAGTTTTATAACTTTGAAAGCCTGTTCAAAGGACAGTTAATTGTTTATGAAGGAAAGGTTATGAGCTTAAATACTGTTTTCTTAATTGACACCTTTTTCCTTATCTTATAATAACAAGCGACTATACAGCCATTTTTGACACGGATTTAGCGCAATCAAGATTAATTATCAGTAGGTAGAGATTAGGTGGGTAGAAGTAGCAAACATACACAAGCCCCATACATTTTGAAAGAGTTGGGAATAATTAGGTAATTAAAAGCAAGTTTTTTTAATATTGTTTTTATTTACATCAAAGGTATATACCTACCTATTACTACTCCGCGTGGTTTGTGGTGACGGCAGAGCAGAATACAAAAATGTCACCACTCCGAATTTCACCCGGCTGTCGTAGGTACAAGGCAACTGACAGCGATCAGTAGATGGGCAACAGCATTACTTTTGTACCAACTAGCAATATACTGCAATTAACGTGCCCGGTAGATGGCAATAGGCTCGCCACCAATTATTACATGGGACCGAACCTAATTGGCGGAATTTGGGTGTTATTTACGTCTGCTTACCCCTTCGGGGATATTTGGATGTGATTTAAGTAGGTATGTATTAGGTACTCGTATTTAGATGGACGGACTGGGATGACAGCATTCCAATCCATACTCCTAAAGGTTTTAGATTAGGTTTAACCGCCAGGTCGTAGGTTAGGTTAGGTTAGTACCTACACCAGCCGCCTGCCAGACACTTTTTGGGTATGCTGTTGTTGGTAGTTTACCTTCCACTATTCGGGTACCCCAAGGTGCTTAATGGTCTACTTACACACGGGAATCTCTCTCTCTCTCTCTACTTTTACGACACCAGTGGGGTGAGTTGAGTCAGAGCTAGCACATTCTAATCTAAGTATGCTATCTTAACAATGCCACCAACTTATCTTGGCAGGCGGCGAAAATTGGAACTACATTTTACCCATAGAATTTGACATTTCTATGACACTCTTTGTTCACCACTAGCGACATAAAAAATTAGACGCACTGTATAAGTAGGTACTTTCATGGTAATGTAATTCTAAGTGACTTAAAAACTCAATCTTAATATAGATGATATGATATTAAAGAAGGAACTAGGAACAAAGCTTGAACAAAAAACAATAAAGTATCTTTATTAGGAAAGATAAGTAGGTATATATTATGATGAGTAATATTTATCTTATTTCAATTTATTATGTCCGTTATTACATAAGTAATAAGTAAGTTGTCATTGGCATGGCGTATTCGATGAATCTAATTCTTTGAATACCTTATCTTTTAAACTGTAATATCTGCTCAATCGTATTTCCGCATACCTGAAATCAAATATAATTATTTAATAATAGTATGTACCTAAATCCAACTTAGTTTAGGTGGGTAGGTATATGATTGATTATTAATCATTCATGATAGCAAATGATAATACAAGATGCTATGACCATTACGGTTCTGTTTCTTGAACTCATGCAAAATTTGCCCTTGTCATAATTATTCAGTCATTTGTTGCAAACTTCAAAACACTTGCAAAATCATATGCTGGAATATTTTTCTTGCATTAATCTGATAAGAGCTAGTTATTTACGAATATTAAACTTTTTAATGTCAGGGTTTTCATTTCCTACACTGACCACAGTGCTAAAGTGTAACGACATATTTGACAAACAAATTATCTAACTACTAAATATAGCTAAACAGCTTTAGCCAAGGCCTGACTACCATATTAGGTAGGTACTATATTTACGGCGACGTGTGGTATAATATGGCCTGACTATTATACCATATATTATATCACACATCACCAGCTCTTTAATCCACTGCTGCCACAGGCTTTCCGATGGAAGCATATTTTAGGGTGAATAGGCCATTACGTACCACACTGACCCAGTGTGGATTATTATTAATAACAACTGCAGATGTTGGCACCGAGACGGGACCAATGGTTTAAAGTTCCTTCCAAGAACTCGAGATAATATATTTTTGGCCACCTATCTGATCACAATATCACATGCCTTGGGCAACATTGGTTGGTTTACGCAATCGCAGGCCGAGAGCTGCGCTAGACACTGCGCCGTGCCATTTTAATATTATTACATTTTACTAGACTGTGGCAAGTATGTAGTAGAGAAAATTGGCTATGTGCCTATCTAGTTACAGTATACATAAATCATGCTTTTCTCCCTTAAGGGGTAGTTTCCACAGGGGTGTTTTAACACCCATTTTCGCCATCTTATTTCAGATCCCATAGGGGGCGAGCCTAAGGGTATTCGCGGAACATTAATCGTATTTACCTTCCAAAATCATAATCTATAGTTGACAACTCATATTGCACTAGAGACCAAATCCCCCACATAAAATGCGACGCTAATGACAAATGCTGTACTTCTTTGTAAACTTTGTTGACATCTTGTACAGTAGGTGTGTTCACGTCCAAATATTCAGATAGGTAAGTCTTTATCCATTCTTTTTGATATTCCTCACCCGGGTATCGAGAATAATCAATATCGTCTATTGAAATACCTGAAAAAGATTTTTTTTTGTTTTTTACCCATAAATTGTTGAAGACTAATTTGACTATTTGACGAGAACAGGAACAGGTAAGTGGTTCAATTTGGAAAGTTTATTGTGTTTGTATAAACTCTTAATTTTATACAAATAATATTAACATAGTCATTACGACGCCCCATAAAAGAGATCACCAAGATTGTCGGTTTTATTATCATTTTAATGTCGCACTAAACGTATACTTAACTGCGCATTCACCCCCGCCTATTCTGCAAAAAGTTACTTTCTAACTTTAAATTCTTGTTAATGCAAAGTTAACAACAGTCATTATCTATAATCAAAAATTTAGATTGGATGGCAGTTTGTTAGTCAATCACATCACAATGTCTTCTTACTGCCGCACTCAGAGACGTCAAATAACGTTAATGAGTACTTAACGTCATAAAATGACAATTCAAAACTAGTCGCTATTCTTGCCGAGTCTATGGTCTAGATTTGAATGAAAAAAATTGACATTAAATACTCATTAAAGTTAATTGACGTCTCTGAGTGCGGCAGTTAAATACTTAAGTCAATAAATTTTTATAGTGCCTAATGGGATATTTCTCATGATAAGTACATATTGCTAGTACGAAGGGAGTCCGTGTCTGCGGCATAGGTACCTACTATAAAAAGTCTGCGTGGTGCGCAAAACGTTTTCAAACCAAACGACATATATGTTCGACTGTTTTATCGTGGAACCCCGTAACGGAAATAATAATATAGAAATCGCGCTACATTTGCTAATATTCAGACACTTTTATTGTAAAGTTACGATAAATGTGTGGCCGTCCGTCAGTGCACATAAATCCGATTATTTATCGGATTTATGCGAGTCGCTAAGTAAAGAATCAAATAATAATAATAGTGTCTGAACAAGGTCCTAAACCTAATCGTACTTCTTTGATAATATCAACATAATCAGTAAAATTATAATATCAAAGAATTAGGCCTAGAAACGGCATGACGGACCTACGTGATATATCTTATTGATTATATTATTATGTAATGTTATAAAATCTACTTAAACAGAGAATGTGTCCTTATCAACACGTTTCTGTTACTTTATGGGTTATCTTCATTCAGTATTAAATAGTACAGATAACATTTAAGTATGTGAAGCAACCGTAACAATCCTCACAATGCTGAAGTCTTTATTTTTAGATAATTAGATAAGTAAGTACCTACCTACTATTTGTTGCAATAACGCACGACGAGCAAAACAATACAACGAATTGAACCTTATTATTTGATTTTTTTGACCAATAGAATTATATTCATAAATGTTAGTAAAAAAATGTTTACAAAGACAAAAATTACCGAAAATTTTCGAGAATTTATTTTCCTGATATGGGTAATCTTATTTTATTCCTATGGGTAGGTTTAATTAGGTATCCTTATTTTTGTCATCATCATCACACTTATGGATCAAGGAACTTACAAAAATCATTGGATTTTCGATAGTTCAAAGCGATAAATGGCAACATCGGCATATATAGCCTTTATTCAAGTGTTAATATCCAATGATTGTTGACATTGATATATTTGTGTTGTTGACTGTTAAACGCGATAAATGGCTATAGCCATCTATAAATGGCTATAGCCGAAAAACGATATGATATATCATATCATGATGGTGGTCATGCTAGCCGGGCTGATGTGACATTTAATTTTGTATGATGGAAACCTATTTTCAAATTATCTACATTACGACCGGTCGGTTTTTGCGCAATCTCCACTCAAGAACGCGCCTACAGTGTTCTAGAATTTTAGCTATATTGTGATTTACCTACGAACGAGTTTTAAAACGAGCACTAATGAAATTAGAAATATAACGTAATGTACCTATGTTGGTAGTTTTATTCAAGACGAAGAGGAAAAACTTAAAACTAGATAAAGGCGCGAAGCGAAGCTTGTTATTATATAAAGAAAATAAATGTTTTAAGAGAAGTTGATGTGTTATTTTTGAGTACAAGCAGTAAGAAGGTTTAAAAGCAAAGTTTTTAACAGAACAATAGTAGATTTTAATATACAACAAAGATACAACAAATAATGTTGTAGATTTACGGATTTATTTATTTATTTAACCTAATGGTAAATTCGAGAGACAAGGGGACAACAGTATTGTTTTAATAAGTTTTATTAATGGGTTAGTTCGCAAGAAAGAATTGGTATTGAAATACTCACCAACATATTCATTAAAATGGTTGGCAATATCAAATGCCTGGTAATTATACGTGGCATATTCATAGTCAATGAAAGATACGGTCCCTTCATCTTCATTGTAGATCACGTTTCCTAGAAGCAAATCATTGTGAGCAAATACTATTGGGCTCTCAGTGTTGGCTAAGTGTGATTTTAGACGCTCAAATTCTATCCTTAGTTTCGTTATTGACCCAAAGCTATTGACAAATCTACAAAAAAACAGACAAGAAGTAATAATTGTAGAAATATTCATTTGGTTAATAAGTAATGCAAGTATATTTTCTAAGTAAATACTACACTAAATACGGCTTATCTGTAGTAAGTAGGTAAGTACGTAATTAGTTGGCAGGTATCTATTATTATTGATTTGTAAAGCGCTTTTAATAGCGATGGACTTTAGTGTTCTTATTTAAAACGGGAAAATTCTAAAGTTCTAATGGATTAAAAAAAAAATAGATGATACTGCTGTACTAACTTGTTTTGTTTTGTGTCGTCAGAGAATCGCTCTGGTAGTAAACTCAAAAATTGCTCTATTTTATCCCATACCATAGGCTCTTCTTTCATCTGTAATTAGAAACACAATCTTAGTATTTAGCTGGTGTAGAATGTCGGTATATTATATAGAATCGAGGTTCACGCGCTTTGATGTCCATTAAAACACCGGCACAACTTGGAAAATCACGAATGCAGCGAAAACTTTGCGTTATAATTTGCAAATGTACACCTAAACTTGTGGGTTTGTGTATTCGTGCGAATGTGAGTGACCGGCATTAGAAGATAATCAATGGAAATTAACGAATTCGTTGCGCGGACCAACATTATAAGGCCGAAATACAAAATTAGGTAGGTATGTTTATTTATTTATTGAGATAGATTTACCAAATAGAATTTACAATCTATTATGGGCCGGTTTTTTGATGCATAGTTAACTTAAAGAATTGTTAAAATTTTTTAATAATCTTCAAATACCAGGCTGATATTAAATCATTAGTAACAATTTTAATTACTAATGTTACTAACGATCAAATATTAGTCTGATATTGTTACTAATTGTTAAATATCAGCGTGATATTTGAAGATTAGTAACAATTTTTAACAATTCCTTAGTAAATAAGAATCTCGGGTCACAGTGTTTGTTAAAAACTTCAGAAACGGCTGGACCGATTGCAAAAAATTATTTTGTGTTATTTTCTAGGTCTGAGAATAGGTCGTACGTAGGCTATTTTTTATACCCCAAGGTGATACGGGCAAAACATTGTTTGTCGCGGATCAGCTAGTAGGTAAATATTTTGCATTACCATTAGGAGTTGCTTCCTAAGCAGCTAACCTTGACTCTTATTCTCATGAAGAAGCGTTAAGGTATCACAATGTATCTAATAAAATATCTAATTCAATTTTACTGAATGGAAATGTTATTGAACATATTATTGACTAACAAATATCTTGTTAAAATATCCAATAAACCGTAACGAATGTTAAGTGTAGCCAATTGAAATGTTCTGCAATTGGGTTCGAAAATTTATGTACGATTGTCACCGCCTTCTATAGATTTTAATGTTCTATGTCCTTGTGTGTTTGCTGGTACCTATGTCAATTCATTTGGGGTCGGCGCAGTATGTTTTTTCTTCCATTCACTCTGTTAGCTGTTATCTTCTCCTGTTTCACTTCAGTCACATTATTATGTTATTCTCACGCAACGAATCCATTTTCTGCGGTCTCGCTCTTCCTCCGTCCATCCGTGAATATTCATTTTCATCGCTGTACATACACATCTGGTGTGCCAAACGATTCCCTATTTTTCTTCTGTCAATGATGCTACTTTCAAACTTTTTATAAACTCATTCCTTACCTTATCCTTTCTTATCACGCCGCTCATACATCTCAATTCTCAAGTTTCTTACCTCTACTGATTAAGATTATCTGTCTTTTTCACAGCCCAATATTCCGAACCCTACATGACGACAGGCCTTTTATTTTCGCTTTTTAGGTGCGGTGGATGATGTTATGAATTATAGGAGATTTATCACTGGATGACAACTGACCGATATGAATGGAAGAGGTAACATACTGACCCGACCTCAGTTGGCCTGAAAATTTTGTTAAAATTTAATAATTTTTTAATATAAGAATAATAGGTTATTTACTATTATTTAATATTGTGTTTTTCCCCCTAAATTAATTGCCTATATGTTGAGACATTATTTGACATTATAATCGTCGTTGTATTACCTAATCTGTTCTTAGATTTATACGTATGTTGAGTAACCTTGTTGATGATCTTAGTAATAAAGATCGAAGACTTGAGTGCCGATCGATGTAGGCTAGGCGTTCTTAGATACTTAGTAGGTAAGACTTATTTAGGACCAACGGGTCCTTTGTCCGACATATATATATATATAGCTACTTATTCCGGATATTGGACGAGGTCAATCTCGTGGTGCACGGCTAATCCCGAAAGAGCGAGAGCAGGGAGCGACAGACTACGGACAGCCCTGGTGCATAGTCGCTTGTATTACCGAAGATCATCATCACCAGCTCTTAAATATTCCCACTGCCGGGGCACAGACCTTCCATCCAATGACTTTCAAGAGCTTTTACAAACAAGCTTGGATTACGCGATTGCATACCGAGAGCGCAAAGCCACTGCGCTATCTGCTCTTTCATTTAATTAAAGTTTGTAACACAATAACAGTTAATAATAATTTTGAGTCAATTACCTATGTGTTATTGTTTAATTGTCTTTGTGTTATAATGAGTATTTACTTATTGTTGGTCAAACAAACTTTAAGCAAATGACAGCAGGGTACTTTTATTTATTAACAAAATTTCCCAAATATGATTCATATCTTTGTAAGAGCCACCCTCTGATACCTGTTCTATTAATAAAAGGCTTATGTTATAAGGCTATTAATGATATAGCAGTACTTGTTGATAAGTTATACTAAAAATATTAATTATTATTATAATTAAAGAACATACATCATTTCCAAGCTTGACTTTGTGCATTTTTGCCATTTTACATGCGACAAGTGGCCATATTCTTTCATTAAGAACAGATTCAATGTTGAGCGTATTTCCTGGATAGTACTGGTAAGCCAATCCATTCTCAAACATTCCATATACTTTTGGAGCAAGGCCTATTACATTCAGTGTTTTAATGTTACTGTAACAATATAATAATGAATCTTACTCACTGATATACTTGTGATGATCATTATTTATTTTGACAAAAATATACTTAACATATTATTACTTACCGTAATTCAGCGGAGCGATCTATAAGAAGATCAGTTTTGTTACCATAAATTCGCACAAGAACTATGTTTTCAGTACAGTCTTCAGTTTTTAACTGACAAGCTACCAGTTTGTTTGTAATGCCATCTGTAAAAATCTGTAATATTATATTTATAAAGATTGATGTACAAAACTATAGGATTATATTACTATATTTAATACAAAAACTATTTGAAAACCCCCATGATAATAGTATAATCCAATAAAAAATCATAAACTTCAAACATTACAAATATTATTTTTGAATATAATCTATTGTAGTAAGTTTTGAATTCACACATGAGTAATGGGCAGCAGCATTTCTCTCATACCACCTAGCAATATAAATTTGTACTGCAATTTATGTGCCCGATATATGGCAATAGGCTCGGCACCTGTTACATGGGACCGAACATAATTGGCAAAAAGTGGGTCTTAATTCACCTCTGCCCCTTCGGGTATATAGGCATGATTTATGTATTTATGTTATGTATGAATTCACACACCAATTTTAATATTTAAGTTGTTAATATACATAATTTTTAAAAAAAATTATCACCTAGCAATATAAATTTGTACTGCGATTTATGTGCCTGATATATGGCAATAGGCTCGCCACCTGTTACATGGGACCGAACATAATTGGCAAACAGTGGGTCTTAATTCACGTCTGCCCCTTCGGTTATATAGGCATGATTTATGTATTTATGTTATGTATGAATTCACACACCAATTTTAATATTTAAGTTGTTAATATTAACTTTTATAATTCACTTTCATAACCTTTTTTCCTTTTATCACATTTTATAAACTTTTATCAATAAGTATGGTGATAAATACGCTAGGGTGTGCTTATAATTCTTATAAATTATGTATGCATATAATTTTTATGAATGTATAAAAATTATATGTTTTACACTTGGCCCGTTAAAATTATAGTATTTGAGAGACTTGACTTACTTTGAACTTAATATTATTTGGAGACCAGTCTGGACGTATTACTTCCAAAAGTTTAAAAATTCCGCCATAAAGGTCAGTTTCTTCAATTTTAATGGGTACAAATACATCACCGGCTGGCAAACAAATTGATGCCATTTCACAAAACTACTTAAATGGTACACTACTAAGGAATAAAAATGTGTCCTAAACCAAAGCTGCATGCAAGTGATGAGAGTGGAATTTAAATAATTTGTGAGAGTGGAGTGGAGTGGAACGTGGAATGGACGAATCACAAGCACAAGTGAATGACATCACATTCACAAAGGCACAAAATAAAATAAAGGGAAGAGACGAGACGAAGACGAAGGTCGAATTTGGTTTTGGTGATTTATGATTAAAATTAGGACATGATGACATTGACATGTCGTTGGAACATAATGACACTGACTGAAGTTTTTTTTAAAATTGGCTTAACGTTCTCGGAAACAAGTCTTTTAGGAACTTTCTTTGTATACTTTCATTTACTTTTCTTAATTTTAAATGAATGTTAAATGAATGAATGAAAATAATGGATAAAATGAATGAATTTTATTAATGTATGAAATGAATGTTACTTTAAAATATGGGTGAAACACATTTTAACGCATCTAGGGAGTGCTAGAACCTCTCTGAGGCTAGAACAGACTTTTACGACCATAGACTATACACTATGTTTTTAATTCTCCCTATATTTTAGGGAAGGCAAAGGGTCTAGCCCATACAGCCATGCTATAGTGTATATTTTATCTGTAGTCATATGACAATGAGTGGGGTGCTCCGAGGTGGGGTCATAGAGGACAATAATACTACGGATAGGTGGAGTGAAATGAATAAATGAAATGAATTTCACGTTAAAATATGGGTGTCTCATATTTTAACATATGTAGGGTGTGCTTGACGCGAAATAAATGGTAACTGAGTTCATGATGGTGACTGATGAAATGAATAAAACCACTTTTTATAGACCTGCGTGTATCTAGCCAACAATAAAGTTGAAATTACAGTTATTAAAAAGTTAATAGAACTATTATAATGAGGAGCGCTTAAGGAAGTATGAAGGAATCTATTGATAAAATTACAAATACCAATGTATCCCAGACATTACAAACCTACCTACATTCCTAACGAGTAAAAATACATATAATTTCAATGCTGTGTAGTGACGGCAGAACAGAATACCACGTCACGACACCAAATCACTCTCGTGGGTGTCGTATAAAGCGACTAAGGATAAATAAGTGATGAGGAATGGGCAGCAGCGTTCCTCTTATACCCGTGTGCCCGATAAATGGCAATAGGCTCGCGACCTATTACATGGGACCTAACATAAGTGGCGAAACGCGGGTGTTAGTTCACCTCTGCCAACCCCTTCAGGGATATAGGCGTAATTTATGTATGTATAATTTCAATTTGCGCCAAGCACTCCCTAGATGAGTTAACATCACCAGCCCTTTAATGTCCCCACTGCTGGGGCACGGGCCTTCCCTATGGATGGAAGAATATGGGGAGATCGGGCCATAACCAACCACGCTGGCCCAGTGCGGGTTGGTGGGTTTTAACGACTGATAATAAATTTTTGGTGACCCATCCAATGACTGGCCTTAGCGAAATTGCTTAGCTTAAGCAATCGCAGGCCAATCGCGCTGTGCCACTGCGCTAGCGAGCTCCTCTTTAGATGAGTTATAATAAAATGTATTTTCTTGAAATTCAAGAAAAATTAAACACAAGCCGTGGCTGTATAGACTACATTTCTCTGCTTTCCTTAAAAAAACAAAAATAGGAGTGTTTGGCGCGTTTTGTGGTGTCAGTCAGATTTATTTTCAATGATTCAAAAATTGTTGTTAATTGATGAAGTGGACAAAACCACTTTTAAAGTGGTTTTGTCCACTTCATCATGCACCATCATGAACTCTGTTACCATTCAATTCGCGCCAAGCACTCCCTAGATGCGTTAAAATATGTGGCACTCATATTTTAACGTAAAATTCATTTCATTCATACATTTCACCCACTCATTATTTTATATGACTACAGATAAAATATACACTAAAGACTTGGCTGTATGGGCTAGACCCTTTGCCATCCCTAATATTACAGGGAGAATAAAAAAAAAACGGAGAGAGAGTGTTTGGCGCGTTTCGTGGTGTCAGTCAGATTTATTTTCACTAATTCAAAAATTGTTACAGAGTGGATTTTGTGCAGTGAAAGTGGTGTTATTTTGATGCACAAGCATCCGTGTCGATGTGCAATTATGCAGAATCATTGAAAATAAGTCTTGTGATGGTGTTTGATGTTGTGGTGAAAACCACGTAAAAAGTGGTTTTGCTCACTTCATCAGTCACCATCATGAACTCTGTTACCATTCAATTCGCGCCAAGCACTCCCTAGATGCGTTAAAATGTGTGACACCCATATTTTAACGTAATATTCATTTCATTCATAATTTCATCCACTAATTATTCCAGAAAACTACAGATAAAATATACACTAAAGACATGGCTGTATGGGCAAGAACCTTTGCCTTCCCTAAAATATAGGGAGAATTTACCAAAAAAAAAAAAATAGAGAGTGTTTGGCGCGTTTCGTGGTGTCAGTCAGATTTATTTTCACTAATTCAAAAATTGTTTCAGAGTGGATTTTGTGCAGTGAAAGTGGTGTTATTTTGATGCACAAGCATCCGTGTTGATGTGCAATTATGTAGAATCATTGAAAATTAGTCTCATGATGTGTTTGATGTTGTGGTGAAGATCACTATAAAAAGTGGTTTTATCCATTTCATCAAGCACCATCATGAACTCTGTTACCATTCAATTCGCGCCAAGCACTCCCTAGATGCGTTAAAATATGTGGCACCCATATTTTAACGTAAAATTCATTTCATTCATACATTTCACCCACTCATTATTTCATACGACTACAGATAAAATATACACTAAAGACTTGGCTGTATGGGCTAGACCCTTTGCCTTCCCTAAAATATAGGGAGATTTTAAAACTAAAAAAAAATATTTAATATACTTTTTATTGTGTGACAGGCAACTGACAATGACAAGCACTTTAGTCGATTTTTTAGTCAGTGATTCTCTTTGATCACACTAGCAGTTCTAGAAAATTCGGGTACCTACCTGCCTTGAGCAACTGCGGTAAACCTAAACCGGCGTTTGATTGCGCGTTTGATCTAGAGCAGAGCGACTGTCAATCTGCATTTAACAACGTGTTGATAGCAAAATCTGTGTTGAATTTATTTTTCCAGTGAAAATACTATCATTTTCTGTCTACAATGGCCGCTATGTCTGTAATTGGTATAGATTTTGGTAACGAGTCTTGCTATATCGCTGTTGCCAAAGCAGGTGGTATAGAGACTATAGCCAATGATTACAGCCTTAGAGGGACTCCGTAAGTAACATTTTACACAAATATATGCATTAATTAATCAAGGAAATATCATTTATGTTTGGTTTTGGCACAGGTAAAACATGTAATCAATTGCACGTTTCTAATTATAACCAAAAATTATTTACTTAAGACTTTAATTGTTTCATTAGAATCATGATATATTCGGGATTCTATTGTTTATTTATTTATTTTTAGAGCTTGTATTGCATTTTCACCTAAAAACCGAATACTGGGTGTAGCAGCAAAAAACCAGATGGTTACTAATTTGAAGAATACTGTATTTGGCTTTAAAAGACTGCTTGGAAGAAAGTTCACTGATCCTCATGTACAAAAAGAACTAAAACATTTCCCTTTTAAAGTGGAACAAAGACCAGATGGTGGTATTGGAATCAGAGTTAATTACCTTGGAGAGGACAATGTATTTAGTCCAGAGCAGGTATTGTAATTAGTGTTATTTTAATTATATCTACTACTATTTTTATGCTAGCCACCATTTCTTTTAAATTACTTTAAGTAACTTGTGGATTTTTTTTTGTAATTATCAACATATTTTTATTGTATTAAGGAACAAATAAATGAATGGGATTCTAATTAGTTTTCTTGTATTGATATTTTACTGCATTAAATTGACAGATTAGTGCTATGCTGTTCACAAAGCTAAAGGAAACTGCAACAATAGCTTTACAGACACAAATAAATGATTGTGTAATATCTGTTCCAAGTTACTTTACAAATGCTGAAAGAAATGCATTATTAAATGCTGCTGCCATTGCAGGTATGTTTACTTAAATAAGTTGTTTTATAGATATTTTTTTATTAATCTGGAAGATCCCACTGATGGGTGGCACTATGAAGATTTTATTTGATTTATATTTTATTTTACTGCAATTGAAGCAAAAAAGGTGCTCAGATTAAGCCTCATTTTCAACATCTAGTACTTTGAATATTATTATCGGAAAAGAATTCACTGGGGTTCACATTCACAAAACTGGTTGAAATATGCGGCTTCAAAAAAAGAAAAATTATATTTTCATATTACGAGGGCGGGTCAATAAGTCCCCCTTTAGGTACCCCTTTGGAATAAAACACAGATTGTTTGATAAATAAATCATTTTATTTTTCAACGTAGTCTGCCTTGAGCTCTATACACTTTGTCCAACGTTTCTCTACTTTTTTTATCCCTTCCAAAAAAAGTAGAGGTTCAAAAAGTCACGGACTTATTGACTCGCCCTCGTATTACACTGCAGTATTTATATCATAGATTTGTGGCTAAGTAAATATTTTTATTGAATAACAGGACTTAATGTACTTCGTTTGATGAATGAGACAACAGCAACTGCTTTGACTTATGGTATATACAAACAGGACCTTCCAGCACCTGAGGAAAAGCCTAGAAATGTTGTTTTTGTAGATATTGGTCAGAGCTCTATTCAGGTAACACAATTAATATTGTTTTACACACACACACATAATTCACGCCTATATCCCCGAAGGGGTAGGCAGAGGTGAACAAGCACCCACGCATCGCCAATTATGCTAGGTCCCATGTAATAGGTGGCGAGCCTATTGCCATTTATCGGGCACAAAAGTCGCAGTACTTTGCTAGGTGGTAGGTATAAAAGGAACGCTGCTGCCCATTCCTCATCACTGATTTATCCTTAGTCGCCTTGTACGACACCCACGGGAGAGATTTGGGGTGGTGATAATTGTATTCTACTCTGCCGTCACCACATGGCACGTCTATATTGTTTTATACAATATTGTTTTATATTATAAATAAGTTTTATTGTACTGAAATTTACTATATGCTAGATAATAAACACATAATGATGTGAAGGAAATTCTTGCTAGGAAATTTTCTAAGATTTGTATGTTCAAATAATAATGATGTTGTAACTAATATCCTGGGAATTTGTATTTTTAACCTAATTTTATCAGTATATACAGTAGGGAACCTTATATCTAAAATATCATCGTTTTATTTATAAAATTTTAGGTAGCTGCTTGTGCTTTCAATAGAGGCAAATTACGAGTGTTGGCCACTGCTCATGACTCTCAATGTGGTGGCAGAGACATTGATGCAGCTCTAGCTGAATATTTCTGTCAAGATTTTAACTCAAGATTCAAACTGGATCCTAGAAAGAATCAGAGGTAATAACAAAATTGACAGAGCCCCCAATATACCAATGTTTTTCATCTTAAAGGACAATCACAGGATGCATTCTTTATCTACAGGCATTGTGTTTAAAATTCATCATCATCATATACTATATACTACCAGCCTTTTAATGTCCCCACTGTAGGGGAACAGGCCTTCCCTGTGGATGAAAGAATATATGGAGAATGGGCCATATTCCACCACTGTCAAGTACGGATTCGTATGAAAAACTTGAATCAAAATTTTACCTATATCTCCCGATTGGCATTGAAATAATTTACTTAAGTTTGCCAATTTTTCTAGTTGTTTACATGAACTTTGTACACATTTTGACAAGCATGTTTGATACTGTGTAATAGGGGGTGAGCCTATTGGCATTTGCCAGGCACTTAAATCACAGTATTTTGCTGGATAACAGGAATACTGCCTATTTGTCATCACTTTGAAACCTTATGAATTGTATTGTTCTCTGCCGTCAATACAGCATGGGGCACTTTAACTTTATTTGTGATATAAATATGGAACTTGATGAAATATTCCATTACTTTTCTAGAGCATACCAACGTTTATTGCAAGAAGTAGAGAAGTTGAAAAAACAAATGTCTGCAAATAGTACTCGTTTGCCTCTCAACATTGAGTGCTTTATGGAGGAACGGGATGTATCAGGCGATATGCAGCGAGCACAAATGGAACAACTTTGCACAGACACTTTCACTAGAGTTGAAAGGACTTTGAGAGCTCTTCTTCACAATGCTAGTAAGTTATATAAACATATTGAAAACTAAATAAAAAATACTAAACTTTAATTATAGTAAGCCCATCAGCTCACCTCCAATGTAAGAGAAATCTTGACTGTGTAGACCTAACTTTGTGTCGCAACCTCTCCCTTAGTCAATGGATCTGGGACTTGCATGGAGTAATGCTGGATTACTTCATTACCCAGCACCATCTCAGGATGGTGCTGGGTAATTCCAATTAATTTAATGATGAGATGGTCAGCACCATCTCATCATTAAATTAATTAATTAATTTAATTAATATGTTTAAAGTTTATAAGGCTGAGAAGAAATAGTGAATAAAATGAAATGAAATCTTTGATTTTCAATTTTATTTCAGAACTGAGACCTGAAGATATTTATTCTGTGGAGGTTGTTGGAGGCTCAACTAGAATTCCAGCTGTTAAGACTTTGATTGAGCAAGTCTATGGAAAGCATGCATCAACTACTCTTAACCAGGTTTTTTTTTTGTTGTTTGTTTTTTTTTATATTTTGTTGCTTTGGATATTATGCTACAAATATATTTTTACTTAGTTTCCCTAAACTAATTATGGGTACTATACAGGGCGTCCCACGGCCATGCCACACGGAGGGAAAGTATATTAAATATTGAACGTAGGATATTTTACTAAAAGAAGACATCATTTTATTTTTAATAATAAGTAGAACTGCATTCACAGATTTTTTTAAAATCGCCTACCTCAACCGGGAATCGAACCCGCCAAATGTGATAGAAAAATTACTTGTATTTTATAATAGCGTTTTAAAGGGCTACTCTTAAGCATTATTTTTGGATCAGCACTTTTGGACAAATTAGATGGCCACCGAGATCCCCAGATCTAACCCCACTTGATTTTTTTTATGGGGTTATGTAAACGATTTAGTTTACAGGAACCGGTACAACAGTGTGCAGGAGTTACAAAATGAATTTAGAAGTATTATTTCAAACATCCACCATGCAAAAATAAGTAAATCGACAGGGAGAGAAATTATCAAAAGAGTGAGAATTTGTATACAACAGAACGGATCACATTTTGAGCATTTGATAAACTAATTTTTTTTTAAATAAAATGAAAAATTTTATGATCTTAGTTTCATTTAATATGCTAGGTTATTTAGGAAAAAATAATGCTTATGAGTAGCCCTTTCAAATGCTATTATAAAATACAAGTAATTTTTCTATCACATTTGGCGGGTTCGATGCCCGGTTGAGGTAGGCGATTTTTAAAAAATCTGTGAATTAAGTTCTACTTAATATTAAAAATAAAACGATGTCTTCTTTTAGTAAAATATCCTACGTTCAATATTTAATATACTTTACCTCCGTGTGGCATGGCCGTGGGACGCCCTGTATACTCACAAGCCAATTACAGTGTTAGAAATCTTGACTTTAAAATAATATTTAAAAGTTATACAATAATTTGATATAAACAGTATTTTTAGTTATAAGCACTGCAGATTTTAAACTTCGTTCTTCCTATTGATTTCTATATTTTCTACATTACACATTCTACATTATTTTTTCGCTCCCATGCCAGCATGGAAGACAAGTTATAGCAGACAGTTATTTTCATTCCCTTTGAACATAATTGCTATCTAACAGTCACGTAAATAAAACATTGCTAGGTGGTATAACAGGAATGCTGTTGCCCATTACCCATCTCCTCAGTTCTTCCGTCCTTTGGAAGGCACATTAAGCCTTTGGTCCTTGCTGCATCTGCAGTTGTTAATACCCACCAACCGGCACTGGGCCAGCGTGTACTGGTGGGTTATGGCCCAATCTCCCTATATTCTTAAGAGGGCTTGGTGATGATGATAGTAGAACGATTTGAAATAAAACAACTTTTACGGATTAGACCGCGTATATTTAGGTGTTTAGCACTATTATTTAACCCGACGTTTCGATTACTTTACAGCGGCCGCGGCCGTTAAATAATAATTCCAAACTTAGGTGTTTGGCATTATTATTATACATTATTATATATATGCGAGTCTAATCCGCAAGAGTTAGTTTATTTCAAATGTGTAGCGCTCGTGCAAATATATGAGAACATAATCAATAATTTAAAATACGTGTGTCGTCATGTGTTTGACCTTGAGAATTTTATAGTGCATTCAATCATATTATTAAGAAATAAATATACTAAAAATAAAAAAATATATTTGTTTAGGACGAAGCCGTAGCACGAGGCTGTGCGCTCCAGTGCGCCATGCTGAGCCCGGCGGTGCGCGTGCGCGAGTTCAGCGTGACAGACTCGCAGCCGTACGCCGTGCGCCTCACCTGGGACGCCGCCCGGGGCGAGGACGGAGATATGGAGGTTAGTGTTATGTTTTATTTTTACCAGTAGAAATTTTTTACCAGTTTTGAAATTCGATTCTATATCACACTTTTTTCACTAAAGTCAAAATTGCCATATCAAGTTACTTATACCTTTTAAAAGTTATTATGCAAAATGACACACGACGATGAATTAGAAAAAAAAAAAATCTCTTGTCAATCAAATTATTATGAAATAGACATTTTGAACTTGTGACCTAAAAGTGTGCATGCATTTGTGATCCTTTTCTGTCCCCGACCGTACAATACGCCCGCGGCTTCGCTCGCGTTAATGTCGGTTATTATATAGCCTATACATACATACATACATAAATCACGCCTATATCCCCGAAGGGGTAGGCAGAGGTGAACTAGCACCCACGTTTCGCCAGTTATGTTAGGTCCCATGTAATAGGTGGCGAGCCTATTGCCATTTATCGGGCACAAAAGTCGCAGTAGGTACATAGCTAGATGGTATAAGAGGAACGCTGCTGCCCATTCCTCATCACTGATTTATCCTTAGTCGCCTTGTACGACACCCAAGGGAGAGATTTGGGGTGGTGACAATTGTATTCTACTCTGCCGTCACCACACGGCTTCGATTTAAGTCAATATTTCTTGAGATTACCGCGTTCAACCAACGCAACAAACTCTTCAGCTTTATATTATTAGTATAGATATAAATCACGTCTATTTATCCCCGAAGTAGGCAGAAATAATCAACACTACGCCAATTATGCTAGGTCCCATGCAATTGTCATCTATCTGGTAAGCCAATCGCAGTATATTCTATGTGGTAAAA
This sequence comes from Cataclysta lemnata, assembly GCA_963931975.1. Classification (NCBI taxonomy): domain Eukaryota; kingdom Metazoa; phylum Arthropoda; class Insecta; order Lepidoptera; family Crambidae; genus Cataclysta; species Cataclysta lemnata. Next base: position 10,573,868 of record OZ008345.1, on the reverse strand, counting down.
AAAATAACACTGCTACCCAATACTGATTTCACACTAATCTGTATTATGTTGCTGCATTGTTACGCAGATTAAGTGTAATGGAATGGCAGCTTAAAAGGCACAATTTTACAAACATGGTCATGCAGATCAGAAGTAGTACTTACTATTTTAAAATGTAAACTATTTATTTTCAGGTATTCCCTGCTTTCCACGCTGCACCATTCTCAAAAATGTTGACATTTTATAGAAAAGAACCATTCACAGTTAGCGCATATTATTCTGATCAAGTTCCGTTTCCTGATACTTTTATTGGTAAGTGTGGAAAATAATACCCCAAATAAAACAGTTTTTGGCTATTGTAGTTATGTATATAACCCATTGTACTGGGAGTTATATCTTCATATAATAATTAATTTATTATGTTTAGTTTTAATTGTTTTAATGTAATTATTTGTTTTACTTTAAATTATAGGACAATGGCATATTAGAGATGTGCAACCCACAGCAGAGGGCGAATCTCAGAAGGTGAAATTGAAAGTTCGCGTGAACATTCACGGAATTGTTACAGTAGCCTCTGCTTCCTTAGTTGAAAAGAAACAGGATGCCCCACAGAGTGACAATGTTGAAATGGAGAATTCCAATGAGAATGCAAACCACAGTCAAGAAGCCATGGATACTAATGGTGGTTCTCAAGATCAACAACAAAATGGTCCAGAAAACCAAGAGGTGAGAGAAGATGAAATGAAAGATGAGCCACAGGAAAAACAGTCGTGGACACAGAGAGTAGGACAGTGGTTCAGCGGGGTACGTGTCGGTAGCGCGTGTGTCGACTGTTTGCTCGAACCTCGTGTTGTTTGTTGCCAACAGCTGTGACTGTGCTCGGAACGCCGGCAATGTAGAGCTCTTACTCTAACTTGAATCTTAATTCAATGAATTGCTTATTTCAAAGTCAATATCTGAGTCACCACAATCATAGGGGTTTAATCAAAAACAATCACTAAGGCTTTGCATTGGAGGTACAGTTTCGCATAAGAGCCTCGAAAAACAATTTGGAAAATGCAAAATTAAATTGTTGCAATAATAACAAATGAACCTAATGTATCTATTGATATACACACATGTCCAATATTAGTCTTATTTTAGTTAAAAATCATATTAGTAATATTACATTCGAATTTGTAGCATATCGAAAGGTAATGTTTATGAAATCTTTCATTGCTTACACATAATATAATATATATCTTCATAATTATCTTTATTTATAACATTGATTTTTACAAATCATGTAACTTATTATTATTAAATTAAGTCTAGAATACATAGTTAGTTTGGCTCTACGTAATTTTACTGATCCGCAACACAACATAATTGAAGGCAGCAGACATCACAGTTTTAAATTTCCCCAATCTCGAAATCGAGATCCCATTTGCACACTTTTGTTTTTGGTAACACTGTAAATTTCGCCTTGAAAATGTTCTTTGGCTTTTGATAAATTTTCGTTTCAAGCTCTGTCTCTGTGTCCACGCATGTTTTGTTAATCCTACTATTAGTTCTATATTGGTTCCACAACAGCTAAGGTATTTAGAATTATTGTGTAACATTTATGTAGTGTAGTATTGTTTTTGTGGTGTTTGGAGTAGGTGCAAATGGGTCACTACATTACTTGGAAACAAATATTTTATTTGTTTTAAATGTTCACTGGTCACACTTGCACTTTTGACTGTATTTCCAAGTTTTCGTGGTGATGGGGAAATATAGCTGCTTTAATGAGATATAAACTGGTTCTTTTTAATTTGCAGGAAACTGATGACAAAAAGGATAAATCTAAAGAGAAGTCCAAAAAGGTTATTGTAAAAACTATCGAGTTGCCTATTGATGCTCGGACACATGGATACTCTCAGCATGAAGTAAATGGCTATATGGAGCAAGAGGTGAGTTCTGTTGTATATCAATTGTATAGGCACAATAAGAAAATATTTTGTAATGCAATATAATGATATTCAATTCAACACAGTATGTATACAATTATTTAAAATTTATTTTGTTTTCTAACATATGAAATGTGAATCTTACTGCCACACTCCGAGACGTCAATTAACTTTAATTAATACTTTATGTCAAAAAAATTCATTTAAATCTAAACCATACATCCAGCAAGTATAGCGACTAGTTTTGAATTGTCATTTTTTGACATTAAGTGCTCATTAGCGTTATTTGACGTCTCTGAGTGCGGCAGTAAGTGTATTTGTGCAGTTAAGAATATACCATATTCTGTTATTTTTATAAGTAAGGTGGGAATAATGAAAATATATTTATAATTTCAAGGGGAAAATGCAAGCCCAAGACCGCCAAGAAAAAGAACGTGCAGATGCTCGAAATGCATTGGAGGAGTATGTTTATGAACTAAGAGGCAAACTGTCTGAAGGTGAATCCCTGCACGACTTCGTGGCGGAAGATCAACGACAGAAGCTTGTGAATCAGCTGGATGCTCTTGAACAGTGGCTTTATGACGAGGGCGAAGATCAAAATAGACAGGCATGTTTTCACTATATTTTTAGAACGTAAATATAATTAAACAACCCTAATGAATTTCAAATCTAATTTTTGTATTTCTTCATTAATGATTATTATTAGCGAATAATAGGACTTAATTTAAATTACAGGTGTATTGTGACAAGTTGACTGAGCTGCGGACTGAAGGTGAACCCATAAAACAGAGGCGCCTCGAATTTGAACTTAGACCTGGAGCACTTGATGATTTGGCTTTGTCTATTCAATTAGTTAACAAAGCCATTGATTTGTACAAGTAAGTTGTACCTATATAATTGATTGTGCTATATTATTCATTAATTTTTATGAGTATGAAAAGTATTAATTTCCTGATTCTCAATAGGTCTGGCGATGCTAAATATGCCCATTTGTCTGAGGCGGATATGCAAAAAGTTGCTGAGACATCGAAAAATGCGTTCAATTGGCTCGAGAACGCACGCCAAGCTCTTGCACAGACGCCGCGATACGCTCCGCCACCACATACTACTCATCAAATTCGTCAGGAACGCCAGGTATGTAACTGTACCTGTATATATTTACAATAAAATGGAAATATATTTCCACAAATTCTTATTTAAATATGAAAATGTTGACATCTTATACTAGTCAATATTGAAGTTATTAGGGTAGATAAATGGTGAATAATTAATTATACAAATATGCATTATCGAATCAAATGTAATTAATTGGCATTATTGTTATTCCAGAGTTTAGAAAGCACAGTAAATCCCATTCTAAACAAACCGAAGCCCAAGGAAAAGACACCACCTCCGGCGAACCCCACCGCGGGAGACGGCCAGCCGGCAACTCCCAATGACGCACCTCAACAATCAGAACAAATGGATGTTGAGTGAACACATCAAGTGCTATTTTGACTCATGAGACTAAATAATAACCATATAAACCGTATATGTCACAAATATGATTCCTCAAGAAACAAGCACCTGTAAAATTATCCATAGCCATACAATTCGTTCAACTTTTACACTCCTATATTTATGCTTATTGAATTTAATGGTAAAGTGCATTATGAAAATAGTTTCCATTTTGATTCGATACACTATCATGAGTTATTTAGGGCTTATTACTGTAAAGAAAACTATGCAATGGGTATTACATTAGGTAGTATATTATAATCTTTATACCTTGATAATTTAATAATAGTAACAAATTGTTATTATTTAGTCTTCTGAAGTGTCTATTCACTATTTGAATATGAACACTGCAAAGATATAGTTAATATTTATTTTAATTTGAACGACAGTATGGCTGATCATATTTTGTGTGTCACTTTCTCTCATTTTCAATCTTAATAGAAATTTAGATGCGCATTTCTAATTCTGACATAACCACGATTAGCATTATTGTTAACACAATTTTTTTTCTATGTGCCTGGTGCATTCTACTGCTTGCTATAGGTTCCAGGTCTCCAATGTGATAAAAGTATGATTTAGCTATTGATTATATAAAATTTCAATGCAAATGCATCTAAAATTTATACGTAAAGCAAATGCTTCTATTCATAGATATATACTCTTGTATTTTTATTTCCATATTAAGAGATTGCAAAATTGGTTTTAATGTATGAATATTATGTTCTCTAATGTTGTATCAAAAAGTATGGCAATGTGTGATTGTATGGATTTTATAAATGCATAACTCGCAGTTTGCTGCATGCTTATACAGACAAATGAATATTACTTTTTAAATTCATAGAAGCTCACTTCTTTCATTATTTCGGATGAAGATATCTTAAAGATATTAAATCAGAAAGGGTGAAATGTCGTATATGGATTTAAAAATAAAACAGTAAAACAAAGGCCAAAAACTAAAATATTATATATAATCTGGTAAGTTATACCTTAATTAAACAAAAGAGGAGAGACACTGGCATTTCAACTGCAGTTTCTTAAATGTACCATTCCATGTCTTGATTTATTATTTAGGAGTCAATATTTATAAAACATTATGGTATAATATTGCATTTAACTTTTCTTGAAATGCAATGAAAAGAAATATTTATTGCTAACAGTTTTCCATAGTGTTTCAATTCCTGGCTCTGTGTAATATAATAATAAAATATGATATTATCCTATATATCAAGATTACATCATATTAACAATAATTTGTACAAGTATCTCGCGATTAGTAAATGCACTATTACATCACTGTTTTTTCGACTATCGCCACAGACGCCTCAGAGTAAAAATAATTGTAGTTTAATCAAAAAATTACAGGTAATCCACTATTTATATAATAAATACGTAGATAATCTGCATTTAAATATTGTTTATTTAGTTTTATTATTTTCATTTCCTTATTCTATTATTTTTTGATCAATAATGGATTAGATACATAATCTTTTTAGCATTGCACATGCACACAAATTGAATATATGTTTTACACTTAATTCTAAATTGATGAACTGTGTGTTAATTAAACATTGTTAATTTTAGAAACACAGGTTTAGGAGTTTCTGTGGTGATATGATTTAAAATTGTAGGTATTGGCACTGATTTACATGTTATTCTTTTTTATTGGTATATCTAGGTTTGTTTGGCCTATGTTGTATATTTACCAATAAGTGGTTCAACTATTAATACGTTATTTGCGCATTTTAATCTTAAAAGGCTTAGTAAAATGATTTAACAATTTATTATGGTTTCATTTCAAAATCACATCTCTAGAAAAAAATACTTTATTCAGGGTCGAGTTCACCAAAACGTAAACGTTATTTCTTGACAGTTCTTCCATATGATATAATGTCAAAAACTGACTGTTATTCTTATAATCGCCTGTTTAAACTCCCGCCTCGGGCCATTAAATAAAGATACAGAATGTAAGCAATTCTGATATGTTTCTTTATTTGCGAAATGCATTTAAAAAGTAGAATATTGTATAATACATCATCAAATATAGCAAATCAATACGATTAGACGACTGACCGATATGAATGGAAGAGGAAACTTACTTGGCCGACCCCTGATCGATAGATAGGGTAACCCTATTTTGTATACATACATACATATATCACTTCTATTTCCCCGAAAAGGGTAGGCAGAAGTGAATTAAACACCCACTTTTCGCCAATTAAGTTAGGTGTAATAGGTGGCGAGCCTATTACCATTTTTAACTGGCACATAAATCACAAAATTGTTAGTTGATATGAGAGGAATGCTGCTGCCCATTAATCATCGCTGTCTGTACCCTTAGTGACGTAATTGCTTACCGCAATGAATTGGTGAGATTATGTAAGCCCATGAAAGGGTTACCTACATAATAAGGTTCTTGAAAACAAGTATCAAAAACCTGAACAAAAACCCTTTTAAGGGTAAGCGGTTTCGCACACCGTATTCGTATTCGTACACGCAGCACTAGTTATAGTCTTTGGGCAGGAAAAAAAGTGGAGTTTGTCTATCAAAGAAAAAGTTCCTTCGATTAACTCTTGTAAAATAAGTATTGGAAGGATTTTAAATACATTCAATTCAATTTATTTAGTGCTTGTTGTTTAAAGTAATCGGCCTCCGTAAAAGGTCACCTTCAATTCAAGTTAACAAGAAATGTCAAATCGAGTGTCAGTCAGTGTCATTCGAGCAAGCAAAGCCAGTCAAAGTCAAGTCAATTTAGTACCGTTGTGCATTTATTCCTTCGTTGCCGCCGTCTACCTACAAAGTTTTCACTTTTTCAGTTCTCTAAATAATCAGTATGAGCGGCGAGCCACAAGCGAAACGTACAAAAATGAGTGCACTCGACCATTTGAAAGAATATTCTACTGTAGTAGCTGATACTGGGGATTTTGAAGGTTAGTTTGGTTAATGTGTTACGGCTTTGGGCTTACACTTCCCACGGGGTCGTCTAATAATTTTGTGAATAAAGTTATGAAATTGTACTGGATTACGCCCAAAAAATATTTACCTTATGTGTATTATTAATAGATATAATTATATAAATAAAGTATTATTTCCAGCTATGAAAGCATACAAACCCACAGATGCCACCACTAACCCAAGTTTAATTTTGTCTGCTGCTGGAATGGATCAGTATCAACATATAGTTGACAAAGCTATAAAGTTTGGGAAAGAGACAGGGAGGTAAAATCATATATTTATCATAATTAAAATTACAGCTTATTATATTATTAAGATGTTTTCTTCCAATATTTGATAAATAAGAGCTGTCTTAAGAAATGCATATTTACAAATGTCCATATTTAAATATTGCTTTTAAAACTGTGATATAAGTAATATGACTTAAGCAAGCTTTGTAATAAGTAAAATTCCTTATCAAAAATATAATGTTAATTTGGAAAACTTAATAATAAAATATGTAATTTTTACTAAAAAGCTTCTAAATAATATTTCTCTTTCTCTCTTCTCCCTGCCCTGTTCCCAGTCTATCTGGGGTTGGCGCAGTATTTCCTCTTCCATTCATATCGGACAGACGTCATCAAGCCATCCACTCCCTAAATAATATTTATAGTATGTTGTTTTTTTATGTTTTAATACTAATAATTTTAACTTCCCCTTCGGCGATATGGGCGTGATTTATGTATGTATGTAATTTTAACTATTATTTTAATATTTTTGCTTTAATTTGCAGTACCGTTGAGGAACAAGTTACTGAGACTTTAGATATGCTCAGTGTTCTTTTTGGCTGTGAAATTCTCAAAATCATTCCTGGAAGAGTATCAGTAGAAGTAGATGCCAGGTAAGACATCTTTGGGGTCATCAAGTTATCAACATCATAATTTGTAACAATTATCTAAATTTTATTTCATAATAGGTATGTAGAATACATGTTCCATTTGTGAGCCCCTCAAATTATTTGACATGGGACATTAGAATCCACAATATTATAGAGTATATTTAAGGTAAAAAAAGTTTATCTCAATAAAAAATTTACTTAAACAAAGTTGGTAATGGCAGCAGCATAATCAAGAGAATATTACTATTACTGAGTTTATAAACAATAATTTCAGATTATCCTTTGACAAAGAGGCTAGCATTGCAAAGGCTGTGAAACTAATAAACATGTTTTCTGAATATGGAATTAAGAAGGAAAGAATATTAATAAAACTAGCATCCACCTGGGAAGGCATTCAAGCAGCAAAGTAAGTTATTGCATGTATACCTAAACTCTAATTCTAAAAGTGATAACTCTTCAATTTGCTCATATTTCACTGATATTTGGATAGAAAGATCACCTATAAATTTATTTGTTTGTAGGGAGTTGGAGAAAAAGCATGATATCCATTGCAACCTAACATTGTTGTTTTCGTTATATCAAGCAATAGCATGCGCAGAAGCAAATGTAACATTGATATCTCCATTTGTTGGCCGTATTTTGGATTGGTGAGTATACATATTAGGGCAAGAGTATCAGTGATAAAGTTTGTACAACCCATAATAATAAAATAGCAATACCCATCACTTTGATGCTCTATGCATATTTCACCAATCACATAGAAAAAAATAATGCAATGTATATTTTCTGCTACTTGATTGGTTGTGAAAGAGAGAAGTTGGAAGACATTAAATTAAGAGTATTTTTGCAAAAACACATCAATCATACCACAAGAGTATGCTGTATATTTATTGTAATTATTAAATAAATGTGGCAATACTTAGGGCAAGGCTGAAGCCTAGACTTTGAGGAAATTATGTTTGACTGTTCAACGCGATAAATAGATATATCATATCGTGTTTCGGTGGTTATGCTAGCCGGGCTGGTGATATTAGGGCTAAAACTGCGTTTAGCGGGCACTCAAAACTCAAACCGTGGACGTCTGTTGCGGAAAAGTGATGCATTCAAATAATATTGATATGTACTTACTTGCTCAACGCAGTTTCGGCCTTTATTATATTGGTGTTTGATTTTAGGCATGTGGAGCATACCAAGAAAACATACGAGGGCAAAGAGGACCCAGGTGTTCAGTCAGTGACACGTATTTATAATTATTTCAAGAAGTTTGGTTACAAAACCCAAGTGATGGGAGCTTCGTTCAGAAATACTGGTGAAATTCGCGAATTGGCTGGAAGTGATCTGCTTACAATTAGCCCTAAGCTCCTTCAGGAGCTTGCGGAAAGTGAACAAACATTATTGAGGGTAAACACATAATATTTGTATAAAACCATTTTTGTACTGCCTGTGTATGCAGTTGTAATGAAAATATGAGCTGGTAAGAGAATGCAGTAAATTAAAAATTCTGGTATTGTTTTAGGTCCTTGACCCAAAAGTGGCTGCTGAAAGCGATATCGAGAAGATATCGCTTAATGAGTCGCAGTTTCGCTGGCACATGAACGAAGACCAAATGGCAACCGATAAGCTTTCAGACGGCATAAGAAAGTTTGCCGCCGACACGAGGAAGCTAGAATCTCTGATCAAAGCTCTTTTAGTGAAAAAGTAATTCCTATTGACAGAATTTTTATAGTCTTCCCGTAGGTCTAAGTAATTTGTGGTGGTTGTCATATTTGATTGTTAAGACATTGCGTTGTTGTCGCAACTTTGTGAACTTGCCTTTTTTATGTTACTTGCACTACTTCTGGGGACCAATATCGAATTAACATTCCTCGAATTGTATTTTTTGCACTTGGGATTTAAATAAAACTTTATGCAGTTATGGGAATGTTTAATTTACCATACCCGACTTATCCCAAAAATGAGATGAATTGTATTGCCAGTGAAGAAAATTACACTTAGGAATCCAGAATTTGCTTATAAATTTTGATGACTTTAGAGGGAGGTCAGCTTCGTGATCTTTTAAGCTTTTAATTTCATCATCACCATCATTAGAACACATTGCTTAGTTTACGTAATCTTTACCCACTGATGCGTCATCGGGTTCCACTGGGTTCATTCCGGTGTTTATCGGGGGTTTAACATTTTAATAGTAGAAGCCACAGAACAGAGAAATTTACTGTTCTGTGGTAGAAACAAGCAGTGCAATTTGAAACATATTGCAAAGCGATTCTTGATCCATCCATATGAATAAGTTCACACGCTATTTTATTAAGACTTGACCTACTGAAGATACACATCTGTTAGGGAAATAAGTATGCATGACCTTAATATGTAGTAGAAGACCGCCAAAAGCGGGTAAAGATACTGCCTAAAAAGTGCATTTGGTGAGAAAGACGATAAGCATTTTCGTGGTCGATCTACCTCGTCAGTCTCCCTCAATAGGCTGTTAGTGCAAATTTGCCGCTAACTCCCCAAAATGCATTTAAAACGTGATAAATCCTCGTTTTAATGCGAAATACTTAAGAAAGTAGACTACATCAGACGAGGCTGTATGTGCTGGTCCCCTTTGCCGTCCCTACTGATAAGGAGAATTAAAAAGAACAAAAACTAAAACTTAGGCGCCGTAAATATTTGGTAAAGATACTATCAATACAAGTTTGTTTTTCCTCGCAATTGTGTTGAAAAAAGTATGTAACTCGTGTGCATTGATCATTACACACTCAGCTTCCTTACCGCGCTCGCCTGCGGCTCGCACATAAAATAATGCCTCTTGTATAATGATGACCAACTTAGCACACTTGTATCATAATGTAATTATCCACAGATCAAGATACAAACCTACTATATATTAGTTGATATCTCTGTGTTATTGTTAGTAAATAACACGAAAGTGCTAGGCAACAAAACTTTAGTTAGTAGGTATGCTTACCTACATATAGGTACTTCTGTCTGTAGATAGAATATTGGAACCGATTCTTAGACAAGAAAGGTAATTTATGGACAAGTGTAATTATTCTATACCCGAGTCTGACACTCGAGTACAGAATAATTTTGAAATGTGATAAATTCTCGACAGTTTCGTTGTCTGTTCCTTTGAAAAGGAAGGAAGGAACTTAAGTTCCCACTTGCCTTGCGTATTAGCAATTAACTTTTACATGAGAATAACCGCTTGAGACAGTATGCCCTCTTTCGGACACCTTCCCCTACACGAATTACGAAACATTAGCAGGCCCTTACTTAGATACCTGCCTATGTAATTGCGCAGGTAATCATAAAACGTTTGGGGGGATTCGATGAAGCATTGTTCAATCAGAGTAATGTGTTGTGATGTCATGGCACAGTTATCGCTTGCTAATCAATACACGCTCTAATTTCCGTACCTAGGGCCTTCTGAACCGTAGAGACTGCTATTTCACCACATAGTCCTACGTATCATACTAGGTAGGCCGAGGTGTATTAAGTTGTTATGTCTTATGTTACGTCAGCTTATGTAAGGTGCCATGAAATAGGGGGCTAACCTATTGCCATTCGTCGGGGACGTAAATCGTTGATATATAGTCTAGCCGCATAAGTCAGTATCGCTAATGCCTTGTGATAGCACATTATATACCAAGGGCGATAAAACAAGAAAAATGATGGCAAGTAATTGTCCCCGAGTCCTTTTGTATATTCCTAGGTAAGATCATAGTTTTATATCCACCTGACCAGGAAGTAGGATTTTCCGTACGCGTAGCGGGCGGAAAAGTCCACTTTATGGTCTCTTTGGGTATGCTGTTGTTGGTGGTTTTCCCTCCACCATTCGGGTGCCCCAAGGTGCGTATTGCCCTACACCGGGCAATCTCTCTTAGTCGACTTTTACGACACCCATGGGATGAGACGGGGCTGGCCTATTCTACGTTATTTGTTCGCTCCCAGGCCAGCATAGAAGACAATTATAATTATGTGAGTCCAATGTAACTAAAAACAAGTCCATCACCATCTAACGGGCACATTAATCGTAATCAAACGGTCACATATTTCTTAAATATACAAGAACGTAAATTCTTTTTTCTTTCAAGCACCCTCTTCTTTTTCGTCACAAAAGGAGTGTTTATAAATTGAAGTTCGTTATATTGAAGGTTTTCGTTACGCCGAAGGACTACACTTACCGTCCCCCGTGCCCACTTCTACAACGGACAAATAAGTCAAACGTGGAAATATTGAAAATCATTATATTTTTTGATTTCTTTCGGAATATTTTGTGTCTTGAATGCATGGTCGAATTTAAAAAAAATCATGAATTTACGAAGTCCATATATAAAATATTTTTTTTTTCAAATCCATTATGTACATGAATTTAATATAAATACGTGTTAAGTAAAAGTAATATTAATATGTATTAGCCCCTTACCTACGTATATGAAATTGGCGTGGCGTTGAAATAAATGCTGGTTCGGTTTTGTTGATAGATAAATAAAACGAAATAAAATACAATCTGTAATTATATTAATATTAAACAACACAACTTTTCCACGACTAACAGATAGAAGCCAAGAAAAAAACTATTGTTGAAATAAAGTCACTATCACTTTCTATATCAGTCATATTTGTATGTCAGGCCTTTCTCCTACAGGGGTGGGCCTAGGCGCCGCACTTCTCTCCAGTTGCTACGATCCTTACATAAGTATATCTTTTGTTTTATCCAATCTCATTAATCTCTTCATGCATGCCCGTCGGTTTCGGGTACTCTTGACCACACAAATCACATCACATAATCACAAATCATAAAACTCATACTGTATATAGCAAAATCTCTCCCGCGGGTGTCGCATAAGGCCACTAAGGGTGGTACAGCGATGAGTAATGGGCAGCAGCGTTACTCTTTAGCCAATTATCAATATATGGCAATTTACGTGCCCGATACATGGCAATAGGCTCGCCATCTCCAAATTGGCGAAACGTGGCTGTTGATTCACCTCTGAAGGGTTAGGCCCTTCGGAGTTAAAGGCGTGATTTATGTAAGTAGGTACCTATAAGTATAAGAAATGTATTTTTGCAAAGAATATTGTGGTTAGAAAATCTTCGAAAAAGTCTTGATGTGGGAATCGAACTCGCGTCCTCTGCGAGCCGGGCAGATGCCTATACCATTCCGCCAATCAAGATGTCTTGGTATAATTTTTCGAACTTTTTCTAGCCACAATATTTTTTGTACTACTAGTTTTTCTAACATTTATATAATATTCTAATTAAAATCAAAACAGTAATGTATTTTTGAATAATGAGTCTTCCTGTACGAAGGCACTTGCTAATGGTATCATGCAATTGATAGTGAATTTAATTTTCAAATACTATGACGACAATAAGGGTAGAACAGCATTAGTTATTATTTATACATAGCATAATAACCTGTTATAGCATTTAGAAGCGCGGTTTAAACGTTACCTATTGTATACCTAAGAGGTTACCTAAGAGGATTCACGGCAAATTATATCTTTCATAGGTTCATTGGAGAAAATTTCATAGCGGGGTGAAGTAGGGCGCGGGGTAAAGTGGAGGCGGAGGCTTGATATTGACCTACATGTTCATTCAGAGTTCGGTCGATGCGAAACTTGACATCTGCGCGTTCCTGCGTTTAGTATTTTCGATTTAATTTATATTCCACTCGTCGGCGCCTTGATTTATTTGATTCACTGTTTAAACTTAGAACTTCTTTGCGCTTTATATTGTCTAACCTATTTATCGCGAGAGTAAATCTCGCGTAGGTCTAATTATTGTCTCAGAGCCTTGGAGAGTGATGTGATGTACTGTGCGGTGCTCGACGGCCCTTCTCACATCGATTCGTTAGTGATCGCAATTAAAATGCTTCTACAACCAATCGCGCCTAAATAGCTTCAACCATGGACAAGGCCAAGAAACCACATATTTCTGCAGTAACGAACAGCATGCCACCGATGGACATCAAATTTACAGATGTGAGTCGCGACCTACTTTTAAAGTACCTAGTGTCTAATAGGTCCTAAATGGTGCGTGTATTTATCTCTAAGAGCAGTTGTGGTAAATAATAAATATACAATAATAGTGCATTTAATGAGTATGCCTACAAAATTAGTATAACAATGGGTATTCGCTATTTAGTCAAAATATCTCGTCAAAGTATTAACAGCTGTTTCACCCTGAATTCGAGTTTAACTCTGCAATATTTTTTCTATCTTTTCGAAATGTATGCAATTAACGTTAGAGAATAAGAAAATTGTTCCTGATGTACCTAATTATTCTATACATTCTATTTTAATTTTCCTGTTATGTAATGGGATTATATTTGATAAGTGTATGGAGTTATCATTACATTTATACTAATGTGGGCTAGTTAGGCTACGGAATTCTACTATGCATATCATCATCATAATCATCAGTCGTATAGCTGCTGGACAAAGACTTACATATGGTCTACCAGATGTAGAGTGGAAAGAGGGTAATGAAGGGGGAGGGGGTTATTAATGTGAATGCAGAGACATGCCAATACAGCTGCTGCTCGATCAGCTACAGTTCTGTATTGATCGATCCTTACCAATATGAAGAAAAAGAGTTAGGTGAAAATATTATGGTTTTTCTTTTAAGCCGTTACAGGAGTGTCAGAATTTGTAAGAACGTTTCTATTACCTATCGTAACAGCTTCAGCTGAAGTGTAACGGCAGAGCAGAATACAATTGACACGACCCCTGCCTATTTGAGGGTGTTGCACGACGTACAAGGCTACTAAGGGTAAAGACAGCGATGATTAATGTGCCCGAAATATGGCAATAGGCTCGCCACCTATTACACGGGTTCTAACTTAATTGGCGAAAAGTGGGTGTTATTGTATGCGTATGTATTAAATGACTGCAATTACATTACTGGTAAATGGCAAAAGGCTTGCACTCTATTACATAGGACCAAACATGCTAGTTAATTAATTACTAGCTAGCGAAATGTGGGTGTAAAAAACCTCTGCCTACGCTTTATGGCGAAAAGGCATGATTTATGGATGTTATAGTACCTATGTGTAGAGATCATACCTATGTAAAGATACCTGTGTAGTGATTTGAAAACTTATATTTGAATACTGCATCTTCGGTTCGATGCTGTTGTTATATATTTAAACGTTTCATTGTGCGGAAATTTCAATGCAAATATCAGATTTACTATCTCTGGATATGTCGTTTTTGAATTGAATAGAGGGCTTGATCTTAATGAAATTGAGTTTAGTGGCGGAAAATACCTGTTATGTAACATCGATGTTGTGCATCGCTGTGACACGCAATGTATGTTTAAGTGTTTGAAGTACCTAGGTATTATTTAGACATTTTATTTTTATTTGATTTAATTATCGTGTGTTGTTTTGATGTGTGTGTACAAGTGATGCAAATAAATGTTCTATCTATCTAACAAGCACTGCGATTTTTCAGCTGGATAGCATTTATTAGCAGAATAAGAGAAATTAAACACACACATCACACGCGAACGCCGTTGAGCCATATAAATAGTTGACTCTACTTCTTTAGTACTTTGTCATACTAACAACAGAGCTTATGCAGTAATGGGTGCCACTAAATATTTATTGTGAAAAGGTAGATTTTGGTGGTTAGAAAAAGTTCGAAAAATTATGGTCTTGATGCGGGAATCGAACACGCGTCCATTGCACATTTTGTGATGTGGTATTAAAACGCACCGTTGTGAATGCAGAGCCGAATACAATTGTCACCAGCCCCAATCTCTCCCGCAGGGGTCGTACAATGCGACTAAGGGCCGATTTCACCGCAGAATTAAACGGGATCAGTTGAAGTTGAACTCGGTTTCTGCTCTAAACTGAGTTCCGCTACATAGTTTGCATTAATTAAAACCAAGTTTTATTGCCGTGTGGTGACGGCAGAGTAGAATACAATTGTCACCACCCCAAGTCTCTCGGGCGATTAAGGATAAATCAGCGATGAGTAATGGGCAGCAGCGTTCCTCTTATACCACCTAGCAATAGCAATGTACTGCGACTTTTCTGCCCGATAAATGGCAATAGGCTCGCCACCTATTACATGGAACCTAACATAATTGGCGAAACGTGGGTGCTAGTTCACCTCTGCCTACCCCTTCGGGGATATAGGCGTGATTTATGTATGTATGTATATAAGTTTTAAGACATGATGAAGACGAAGAGTATACTGCGTTTTACGTGCTCGATAGATTGTTGAATAATTGTGTTGTGTTGATTGTGCCTAACGAACAAACTTGACGAAATGTGGGTGTTATACACGTATGCCGTTCCTATGCCTATTCTTGTCGTGGGTGTGCGGTATAGGACTTCTTAAGTAGGTACTCTGTAAGTAAGGTGAATAAACTCAGTATCTACTCTGTTTTAAAGCTTAACAAACAGAGTAGGTACCGCCGACAAAGAGTGGTAGCGCAGTGGCACAGCGCGCTTGGCCTGTGATTGCGTAAACTAAGCAATTTCGCTAAGTCCGGTCATTGGATGGGTGACCAAAAATGTAGAAGTTCGTGTTCCTCCGTGCTTCGGAAAGCACGTTAAACTGGTGGTCCCGGCTGCATCTGCAGTCGTTAATACCCACCAACCCGCACTGGGCCAGCGTGGTGGGTTGTGGCCCAATCTCCCTATATTCTTCCATCCATAAGGAAGGCCCGTGCCCCAGCAGTGGGACATTAAAGGGCTGGTGATGATGATGATGTGCAGTGCCGATACGCGAGTAATGATTTCATTTTCCTACATTTTCTTTTTGAATACTTGTCTAGCGACAATGTTTCACTCCCCTAAAACTTTACAAAATGAGTAAATTCTGAGATTTTAAATTCAGTACATCCTAATCTAAGTTTGTTGGTTTTTCTTTTTAATTAATTCGGTATAGTTAATAAAAAAGTATATATACATAATGATAATGCTCGAGGAAGTTTTTATGTCAAATATAAAGATATTTAGATGCTAACAACTTTTATCGTAAGCAATAATTCGTAAAAATAAAACGGTAAATAAAAACATATCCAATAATTATTAATATTGGACTATGTTTAGGTACGGGGAGAAAATTGTGATCGCTTTTTGTACTAAAATTTACAGCTTCACAATCCTCTTAAGAACTTACATGATTCACATTTCGCTTAAAAGTATGCAGATGTATATTTTAATTAAGGATCCCTTTAAGTTTTTCAGAATCGTTGGTAAAAACATGCATTAAACAATTGATGTCATACATCTTTTTTGTTCATGTCTTGTATTAAATGATCAATATTGTATGTATATGCCAAACATCACTACCAAGATTCGTCAGAGCGTTTCCCAAGAGGGATTATATCTGGAAGGCGGTACTACTATATAGAATAAAAACCAATGTTAATCAAATTAAATAATCGAAGCCGACTAAGCAGTTCGATGGCGTAGGTCACTAGTGAGCTCTGCAAGCGTTTGCTTAAGCTAAGCATTGTGGTTTCAGGCCGGTCATTGGCTGGGTGACCAAAAAAACTTTTTAAAAGTCTGACTTTAAAACGCTATTTTTGGTTAAAGTCCCTTACACTGGTTCAACGTAGTGGTTTAGGTTAGGTTAGGCTATATGCCATTCTTTACCAAGTCCCACATACCCCTTATGTTGGAGTTTCCGCCGCTACGAGGGGTTACGTAACTTGCATTAGAACCCTAGCAAAAAAAGCTTATATACGATTCTCCACATATTGGAATAGGTAGGTACTGCCCTCATAAGTCAAAAAGCAGGATCTCGAAAATCAATTGTAGATGTAGTAGTAGGTCATCAAAATGGCATCAAAATCGCTTTTTAAAAATCAATTAAGTAAAAAAGGTAATACAAGCCATTGCCTGGGTCAACCGTATCAATAGCATATCAAGAATAATACAAAATGGCCAAACTTTACCGATACTGTTTATTTTCAGTCTTATCATAGGTAATGTTGGATGTAAGCTCTGAAATCTCATGCGAAAAACGTTAAATCGTTTATGGCAATAGTCAGAAATCGTGACTAAAGGTCTCTGTTATCGAGATAATACCTCGGACGGGACGTGAACCCAACGGGGACATGACTGCCTCGTTCAAAACGCCCCGTGAGTGCTACGTTCAAAACGCCCCGTGAGTGCCTCGTTCAAATCGCCCCGTGAGTGCTACGTTCAAAACGCCCCGTGAGTGCCTCTTGCAAAACGCCCCGTGAGTGTTACGTTCAAAACGCCCGTGACTGCCTCGTTCAAAACGCCCCATGAGTGCTACGTTCAAAACGCCCCGTCACTGCCTCGTTCAAAACGCCCCGTGAGTGCTACGTTCACGTCCCGTCCGTGACTCCGTCACATATGTCTTTCGTGTACATTTTGTATGAAACGACATTTCTAAAACTTCCTGTCTCGTCCCTTTCAAATAAAAAAACGGGTTTTTACCTTTAAAGCACTTTATTAACTTAAATATTGGAAACCGTTTTTCTTTGATACACACGTTTCAATTTTTTAACGTTATTTCTTTGACGATTCATGAGTGTATTTAATTATACCTTATTGCAATATTTATTACAATATTTTCATTTTCATTCATATGCTATTTAATAGTTCAATGAAGATGACACGGAGCCAGTGGCCGAGGAAGCCGAGTTGGAGCCAGAACGTGGCAACTGGACCGGACGGTTCGACTTTCTGCTGTCCCTGCTCGGCTATAGCGTCGGGCTGGGCAACGTGTGGCGATTCCCCTACTTGTGCTATAATAATGGAGGAGGTAAGTCTTTAACCTGCTTTATTAACCAATTCAGTATGAAAACTAAATCCCTGATACTTAAAACAAGCGATTTTTGCTTTTTCCTGTAGTTTTCCGGAAAAAATGTTAAAATCAGCACATTAAGCACTGTTTAATTTAAACCTTTCTTTTCATTATGGGGTAAATCCTCTGAAACGGGGGCCTAATAATCCGATAAAGAATGGCATTAATCGAAATACATAATCCAAAATCGACATTCCAAATTTGCATAAAAAGTAACTACTAAGTGTTAACTCCAAAGACACCTACGAAAAAAACATCTTTATATATATATTTCTAAAAAATATGTAATGAAAATCTTCAATTAAATATATACTTTTTCTAACATTTATATATGTTCAAATTGAAATCAAAATAGTACTATAATATTTATTACTAAATTGTAATGTCCGTCAATAACTACTAAATACATAAGTACAAAAGATTCATTTATAACAAAAGAACTGCACATACTTGGTTTAAATAAATGAAATGTATGCTTTTCTGTTTTTGTGCTTTGATGTTAATTTGTTTTATCCACAATAAATCACCGCAACAATTTCAGAATAAATGAAAAAAAATGTCTTTTTGCAATAAGCCTAATAGACTGTGTTTATTACATACATACATAAATCACGCCTATATCCCCGAAGGGGTAGGCAGAGGTGAACCAGCACCCACGTTTCGCCAACTATGTCAGGTCCCATGTAATAGGTGGCGAGCCTATTGCCATTTATCGGGCACAAAAGTCGCAGTACATATCTAAGTGGTATAAGGGGAACGCTGCTGCCCATTCCTCATTACTGATTTTATTAGCTCTACCGATATTAGAAACTACGAAGTAGAGTAGAATACAATAGACACCATACATACAGGGCGTCAGATTGAGGGTTGTAAATATAAATAGTCAGCAATAGGATTTGTCGTCAAAATTTGGAACGCTCGGCTCGCTGGGGAACTGACTCCACCTTACACAACACCAAAGCCGATCTAAGCTACAGAACCGGCTTCCTACGACACGGTTTCCCATTGTGCCTTTTAAACAATCATAGGACAGACAACCTAACATAAGACGTCCCATTAAGACCGCCTCAGCACCGTTTTATAGCTGTAGACCCGGCCCGCGGAAATCGTCGACACAGGCCGCTTTCGTATGACGCTTAACACTAAGTAGTTATACATTATACAAGTAGTTATGTAATATTAGGTCGTCAAAGCGCGGTGGGAAGGCGTAATGATGGTGTCATTTGAACTTGATCCCTATACTGACCCCCAACGTTTCGTTCACTTCAATGTCAGTAAGTAGTAGGAACACTGACCTCTATTAGTACTAGTATAATAGAGGTCAGTGAGCAGGAATGGTCACATATTGTGATAATTAGTACAGAGTCAAGATAATTGACGTGAGTGAGATAATTAGTATTAGTTGTCAATATGTCATCGTAGGCAGTCAGTGGGTTATATAAATTAAGTTAAAGGTACTATTTAGTACTAGTATAAATAAATTAACGTATAACAAAACTTGCAATATCTACTATAATTGCTTGGCAATAAGGCAAATAAAACTATTCCCCAGAAATCGGCGGCGGACGTCCATATAGGAGCAGACCGCCCATTTTGGCGTTGGTCAGCCGTTCTTCGTCCTACTAGTAATAGAGTATGATCACCTCACTCTTAAGCAAAATCCTTTTCAGGTGCATTTCTCATACCGTTTACGGTGATGCTTATAATAGCGGGCTTGCCACTGATGTTTATGGAGCTGTCGTTCGGACAATACGCGGCGCTGGGCCCGGTGGCTGTTTACAACAAGTTCTGCCCACTCTTCCGCGGTCTCGGCTACGGCATGGTCATCGTCTCAAGCATCGTGATGCTGTACTACAACCTCATCATAGCTTGGACCATCTACTATATGGTGGTGTCGTTCGCTAGTATTTTCTATCAGCTGCCTTGGCAGCATTGTGACAGCGAATGGAGCACTCAATGTGAGTATTTTGACACGTGCTTATTCTTGAATACTAAATTAACATATTTTAACATAGACTTAATAGTAATAGTAAATATAGCAATGAATTTCCATGCTGGCCTGGGAGAGAAAAAATAACGTAAAGTGTGTCAGTCCCGTCTCATTCCCAGGGGGTCGTAAAAGTGACGTGCAAGCGGCCGTGCAGACCAAAAAGCAGCATGGGCACCCGAATGGTCGAGGGCAAAACACCAATAACAGTATAACCAAAGCGGGTTGACGTCAGGCAGGCTGCCGGCTGTAAAACCTAAGCCAAAACCTTGACCAGTATGGATTGGAATGTTATCATCCCAATCACTCTCTCTGTTTCTCGAGCATGGCATATTTTTTTATACATTTGTTCATGTATAAAAAATCATAATATCATATTAGTATAATACGATTTTAGACAAATAAAATCTACTCAAAATGCCTTATTTAGCTTGCATTTGGGATCTATTATATAAGTGCTACGTCGTAGCACTGTAACTATATAATAAAGTGTATCAAAATATTATATTGCCTGCATATTTTTCGATTTGAAATTCGAAGATCTGACGAGCTCGATAGCGCAGTGGCTAGCAGTCAATCTGTGTTTGCGTGAACAAAACAATGTTCGCTGGCCATAGGATGGGTGACCAAAATTATTCTCTCGAGTTCCTATCTGTTTTTCCGAAGGCACGTCAAGCCGTTGGTCCCGGCTGCATCTGCAGTTGTAAATTGGGTATTTACCAATCCGCAACTACCATGGTGGATTACGTTGCATAATCCCTATATTTTTTCAACATAGGGAAGGCCTGTGCCCCAGCAGTGGGGACATCAAAGGGCTGGTGTAGATGATAAGAATGTATTTTTCGTATTTTCAGATTGTTATTCATACGAAGAGGCGGATGAATGTGAAGCCAAAAATGGAACTTACTATTTAAGGCAGTGCGTGAACCAAACATACGCGGCTCTACATAATATAGCGGCGTTGGCCGACGTTGCTCTTAGGCGGCCGCCAGCTGAAGAATATTTCACGTTAGTATATTAAATAATTAATATACACCTGTGACTTTCGCCATCAGCGCTACATCACGATTGTGATAAAAACACATGTCTTAAACATGTGTTTTTATAATGTTTTCTTATATTTGCACGAGCACTACACATTTGAAATAAAACAACTTTTACGGATAAGACTCGCGTATAATTTGGTGTTCGGCATATTAATTATTTAACCCGACGTTTCGATCACTTCACAGCGGTCCGGCCGTGGTCACGGGGGACCCCATGTGTTTTTATTTAGATTTACTTACATTTGGTAAATTTTACGACTTTACAGCAATCAAGTACTTGGATTGTCGTCGGGCATTGAAGAAACTGGTCATATAAGATGGGGAATGGCCCTTTGCTTGTTGGCTGCTTGGTTGATTGTATTTTTATGCCTATGCAAAGGAGTCCAGTCTTCAGGGAAGGTATGTTTTAAGCAGATACACTGAATTATATCGCTTATTGTATATACAAAAAACCCACATAACTCTAAAAAGTCTTTGGAAAACTCAATGTATTCTGAAATTTTGTGTCATATTAATAATCCTATGTTTAAAAATAACAATTATTTTCTTGTAGGTGGTGTACTTTACTGCCCTGTTTCCATACGTGGTACTCGTTATTTTGTTCTTCCGTGGGGTGACTTTGCCCGGAGCTGGCACTGGTATTTTATTTTACCTAACTCCAGATTTTAGCCAGCTCGCTAACGCACAGGTACATAACTATTTATGGTTTTTTATAATGCTTAGTTAATTGCTATCACACTTATTCACTAAAAATGTTTTTTAGGTGTGGGGCGACGCTGCGGTTCAAATATTCTTCGCATTAAGTCCCGCCTGGGGTGGTCTTATTACATTGTCATCGTACAACAAATTCACAAACAACTGCTACATGTACGTACAGTATTGCAATATTTACCTACTTCGAAAATTTTGGACATTTTTGTATTAATGCTTGATTGTTTTTTTTTGTAATTAATAATGAATGAGTCAGTATGTAAGACGAAGTTTGAAAATGGTACCAAAGATAGAAAATATTAAAGGGGACCTGTAGATATGGTGAAAAGAATTGAAGTATACATGACGTGACGTGACTAGCAGAGTGAATGAACATTGAATACATGGCAAGTAAGAAGAAGACCGCAAAAGAGAGAGAAGGAATGTGTGAAGCATGATATATGAACGTGAAGAAATATATATGTAAAAAGATCATATTGAGCTGAGCCCAAAACGTGAAAAGAACAGGAAGATGAAAATTATAGATGATAATCTTTTTATTACAGAGACTCGCTGATTGTCGCAGTATCGAACATTGCCACATCGTTTTTTGCTGGACTTGTAATTTTTTCGGTCATCGGATTCTTGGCACACGAGTTGGATGTTGAGGTGGACAAAGTAGTAGATCAGGGCGCTGGTCTCGCCTTCATCGTGTACCCTGAAGTTGTAACACGGCTGCCAGTGTCGCCGCTATGGTCCATCCTGTTTTTTGTCATGCTTCTGACCCTTGGATTAGACTCTCAGGTACAAAATTACTGTTTATTTGAAACTTGTATTTTGTAGTATTTTATGATTATTTTTAATAAAAGCATTACTAAGCCTGTTATATCAATAGTGCTTGCAGAAAGATGACTACCTCTTTTCCAAGCATGATGACACTAAAATCTTTTTTACACTAAAGTTTTTTGGTATTTTTAGTTGAACTTTATGCTGTTAACTGTCAGACATTTAGAAAACTATAGCATGACTCTTAATCTGCAGCTTAAAAACATCCCGTGAACACATAAGGTCTTTAACCTTATTAACTTAGAAGTATTCTGTTCACATACAGGAGACAAATGACTATTAAAAAACAACGAAACATTATTTATATTTTTACACACTTTTAATAAAACAAACAAATAATCTTCCTTTGTAAATTTTATCACACTAAAGGTTACGACAGTCTTTGTGCCTGAAAATAAGTTAAAAGTGATAAAGACCATTATTGTCACAGTGCCTGAAATTTTCACTAGTCAGAGTCCAAGGATAAAGTTTACGATTTTCGTCGTAAACTTTTCGTATTCTATTAATTAGTTACTACAAATATTTTTTCCAGTTTGCACTCATGGAAACCGTAACCACAGCGATTTTGGACAGGTTCCCAAATTTTAGACAGAAAAAAGTCTGGGTTGTGTTAACGGTAGCTGTGTTCGGGTATTTGGGGGGACTCATCTTTACAACCAACGTAAGTAACGTTCGTGGAAAGTTCCTGATACTTTTTGGAGAGTTTCGTAGATAGCTATAAACTCTTTCTTTCTTTTTCAGCACTTTTTTAAGAGTCCTTATAGTTTTAATATCCGTGCCAATTAGGGGTTAGTGCATCAACATTGAGAGGAATAATTAGTATATTATTTAGTATGACTATGAGTATGACCTCGTAGAATTTTTTAGGTAGCTCTATTTCTCAACTTTCTTTGGCGATGAAATAGTGTATAGTATAATTATTACTGAAACCTTTTTTTTGTCAGTAAGATTGAATTAATTTTTATTTTTACGGTAATAACTCAAAGATTTTAATGGTTAGAAAAAGAATTTCGAAAAATTATGATCTTGAGGCGGGAACGAACCCGCGTCTGCTGCTATCCGGGCAGATGCCTGACCGCTCGGCCACCCAAGACACTCTAGTGGCTCTAGTGGGTTTGATTCCCGCCTCAAGATCATAATTTTTCGAAATTCTTTTTCTAACCATTAAAATCTTTGTACTAATTTTTCTATCATTTATATAATGTTAAAATTAAAATCGAATAGGTTATAACTCATTTTATTGCAACTCTAAGTATACATACTTTATAGCCCAGATACCAATAAATATGATATGGGCTAAATATTTTAGATACTGTTAATAAGAAAAAAGTATGCGAGTGTACCATTGTCACATTATCCTTCATAAATGTTAAAGTTATTAGTACGTCTGTCTTCTTTCAATTCTTTATTCTATGTTATTTCATTAATATCCCATATTCACATTTGGGCTAAATAAAACTTCTTAAAATAATATTTGTGACAAGTCATGCTCGGTTGATAGTAATCAATATGATCGTCCCGTATTAGATTCTGTGGATAGGATTTAAATAAATTTGTGAAATATGGGCGTTTGCATAACGTGCATGTGCGCGCGGCTTACCCCTTTACGGCATTAAACGGCTGTGATTTATGTAATAAGTGTGTAAGCGTATTTAATAAAACACTTTTCAGAGTGGAATGTACTGGCTACAGTTGATGGATAAGTATGCTGCCAATTGGTCAGTGTTGATCATCGCTATCGCTGAGTGTATATTGATTGCATGGATCTACGGAGCCGAGAAGTTTTGTCGTGACATACAGAGCATGATTGGCCGACAGTCCAAGCTGTGGGTTTTCTTTTGGAGCGCCATGTGGAGAGTGATTACCCCTGCAGCACTAGTCGTCAGTATTTATTAATAATTATTTAATATTTATTAATTTCCTATATAACTTTCTGAGCCAGGTAAATGCATTAACACCAATCTTTATATTTGTCCCCAAAATATTATCTAATTAGAAATTCAATGCCAGTAAATATAATTAGCCCTTTGATGTTACTCCTGGGGCACAAGCCTTCCCCATATATTTAAGAATATAGGGAGAATTGGCTATAACCCACCACGCGGCTAAGTGCGGATTGGTGGGTATTAATTGTTTGTGCTCAGTTTTCGCAATTGCGGGCCGAGTTCGCTAAACTACTGAGCCATCTAACACTTACTACAGCAAATATCATTTTTTGTACCAAATCAATTAATAAAATTTGTTTTAAAAGTCACAATTAAATGTAAGTTTCTACCTAAAAACATTTGATCGACATTTTCTATTCCTTGAATGAAAGCTCTATTGTCAACAAGTGGTTGGTGAATCCATTATATTATTCTTTTCGCCGATGAAGCGGCGTATCTTTCGCATACCAACATGAAGCTATAAAATTGATAAAATCCAGACTGATAATCCATGTATTTACTTACATTAAATGTTCGTTATATTAATTAAATATGTGTAATACTAAATTGTTCTTGATAATTATTTTCTCGTCTATTGCAGTTTATTCTGGTTTTCAATTGGATCGAGTACAAGCCGGCGTCATACGGTCATTACGTATACCCGATGTGGGCAGACGCGGTCGGATGGACACTGGGCGTGCTACCTGTAGTCGTGGTGGTACTCATGGCCGTCAACCAGATCTGTAGTGGTCCCGACGACCTCACCATCATGGAGGTAAAATAGATGCCAACATTTGTAACTAAAGCTTATTTACTATTTTGATTTTTATTTGAACCATAATTAAATGTTAGCAAAATTAGGACAAAGAATATTGTGGTTAGAAAAAGTTCGAAAAATTATAGTCTAGATGGGGGAATTTTTTTGTAAATTTTCCATATTCATATTTTCATAAACAACATGTGTATTGATTGATTGTAATGCCGCGTAGCGATAGCAGAGCAGAATACGGCTCCAACCACACCCTTTCACATTCTGTGGGTTTCGTAGGAGGCCATTAATCTTCATCGACTCATCGTATCCTAGGAATGTTGCTGTCAGGCAGGCGGTCTAGGCTTGCCATAAGAATCTATCCAAATAAAACTATATATTTATTCCCAAAGGGATAGGCAAACGGTTTTGCCGATTATGTTAGGTCCTATGTAAATCGCAGTAAGTATATTGCTAGAGAGGAACGCTGCTCCCCATTAGCCCTAAACCTTATCTGTGCTAGCGTTTGTTTTACTTTTTAATTGGTTAATTGCTTAATAATTAACAGTAGTAATAAAATAAAGAGGAAGTAGTTGCTTAAATTATGTAGATTACAACATGCTTGATTTCACTTTCTGTAATTTTAAATTCGTTTTGTAACATTGTGGATAATCAGTTTTTAGATGCGATTACGATGTATTTCCGTATTTATGAGCAGAATTGCTTGTAAATTTTCCAACGTAAGTGCAACCATTCGTAAACGTAAATTTTCCCTATCTAAAATTATTTTTAATATATTACAAAAAGCCAAAATAGAACTTCATAATGAATATGTTTACATATGTATTTATAAATTAACAAACTATAAGGATAAGGGACAGCGATGCGCAGTTCCTCTTATACCATCTCGCAATATACTGCGATTGACGGGCCTGATAGATGGCGATAGGCTCGCCACCAATACTATTATTACATGGGACCTTATGTATGTATGACTGTAAAAAAATAATTGAATATTTAAAGTAAAAATAGATAATACTTTTATTTATGAAGCAAAGATTCAGAGTGACATCCACTAAGGAAGCAGCCATGGCATTAATAGAGCAAGACTAATTATTTCGGGACAGATCAAAATCCAAAATTTTTGGATTTTTATCATTTTTACTGTTTTTTAACAGTAGTTTTATTGAGGTAAAAGCAGGGTATAAGATAAAATTAGACGCGTAAGGTTTCTGTAAAATTTACGATTTTCGTCGTTAACCCCCTTAATAAAAACATGAAGTTTAAAATTGATGCTGTCACTTTTATTTGCTGAATGAAAGACAGAGTGAGCATCAATTATTTTAAACCATGACTAACTTTAGTCCATGTTTTATAATAGGCGGGTAATGGTTTAAATATTAACTTTTCAGAAAGCACGAGTGCTAGCTCGACCCACAGACGAGTGGGGTCCATCGGGATCTACGGGAACTTGTATAAGCGCGCTGCGCACTAACACGGAGCTGTCACCGCCCGTGCTGTTGCTTCACGGGCGCCCGGTGCTACGCGAACGCGGCGCATGACCCCCGCACACCCATCCGCTTGTTGCCATGCGGAAGGTTAGTATTCATAAATAAATAAATAAACTGGTACGGCTTTTTTATGGCACTAATGAGATTGTTACTCTAAATCATTATTAAACAAAATTTTTCAAATAACATAATTATTTATTTTTTATTTAAAAGATTTTCCATTGTAAGCGAAAAAACAACGTAGAATGCACATTCTATTCAGTGTCTACTCACCCCAGCTTGTTGTAAGAGTCGGGTTTTCCCCAGTTCATACCATAGCAATGAGCACCACAGGGCACTCGAACGATGGATGCAAACCATCAACAACTGCATGCTCTAAGAAGCGTTGGTGTGAGGCATAACCAAACCGTGAGCAGTATGGAATGGAACCATAAAATCATTGTTGTCATCGTAATCATTCTCTCCGGTAATCTGGTAGCAAGGCAGGATGTTAATGGCTACAAGTGTTAAATAAAATTTAGTTGTGACAACGCAGCTATAGCTATACTTTTATAAAGAAAACAAGCTCTAAATTATTTTCTTGTACTATTGTATTATAAGATGAAATAATTATAGTAAGATGTTGTGTTTACAGACTTCGCAAGATGGTGGTGACACATCATCCATCACAAGTGGGGTTGAAAATGAAATTAAGAGATCAGCTGCTGGAATCATGAAAACGAAAAAGAATTCCATTAAGAGAAAGGTTCAGAGTTTTAGCCACGAATCTGACGACGGTGTGGTAGAACCGCTTTTACAAAAAGACAAGGATAGAAATGAAAGTTTGACGCAAAGTGCCAAAAACTTATTATCAAAAGCAAAGACTGATATTAAAACAGAAAAGGCGAAAGACAAAGATAAGTTAGTGCCGCAGGGGAAACTAGAAAAGTTATCAAAAGCAGGATGTTCCGGTGTCTCTGATAATCTGGCAAATGGCAAATCTTACGGGGTAGGAATAGCTTCTGTGCATAATCATATGAACTCCAATGTATTTGGCAATCCTGACGGGTTGAAAAATGTTATTGCTAAGAGTCAAGTGTTGGTTGAAATTGATAGTAGTAAGCCAGGTACCTATAATTCAAGTCCACTTATATTCACGACTGCGAAAATACATACTGACGGGAAGTCAACGCAAATGGAACCTGTGCAAGTGACACCTGTTCCAATATCATCAACTGTAGAGGGTAGTGTAGTTAAGACTAGCTCTTTAGTCGATAATGAAAAAAACACTTTCGAATTTAAATCCATAAAAAATGATAGCCTAAGATCTGATTTAAATAATACTAACATGCTTGTTAGCAACATGAAAGAATTAATAAAAACTCCAACTTCTAGTACTAACGCGTCGGTATCTAGTAATATAAACGATATGAATATTATATCTACTCTTACATCTGCATCAAATTTTGCGGGCTCCACTACGATTGAAACAAAATTATCGGATTTGCAAAAAACAATCGACACTGCAACAACTACTATAAAAACGGAAGATTTGAATAGCACACGAACAGATACAAAAAGTACATTTTCTCTAGCAGACGAGTCTAAAACAAAACGAAATACAATAAATATAAAAGAGGACGAAAACAAGAATTTCGAATCAAGTTCTGGTCATTTAAGCCAGCCCGATTGTGGTACAGTGCCATCAATTAGTAGAAATGATAACGCTAAGGTTTCCAAACAGTTACAACGTCAAAACAATGCTTTAGATGATACTGCGGACACAGTAAAAACAAAGAGTACAGCATTTAAATCAACACCAACTACAGATAACCACTATGTAGGAATAGAATGTCCAGTAAAAGTTATTAAAACAGTTAATATACCAACAAAATCTTCAACATCAAGTACTAAGCCTTTAGAAGAAGGTAATATGCCTTCTAATAAAAATACAACCTTAGCAAACTTAAATACCATAACACCATCGTCAACTTCAGGAACAATTGCGGGTAGTACAAAGAGTGTGTCAACTGTCCTGGCTGCATCTCAAAATGCAGCAACTAACACAATGTCAGTTACATCGTCTAGTAAACCTACATCTACGCTGGTCGATGTTAAAAAGATAAATGCATCTGATTTAAAGACATCTGCTGATGGGAGCGGTCCTATATGTGATAAAATAAATAAGCCAATAACCACTTTAATACCATCGAAAATTACTACAGTATCTGTAACTAATGTTGACACTACTGAGAAATCTGGTCAGAAATTGTTATCAAAAGAACAACCAAAAATTAAGCCTGCTAATTCCAGTGTGATACAATCTGATAAAACTTCAATAAAAACTAGGCCTATAATGAGTACTAATACTGCCACAAATATTACTAAATCAATCCCTCTAAGCACAATGTCAAGCAAATCTCTGACCACAGTAGCAAAACCACTTTCAACTACTTCAAAGGCAACTTCGAATGTTGTTACTTCGCCTGTTGTGTCACTAAGTGATTCTGTAGCATCTACTAAGAAAACATTAAATTCTGAAATTAAATCAAGTATTGGAAATAAAGGCATTCCAAATACTTCTAAAATAAATGTAACACCTCTACCACTTACTTCAGTATCTTCATCAGATAAACCAATACCAACAACAACCAGTAAGTTGCCTCAGGTGATTAGTTGCCAAACCACAGAAGCTAATGTAAAACCAACCGCTAGCCAGAAGTCTACTATTAGCAGTACAAAACCTCAGTTGAGTGGAGCAACGCCCAAAGTAGCTGTATCGTCATCTAAAGTTAAAAGCTCACAGGTTAGTTCAACAAAACATCTAACTAACATTACTTCTCCAACAACCACTATTGCTGCGGATAGCTCTCAGAAATCTCCTGCTTTACATAACCAAAATCAATTACAACAAAGTGAAACTAAAAAGGGAAAATTAAAATAATTATAAGTAAATGTTCGACGAACTATATATAGTATAGATAAATTAAACCCTCAGCTCAATCCGGTGATAGTTGACTTATTTTAATTTGTAATAAAATCGATGTCTTAAATGTAAGAATTGAATGTACGTAAATTCGTCATTTTATTTTACCTTCCGTTACATACTCGTTAGCAATATATTTATTTTTATATAGAGCTTCAGGCTTAGAAAAACCTGTTTTGCAAGAAACAGGATTATAATAACGAATTTCTATAATGAAAAAATAAAAGTAACATCTAATATCACAATTTATTAGAATGCTAGTAATAAAATGATGTTTTCAGTTTAATATATAAAATGATGGTTAAAAGAAATTATATTTCTAAAGTTCTACTTTTTGGACTTGTGCTAGCATATTCTGTTGGGGAAATAATAAGTTAAACATTTTTTAAAAATGTATGAGGAGAGTCTGATATACGAAAAACCTTAATATTTAATGAGTAAATGATCATTGCGTACATACTGGCTTGAGTGGTTTGCGTAGTACTGAGTGGCATATAGAAAATTATATTGTGTCCGTGATTAGCTATATTTACAGTGTGCTTAAAGACACATTCGTTTATTTAATTTAATACCATTTTCTATAATATTGGCAAAGAAAATCACCTGAAATTGTCAAGTTAATATCCCAGTTATGATTAACATTGCCACTAAGAATTTCTGAGATTTATTGACTATCATAAGCTTGTGATAATTTTTTTACTAGCATACTTACTAACTAGTAATTCGCAATTCAGACTTCATATATATATATGTAATAATTTAATGTACAATACAACTAATAAATGAACAAATAATTAATAATTTGAAAAAAATTACGCTATTCATTTTTGTTTCTCAATGCAAAATCATAATTGTATTATATTTTATCGATATTAGAACTCTTAATAAAATGTACAGCGTCAAAAGGCATTAATGAATTGGGATTGTATTTAGTACATGTTATGAAGAAATTGCGAATTATGTAGGAATAACTCCAAGACGCTGTAAAGCAATGATGTTTGCTCATATATACATAGCATGGAATTGAGGTTAACGGGTTACTACAACTTGTTAACTACAATTATGTCCTTATTACGTTTATATTATCCTAATTACTTTACATATTAATGAAAATGTGACAAAAATTATCATGAACCTTAATAATATATCAAAAATATCAAACAAGAAATAATTATAACGCGAGATTATAACTCATCCATAGTTGAATGTAATTCATCGATGCGGTGCAGCAATAGTAGCTTAGTGGTGCTAAGAAAATTACAATATTTTTCATAGACAATATTAAAATATTTTCGAGACCCATTTAGAGATGATCGTCTCGTACATTGTCAATTTATAAAAAAAATTGAATTGATGATATCGAACTCTCCAGATAAAGAGTATTACTCCCAAAATTTAAAAGAAGTATATTTAGGAGAGAAATTTAAAAACCTATCAAGCATCAGGGTGGTGACAGATAATATGAATATTTTATTTGATTGTACCTAAAAGTATATTAATTGAATAATGAATTTTAACCTATTTATCTAAGTTTTGAAATCAAAACTTATCTCTTAAACATGATTCAAGTACATAGTTATTTAAAAATGAATGAAATCAAGCATCATGCTTGTCAAACGTTAAATAATGAGTGCCAAAGAATATATCAAACAGTAGCATACAAAATTAATAAATTTTCTGTGAATAGAGCACCTAATAGAGTATTTAATTCATTCCTAATATATAGGTCGTAATAAAATAAACACCGGTTTTTGCATTTGGAAATAACATTTAAATGTAACAAAAACCTTTGGTTACTAACTGTATGGCCTAATGGCACAGTAACGAATAAAATAAATTCAAATGATTATTCAATAAGATTTATGAAACATTTTTCTATAGTAAAACTGGCATGTATACTAGCGTCGTCTATTCAGATCATATTTTGGTCTCTTTAGTTGTTCCTTTGATAAATCTTTCTATAAAAGAATTTATATATTCCAACTTTTAATACTTCGACAGAATTTGACTCAAGACTCAAAACCAAATTGTAGATAAAATGCACTTAACAAAATAAATTTACTTTTTATTGATAAGGTATTAGTATGTGTATGTATTGTATTACGTTATATAATATATCACCATGCTTTATAATTTATTAAGTATACTCCAGCCATTATAGCGACGGACTTTAGTGTTGTATACATTCTTGATGTGTCTTTTAAAATACAAAAAAATGTGCAATATTGTTTTCATAAAAGTCGTTTTGATTTTCAAAAATGGACTAGGTATTTTAAAATACGTCTATCTTACTTCATGCATTATTCGTAGGTTGACGAGGAAAAGAGTGGGGAAGGTTGACATATTGCGCCCACCCCAAATAGGATGGAATAAGGGCAGGGTGATGATTATTTCGTAGATAAAGGAGCATGTCGAAATTGTTTATATTTTCTCGGTCTCTATAATAGCTCGAGTATAGTCTATCAAAAATTCATTTTACGAGTACCTTAGCGACGAAGTAGTAAAGTAAAAAAAAATGTCTGTCTTTGCACAAAGCATTACATTATTTGCGGTACCTATCTCCCTACAAATGCTGCCAAATGCGCTCAATTGTACATTAAGTTTCATATCCTACTGTTACATTATTATATAATATTAATATCTATGTAGATCACAAATAAAACATCCATAATGTGCCAGACACCTACTTCGAAGGGTTAAATTAGTTGTATCCGACCGACTATTTGTAGGTTTTCGGTGATTAATAATTTTAATAACCCTTATTAAAATGACCTTTTTGTAAGCTTTGCATAGTGCTTTATTGCAAATAGGGTTAGATATATTTTTCCGAATGACGATTATTGTTACCTATCTATCATAAACTTGTAATATTAAACGTATTGATTTAAAACAATTAGAAATTAGATTCACTTTCGGAAGTTCGCTACACATTGCACTATAATTATATCTATTTATTATTAAGCATTTTTTATTCAATTATGTAACATTTATGCCAAACAATGTACTTTTATTGTCAAAAAGTGTGAGATGGACGTTTTCAATGAATTTTAATAGTAGTTGTATTATATTTTTATGGCATTCAATTTGGAATTATTTAAATATATTGAACGAAAGTAAAGCTACGTATAATAAAATTTAGAAATATTATTTATCTGGTAGGAGCTTAGTCTTTGTGTCAAAATGTAAGGCAATCTATGTAATATTGTCAACTCAATTAAATAATGACTAACGATAAATAATGTTATGATTACGAATAAATAAGTACAGGGAGCGATATATTGAGCACAGCTCTAGTCATAGTCATGTGTAATCGTAATCTAGTAGAGGTTAAATG
Source organism: Cataclysta lemnata (assembly GCA_963931975.1). Taxonomy (NCBI): domain Eukaryota; kingdom Metazoa; phylum Arthropoda; class Insecta; order Lepidoptera; family Crambidae; genus Cataclysta; species Cataclysta lemnata. Next base: position 10,540,781 of record OZ008345.1, on the reverse strand, counting down.
TTGCGCTTGATGTATTGGTCGCTGGTAATACAATCGTATCAGTACCTGTCAAGTTAGAGAATTAGACTTGTGTCGTTTAGATATTTTATTGAAACCTAGATCGATAGCATAAGAAAACCGATGTAAACGATTAATTTGTTATATTTTTTTAGATGAATTTATTTTGATATAAGTATCACGTTTTATCCCGTAGCTAATAATTTTATAAAGAACTTACAATTTATAATGAATATGGTTAATAGAATACCTATTTCCTTTAAATAGGTAGTCACATTGTAATTAGTTTCCTTAAATGTGGTGAATTGAAATGTAGGTAGTGAGGATACGTCGCGGTAGGTGCGTCTCGGCGCAAGCGCCTGTAGTAATTGTGGGGAGGCACACGGGCTGTGACGGGCGCGCGGCGGAAGCGGCCAGCCAGCCAGGCAGCCACGCAGCGGCTGCGCACGCGTTCCGATACAGGGCAATATGGATAAAGATAATTTTGACAGAGCAGCTATCTCAGAGATACGTACGTTTCTACGAGAAAACTTAGTGCTCGCCTAATTGATTAGTATTATTGTTGTTAAACTTGATGTATTTTAGAAAATTATTGATTAAAAATCGATGTTATATAGATGTTTATTGTAAATATTAGTCTAACTGATGCCGCGAGTATGATATGTTCTAGAGTGTTATAGAAGGCTGTATTTTTGGGTGATATTTTAGAGATGGAAGGCAGCATAGCATATCTTTGATAAATTATTTAAATACAACAAAGGAAATGGCGATGTATGATGGGCATAGGAACGTGTATGATGTGATAAACGCAGAGGGTTTAGTTTTAGTGTTGTTGTGCTATTAATAAAATATGTTCAAATGTGGTTATGAGTTGTTTTAATGCCAATAATCCTATCAAAATTTCACACAGTGACTTTTAAAAGTTTCTGCGCGTATTTAAAAGTCGATCGACTACGACCGCCTACTTTTCAGACATTAGTGTTCTTACATTTAACATGGAATTAAACCGATACAGGTAACAGGTATGCTTATCGAATGCCAATGACGTTGGACTTTCTTCGCCTGTTTTTAATATCACCATTCGCGTTTGTGCGCCGTCGAGAGCGCACGTATGCGGGTCGCGCGCCACTCTGCGGTAACTACCACCGGTGTAGTATCCGAGCACCAACATTGCCACAACCCAACCGTGAACTATTAACACCACACTCCGCCAAGTTTTGTGATTGTTGTTCTGTATAGTGCCTTGTGATATGACATAAAAATCGGTCAGTAAAGTGAAATGGGACGTTCAAAAACAACCTGACGGATAGTTAGGTGTATTTATTGAACGAAAATCTGGACTGAACTAAGACTTTGCATTCAACATCACTGGCAAGGTAAGTGTTGTCAGGACTGTTATGCATAATTTTGAGCTTTTATGACTGTATTTTTCACAGAGCTAGCTTAATAATATACCTCCTTAATGTTAAATTATATATATACTAACTTGCGTAAAGTATAAAACATAAATCACGGCTGTTTATTTCAGACGGGATAAGCAGGGATGTATTCAAATCTACATTTAGCCAACTATGTTAGATCTCTTTTAATTTTAATGGGGGCGAATTCATTCCAATATTTTGTGTTACAAAAGTATGCATTTACTTTGTACATAGTAGTACACACTACTCCATACCCATTGATCAAAGTGAGATAATGCTAAAAGTTGACATATCGTACAACAGTATGATTTGATATTGTCAAAAGATGTTGTATTTTGTTATTATCTTTTAAAACCCACTTCATTTGCGTTACTTTTATTTTTTGGTGTTTCTGCTCCCTTCATGAGATTATTTCCGAAAATTAACTGATTTTTATATCGCACACAATTAAGAAAATACATAATAAAGCTTATATTAACTTGACGAACCATAATTTTACTCAATATGTGTGTTTGTAACACACAAATTGAATAAAATTCTAGAGGAAAAGCGGGCAAGATTGGCATAGTATTTGTAGAAACTGTCAAACATTTTTCGGTGAAGCGTTTATCGACGAAATCAATTTTACTGCCGCACTCAGAGACGTCAAATAACGTTAATGAGTACTTAACGTTAAAAAATGACAATTCAAAACTAGTCGCTATTCTTGCCGGGTCTATGGTCTAGATTTGAATGAAAATTTTTGACATTAAATACTCATTAAAGTTAATTGACGTCTCTGAGTGCGGCAGTTAGTCTCACATCCATTTATTGTCACGTTATAAAAGTTTTTGTCACGTTATCTATTGTCACTAACATGTGATTGCCATGACAACAAGACGTTTCAATCGTGTTTGGTGTTAGGTATATTGTTTATTACGATAATAGGCATTATATTTATATAGTAGGTTAAGCGCACTTAATACTATTATATTATAGAAGTAGATATCTTATTTATAATCAAATAAGAAACAGTAGTAGGGAAAGTTCCTTTTTATCACACTTACGCTTTGAATTCAAGAATAAATAGGTATTAGATACCTACTATACATAAACAAGCCTGCAAAAACTATAACGAAATAATATTGCTTAGGTCCAGTAGATTCACCTACTTTACCTACATATAGATACCTACTTTATGATTAATTTATATCGCTATTAATACGAGCAATATAAAGCCTTCTTATACTTAATCTGAAGGTTCATATTATAATCTCAAGAATTACACATTCATCTTTTTCCACAGGAGACAGGCAGTTAGTAGGACTCGTTCCTGATCCAAAACCTGTATTATATCCCGCGGTCAACTCCTGAATAACTACAATAACTTAGAATATGTTTGTAAAATATTAGGTATACGCATGCTTTGCCTTTTGCGAAGCTTCTAGCAGTACCTAATGAAATATTAAAAAAATTAAAGTAGATGCATTGCAGTTAAGTTGGTTGGTAACGGTTGAGGTCAACGGACGTGCCCTCCGTAGCACGGAAGAATATTTTTTTTGTTGTCTTCAATTTGCAAGGAGACTTTTAAGTTGAATTTTCTTTTTTATTGATGACACGTTTTAATTGGATACTTTAAATTGCATTTTCCACTAATATAGATGTTACCGGAAATGTATGTAACCGTCATTGTATTCAATTCCTACGGAATGTATGTAGCTCCTAAAATCTCACGGAAATGTATGAAATAAATTATATTAGACACATTTCCTAGGAAATCTATACATTTCCATCCAGCAATCGGAAATGTAAAACATTTAAGATATCAATGGGTACGCGGGGATAGCGGGGCGAGAGAACTTTTCTATAAAAGCACAACTTTCTGGCCCTCGCCGGCCGCTGCCGCGGCACATTAATACATTTCCCAGGATATGTACAAATTAAATAATTTTTAAAACAATATTTTATACTTTTCCTAAAGAGCTTCGGAATTGGTTTTCCTGAATTGCATTTCCTAGGAGTTGTATACAATTCCAGGATATCATACATTTCCGGTAACATAGATAATAATTCTGGTATCATTTATAACAGCTACACTGCGCATAGGTCAACTTATGTGCCGGGGATTATATACTTATTTCCGTTCATGCGTGAGGAAATTTATTATTAAAATACATTTTGATTTTTGCACACGAGCACTTTTAATTTGAATATAACTAGATTGTTGCATAAGTCACGTCTATTTTCCTGAGGCAGAGCTGCTTTAACTTAACACCCACATATTGCTACAACTACTTTTACAGATTTCACTCGCGCATTATTAAATGCTTAACATTTTATAAGTACGAATCTATGTTTGACGAAAGAGTATCCTTAAAAAAAAACAAACTTTAATGTCTCCCTGATGGACCACTGTCCTTTCTCATGGATGGAATACAGACAGAAAGTTCCATAACCGACCACCCTATGGGTTTGTGGATAAAATATCTATTCTATCTAGCTCAAAGTAAGTAGCTCATAATAAGCACTTGTGTTATGGATTTAGATGAGACACTGTTTTATAACATTGGTGGCACTGGTGGTAGGCAAATGGTAGGTAATTTATACATACATACATAAAACACGCCTATATCCCCGAAGGGGTAGGCAGAGGTGATCTAGCACCCAAGTTTCGCCAATTATGTTAAGTCCCATGTAATAGGTGGCGAGCCCGTTGCCATTTATCTGGCACAAAAGTCGAAGTACTATTGCTAGGTGGTATAAGAGGAACGCTGCTGCCCATTCCTCATCACTGATTTATCCTTAGTCGCCTTGTACGACACCCAGGGGAGAGATTTGGGGTGGTGACAATTGTATTCTACTCTGCCGTCACCACACGGCGTTAACGGCATTTTGGTTACTATTTTAGGTAGGTATATGCGTCTAGTCCAAGACATTGTCCTATTAAAGTCATCCGGCCGCCCGGCCGTCCCTTTTGGGTTTAGGTAAAAATCTACAACATAATTGTTAATTTAGAATATCCTTGAATACCTAAACATTTGAAATTGATCAACTATCTATTTACCTTTTTTAGTTTAATGAAAGGAAAGGAAGGCTTGTAAATATGCATATCCTACCATTCATGAAATTAAAGTTATCGGTATTTTTTCAACTGCATTCGATTGTGAAATCTATGCAAGGACTTTACTCAGAGAAACGGTTTATTTACACAGGTATAAATGGACTGTTGGCTTCTTACCAATACTTATTAGTACATTTAGAAAATAAAACCCGTTGCACTTATGGGAACGTGTGAACAGAAATTGCCACAGTCTCGCCCGAGAGCTCACTTTCCACCCATTCATGGAATCTCCAGGTTTTTCATACGATTTCTTTCAAAGTGTTGTATGCTCATATGCGATACTGGTTGTTTCGTATTTGCCAGCTTTCGTCTTTGTATTAGTCTTGTATGTTACAACGGAGGTGAAATACCATTGTGATATAATTGTCTAGCTAATGAGAAACTCCATGTAATTTTACTTAAGATTACTAGCTTCGTTAATATAGAAATTGGAGGAATTTTGTATCGCTATGAATATCTAAGATAAAGGTACCTATATTATCTGAAATAAATGACCAGAAAATGCGAGAAACCTTTTTGCCACTCACTTTGATTAATAATCTTCATCTTTAATTACAGAGATTGTCTTAAGTTAAATCTTGCATCTAACTGTTAAAAGGTTGGCTATTGTTATAGTAGATTCATTTCAGCTCCAAAACAATAAAAATTGTTTTATTATGTGATGGCCGTTCATCTTCCGCCGGGGAATTATTAAATACCCTTGCATCCTTGCATTGTACGGACACATGCTTGGATTCAATGAAATGTCATGTTGGTGGAAGATATTTTTGAAACAGTTTACTCTGTAATGTTTTCTTAGATGTTTCGTTGTCATTTCTGGAAGTTTCGGTTTGAACAACGTCCATTCGGATTGGCTGCATGGATTTCGAACCGTATAGAAATCCAAAGTTAGCCGACGTCCAAATAAATGGCATACGTTTTTAACATTAATGACTTTGGATGACGTCCACACCATTTGGACTGATGGAAGCATTGTCAATGGCCACCTTTATATTGAAACACCCAGTTCAGTAAACTAATTGTTAATGTTGTTGTAGTTAAATATGTGTACCAACTCGGTTATATACTATATCAAATGTTCAAATAACAAACAAACAATAACCGTGGAGTAACAAGTACCTATGTAACGTTAAGTTGTTCTATGGGAACATAAGGACATTTACTGATTAATCGTCTTTAACTTCAGAGAACGATTACAGTCGTGCAAATTGGAGAGTAGTGAGGTACAGACAGCGCCGCAGGTGTATCAAGATGTGCCCGATTGCGTAACCCCGCACCGCGGACTCGTACCTTCCCATCACTCGTCCACTATTGCAACAGAGTTTCTATTTAATCCTAATCTTTTTACACAAGTTACGACGGTTCATTGCATATTATTCAACTCAATGAAACAGAATTAATCGTTGTGAAACACTTATTTAGCCGGAGTGGCTCATTGAAAAAATGGTTCTGCCTAATTATTTTCATAGTGACATGTCATTGTTATTGTTTGACTTTCATTAATTGGCACTATTGTCCTTAGTTTTAGCAATTTGGTATCTTTTATAGGTCTGAGCTAAGGTATTGCAATATTGATGAATCGGAGGATCTGCAAAAGACATTAATAAACTGAATAAATTGAATTATTACATTTTACAGATCTTTTTATAAAGGAGCTGAAAAATCTATACATTAAAAATAATATAGTAAAATAAAAATTGCGATAAAATAACATAGAATGTGTCAATTCCGACTTATCCCAAGCATACCCAAAGAATGTTAGTGTCAGGCAGGGCTGTAAGGCCGAAACCTTGAGGTGCAATCCATTTCAATGTTGACATCCTAATCACTCAATCTGTTTATCGGTTTCTCGGACATGGTACTTTTCATGACTTTTCTATTGGACATTCCTGCATCACTAGCACCTTTCCGGTGTACCTAATAGATGGAATGAATCAAAAGGCATCGCTTGATGACGTTGGATTGACTTGAATAGAAGAAGAAATTGCGCCGATCCTAGATTAACTAAGAGCAGAGTAGGAAGATGACGATGATGGTGAGGAATTTTTACAGGTTTCCCATTTTAAGGTTATTGCAATGTTCAACCTATTAATTACATAAAGTTTTCTTTTAGAACGTTCCTGTAAACGCCCAACAGCGACCAGTATGTGAAAATAAGCTTTATGTTAATAACATATAGGAATGAAAATTGTGTCCATGGACTGGAACCGCGCACGCACAAAACGCGTACATCGAAACGAGGCCTTATAGTGATCGGCGTCACCAATACTAATTTACCGTGGCAGCCACGCTGTCGCGTACATACGAAGAAATTTGGTGACTAATTTCTCTATCACATGTTTAAAATATGGAACTATTCCTGCGCTCATTTTCCCCTATTCCTTTAGCATTGGGTCCTTGAAGAAGCGTTTGAGTAATCGGCAAGTTGAGAGCTAATGCGGCATGCATAGCGTTGCTAGTCTGATTTTATCTCAACACCTGGGCTCGAGTCATTTTCTCACGTTAAATTAAAAAAAAACATTTCGATATAAAATATTCATCATGTTCATCATATTCTTGCCCTTATCCAATTTCATTTGGGGTCAACGCAGTTGTAGATGTCTTCTCTTCCATTCATCCTGAAGGCGTAGCACGGGACGTGGGAAAATCTTTCTCCACCATTCGACAGTGTTTTATCTCGGGATTTAGTGGGAGAGCGAGAGGAAAATATTTTCTTTCCCCCGAGGATTTCCTAATTCACATTCACACAAATGTAATTTCTCACGCAATCCATTCATCTCTCTCCATTAATTCCTCTACATTCGTGTATCACTCTTTTAGTCTCTTAACATGCCTTCAACAAATCTAATTGTACACTTTAAAATATAAAATGTATAATTAATAAAACTGCTAATATGTATTTTACTATAGATATTATTTATGTAGAGTTACGACAGTTACTTAATTAATCATGTTATTGTGAGAGTTGGTACTTTATTATGAAATCATATGTACGTAATATTTTATTGTACTGAAGTAAATATTAACCACACAAATTTTACGATTAATCTAAATTACAATGGATTATTCCCGAGACAGTTGTGAGACTCATACTTACTATCTGTTAATACCACTCTCAATGGCTCTTTGTTGTAAGTTTCTAAAACAGTTTTAATAAAACATAAAAAAGGCGCTCTACCGTTTTATTATTAAAACGCTTTCATTAATTCGCTTTCTCTGTGGTTTTAAATATCTTTAGTTATTCAGAACTGTTTGTGTGTTTACGTAAATATAAAATACCATTTTATAGATCTACCAACTGTGACTTGGGAAATAGTGTGTTTACTGTTAAACCATTAGTGATAATCAATATCAATATCTTATATTATAAGTTTGAGAACGTTTTAGTGTTTTTATTTGTATCGTATTTAAACATTGTATATATTTGTTTTTTTTTATACATACATACATAAATCACGCCTATATCCCCGAAGGGGTAGGCAGAGGTGAACTAGCACCCGCGTTTCGCCAATTATGTTAGGTCCCATGTAATAGGTTGCGAGCCTATTGCCATTTATCGAGCACAGAAGTCGCAGTAGGTACATTGCTAGGTGGTATAAGAGGAATGCTACTGCCCATTCCCCATCACTGATTTATCCTTAGTCGCCTTGTACGACACCCACGGGAGAGATTTGGGGTGGTGACAATGGTATTCTACTCTGCCGTCACCACACGGCACGGTTTGTTTTTTATAGTCTGAAAATATTAGGGAGCACGGGAATTATTTCTGTTCCGTACATTAAACAAAGTATAGATAGTATAAGGCCTAGTGATGGCTTAATATTTAAAAAATCTGTCCTTCAAACACAAGAAATGCTCTGAAACAAGCTTGGTATATTGAAACTCCATTTGGAGTGGAAATTCGGAATTTCTCTTCTCAACGATAACGCATTGCGGTGATGGATGATATGAATCAAAAGGGAGTGGATGTCTTGATGACGTCTGTCCGATGAATGGAAGAGGAAACTTATTGCGCCGACCCCAGATAGACTGGGAACAGGGAGAAGAAGAAGGAGTTTTCGTTACCCATTTAAGGGCCATGCTGAGCGACCGTTTTTTGGGTCGCACAAACGTAGACAAAGCGCGAAAGTCGCGATAATTATAGAGACGAGATTAAGTAGCTGGTTAACAGTAATAAAGCCAAGAATCCTGTCGTATTAATAATGAGTCATTCTTATTAATAATTAAATGTCTTAACCTAACCGGGCTATTGTACTTTTAGTATAACGTACAAAATATTATATTGACAAGTAAAAGCCATTCAAAACTTCATTACTCAGATGGTTCGCGATTTATCCAAGTCATACTATATTTCGATATGAATATACACGCTTTTATATAACTATTTACGTTCTCGTATTTACATTTAAAGTAGTCTGCAAATTGGGATTTAATAATTTTATAAATACATTTTTATTAACTTATAGGTGTATGAAAGTTGGAAAAATTTAAATTATTTCAAAAAATATATCGGAGTACTTTTGGATAATACAGTTACTTACGTAAAATTTGAAGATGCAGGTTTGAGGCCCGCATTTTTTGAGTAAATTTTTTTATGTAATATCGGTAATAATATCGCGGACTTAGAGTTTACTATATATTTTTTTTCAAATAAATATCCACCATTTGATTGTGTTTAGTGATCACACAATATTCACATCTTAAGGCTCTTTAGTCAACTGAGGCCACTCGAAACGATCCATTAATTAATCCTTCATTATTAGTTCATCGACTTTTGTTGTCGACTGTTACATACAATTTGCCCAAATGTTAATAGGTGGACATGATTGTAGGCTTATGTAGCATTTCACACAGGCTCGTGCATGCATGAAAGTTGTGTCTACGAATATTACCTATGGGCAGGCTCGGCAGCGGCGCGCGGCCTACAGGCAGAGGTCGCAGGCGGTTAATTGGCGAAGAGTAGCCGCGGCCGGTTTGCCCGCAGGTCATTATTTTACGGCATTCCTAGTCCGTACGATAGCTTCGTTCCACTCCGACGCTATTACTGATTCTTCGAAGTGATACACCACATCCTTTTAGCGAATGCTAAACGGTCGAAGTGGTCGTATTAAATCTCTGCATGCAGCTGTTAAGTTCTTATATTATTTACTTACAACGACATGTCCCGAGTCAAAAAGAAACACGCCGGTAACTGAATACTTTTGTTTGCGTGTCGTGCAGGCTTCCCCAGTTTAGCCGGAAATTAGGAATCCCCTCAACAATAAACCGCTCCCCCGAAAGTTTCCATTTTGTATCCTAGCAATATTGATCGACTATTTTATCGCTTAGTTAGTCGCTGTAGGAGGAATATTATGAATTTTTCTGCATCAGCCTGGCTTATCTGTCGAAGGATCAAGAATGTTTGCGTCGTTGTCGTTTCCTCGAAACGGGGAAACTGGTTTTGTTTAGTTCCACTACTGAACTAGCTAATATTTGAGTGTTCGGGCGTAGCATTTGGCTGGGTTTAGTGTTTTAGACTTCATTTTGGACGGGGCCGTTGATCTCGATAAAACTGCGAGAAAAAACGAGGAACAGTTGTCGAGCGGGCCGCGGGATTCACGGTTGAGTGCACGCCACCTGCGCGGGCGCCACCGCACCACCGGGCGGGGGGCAATATGACACCACCATTTTTCTAGTTTCCGTTTTCTAAACAAAAGAGAAAATGAGTAATGGATGTTCTTGATTTATTTGTATCTATCACAACAGTGATTTATATTTCTTAATCATCAAATGGCCCATTAATACTGAGATCTAGTCAATTTATCCAATGTAGTAAACTTCCACTGACATTTTGACTTCAATGCTTCTAAAACTCTTCAGAATTTATTATTTAATTAATATAGCAAGTCACTACAGGCGCTTTACCACTTTCCATATTAACTCTGATATTAAATAAAATGAATACTTACATACTTTTTTAATATGCAAAGGCATGCAAAGTAACAATGCCGAAGAAACTACCTACGCTACTTACTACCTACTTAATCATGATTTATAACCAATTTGAAACTGTTGCGTAAAAGGTTACATAATTATGCATTTAGTGACGATGAGATAGATGAGGTGACTGAGCGAATTGACAACATTCAAACTAGGTATTTGACTGAACTACTCACACACAATCTGGTACTAAATTGTGTGGTTAGTTATTACGTGTAACATTTTGCGGCAAGTGTATCTTAACAATGCATTGTTACTTTCACTTATTTCGATACCTGTACAATTTCAAATAAGTATTTATGATACAATAATAAAATAGAGCCTTGTTTACTAGGCAGTGGAAACAAACACAATGGAAATGAGGGTTCAAAGGATCAATGACTGCTTTGCAATCCGATTGAAACCTGGTCGTAATGACGCTCTTCATCCGTTGCGAGTCGGGTTAATTAAGGCAAGGAGTGTAGGAACAGCATGTAGTGTCAATGAGAGAGCGAGGTCCCGACGTGCCGGTTGGGAGGCTGCGCTCGCGTCGCCGAGGTCGTTGCTCCGGAGGCTGCATCCCTCGTCCCTTCACCCGCGTCCACTCTGCTTCCACTACCCAACTAGGACTTGCCAACTTTTCTTTAGCTATTTACGTAATAATATATAGAAAGGCGATTGATTAATCAGAGCACACAGTGACAGTCTTTCGTTTTAATAACATTTTATAAATATTATCTCTGATTGCGCAATAACCAATGAATGGTCGATTAAGATTTAAGACGTTATATAATTTTTCCGCATTTGATATTTATGGATTCAAAAAGCTAATTTGTATTATTAAAAGTTAGAAAATGCAATTTGCATTTAGTTTATATGCATGGGATGTTACATCACTGAGTGGAAATCGTCTATTAGTAATAGTTCACGAAAACTCAAGTGACCTCTTCTTACAAAGATTTTGGTGGTTAGAAAAAGAATTTCGAAAAATTAATGTAGTAAAATGTAAAAGTAAAATGTAAAATTATTGTCTTGATGCGGGAATTCGCGCATCAAGGCAATAATTTTTCGAAATTCTTTTTCTAACCACCAAAATCTTTGTACTAATTTTTCTAACATTTATATAATGTTGAAATTAAAATCGAATAGTGACCTCTTCTATTTATCTCTTAACGCAACTACGTACCTATTCACATTATCTATCAGTAAATGTATTAGTTTTTACATAGTTTTTGTAAAAAAAAAGTTATAATAAGTACCTATAATAAACAAGTAGGTGTACATCATTATTAGGAGGAGCTCGCTAGCGCAGTGGAACAGCGCGCTTGGTCTGATAAATTTATAATCTCGAGTTCCTCCGTGCTTCGGAAGGCACGTGAAGCCGATAGTCCCGGCTGCATCTGCAGTCGTTAGTACCCACCAACCCGCTCTGGGCCAGCGTGGTCGGTTATGGCCCAATATCCCTATATTCTTCCATCCATAGGGAAGGCCCGTGCCCCAGCAGTGGGGACATTAAAGGGCTGGTGGTGATGATGATGATGTACATCATTGCAGTACTTTGATAAAAAAAACTAAAAATAAACACCATATATATTAATGGAACATTACCTACCCTACGTATGCTGCCCTCGGATTTGTTTAGGATTTTATAATCCGATTTTACTGAATGGCTCCTACATGCGGGTGCGCCTCTTACAGGTCGTGAAAGGGTGTGTTGAAATCACGTGACGAAGAGTAATACGGTTCGTTATCACAATATATAATTAACAGATACTTATCCTTCAAGGCCTTAGCTTTGGGTGATTAATTACTAAAGCATAACATTACTCTCCCCATAAAACGAGCCAGGGCCTCTAGCTTTTGTTTAGATTTCAATATGTAGATTGCATTATTAATATATTTTGGCTTAGGTGAAGAAACATGATTGACTTTAAAATTAATAACTTTCGAGCGTAATTAGTACTGTGCTTAGATTTAGAATAAAGATTAGGCTAAGTATTGTCATTAGAGGATAAAGTCAATACCGGCTTAGCAATATGTCACCTGGCGTTCCTATATTTTGTATGTAAGTTTTAGGCCGTTTTTAAAAATGACTTATTACTAGTTATTACTATCTCAAAAGCTCTAAAAAGCTTATCAGTCTAAGCAGAATTCCTGGTGTTAAATGCAATTATATAGCAACTTATTTATCTTTTTTATCAACGCTATTCCGGACTCACGCAAAAACATTTAAGTACCTTACTATGTCACACTCATATAGCTGCAATAATAAATTTAATCCGATTTTAGATTTTCTAATAGCATTGTAGTAAGTGCTGTACGTACTATGGCGGACTTCCATGCTTAAGAATTTTGTTCTGACATTTTGCTGTATCTTATAAAGGTATTTGCTTGATAATGTCAAGGGAACAGGATCGCTTCTTTGTGAATCAAAATTGAAAACATCTCGTTTAGAGATACATTAGACATTACTTGTCCTCGATTACAATGGTTTTTCAATGATAGTATTTTGATTGATTATCCAATTCTATTTAATCTGTTTTATTGCTCTTCCAAGGATATAGATGAGAAGAGGACAACATTCTTGATGCCTATGAATGGAATATAGGAAGAAAGGATCATATAATAACCCACTACGCTGGCCCATTCAGGATTGTTGGTAGTTTGGTGTGCCATCAATAATAGTAGAAACTTTTTTAGAATGCCTAAAATAATAAACAATTGTCAATGTTGACTCATCTGTCATGCATCCCACACCGCAAGTCTGCATCACACGTCAAGCAATTTTGTCTCTATAATATTAGCGATAAATAAACAACAGTAATATAATACATGAAAGCAAGCAATTGGCAATTTCTACTATTCATTCCGTAAGTTAACTTTTACATACATACATGAATAACGCTATATCCCCAAAGGGATAGTGAGAGGTCAATTAAACAACCACTTTTCGGCAAATAGGCCAGGTCCCATGTAAATCGGGCACATAAATCACAGTTTATTGCTAGTTGCTATTACAGTAATGCTGCTGCCCATTTAGAAATTAGAGCCCATTGAGAGATTGGGGATGGTGACAATAAAATTGTATTCTCCTCTGCCGTTTACCACACAGTTAGCCTAACATGGGATGGGCGCATATAGGAATGTAAAGATATGGAAAGTGATAATTAAAATTTTCTCAAACATGTATGGAAATGTTGTCATTATTAGAAGTTTCAAATTTACGGACAAAGAAAATCAAATCCATTGCTGGCGCGTTTTTTGAATTTGGAACATTACGACGCTTCAGCAATGTTGTATGAAAACCCTTTGCTGGCGCGATGTTTGAATTTGGAACATTACAGCGCTCCAGCAATGTTATATGAAACTGTGTGTGTGCTGGAGTTATTATGTTGGCGCCCCTGTGCCAAAGATGGAGACCCCCGCCTCCATCGCCGGTACAGAGCCGCCAACTGCTGCGGCGCGGTCCACACGGCCGCGCTCTGCGAGCTGTCGTGTCATTCAATTGAATGTTTATTATAAAAAAGTATGTTTTATTTCCATGCATTCTTTTGAGAAAAGCATTATACCTATATGCCTCGACCGAAATAGTAATTGCCTTTCTCGTATTAGTGAAGTCCTCGCCCATGTCTCGGCCTAAAACTCATATTCGACTAATTGCATTGCCTATTTTGCGGCCTTTGCAATAATGCACTATTAAAACGCTTACGCACTTCATCCGATCCGAAGCCGAAAAAATATTAGTGGTCTAGAAAACTCGGATAGAGATCGGATGTAATGCGTAAGTTACCATAGAAATTGTTCTACGGCTACAACGGACCGTGAAAATCACGGATTCGGATCGGATGTAGGGCCTAAGCGCTCTTAATGTGATGTCTCTATGTTGTCTAGGTCTGCAATGTACTCGACATCGACCGCATCGACCACTTCGGGGTCGGTGCGGGTGGCGGCCGCGCCGGGCGACCGCCGCGTGCGCGTCGTGCGCTTGCTGCGCCCGCGCAGGGCGGCGCCCGCCTTCGGCTTCTCGCTGCGGGGAGGCAGGGAATACTCGACCGGCTTCTTCGTATCGAAGGTCGACTTTAACTCCGAAGCACACCTGCAGGGTCTAAAGGTACCGTACTATTTTCATTATCCGTCTTGCCTGCTATAGCCCTTTTTGACCGCCTTATTGCTCTTCTAAACCTATTGCCACAATACAATATAGATAAGAGGAGCTCGCTAGCGCGGTGTCTAAGCAAGCAATGTCGCTAAAGCCGGTCATTGGATGGGTGACCAACAATTTATTATCTCGAGTTCCTCCGTGCTTCGGAAGGCACGTTAAGCTGTTGGTCCCGGCAGCATCTGCAGTTGTTAATCCCACCAACCCGCACTGGGCCAGCGTGGTGGGTTATGATATCCCAATCTCCCTATATTCTTCCATCCATAGGGGAGGCCCGTGCCCCAGCAGTGGGGACAATAAAGGGCAGGTGATGATGATGGTACCTATTTAGTATTAAGCACGCCGGCAGGTTTTAGTTAAATAGTCAGGCCGCTGGCTGTCCGTCAAGAGGTCTCGGGTACGAAACCTGTTAGGGGCCAATATATATTCATGAATATCTGCAGAGACAGTAATGGCGTTGCAATTTGCTCTGCTTAGATAACAGTATGTTAAATATCCGTGGGTGCTAGTTCACCTCTGCCTACCCCTTCGGGGATATAGGCGTGATTTATGTATGTATGTATGTATGTAAATATCCGTCTTGCCTGCTATAGCCTTTTTTGATCGCCTTTTTGCTCTTCTCCTAAACCTATTGCCACAATACAATAAAGATAAAACAAAATTCCAGGAAAATCGAACTTGGGCTTCGTAAATACCTTGTGAATGCGTTTCAAATTCACGCCAGTTCGAAATTTTTTTAATTTTTTTAGCCTTTTGGATGGAGCAACTACACTCCATCCATGATCATCTACTGTATATGTTCAAAAATTACGAACACTTTTTAAACAGTGTAGAACAAAGTATAGGCGAAGAAGTCTTGACAGAACTCATTACATCTGTGCTGCATAGATTAAAAAGTGAAATGCAGTCCGTAACATAATTTTGAGACTGTTACTTTTGCCATAATTTGGACATTGAAATATCTTGATAGTAATTAGGTATGTATAATTTTTCAATTAGAGTTTAACACTGTGTGTAACACTTGCTTTAGCTTCGTCGTACAGCACAAATTAGTATATTGTACTTACACTAGTTGGTCTTTTTACACGGCCATTGAGCAATAAAGCATTCTTGTATTGTTAAGGTTATGAGTTTGTTTCATATGTACGTGACCATAAGGGACGATTGAATCTTTGTTGTTGACACTTTTTGCTCGAGCAATCTATTGCACAGTTTCCCACAGTTCCTGCCTACTTAACCAACGGCGGCCCGTGCGAATGCCTCATCAACACAGTAGATATAATTACTAGGCTACGCGTAACTACGACATAATTCTCTAGATTTCATTTCGAGGTTAACTCGCTAGACGCATTGGCATTCTTCTATGTCACTTACATAATTTTCTATTGTTGTGGCTCCTTTTGGCATAACTCGACTACCATTGATGTTCACTTTGACAAAAGCATCTAGGTCAACGCGGCGTGTAGATTACATTGCAGATGGAGTGAAAAAGCAAAGTTAAATTCAATACTGTCAACACCTTAAATAAAATGTTGTAATCTGCGGTCTGTAAATATGCCTCTCAGTATAATAAATAGGTAAGAATGACTTCGACATAAGACTAATGCCCGTTTTCACCATCAATCCCTAAACAATTCCCTAAGTAGGTATCCCCTAAGCAAAGTGATCCCTTAAACCACCCCTTTACTTAAATTCGTTTTTACCAAGCTTTTTAGGGGTTGCCTAATAAAGTGACAGACTAGTGATGGCAAACACCGTTCTTACTATTAAAATAAACTTTTAGGTGGAACATTTTTATTATTTAACTAAAATACAATAAGTAAAAATATTGGAAACTATTTATAAAGTAAATAAAATTTTATAATGATTTATTCCGTCTATTTTATACATTCTATAGCATATTTAAAAGGCTGTATGTCATGTTCCTTGGTCTCATAGTAAATTCTTTATTACCTATGTATCATAGCAACGCTTGTTTATATCGATTATTGTCAGTTCTTGTAAGAACTGTCACTTAATTTTTAGGGTGCCGAAAATCGGCCCCCTAAACTTTAGGGGCACCCTTAGGCATTAAGTGTTGGTGAAACGAAAAATTTCATTAAGGGCCACCTAAAACTAGACCTAAAAAAGGTCTCCTAAAATTTAGGTATTGATGGTGAAAACGGGCATTAGGGCCTGTTTCACAATCTACAAGTAAGTTCTGAATAGCTTACTTGGCAGATAATTTGACAGTTGTAATATGAAATATATGTCAATTTAACTTCCAAGTAAGCTACTCAGAACTTACTTGTCGATTGTGATACAGGCCCACAGTGTACAGTAATCAGTAGTCGGTTGTTTTTTATCACAGATCTTTTGTTTTGTCGTAACTTAATTTACCATAACTAAATCATAAAAATATACTGATACATCGACTGCTTTTAGATAGGAACACAATATAATGCTTCAATATTTTTGTGGCAATGGCATACAAACGTGCATTAAGTTTGTTTTTTTTGTACATTTAATTTGATTATATTGTTTTAGTTCACGTTAAAGAAACAAAACTTTCTATGAATATTTGACGGTGTTATGAGAGCGAATTGTTTAATTAAAATCTTTGACCGTATAACAATAATCTCACCTATTCATAATTAAAATACAAACGAGAATGAATGCACGCATTATTTGCAGGTGTTACGGATTTCTTTCACACGATTACTTACTTCCTTAACAAAGAAGTTACGAAAAATTCACGGGTACCGAGTATCACAATGGAGTATTTTGAGACGATCGTAGATAATCCTGGGAAGTCGGCTTGCTTTATAGCTTGAAACTGTATTTGAAGTCAACGACTTCATCAATACCGACGCAACGTATAAGTTCAGGCAGGTTTTGAAGCATATTATTATTTAAAAATAATTATTTTTCAAATTTAACATTTAGATTTATTTGTCAACCATTCAATGTTACATAAATGACATGAAAATATGGCCATATTATATTATACTCTTCCTACCCTGCTCTTTGTCATCTGGAGTCTGCGCAGTTTGTTTTCTCTTCTTTATGAAGGTCAGACATTATTTAGCCATCCTAAACCTTTTCGTATAATCCATCACACCAGAAAGTGATGAATGCAACATTCGAATCCATACTCCTCAAGTTTTTGGCTTAGTTTTATTTGTTGTATAATATAACTTTTCATATTATGTAAATTAATGAAACGAAATTAACACATATTTTAAGATCTTCCAAACATACATTTAGACTTTTCTGCAAGTAATAATTATCGCGGATATTTTTTACCTACTGTTTATCGTTTGCGCGGGAAGTGAAATCCTTAAGATTAACGCTTCACGCACGCGGGAAAAGCTGTAAAAAGTGTATTTAAATGTATTAAGTTAACCGCAGGAAAAGGTGTATAGAGAGCAATGATTATATGACACTTTGCAATAGTCCATACTTACTGTTTGGTACTTACACGATGCAGAGGAACGTCCGGTGAACGAGTCGCGGATTACGTGGCTGATTGACGACTTTCTACCATTCAAGTAGACGCGTGTCTTTTTTAGAACTAAAAACCAATGTTTACCTTACGCCGTGAGGCGGAAATAGTGTTTATGTAACATTCCTTTGAGCTCCGAGAGATGAACTTTATTTGGTGTTAATTATTCGCTTATTACCCTAATTTTATTTTGATATCCTCATTAGTTATTATTTTGTTAGTTCTATTATTTTGGAAAAAATAATATAGTAAAAAATAATGTTACATCCCGCGTCTGTTTTCATGTACTGCTTATCTTCTAACTCCTCCAGAGTTTAATATTTCATAACTAATGCATAGTTTAAACACTTTATATATATTTCTAATTATTTTATGATAATATCAATCAACCTAATTGACACCTTAAATTAAATGTTAAAAAATGGAACAGACATTCTATGAAATTACTTGCCAAGTAATTAATTGGGCAGTTAATAGGACGTGGTGAAACAGGCCTGAAATGATTTAAATATCAACAAATTGAGGAAACGTAGATTGTTTACATTTCTGATTCCAATCCAATCGATTTAAATAGTAGGTATGCCTGTGGATGTGTAATATTACACAAAGTGTGCAACCGATTTCGATCAAGTTCATCAATGCAATCAAAACAACGCATGCGTGTTTGATAATGACAACACGGCGTGAATGATGCGTGACGTCACGGCCGTGTGTGCGGCACTCGGCGGGTCGCCCGAGCCATGTGGTTCGGCACGGTGCGAAGAGGCCGATGAGGCAACACTTTCTTTGCATTCGTCTCGGACACGGGCGCAGCACAGCCGGACAGGTCGGCTCGTGCCCCACATATCGGACAACTTTCGATGGAACTTTCGTTCCGAGCCGTCTTTTTGCTAATGACGCAGCCGGCCGCCAGACTCCATGACGCCCAGCTCTCCGAAATAAGTCACTTTCATTACCGAATTG
Organism: Cataclysta lemnata; assembly: GCA_963931975.1. Lineage (NCBI taxonomy): Eukaryota > Metazoa > Arthropoda > Insecta > Lepidoptera > Crambidae > Cataclysta > Cataclysta lemnata. The sequence continues at coordinate 10,521,699 of OZ008345.1, read as the reverse complement.
TAAAGATTAATGTCCGAAGAGATGCCGACGAGACGATTAAATCTTTAAGTACCTCGAATTTGATGGGAAACTGCATTATACGCCGCAATTAAGTTGCGCGTTAAATACTTTAGTATTGTAATTTTACGCTCTTTCTCCGATTGCCGTGGCGAAACGGTAATGAATGGTGGATCAGTAAGGATGTGACATGTTAAATGGATATAGGTACGACGAACTTTTGCGTGTGGTCAAAATTGGAATTGTCACTTCCTTCTGAAAAGTGTTTCTTTCCCTTGATACATTTGATTCTCATACCCGCTTAGAGCGTCAAAGACCTCGTCGCGTTGTACACGAAAGCGTAATGCGCTTTTTCTTTTTAATATTTGCATACTGTCGTTGTCATTTCCCCTGGACAGTCAATAGCGCATCACACTACCCATATCTATCAATTTGAATTAATCGATTGCTAACTTTATCTTGCTATGCGTAAATCACGAAGTTGACTGGATCATGGGTTTGACATATATCTGTATTATATCTGATAAGCTGACGTGCTGTCGACTGTATACATTTTCACGTTCCACGAAACAAGGGTGTTTTTTATTCGGTAATAATTTTCTGACATTAATTTGATTAATGAATATTTTAAATACAAATTGAGCCACGGGCCATGCGATTAAAGAAGTCGAAGGATAAACTGGAGTTTCTACGTGATTCTAGAGGCATATTGAGCCGTTGGTACACCAATCCGCACCACTGTGGTGGCGTCTGGCCCATTATCCTATATTCTTTCATCTACGGGAAACACCTAACTGAGGGGACATTAAAAGGGTGGTGATTATGATGAGTATACAATGCGGTTGTTCGTTTAACAAGCCGACAACATAGCATCAAACGTGTTGTGCAACTGAAATAGGTCACACGTTTAAAATATTAGTAGTATTCGATTTTAATTTTAACATTATATAAATGTTAGAAAAATTAGTACAAAGATTTTGGGGTTAGAAAAAGAATTTCGAAAAATTATGATCTTGAGGCGGGAATCGAACCCGCGTCCGCTGCTATCCGGGCAGGTGCCTGACCGCTCGGCCACCCAAGACACTAATTAACTTGCCGAAATTCTTCTAACCTTTACACTTCACGTTGTAAGCCAACGGGTACCCTCGCAATGTAGAAATAAATTAATTAATTAATATATTAGTAGTAAATGAATAAGTAATATGTAAAAGCAAGCTCTACTGTATGCGAGGCCCTTTGGCACAAGGAAAGTGCGGGTTTGTAGGTACCTATTAACGATTGCAGATAGATAGATAGAGATAGATACAGCCCGGAGCGGGACCAACGGTTTAACGAGCCACCTGAAGCACAGAGGAACTGGAGATAATAATTTTTTGGTCATCCCATCCAATGCGATCCTTCCGACCCATCCATCCTTAGCGAATATTGCTTAGTTTACGTAATCGCAGGCCGAGCGAGATATTATACTACGCTAGCGAGCTCCTCAACACTTTATTGCTATTACAAAAACAAGAGATATCTTACAGACATTTATAATCGAATAGGCGCAAAGTTATTACACCCAAGTAAACAAAAAAAAAAACTTTTGAACGAAGTGGAGAGCTGTGTGAAAATTACAGCTGAATACACTGCATGATATTTGCACGTAATCGGTGACTCACGATACCTCCAGTTGGATAGGTACCTACTTATTTGCTCTTTGTGTTTGTTTAAGTGCAAACGCACATTGAAAAATTCTATGCAAGTGTATACGAACGACAGGCCTTTGTTTTGTCGTCTGTCTTGTATTACCTACACAGTGTTTTCTTTACAACTTGAAAAGACGTTTTCATTAGTGAGGTTTTTTTTTGAAGGCGCGTTTACTCTCCTCAAATATTATTGGCTTCGCAATACTTTACTGAATAATATTTTTTGGAAAATAGCATAGGAATATTTTGTAATGCACTAAGTAGGGTAATAATTATTACCTACTCGATTTCTGATTTGAACGTTATGCAAATCTTAGAAAAACGATTCCAAATAAAGAGTCAAAAAAAATGTGAATAGTAAATTATGTCACAAGGGAATAAAGCAGTGTCTTATGTCACGGGTGCAGCCTTGTATCCCGAGCGCAATGAAGGACTCTATGGTTTACTCCCGAGCGTAGCGAGGGAGTTTTTAAAATTAAAATCCCGAGCGAAGCGAGGGATTTAAGAATAGAGTCCTGAATGGAGCTAGGGATGCAAGCGCACCCAAGATATAAGACTGCTTTTTCCCGAGGAATATATACTCTGCTTTTCGTACCAACTGTGAGGAAATATAAACAATTTTCATAAAATTTAATTATTTATTCAATATTTAATTTGTTTAATCAAAATTATAGGTTTACATTGGAAACATTGGTCCAATTATTAATACTCAGAGTTGTTTTTATTAGGAACATTTAAAATTGCTTAGTACATACAGCCACGTCTTAGAATTGTAATTGATATTTAAAATGTTCGTGTCTCGATATTTATTCTTACATGATATTTTTAAAAAGCAATAAAAAAAATTAAACTTCTTATCTTATTAAATAATATATTCATGAAACTTTTCTATTTTGAAAAAAGTTACAACATGTAGGACTTGGCTGAATGGGCTTGATTTCATATTTTTCCACTTAAATTAAAAAACCCCTGAAAATGTAAACAAACAACATTATGTTGTTGATTCAAAAATCATAATTTTTTATGCTTTACAATTTAAGATAGGTTTCAATCAATATTTGTGTTATGTTAGTGTTCCTAATTCAAATTACTTTATTTCCCTAGGGAAATAATGAAATTCAGTACAACACTATATCCCTGTTTTGTACGGGCCTAGAATGACTAACTTAAATTGAGGTTACCTGACTCAGAATACGTCATTTTTGAGCTGGTGCATGGTGGTACGAAAAGAATATTTCTGACCTCTATTTCTTTGTAATATAAAGGTAAATAAGTTTTCCAAAATTAATTGACTACAAAATAAATGGAAAAGGTTTTATGGAACAGGAACCGTAAAAAGGATACTGCTTAAAGTCCAAGTAATCCGACTGCGTGGCAGTAACGATAAAGTAGGTCATACCTCAAATCTCGTTTCAAGGAATTTATATCTGCACAGCATACATTCTCAAGTGCCTAATTAATGTCGCTCTAAATTTCGTTGCAAGAAATGTTGGGATAAACAGGATTTTCAGGTCATTATGTTGGCTGTTCTGTTTAAAACAATCAGCGGCACATTCGAAGATAACCTCAATGATAAATAAGATAATTCCTATAAAGAATAATGCTCCCATGCATCTTTGGGCATTCTCCACCTGGGCTGGTTGCGTCACACAGTTTAACCATGGTGGCAAGCCGCTAGCTACCGCGAACGTGTGATGGGGCAATCTCTTGAAATTACTGTAATTTCATTGTTCGACTTTTTGATTTAAAATTGAAAGAAAAATGTTTCAAGGAATATTACCACCGCGTGCACCTGAATACATAATTTGGCATTCGATATTTAAATGTGTTATTTTTTCTATATTTCGCTACCTAGACAATATTTTCAAACGAAAATTTGACACGGTAACTTATTAATATAAACAATACTATGTATAATTTAATACTTAGTAAGACTAGGCTCAATGGAATAAAACTAACTGACTAAAGCGGCGTAAAATCTTGTTAAGAATTGTTATCCATGTGGAACACCCACGTGTGGGTATACCCACAAAATCATCGTTTTTGATGTTTATTTGTAACACTTTTATTCACTATAATATAAGATATTAAGGATATTTAAATCGTTTTAATATTTATTTATTTTTAAGAATTTATTGTTGTTGACATCCACCTTCAGAAGAGAAATCCACCTTGCATAATATGCAAGGTAGATTGGTCCTATACCATCCATTAACAGGCGAAGTGCGAGTGAACTTCTACCATCACAATAGTGACTTATGTATGTCTGTGTAATTCAGTCTAATAGGAATTACAAATAAGTATTAAAATCTGCCGTTGTACGGTGTTGCAGGTTGGGGATCAGCTGGTGAGCGTGAACGGTTACCGCGTGGACGACGCTGTCCACTCCGAGTTGGTGCACTACTTGGGCACGCAAACCCGTCTCAAGATCAAAGTTAGACGTGAGTAATTGCAATAGTAACTAGTATACCATCAATCCACGCTGGGTCGGTCACATTGGTAGGCAATGGCCAATTCAACCTATATTCTGTATTCTGAATATTATGTATTGGCTCTATCAATCTAAGCGAAAACCACAATATTATATTGAATCGTTAATAAATGATTCTTACGACAAAGATGAGAGTATTAGCTTTGTCTTTAAGAGGATTATGAAGTGCCGATACGCGGCGCGAGTATAGCAGCTACATTTTCTTTTTGAAAACTTGTCTCGAGCGATAACGTTTTCAATCACCGAAAACTTTACAAAATGAAAAAAAAAATCTTTTTAGATTCAGGACATCCTGATCATCCTGATTCAGGACATCCTGATCCTGATGAAATTAATTCAGTTTAATAAATCAAAGAAATATATAATGCTCGAGGCTCTCGCGCTCGCTCTTTTTATGTAAAAAATAAAGATATTTTGATGCTAACAACTTTTATATTAAGCAATATTTCGTAAAAATAATAAAATATTAACCTAGTTTTACAACATATTCAACAATTTATAAAATTGGATTATGTTTACGGGGTGAAAAATGTAATCGCTCTTTGTACTAAAATTTACAGCTACACATTCCTCTTAAGAATTAGACTATGGAGAAATACACATGTTTAACTAAAGCATTAATTGTGATATTCTTATTAATAAAGAATTATTGCAGAGGTTTTTGTAATGGGTTCAGATAGTAATAGCAAGCATATTATCATCGAAATAAATTAATGTTTCGCAAACCGTAGCATTATTTTGTCCTTCCGTCCGTGAGTGACTACCAAAGAGCAGTTATCCTCATTATATTTAAATGATGCCTTCGGAGTTAGGACGAAATGCTTGTAATAGAGAAAATAATTACGTATAAGCATTTAATTTTTTTACACCCTAGTCTATCTCTACAATTATTATCTGCTTTTTATACTTTTCACACTCGACCATGTTTGGACAACGGAAGTTACATCAACATTAGCCAATCATTATCTCCGTACATTGTTAGTATAAGGTTCTTTTTAACAGGATAGTCATATGCCTCATGTTTACTCTAATGTTATACAAGGCACCGCTTGTTACACAGCTACAGATAACACTCATTTCTTTTTCATCTTAAACTTAGTTTTAGAGTAAATTCTAACTTTAGGTTATTATGAAACTGATTTAATGCACATTAAAAGGCTTGGGAGCGAAAAAATAACGTAGAATGTGGTAGCCCCGACTCAGCTTATGGGTGTCGTAAAAGACGACTAAGGTACTTCGCACACTGCATCGTATCGTAAGCGTATCCTAAAACGCGCGTAGTACGAGAGCAATACGAGCAGCGTGTCGTATGATGCGCTCAGTGTCATTACGATAGTCGTAACGTACTGGCGTAAAAACGGAAGCGTAAAAATTTATTTTATTATGAATACTGCTAAAGTTATAGAGTTTGTGAACCTAAACGTAACATTTCCTTGCCTATGTAATCATCATTTAAGTGATCACCCTAAGAAAGATATTACAGAGAAAGTTTGGGCAGAAATATAGTCAAAAATAAACTGGACAGGTAGGTAAACAATATTTTTATTTAGTAGAGATTAATTATACAGTCTGTTTGGGGTCGGACTTGCGATACTTGCCAGGGAGGAACTCCTTTAAAGGATTATAGTCACAGCTGAAGAGACACAAAACAAAAGAGCAATGATAATGAGGAATGTTATGAACAGGGATTTTCTTTTAAAAATTTTGACTTGTATTTGTTAGACCGTTTCTAAATAATTTGTCTGAATAGCGGTAATAATTTTATGTTTATTAGTTAGCACAGTTTGCGAATAAAATAGGATAAAAGAAATGATATGTCAACAGCCTGGTTTTTATAGTAGACTACAATAACTAAAAAAAATACAAAATTTTACCAAATTTTTCGTCTAAATCAAGGGTTTTTGGTTATTATTTTCTGTAACTTCTTAACAAATGTGGTTTGAAGTGATAGCTCATTTTATCACCTTTAAAATAAAGCCAGTTTCATGTACTTGGGTAACATAAAATGGTAAAAAAATGATTTGAAGGTGAAGGTGAAAATATGAAGAAAGATTTTAAAAGAAGAGAGAGAAGAGGCGAGAAATTTTAAAATGGCTCCCATTCATAGGGATGACGGTTGCGATCCCTATGTGTATGGCTTTTTGTCGATAAAATTATACATACAATACGTGGATAAAGTATCGCAAGTCCGATCCCAAACAGACTGTATACAATAATACTAAGAAATCCTCTTCGTCTGAAGAGAAGGCAAGGTCATCAATAAACTCCCCAAACACGTCTGGTACACTTGACGCCATATTTTTAACTGGGATATTACAAAACGATACGTATACGCGACGATTCGTTTGTAGAGCTCTCCACGTCACGTACGCGTAGCGTTATTACGATACGCGTACGAGACATTTACGCCTACGACCCATGTACGAAGTCCCCAAGGGAGTTTGCCCGGTGTAAGCCAATGAGCACCTTGAGGCACCCGAATGATGGAGGGCAAACAATCAACAACCGTATACCCAAAGAGGGTTGGTGTCAGGCAGGCGGCCGGCTGTAAAACCTAAGGCAAAACCTTGAGCACACTGACTCCGTTCATTTGTCTCCCAACATGGTCCGTTCCGTGTCTTTTCTTTACATTCATTCATCACTAGCACCTTTACGGTGTGATGTATGATATGAATCAAAAGCGAGTGGATTTCTTGATGACGTCTGACTGATATGAATAGAAATATTATAAAGTTAGAATATATTTTAGATGTTATGTGTCATATGATATTGTGTTTTTATATTTTACTAGCTGTCCCCGCAAACGGTGTTTTGCATTATCCCCTAGGGGTATATAGCCTACGACCAATTTCAGACCTACCAAATGTACACAAAAACCTTAACTATTGGTCATTCCGTTTCGGAGAAGTTTTAACAAACACTTTTATTTAATTTTATATATTACTTAATAATCTTCAGCATAGTAAACAATTAACGCCAACTGACCACTATTAGGTACCACCATATTATTAGCCAAACATTTTCAAACTTACAATAAAAAATAGGCAAATTTTTAAAATCAACAAAATTTTAAACTATAAATTAACTATTACTAAACTGTACAGCTGCCTGTAGTTGGTCACCATTCAGGTGCCCCAAGGTGATTATTGGTATGCACCCGGCAATCTCCCTTAGTCCATTAATGAGGTAAGTTGGGGCTGGCACATACTATTGTATAACTGTAAAAATATTATCATGTTTATTGATCGATTTCTGCGAATATATGAATTAAAATTGATAAAGTATCTTAAATTTACTTCTTTCTGTACATATGTGTTGCAGTAGAAAAATATTTCTATCTTACTATGATTATACTAAACAAGTTGTGTAATGTATTATAGTTGCAAAATGATAAGAGTATGTAACTCCACTTAGACAGATTTGTTTTAAAGATTAATCTGAACGACTGAAATAAAACGACCTTTATCATAGTACCTAGGACTCAAATTGCTTTTCCTATCGATTGAAACGAGTACTCGTGTGATAACATTTGGAGGTCGAGTTTGCCGTTGATTGTGTACAGTATACACGCAACACATGACTAATATAATTTCTAGACTACTTCATTGCTTTATTGAAAATTTTATTCCAGTATACATATTAATTAACCCGAATTAAGCATCAAAATTAGCTTTTTAGAAATTAAATATTTTATACAAAAACTTTTGGAATATGTATGTTAAAAAAATTTCCGATTTGCTACTTCGTCATCTATATTTAGATTCTCATGATATTAAATTAAATTATATAAAATTTTATTTATATTTTTATGTAAGTATTGTAATCACGAGATAGTCAAATAATATAATCAATAATAAATTACGCAATAGCACGCTTAGCTTTCTATGTTACGTAGGTGTCACGTTGATGATATTGTGTTTTTATATCATTATGTTAATTAATTTAAACTTCAGCACATGTTACGCCATTTATGAAGGCTGTGCTATTGTCGGCACTGTTTTTTAGAATGATAATCGTGAAAGCGCGTGGGCACCCCAGTTCAAACTCAGTCCTCAGCACTATCGTTGCGTAAAATTTTACCAACGAAATGGAAAGTCCACTGGTCTGCTCAAACACTCGACGTCTATTGTAATAACTAGTTTATTTTGTTTATATAGAACTGGGTACCTCATTGAGGCAATAATATGAAGTTAACGCTTTGATTTCGTTACTTAAGTAAATTGCACTTAGGAACAGATATTGCATGCTCAGAGAGCATGGTTCTTTTGTAATTAACACAGACAACATTTCCTAACCGATTCATACAATGAGAATAATATAGGACTAGATAGATAGATAAATTATGTTATTGATGAAACCAGCATAACATTTGTAATGTATTCAATTTTAAATATGCCTTACTTTTTGTTTCAGATGTCGGAATGCTACCTGTCAAAGAGTAAGTTCTCTATTAAAATCTTGTTAAAGTTTTTTAGATAGCACTAAGAAATATTGAAAATTATCTGCTTTTTGACATGAATATTAAAATATTACAAAAAAAAAATGAGAATGTTACTTAATAATTAGACGAGTCTTTTATTTTATTTTTTCATTCTAGCAAAGCACACGAGTCTTTGTCGTGGCAGTTCGTATCGGAGCGAGCGTCGTTGTGCTCCGATGTATCCTCCTCGCCGACTCTGTGCCACGACACAGAGCGGCTGGCTGACTTACGCCTCTCAATCCTGGTACCTCCGAGAGCCAAGCTCGGTTGCGGGTACGTACTCGTTTATTTTATTAATGGTCCCATCACTCCCATTAAATTTTAGCCTTTTAATAATTATTTCCAAATAGGCGTGTACTGGCTGACCGCTCTGTAGGGTAAACATAAAGGCCACGCTTGTAAAAATATACAAATATTATGATTTAAATACATACAGCGTAAGACCAATACAATCACGGTGTGCAGTTCAGCACACTTGTGGAATCTTGACTTAACGTACCATTAACAAGTACCTACTCGGCTCTTCCGTAGAATCGTGGTCGACGGGTAAATACCACTGAAGGCATGTAAAATCAAACAGATGTCTGTTCTAGTTTTAATATTGTGTCGATGATTCTAACATAAATTCCTGTATAGTTTGATTATTATATTTCCATATGTATTTATGTATGTAATATGTATGTATGCATATTTAACGTTCTCAGCAGTTCAGCATCGGTCAAACATTTGTATAATACTGTATTGTATTTATTAAAATATGGTTCTTGGTTGTAACGCTGTCCAACTTCTAACCCCTGTCTCGTTTCATTGAATCCCTTCAACCGTAAAGTTGCAGTAATGCAGTTGAGCAACAGAAACGCGATGATATAAAATAAGTCTATAAAATAAGAATCTACATTTGATACAGTTATGTAATTTGATTGAATTAATTTTTATTAATATTATTGTTAAGTAACACATATAGGGGAAGGTAGCCCAAAGCGGGCATAAAGCGGAGGTGTGAACATTAGTTTCATCCTGCCTCCTTAAGAGAACAGAAAACTAAACTGATGAGAATAATATATCCATTCTCAAAATGATTTTACACACGAGTGTTCAGTTACCCCCGCTCTCGGTCATTCCCCTAGTTAGTTGTTCAAGTATAGATCTCTTTCTATAAATCACTCCAAATATTGTTATTGTCAATCCCATTGAAAAATTCCGTTGGGCCGTGTGGTGACGGCAGAGTAGAATACAATTGTCACCACCCCAAATCTCTCCTGTGGGTGTCGTACAAGGCGACTAAGGATAAATCAATAATGAGGAATGGGCAGCAGCGTTCCTCCTAGCATATACCACCTAACAATAGCAATGTACTGCGACTTTTGTACCCGATAAATGGCAATAGGCTCGCCAACTATTACATGGGACCTAACATGGTTGGCGAAACGTGGGTGCTATTCACCTCTGGGGGTAGGCCCTTTGGGGATATAGGCATGATTTATGTATGCCATTGAAAAAAAGGGAAAAAATATAGTTTTGTCACAGACATTTGCCAGAGAAAAAATTTTTTAGGCGCTAATATTTATACTTTTTGCAAAATTGCATCAAATATTTGTACCTACTTGTTTTTTTAGCAATTGCATTAATTGCATAAGTTGTTTCTTTATTATTAAATGAAGTTAACATTTTATAACAAATAACTGGTCCCAGGAAGCGTATACCAATATCAGTGGAGTAGATTTTTTGCGGTATAGAATTTTAAAGTCATTGAAATAATATTTACTTTGGCGTTTTTATCAACTGAATTGTTATACTGACTCTGACAGTCAATGATGAAACAAATGATTTTATATATGCCCGAATCCTATTTACCATTTATAAATATAATTATGCAAGTGTCATCCTGAGTAACCAACTCTACTAACTTTATTTGCAGAATCTGCAAGGGTCCAGAATGGAAGCCCGGCATCTTCGTGCAATTCGTGCGGGAGGGAGGCATTGCGCAGGAGGCTGGCTTGAGGCCTGGTGACCAGGTCTTGTCGTGCAACGGACAGGATTTTGCCAACGTCACATTCAATGAAGTAATCCTTTTAAAGCTTGTGTTGAAAGTTCGCTAAATTTTAGCTTCGAATATAATTGGTTAGTTAATTCGTAACGTTTCATCTGAACACGCACGGAAACCAAAAACATTTCAAGTTTTACTGTTACAAGTTAATCAATTTAGTTTCATCGTCATCATCATAATCCGTCTAGTATCCCCACTGCTGAGGCACGAGCCTTCTCCATAGAAGGATGAATAGTTTGATAACTCAGAATAACTCTATAACGCGCTGCTATAACCACGCTGCAGATAGGTGGGTACTAACGACGTCAGTTGCAGCCAAGTTCAACCCCTTCATGCTTTAGAAGGCACGTTAAGCCGTGCCATCTAAAGCATGAAGGGGTTTGCGATAAGAAATTTATGGTCATCCATCTAATGACAAGCCTTAGCTAACATACCTTAGTTTACGGGAATCTTATGCCATTGCGCCATAGAGGTAGAATACACCTTAAATTATTAATTTAAAGAAAAAAGAGTTTAAAATATTAATTAATTGTGTGCAACAATCAGCAGGTGACGGACGAGATGATAAAGATCGCATAATATTACATTTCATAAACAAAACAGCTCTTTAACGATGTAAGTCTAAATAGGTAACAACTTGCCAATATAGCCCATTCTGCTTAGCAATTAAATAGGCGGAATTTGTGTATGTATGTACTACATAATATATTCTTAAGGAACATTTTAATACTTATACTTAAAATTATAATGTCCTTAACATAGACATTATTATAACTCTCCCCTCTCTACTTTACTACTTCGTCCGGAAGACACAATACAATTTTCATCCCACCATCTCGGAAAAAGCGTTTTTGCTCTTCGATATCTGAGTGCAAAAGCCGTTTTTATCCTCTAGAGGTTAAAGTAAATTTGAATTTAGAACATCGTGTGCAATGAGTTTGTGAATTCAAAACATCATTATACATATTTATTTCTACCTCCATGGTGCCGAAATTGTCATGCAACCTATTTTAATTTGTTAAAAACTCAGCCTCAGAACCTTCTTGTTGTACTTTTTTTGTAATTTGCTTTGCGCGCGCCATTTTCTTTTCACGTCACAGATTTGTTAAAACCTAGGAGTTCCGTGACGGTCAATCAGCTTGGCGTCAATCTTGCTTTAAACCTTTTGATCGTCTACAACGCTTGCTGGATGCTTGAGTCAAGCATTTAAAAGCTTTTTAGGTCTGTTTGATTTGTTTACGCTAGCAACGGAACAAAAACATACAGAAAATCAACGTGCTTGACTCAAGCTGATTGACTGTCTCGGAACTCCATTAGGGACGGTAATTTTTATTAGGGACTTACAGGTGTGTCTGAATGAATGTTGCGGGTGTGGTTAATCGGTGTTTCGTGGGTGTTTCTGGATGAATGGGTGTTTTGTGGGTGTTTCTGGGTGAATGGGTGTTTTGTGGGTGTTTCTGGGTGATTGGTTGTTTTTTTGGTGTGATTAGGTGTTTTGTGGGTGATTCTGGGTGATTGAGTGTTTATGGGTGTGATTGGGTGTTTTGTAGGTGTTTCTGGGTGAATGGGTGTTTTGTGGGTGTTTCTGGGTTAATGGGTGTTTTGTGAGTGTTTCTGGGTGAATGAGTGTTTTGTGTGTGTTTCTGGGTGAATGGGTGTTTTTTGGGTGTTTCTGGGTAAATGGGTGTTTTGTGGGTGTTTCTGGGTGAATGGGTATTTTGTGGGTGTTTCTGGGTGTATGGGTGTTTTTTGGGTGTGTCTGAGTGGATGGGTGTGAATGTTGTGGGTGTTTCTGGGTAGGTGTTGAGAGTGTGTTTGGGTTAATGGGAGGGTGTTGTGGAAGTTTCTGGGTGAAAACAGAAACTGCTGTGATTGTATTTTTTTTTTTGTATTTTGCAATTTCCTCGTTGGGGGGGATGAAAAGTTACGTGTTGCACTCGAGTGCAAAGATTTTTCACCTTGTGCTCTTTTGATTCCCTCGCTATCGCTCAGGATTCTAATTTTAGAATCCTTCGCTAGCTCGGTCATCAAAATTGAGCACGCGGTTAAAAAACAACTTTGCACTCACGTACAACAAATAACTATTAATGTGTTAAGTAATTAATATAAGGAGATTAGATACCGACTTAAAAACACTGGAATTTGTTTGAAAGACCAAAACTTGTCCGCTTTATAATACAGTTTCTCTTAAAAATGTAATTATAAAATGCTAATTCGACTTTAAAATGCAATTTATATGATTTTTTCTGCAAAATATTCATAATATGAATTAAAAAGTAATGCATACACATATTCGTGTAGCGATACTATGCTTTAAATTAATTATATTCTCGTCTGTCTGATATTTATTAGGATAAATACCAGCTAATGTCTGAATGTGATCTAATGTATATAAAATATTTTGGATCATAAATAATGCATGCGCGTACTATAAGCCTAATGTTAATAAATGATTGTATAATTTATGAAAGTTGTACATTCAAATATTAGTTAGCGTTTTGACAAGTTTAATGTAGGAGGAGCTCGATTGCACAGTGTACACTCCGAGACTGCGACACTGCTAGACGTCTAGCATATTCGTGCTGCGAATACGTGTCAAGCGATTTGCGCACTTAAAGGCCAGTCGTTGGATGGGTGACCAGAAGTATATTGCTTTAAAGTACATGCTAAAGCGTTTCTATCGCCTGCCTCTGCCATTATTTTTAACCACTAATCCGTACTGACCCGCTTCGGTGTTATTGGCCATTCTCCCTAGGTATATTCTTTCATAATATATTAGGTATCCCCGTTCGTGGAGACATTTTCTTGAGAAAAACTAATCTAAAATTACACTTTAAAACGTTACTATTGTTTTTATTTGACTAGATTCTATAATCTAAACATCTTTAAACATTTTACGCAATGTTGGTATAAAAATCTCAAAGTCCTGTTTATCCAAACATTTATCAAACAGACTATTTAATTAATCAAACAATTGAGACAAGAGTGTTTTTTATTATACTACACGATAAATTTTAGGCGATATCAGCGATGAAAGCGGTGGGTCGTCTAGAGCTCATGGTACGGGAAGGTGCGGGCACCGAGCTGGTGTCCCCGGAGAGCTCCGGGTACAATAGTTCGGCGTCGTCGGCGGCGGGCGAGCGCAGCCCGGCGCCTGCGCCCCCCGCACCACTCGCGCCCGCCGCCGCCCTGCGCCGCCGCCTAGCCAGCGTCGCAGAGGAGGCAGCCGACCGAGCTGATAGGTAACCAAAACCCTGCCCGGTTAGCATGACCACCGAAACACGATTATGATATAGCCGTTTATCGCTTAGAACTGTCTAAAATCCATTAATTTTTGGCAGTTCAAAGCGATAAATGGATATATCTTTATTATATAGTTTTAGAGACTTATTTAATAATTCCATTTCGGCTTATTCAAATGTTAAAATTCAATGATTTTTTACTCTTTAAGGCGATAAATGGCTATATCATATCGTGTTTCGGTGGTCATGATAGCCGGGCTGGAGTGGATGGAGTTTACCTCCATACTGCATAATGAACATACACACTATTGAAACGCAATGCGACTCCACGTTAAGACACCAAACAATCCGGCGTTGCATCGGATGTTCATAGTGTGATTCACAGAAAACATTTGATATTTGACTCAACACGCGTAGGTTTACATCGGGTCGCGTCGTGTTTTTTAAAATGTATTTCTGCCATAATACAGTTACAATATTTCTTTTAAATCTCTTAAGGCCTGTTTCACAATCGACGGGTAAGTTCTAGATAGCTTACTTGGCAGTTCAATTGACATATATTTCATATTACAACTGTCAACTGTGTTTCGCGTCGATTGTGAAACAGGCCCTTACCATTGAACTACTATTACTAGCTCAATGCCTCTGACGGTCGCTTCCAATCTATCGCTTCCAATATATCCTCAGACACATTTTTGGCTCCCTAAAGTTTTGTTGCTTAGCATTTTTTGTCATATGTATTTCTAAAATAACAGATTTTGCTATGTAACTAAGCTCTGATGGGCTTATCTGACCAAAGACTTTATTTTTAGACGCTGGTTTGGTTGAATGGTCAGATCTCTGGCTAGCCCAACAGCAGTAGTCTAGGGGGGACATTGACGTTTGGTTTCGAGTAATGGTTATTTATGTATTACAAATGATTACACATATAATTATTATGCTATCTATAACGTAACACAAGTGATTAATACTACTAACTTTGGGCTATATGATGCATGTGAGTGTAAGATATATTTATTTATTTTTTATACTATCAATTCATCGGATCCATCACAAACATTTTCCCCTACCAGGATTGGACCTTTTAGCCGATATCCAGCGATCTAACTATTCGACCAAATAAAGGGCCTATAAAGTGGACTTTTCCGCCCGCTACGCGTACAAATACAATCCCATTTCCTTGTCAGGGGGTAACATAAAACGATGATCTTACCTCGGGCGATAAAAAAAAAAGCCTCAGATCGCATAATTATCTTCCTCGCCTCGAAATACTTGCGATCTGGGACATTCTTTGTTTTATCTTCCTTGGTATATAATCTAATATACTATTATAATATATAAATATTTATTTATTTTGGTCTGTAGGATATTAAAACAAAACAGGCATTTAAACAATTTTCTTTATTATTATTATTTTCTTTACTATTATTCTTTTATATCATCGGTAAGGTTTCAATGAAGCTGACAAGTTCGCCATCGAATAAGCCTAAAAACAAAAAAAAAATTAATTATGAATATGCAACCAAGTAGTTCTTTTCGCAAATATAATAATATGTATGAGTAATATTTTTAAGTTTTTTTTTGGAGACTAGGTGGTTTAAAAGTGGTAACAACAATTCTATTGAGCAGATTAGGACCTGATGTTACAATGACAGTGTTAACAGTCATTTTGTTTTACAGGTTGACGATAAATAGATTGAAACGAAGGACGTGGGATAGTTTAGATTTCGATTGGAAGAACGAGGACGACACGCACAATTTTGACGCACCCTCCGACATAGAGCCCGACTACGACAGCCCAAGCATACCCAACAACCCACACTCCTTCGAGAATAAGCATAACTCACGAAACAAAACCAAAAATGACTTTGTCAGCGCGCCATCCAATAGAACCATTATAAATTTAACAGAAGAAGGGGCCACCATTCAGTGTAGTTACGATAACCAACCTCCTAGGAAAAATACTTTCGCAGCAAACCAAAGGGAGAATGAGAAGAAAACAATAGTAGTGGAGGTTCACCACGCTGGCGCTTGTCAAACCTCTAGTTTCAATTTCCCTCCCCCTATGATGAAAGATTTAACAGACACGACTAGTATTTCGAGTTCTACCACGTTATCGAGTGCCATTGCAGAAGAGATACAAAGAAGAAAACTGGTAAGAATTATGAAATTATATGTCATTTATGGATTTTTGAGAGTTATTGCAGTCTAATCCACACAATTGATCCAATGTAATTATTTTTTATTCTGGTATGATCTATTAGAAATTTTACCATTACGCTGTGACGTGAGGAGGAAAAAAAGTGTTAACTTAAAAATATCTGTAAAGTTATCATCGTGTTTAATGTTTGGTCCTTTGACTTGAAATCACATATGGGTACTATAATACAATATTTTATGTTTTGCCCTTTGATTTGGCATACTTAATAAAAAAAGTTGGTTTTAAACGAGAAATAAAAGAGACAACTAAAAAAATAATAATGTAGAGTCATCAGTGCTCCTAAAATACAATTAAACAAATTTTCTAATAAATAAAAATAATATTCTCTTTTTTTATATAAAAATGAGAGAGAAATTATCAAAAGAGTGAGAATTTGTATACAACAGAACGGATCACATTTTGAGCATTTGATAAATTATTTTTTTTTTAAATAAAATGAAAAATTTTATGATCTTAGTATCATTTCATATGCTAGGTTATTTAGGAAAAAATAATGCTTATGAGTAGCCCTTTCAAACGCTATTATAAAATACATGTAATTTTTCTATCACATTTGGCGGGTTCGATTCCCGGTTGAGGTAGGCGATTTTTAAAAAATCTGTGAATGCAGTTCTACTTATTATTAATAATAAAACGATGCTTTTTTTAGTAAAATATTCTACGTTCAATATTTAATATACTTTCCCTCCGTGTGGCATGGCCGTGGGCATTTTTATTTAAAAGAAGAGATTAATATCACCGACACTGTTAGCGCCATCTAGTTCAAATCGGCCCAATTATCTGAATTCACTGATACTGTAAGCCGAGAAAACAATTGAAATAAATTTGGTATAGCTCTTTCTGGGATAAATAAGTGTGATTTATGTATATGTATATTTTTGTATATTAAGTTAAACCATTAATAATAAATAACAACGTATATAAGTAAATATTATTTATCCCTTAAATCCTGTCACGCGTTGAAGTCTTTTCAAGGAGACTTACAAATTTACATCTTTGAATAAATTAAATGTTAATTTACTAATTAGGTCCAGTCAACAAGTAGTTTGCATATTCGATCTATAGATAAAGATATGCCTACCTCGCCTACTGAACCTATCAACTCTTTTTGTCAATAAATAAAATAAGCTCGTCAACAACTGTATGAGAAGTTTGATTCGTTGCAATATCAACATTCTTAAGCGAGTGTGGCAACCATTACTCTTAAATGTAGGAATGAGTAATAATATTTTACATTTTAAGATCTCTTTGGCATGTTTTTCATTTTTAACTGATTAGGTATAATGCCAACAGATGGGCATTATTTCATCTGGTATCATTTTATGAAGAGTGAGTGATTAATGATGATTTCTTTAGAAGACTTTAGTCATAAGAGTACCTTGAATATATGTCGTTTATTATCAACAGAACATGAAACCTTCTTCTCAAACATCGGAGAATAAAATAACATTGAACCCAGTAAAGAAACCGTTACCAAAAACTGTTGACAACGACAAAAGAAAACAGCACGACGCACTGATGGACGAATTCAAAAAGGTACACAGAAAAATGTTCTCGTGCCAGGACAGAGCCGAACTCACACCAAAGGATCACAATAGTCAAGAAGAGGAATGCTCGGTGAGTTTGTATATTTCACATTTATTTTTCCTAGTGTTCACAGAGGGCAAGACAAATATTTAACCTTTTATTTAAAGAAACAAACAAAAACAAAAAAAAACAATAAGTTTGTTCTTGACGTCTCCGATTTATGATGGTTTTGTGAGAACAGAAATAAGTTTCCATCGCCGCCTTTTTATATCCTCGTAGGTGTTTTAAGAGGCGCATGAGAAACATCATCTTCTTCATGAGTTTGACTTCCATCGTTTGCAAATATTGTTCAAAGTTAATTCTACTCCTTTATTCGGAGATTTTATTTTTATAATTTTTTATTCATTTTATATTTTTTTTATTATTAGATTATATTCACTTGGAACACCACTCCGACTTAATTTAAGATATTGAACTTCATCCTCCATGCCATAGTCTGTCTGTAATTGGTTATACGGCTGATTTCTATGATCGAATGTTCTAGAATGGAACTAATCACATTAAAATATTTTCGAGCACTCCGTAACGGGGCTTATCATATCGCTGATATTGCATGCCCCGTGTGTTATGGATTTGTTATGGCGAAAGTTGTATCCGAAAATCACATTTCCATGCGTAGTTATTACACCTTTCTACAGAATTTATTAATTTTTGTTTACATATTATGTAATTAATACATTCACACAGGATTCACACAATTCTGTGTAAATATGTATTACTTTGCAAGATGATATAATTTATTCAGGCCTAACCATTATTCGGTCAGAGCTGAACTATCGAAAAAAATCAATAAAAATTCTGTTCATTATAATCATGTAACGATCAGAAAGATGGTATTTAAGCTGAATAAACTAAGTTTTATGAATAATTTTTACTTAGTCTTATATCTTATCTTATATATTATCTTCTATACATATAAAAATGAATTTCTGTGTGTTTTTTTAGCTAAAACTCGAAAACTTGCTTAATTTGTAAGTGTATTTCGATAAAAAAAACTCGGTACTTGGAAAATGCTATCACCTCCACAGTGTAATTGTCCTTACCTACATACATAGATATTCGTTTCTGATTTTTCATGGAAATTATTTGATAGGAACCAGTAGGTATGCATAATTATAGCATTAACTTATAAAATTTTCCAAGGAGTTTGACATAGTGATTCCAATCATTAATACGTTTACGATAATTACGCTGTCTCACGCTTTGTTTAATAAATTCCTCGTAAGCAAGTCCATTGCATATTACCAACACAATGGTGTTTGGCGGATTATACTGCGATTTAAAATGGTAAACAAATATTCCACCAGTCACAATAACAACATAAACACTTAGTAACTTGAGGTATGGGTATGTTTGGGAAAGTTTTGTCGTAACCAATGAGCAATCGGCACTAAATAAAAATACTAAATGAACACACTACTTCCTGTAGTATGTGTTCAAGACGGATTGAATTATAGTATTATCATAAATTTTTATCATAAAATAAATTTCATATAATAAAAATTATTTTCATCATCACCATCAACATGATATCATAATTTATCTCGCATACTTTAGTATTATATAAGATTGTTAATGAATGATTTACAACCATCACAATCGACGGATTAGGCATGAATGTAGTAATTGCTATTATTGCTGCAGTTTAAATCTTATAAAAGATTTATATGGGAAATTAAATAATTATTGATTAACTTTAATTTCAGTTCGGTATACCTTATAATATAAATTTATATTAATAATATACTGAACTGAAAGAACGAAAGAATACTCTTGTCTTTACGTTTAGATTTCTTCTATAAATTCATTTAGATTATGGAGCCATTAATTCGTATGTAAGTCCCTTATAAAATCATGTGTATATGGGTGTAATGACGGTGACATATTTCTTGACTTAGTAAAGTATGCACTGTGTATCATAATTCACAAAGCCCCATGTCTATAATCTGAGCCATAACATCAAGATCTCGTTTTGAGTTTAAAAAGCGTGGCAAATCATATTTTTCTTCCGCAATGAAACGAAACTTGTTCATGTTACTTACAATTCTGTATCGTACATGCACTGTTTCCGAAATTACGTAACAAATCATAGAGACAATTAGACTTGCGAAATAATAAATCGTCACCGCTTTAGCACGAATAAGTAGTTACACACGAATAAGTAGTTACACACTTACGTAAGTATCGCAAGTGAACCGTTTCGTGTAACAACTTGGGGCATTTTACTCAGAAATAATCTAGCATGTGGTGGTGCATTGGTAGGTGAGTTTTAAGAGAAAAATAATTATTTAATTACTTTAAAAAACACAAGTGACCCAAAAAGCATATCAGCCTGACAAGTGGAACCTTGTACTAATGACTGCATGTCAGTGAATATTTTTGTTTATTCTAACGTAACGTAGCGTAAGTCTAATCAGTTCTATCATTTACTTAACATTCTTTAAATGAATGATGTATGTGAATGCAATTCTTTAAAGTTTATTTTGTTATCCCTAAGGTGAGAGATTTAGAAAAATATTTTAGCCTTGTTATTGTTAATAAATAACTTGATAAGACGATTTTTGTTGATTAAAAGTTCCCCGAGATATCGCCGTTCGATATTTAAAATTAGTAACATTACCACAATAAACTTGCAAAAGAGCAAACTTTTAATTGGAAATTCTACTAGCCTCTAGAAGAATCTACGAGCTGAGTGTTTAAGTAAATAAACAGTTGGAAACGTTGCTTTTTTTAGCTTAATTGCTATAATTAACCATAATGCTTCCTTAGAAATGTCGGGAGATTATTGTGAAGAAATCCCTGGGCACGTGAATAACTAAAAGTAGCCATTTTGACTTAACTGTAGTAATTTTATAATACTACCTTTATAAGACATTAGGTACAGTAAAAATATAACTACCTACAACATTACGAATGCAAATTTTTTCATATATATTACTTTGTTTATGTTGGGAAACTAAATAATATAATTGGATTTAATTTTTTAAAAGGAGTTTTTGTAGGAAGGGCCTATTCTTCATATCGTGCTATTAGTCAGTAACAGAAATTCGAAATTCCAAAATGTTTGCTGTCTATAATTCTACAAAAATGTCAAGGTTATGACTTATACGTGTGTACGTATTTACTACATACATATTGTATTTTATTATTTTTTGCTTAGAACATAAACACGACGGCGCGTGCCAAATGGTAGCATTATAAGATTAATAATAAAATCATATCCTTCACACTGAAAAGCTACTAGTGATGAATTTTATTAAAAAGAAATGAAAAGGACCATGTCGAGAGATCGATGAACGGAGAGTGATTGGGATGACAACATTCCAATCCAAACTGTAAAGTTTTTGGCTTAGGTTTTACAGCCAGCCGCCTGCCTGACATCAAACCTCTTTGTGTATGCTGTTATTGATGTTTGCCCTCCACCTTTCGGGTGCCCAATGGTACTTATTGGTAGAGTCCGACCGAAACTGGTTTTCCGGCCGAAACTGAAACCGACATTCTTGTGACCAAATATAAAATACTGAAATTTGGTGCATTTTACCCATTATTCTGCATTAATTAGGACATGAAATGGAAACACAGTGTATTAAGTTTTTTGTAATAATTTATTTGATATAATATAAAAAATATTAATAATATTTTTACTATTATTTCAAATTAAGTTCTGATAACTTTTTTTTGTAATTTCATGATCATCAGGCCACAGTACGACTCTAGGCTTAGATGTCAAACTTGAAATGGTTGTCTGAACAAGAGTCGACTGATCTGAGCTCGATTGTTGCAATGATACGCTGAAGTCTGTTCGCTTCAGTTTTGCTTCACTTTTGAAATCATTTAATTCTGATAAACGTTTTAGTTCTTGCCTGTATTCCTTATCATGAAATTTTGATAAATGCAGCTTCAGTCCGTGTAATGTTTGTTTTTTTGGTTCATGGCTTCCTAACGAATAGGACTTGCTACATATCTTGCAAACAGCTTTTGATGTATCACTGATACTTTTGTCAAAGTACTGCCAAGTCGGATTTTTTTCTGAAACAATTATAAAACGATATTAATAACCCTAATACAACAAAACTACATCAATAGGTCATCGAAATGAAAAACAAATCTTGAAATAAGTTTACTTATACAACGTAATTAAACAAAATAAACGCTTCAAATTGTTCATTTACAATCTCTTTTTTACATGAATTAATTTGTTAATAACAACAAAACAAAGTTACTGACTTAAAATTTAATTAACTTAACTATATAAATCATTCAAGTACAGAAACGAAACAAAACTTACATGTAATCAGTTCCATCAAAACATAACCTCTAAAGAATGTTTGCGTCGGGCGGTAACGCACTGACTAGGTTTTGTTGCTACAGAGCTACCGAACGGCGCACGACAATTCCCGAACAGGGCCGCTAGGGTCCGCCAACGCGTTGCCGCGAGAAACGAAGTTTGGCGAACGTGAACGTGCGTGAACTTCCGAAATCAGTTTCGGTTTCGGCAAAAGTTTCGGCCAATTTTGGCCGAAACCGAAACTGCAGCCGAAACTAGATTTTTGGCCGAAACCGAACTTTCGGTCGGACACTACTTATTGGTCTACACCGGGCAATCGCTCTTAGTCGTCTTTTACGACAGCCCTGGGGTGTGTCGGAGTGACATATTCTGCGTTCTTTTACGCTCCCAGGCGAGCATGGAAGACAGGAAACTCTTTACACTTTACACACAAATTATCTTTGGAAAGATAAATAAATATATACCTAGTGTCAAGACAAATACGTATACCAGTACTGATATGAGTTTTTAAACATCATGTTATTATAATAACAAAGAAAAAACTAGACGTATTCGTGGAACAAACAACTGGCATTTTTTACGGAGCCGAGATAGTATTCGTAATGCTGTGTGTGGGCGCTGCCTGTGGCTCTGCAGACGGCTGGAGGCGCGCCTTTCTGCTTTGCACTGATAAGCGGGTGAGCGGCGCGGCGGCACTGGCTGCGACCTGCCGATGTCCACAGTCCGCCGGCAGCCGCCGTTCGATTCATATACCGATCTCTGCCCGCGCTCGCGTTCACCAAGCGCAGCCAATTTTTCCGCGCTTCGGAAAAATTATCGCTCGACCTTCATTTGTTTTACATGCGCCATTGAAATGCTCGCGGTATTGTAGTGTGTGATTTATGCGGTCTCCACTTGGTGTTTTTGAAATCATTATGACAAACACAGTGACGTGACTCCATCATAAACTACTGTGATCCTCCTATTAGTTTAATATCTGAATGTGAACATTGCTCGAATTAATTGTAATAGTGATACTAATCATGATGAAGAACAATAATCAAACTAAACCTCTGGTTGTTATTCAGTGCTATGAAGTGAGTTAACTTTCTAGTTCAATGCGTATAGTTATTTAATATTAATGGAGCGAAGCAAACGTCACCTCATATAAATATTGATGTCTTAAATTAATCTGCGTTCAGATTATACTTATGATCATCAATATCATGAAATATATAATACATCTTTAAAAAGTTACTAGTAAGTTGGTTTCTTCTGCAGCGGTTATCTACTATGTATGATACATTGTTAGATGCGATGTACCAGGAGTACATGATAACGTCATTATTAACAATGTTATTACAATTTATTGTGTAAACTGTTTCCGATACATACGATTTTCCAGAATCCTTAATTAACTTTGCATTATAGATATTCACATGAAAAGTATTTTTAAGACCAATATCTGTTTTCCTTAAACCTAATGACCTGTTCTACCTACAATATTTATGGTATTTTTCCTTAATTTTACATTTTTTACTTTGTCTCCATTTTCTTGGACAAAATTGTATATTTTTAGTAAACCTCTGGTCGTAATATATTCAGCAAATACACTTTAGAATGTTTACGCACTATGTCCGATCCGCAGCCGGTCCGAATCCGTGAAACTATGGTCCGTAGTAGCCGTAGAACTATTTCTATGGTAACTTACGCACTAGATCCGATCTCCGTCATCCGATTTCTTTCCGTCAAATCAAGTATTTCAAAAGATGCTCCTGAATTGCTTGGATTGATTGCAAGAATACATTTTATTGCACCAGTACGTTTAAGCATTGTGTTGTGATTAAAATAAATTAACAAGATAGGTAGTAGGTATTTACTGCAGAGATACATCGTAAAAAATAAAATTTATTATTTTCCTTCGTTTGAGTGGTTTGCCTCGTGCGGCAGAGCGGAATCCTTCAGTTTTTATTATCACCACCTAACTTTAAAAGGCGCCCTAAGCTAAGACACACACATAGGTATATCTATTAAATTAAAGTAATCTTAGTCAACTCTGTTTTAAAGCATAAGGCAACCAGTTGTCTGTTATTTAAGCAAATACCTACGAGTATTTCATATTTTTTTGAGGATAAGTTGCGATACTCATTAAATTCGCCACGAGTTTTTTTATGTTTAATCTTTATATGGGTTTCAAGCCATTTGAGTCTAGTTTTTGTACATGACTGGGCAACTAACATAATATCTAAAGCCTCATCGGAATCCTCCTCTGAAGGACAGCAAGTGTATTTGTTGCATTCATAGTTTATATAATTATTATTTTTTATTTTTATTTGAACTTTAGGTAGGTAATAGGTATATTAATGTAAGGAAAATTATCGTCATGTTTGGCCGATGGTATCGGGCATCAAGACTGTGACTTGTCGAACTTTTTCTAACCACAATTTTTTTTGTGAAAATATTTCGAGGTAACAATATAATATAAACTAAACTATATTTTCAGTATATCATTGGCCAAATAAGCACCTTAGGGCCCCAATGGTAGAGGGCAAACCACCAACAACAGCATACCCAAAGATGGTTGGTGTCAGGCAGGCGGCCGGCTGTAAAACCTAAGGCAAACTTGAGCAGAATGGATTGGAATGTTGTCATTCCATCACTAGCACCTTTCCGGTGTGATAGATGATATGAATCAACAGGGAATGGAGGGCTTGATGACGTCTGACCCATATGAATGGAAGAGAAAACATACTGCGCCAACCCCAGATAGACTGGGAATGGGAACAGGGCAGGGAGAAGAAGACTTTCAAGTTTTCAGTATTTTATTATATAATTACCTATCATACTAACTACCTAAGGATAAATCAATGATGAGGAATGGGCAGCAGCGTTCCTCTTGTGCCACCTAGCAAAAGCAGTGTACTGCGACTTTTGTGCCCGATAAATGGCAATAGGCTCGCCACCTATTACATGGGACCTACATAATTGACGAAACGTGGGTGCTCGTTTCTCCTCTGCCTACCCCTTCGGGGATATAGGCGTGATTTATGTATGTATGTTTCAGCCACCACTGTAGCAATCATAGTAGTTATGTTATTTATTTATTTACTAATTTTTCTTACCACAAATTTCTAACATAATTACATAGTGTTCGAATAATACCTCAAAAATAAAAGCAGGTAATAATAGGTAACTTAGAAAATAAAATATTTTCATCTCGCTCTAACTCCCACTAAATCCCGAGACAACACCGTATACTGTGAAGTGGTGGAGAGAGATTTTTCTCGAGACTAAGGTTAAATACAGCCATGAGTAATGGACAATATTGACAAGTTTCTCTTAACCCACCTAGCAATATACTGCGATTTACGTGCCCGATAGATGGCAATAGGTTTGCCCCCATTTACTATTTTACATGGGATAATTCGCGAAATGTGGGTGTTAAATTCACCTCTGCCTACCTCTCCAAGGATAAAATATGTATGATTTATGTATGTACAATTTCGATGTAGGTTAGGCCGAAAGTATGGCTAAAAATACCGCGGTTTCGAAGTTCGAGTAAAACGTAAGACAAGAAAAAAATATGGCATAGTTAACTATCATTGTTTGCTCTATGGATTCTAATAACTTGGAGTGGTTTGGCAAAGATAACACCCATATTATCATGATATCATAACATCATGTATGCAACCGACTTATTAGGTTGGGGAAAAAGTCTTTTCGCATTATAGTATATATAAAATTGTAATAAAATCTCTTTGGCTATACTATTTGTATCTGGCTGGTTTTGGTATCATTGAAAGTTAAAATTTTAAAGAACATAATTCCAAATTCAAATTAGGAAAATGTGTGATTTTCATTTGTTTTTCGTACCGCCAAGATGAGTGAATCTAATGAAGAAATTCGATACATTTTAAAATTTTACTACAAAAAAGGTAAAAATGCAACGCAAGCCGCGAAAAAAATTTGCGA
Source organism: Cataclysta lemnata (assembly GCA_963931975.1). Lineage (NCBI taxonomy): Eukaryota > Metazoa > Arthropoda > Insecta > Lepidoptera > Crambidae > Cataclysta > Cataclysta lemnata. The sequence goes on along the minus strand of OZ008345.1, from coordinate 10,495,707 downwards.
TGTTTATGGACCTAGTGCAGTGTCTGTGAGAGTAGCACAAATTTGGTTTAAGCGTTTTCAATCCGGAAATTTTGATGTCAAAGATGCACGTCGCTCTGGTCGCCCTATTACAGATAAAATGGATGCCATTTTTGAAAAAGTGGAGCAAGATCGGCATGTCAGTAGTTACGACGTAGCTGAAGAACTGGGAATTGACCACAAAACAGTTTTGGCGCATTTGAAAAAAACTGGGTACACAAAAAAGCTCGACATTTGGGTACCTCACGAACTCACTGAAAGAAACCTAATGAACCGTGTAGTCATTTGTGATTCTTTATTACGACGTAATGAAACCGAACCATTTTTGAAGAAGCTGATAACTGGTGATGAAAAGTGGATCACGTACGACAAGAACGTGCGAAAAAGGTCGTGGTCAAAGGCCGGTCAGGCTTCACAGACTGTGGCGAAACCCGGGTTAACTCGCAACAAGGTGATGCTGTGTGTGTGGTGGGTTTGGAAGGGCATTATTCATTATGAGCTGTTACCACCAGGCAGGACCATCGATTCTGAACTCTACTGCGAACAACTGATGAGATTAAAGCAAGAAGTTGAGAGAAAGCGGCCGGAATTAATCAACAGAAGGGGTGGGGTTTTTCATCATGATAACGCTAGACCTTACACATCTTTAGCCACTCAGCAAAAATTAAGAGAGTTTGGCTGGGAGGTGTTAATGCATCCGCCGTATAGTCCTGACCTTGCACCTTCAGATTTCCACCTGTTTCGGTCTCTTCAGAATTCTTTAGGCAGTGTCAGGTTAACATCACGAGAGGACTGCCAAAACCACTTGTCGCGGTATTTTGACCAGAAGTCCCAAAATTTCTATAGCAATGGGATCATGTCCCTACCTACAAGATGGCAAAAAGTTATCGAACAAAATGGTACCTACGTACTTTAGTTAAATGTAAATAAACTATATTAAAAAATGTTTTGAATTTTCTTAAAAAATGCGAAGAAACTTTTTCCCCAACCTATTATTATGATAACAGAGATTAAGTAGGCTCTTAAGAGATAGCCAGCCACCCGCGAGCTTGGTTGGACAATTGTATTCTGGTCTGCCGTCACCACACTACTTTTTGTTTGTACCTGCTGAAAGTGAGATTTGACGACCATCTAAATCGGGCTGGTTTTCGCTAACTCTAAATAGAGAACCACTTGTATATTACGTAATCTTAATTAAGTACCTACCTAAAGTATTTTAATTTTAAATACATAAAAAAGTTTGGATGGTATACCTATTCATCAACAAAACATGACGTGAATAATTTTACGATTCAATGAGCTCGGTAAAGAAAAATAAGCAGAGATCTATTTTCTAAACTACCTATACTTAAAAGACGACGCAGAGTACAATTACTTGACTGTCTTACACACGTGCAACTAATGACAAAAAGACCTCATCGAAGATATTCGATTTGCAGAATATGGAACTACGCCCACGCCGCCACGCATGAGTAGTTGGAAATTTGAACAATTGATGAATATTAATAACGTAACACATAGGTACCAGGATTCTGAGTGTTACTAATATAAGGCTTCTAAAAAAAGAGATCACTCTATACTCAAATTAAAAAAATTACAGAACGAATTGTATAATTGACATAAATAAGTATGGTTATTAGGATATAATATTCACTTTGCGTAGACAAAGATTGGTGTAAGATTAATCGTTTATAATTTTCTGACAGGTAAACATATTAAAATTTACGGAGTAAGAATGAACAGTTTTAATCCTGTTAGTGATCACAATAACAACCGAGACCAATGGCTTAACGTGCCTCTTGAAGCATGGAGCACTCTGAGAGCATTACTTTATAATTTAATCACCCACCCGGATGCCATAATTGTGAAAGTAGCATTGCATTTGCAGTTAAAACAAGATCAACCATACAAATTGAGTTGCAAGATCAAGCATCTTAATTTTGTAATTTCATGAATGAGAAATAAGGTACACTAGTTGAAACTAATTTTATTTGACGTGATGAAATTTCATGAAAATAAACCTGACTCACTCTTAGGAAATAAGTACCTATAACTCGCATGGAAGACTACTGTGTTGTTACTATACTTTTTGCTTTAAATCACTAGAGGATTTAATGTTAAATCGATATTTACAGTTATGTGTAACCTAAAGTTCTGTGCTTGCAATCCTGCATATTGCTTATTTAAAAGACATTAATTAGTATCCTGTTTTATTTAAACAGGATCGTCACCAAACACTGCCATTGAGAAAAGTTGCATATGAACCCATGGATAACGCTGCGCCGCCTCCAGCACCCAAGCGAGAAGCCAGCAACAACCCGCCTCCGCCTCCGCCGCCGGTACGCACTGATGTTTCCAAATAATTATCAATTATAGCGTTACCCGATCCAAATCATTTACGTTGTAATTAACTTAATTTTATCACGTTCCAGATGCCCAGCAGTAATGGTCATCAGAATGGAGAATCGAAAGCAGCAACTAATTACCAAATGATTACGGAGCCTTCTATTGGTATCGTGGGAAAATTGGAAACTCTACGAAATGGCTCTTCAAGAACCCCTACTCCTGACTATAACAACAAAACAGAGTCGTTACTTTCGTCTAAATTTAAAGGGAAGGATGAAAAAGCAGAGCTCGAGTCAATAGAATCTTACAAATTGAAAAATCCTATAAACGCGCCTGCAAAACCACCTTCTACGTATTTTATGAAAGCACCCAATGGTACAGCTACAATGAAGAAAATTGCGCGACCGGTATCAGTCACTATAGGGGAATATACCAGCGGTGGGGGCGGCAGGCGAGAGCCTACTAAGCTGGACTTCCTCAACGGAGACAGGCCTGACGGTGTTCGTGTTACCGAAGATGCGTCTATAACTAATAGGCTACAGTCAGAATTGGCTTTAACTTTGTCTAGGTCTAATTTACGTAAGAAGACTGAAGCTCTGGTGAGTTTAATTCATTGAAGTATTCTCCACACAAATGATTATATATGACTAAAAACCCTTTCAAACTGATAAATGAGAAATGTTTTTCAGGACAATGGCATATCTAAAAGATATTATGCTAGGTACTCCATTGATGATAGCGATTCGTCAATAGATAAAAATTTTCACGCACGATACGGCATTAATCTTCTCCCGCTGCCGCCATCAATAAATATACCGAAAGTTTCAAATATCAGGACCCATTTAATCTAAATCTCGTGTTTAGATGAACACAGCGTATGATGTTTTTATTTCTAAATAAAAAAATATTAAAACACCACTGTCACGTATGTGCATGTTATCGAATACTTACACAGAGCACAATAATTCTTCATAAAATCCAGTCATTGTACGACTAAACTGATAGCATTGTTTTACTATTAATCACAATCGACAATCACTGCATAATCGATCTGGTGACGGTTTTTGTGTAAATAACTTAAAATAACTAGGTGTACTGTACCTACATATTTAGATATTATTTATAGAATATAATTATTATTTATTCTATAGGTAATTCTCTCCACTTGATTCTTTAGGCTCAAGGTATGGCTATGACCATTACGAACTAAATTTTATTATTTGATTACAGGCAGATGCTGGTCGATAGATAATTACTTAACTTGTGGGAGGTAGAAGATAATATTAGCCAATGCTACAATAATTGAGTGATTTTTAACGTGTGAGATTTGGTTAGAATAAAAAGTTTCAACCAAAGTTGTAAAATAAATACTTAGATATAGTGCCACGATCCGTTATTAGGTGTAAGAGTTTCATGTGAAAATAATTTAATTAATAAAATATTATTATGATTATACTCTTTATTTATACATTTCATTATTATTGTGCGATAACGACGCGTACTTATTTGTCTTGTCAATTTAAATTATATCTAATTATTTTGTTCGGTTTTGTACCTATAATATATAAATGGAATACCTACCTAAGTCAATATAAAGATTTTAGTGGTTAGAAAAAGAATTTCGAAAAATTATGATCTTGAGGCGGGAATCGAACCAAGTACTAATTTTTCTAACATTTATATAATGTTAAAATGCAAATCAAATAGTAAGTCAATATAATTATGATAATAAAGTACCTAATTTAAAAAAAATATTGGTGTTTAATTTTTTACGAAAAATAATAGATTTTGTAATATAAGTTTATAAGGAAGCAAATAGGTAGGTGTAGCAAATATTTTTCCTAGATACAAGGTAAAACTGTGGCATTTATCAGATTCAGAAGGGGCCAGCCAACTGACGTCATAATGGCTGCCCACTTTATTTCTTAGCTATAACACATAAATAAACCATGGGACCATGAACATTACCTAAATATAAATGTAACAAATATGTAGGTAATGTACCAGGTCCCATGCCCATATTTCATTTGATCCAGCCATCCTGAGAGTCGCCACAAATCTATATAATTACTAGCCGACTCTGCGGTTTTGCCCTTGCCGCCTAGGAGTAGGTATAATTATAGCCTACGACTTATTCTCAGAGCTACCAAATATACATAAAAAAATTCATAACAATCGGTCGAGCCGTTTCGGAGGAGTTCAATAACAAACACTATGATACGAGATTTTTATACAGTCTGTTTTGCATCGGACTTGCGATATTTTACCCACGTATTGTATGATACATTTTATCGACAAAAAACCATACAAATAGGGGTCGCAACCCTATGAATGGGAGCCATTTTAAAATATTGTTTTTGTTTTTATTTTTACATAATCTCTAGTATCTTGGCTTATTTAGGTACATTTTTTCGTAAAAAGTGTAAAAACTAATCTTTCTTGCTCACACACTAATGGAATGTTATGAATAGGGGTTTTATTTTGAAAATTTTGTCTTGTATTTGTAGGATATTTTCTAAATCATTTGCGTGAATAGTGGTAATAACTTTTGTTTATTAGCTAAATTATATGTCAAGGGCCCGGTTTTTAAAGTAGACTACAATAACAAAAAAAAATACATAATTTTTACCAAATTTTTCGTCTAAATCAAGGGTTTTTGATTATTATTTTCTGTAACTTCTTATCAATGTTTTATCTGCTAGCTTATTTCATCAACTTTAAAATAAAGTTACTTTTATATATGTGGGTAACATAATATGATAAAAACACAACTTTCAATGAACTCGCGAAAATTATGAGGAAATAAATTCTAAAAAGACTCCCATTCATAGGGTTGAGGGTTGCGACCCCTTTTTATATGGTTTTTTGTTGATAAAATTTACCATACAATACGTGACTAAAGTATCGGAAGTCCGATCCCAAACACAGTGTACTTATAATAGATTGGTACTTGCATTTGTACTTGTATTGGCCGTTTCGGAGGAGTTCAATAACAAACACTCTAATACGAGATTTTTATATAATATATTGGTACTGTTTATTAGGCCATTGTAATGAATGGAGAATATGCAAGTAGGCAATTTGGGTTCGATGACATAGCCAATACCCAAATTGGTGCCTAAATTTTTTTTTTATGTTAGACAGGGAAGCTTTTGCCCTTCATCTCATCTGATGGTAAGTGACGATAAGGGCTGAAAATGGAATCAAGCATCACCTGGAACCCTCAACCACAGAGGGGCTGGCTATCTTATCACGCATTGTCGGAACACAATAATGCTGTTAATATTATTATTATGGCGACAGATTTTGATAAGATGGTGGCAGCTAGCCAGGCGGACTTTAAAGAAGTCCTACCACCAACTAAACAGAGCACAAATTTGTACCCCCCTGGGGATAGAACCCGCGACCTCAGGATCTTCATTCGCGGTGGGCGAACCATTAGACCACGGAGGCGGTAAAAAAAAGTAGAGCTGTTGAAGAGCTAATAAGCAGCATGTAGACTGAGAAACTGGGACAGATAGAAATTAAAACTGGGTAACGAATACAGTATTCACTGAAGATATACTGAGAATTTTGGAAACGAATGCGATACTAACTAATATTCGGAATTGCACATCATGGTAACACTTCATTAGGTAACACTTCATTATGGCACACAGTAAACCATCATCGTCATCTTCCTACCCTGTTATCTGGGGTTTCCTCTGCCTTTAATATCGGGCACACTGGAACGGTGCTAGTGATGAATGAATGAACGTATGACGACAGACCAATAAATGGGGAGAGTGATTGGGATGACAACAGTATGGAGTATTGATTGCAATCTATATTTGAACACTAGGTTTTGGCTTACGTTCTACTGCCGGCTGCCTAACTCTCACTGTGTAAGTATAATTTTAAGGTGTACAAACTATTACATATTTGATATCCTGCCCTGATCCAGATTATCTGGGGTCGGCGCATATGCTTTTTTCTCTTTCATTCTCATTTGGTGAAACGTTATCTAGAACTAGACATCGCTTCCTTTTTCATTTAGTATAGGTATAATACATCACGCCGAAAAGGTGCTAGTGCTAGGTCAAATTATTCTATAGAAGGGATGGAAAGGACTATGCTGAGACACCGATGACAGGAAAGAAATATTGGAATGACAACATTCAAATACAAACTGCTCAAGATTTTGGCTTAATGGCAACAACCTTGCCTAGGTAAGGTAGGTATTCAAAGAGTATATAATACACTACGTTTTAGGTATTTTTTGATTCATATATCCTATGAAAGCTGGCAACAGGATATAAAATCAAAAGTAGGTGTCTAGACAAAAAGTTTTACAGCTGCCGTTCCGACCGCCTCGGAACCCCTATAAATAGCCTCTTTGCATAGATTTTTAAATTTCTTTACCTATGTTGGATACATTTCAACAATGAATAATTTTCCAAAAAACAAAATTCTAATTTCTAGTATTTTTGAGGAAACGACAAGAAAAGGAAAGCATACAAACACTTTTCTTAACATAGGTGAGTTACAGTAGAATACTTATACTAACATATTGGATCTTTGGATAAAAAGCTGAGATAAAAATAAGAAAAGTAATTTTTATAGGTAATGTAGAAGAGGCCAGCCCCGACTCATCCCATGGGTGTCGTAAAAGTCGACTAAGGGAGATTGCCCGGTGTAGACCAATAAGCACCTTGGGGGCACCCGAATGGTGGAGGGCAAACCACCAACAACAGCATACCCAAAGAGGGTTAGTGTCAGGCAGGCGGCCGGCTGTAAATCCTAAGCCAAAACTTTGAGCAGTATGGATTGGAATATTGTCATTCCAATCACTGTCTCCGTCCATCGGTCTCTCGACATGGTCCGTTCCGTCTCATTTCTATACATTCATTCATCACTAGCACCTTTACGGTGTGATGGATGATATGAATCAAAAGGGAGTGGATGGCTTGATGACGTCTGACCGATATGAAGAGGAAACATACTGCGCCGATCCCAGACAGACTGGGAACAGGGCAGGGAGAAGACGAAGAGAGAAGACGTCAACAAAATAAAACCCCATCACTGATAGGTTAACTCACACCTGTTTACCTCTGATGTCATTAGGTAAGCCTAAAGACATAATTAACCAACACAAACAAATATTTAGTCAACTCAAATTTAGTTTCCCCTTTTACGTTATTCTACGCGGTCGAGTTAATCCAAAAATCGCCGCTTGCCCTCCCCTACTATTATGATAGGTAGGTAGTTTGGTTTGTACAAAGTAACATTGTTAAATTCTTTCTTAATTTTCTAGCATTATCAACCCAAAATTTGTTAATACGAGACATTTCCTACTATGATGTGTCAGCGTCAAAACATAAGCGTACATGTAGTTTAGAAGACACAAAGCTAACTATATTTAAAACCAGAAAGAGACAATGTATAAAAGTATGTTTTAGCACCGCCACCAAATATTATGAATTGAGCGGTTTGGACAAAAGAGGGGTAAGTAAAATTTACTACAATATTACCAGTTAAACTCCCGTTTCATCTACTGAGCACCATATAACACGAAATGGAAAATTGCAACATTTTCAATTAAGATTGTTTTTTTGCAGTTTTGAGTGTTTCACTACTGATAAACAGTACATTGAATACCAAGTGCGATAAAACAAAGAATGTCTTATACCGCAAGTATTTGACTCCCGAGCCGAAGGCGAGGGTGATAAATATGCGATCTGCCCCCATAGCACAGGACGTGGAGAAAATCGCCTCGGGGAAAAGAACTTTTTTTTTTCTGGCTCTAACTCCCATTAAATTCCGAGACAAAACACTGTCAAGTGGTGGAGAGAGATATTGTCCACGTCCCGTGTTAGGCCTGCTGAGGCTTTTTTTTATCGCCCGATGTAAGATCATAATTTTATGTCACCTGCTGACCAAGAAGTGGGATTTTCCGTGCGCGTAGCAGGTGGAAAAGTACCCTTTATGGTAATTAATTACCTACGTGCTGTTACTTACGGAGTCTAAATTCCTTCCATATGGATACAATGAACCCTAGCAGCGAGAATCCGTGGATAACTAACTTGCATCTTCATTTAACCTAACGCCTTTACTCATTTCAGTTATTTTGGAAATTATGGTGTGTTCATATAACGACATTAAATGACCTATTTACAAGGCCGCTCGAAAAGCCCAGAAATGACATGCTGCATTTTTCCGATAACACAATTCAGGTTTCAAAAATATTATTGATTTTTTTACACCTAATTGCTTATTGTTGCTACTTTTCATAAAGTAATTGAAATAATATTTCAATTCATCACCTAAGTAGATGACTTGGTTTGTGTGGGTAAAGGATTACCTATTATTTCTTTCATGCAACAACATTGTTTTAGAAAAATCACGAAATCCCAGCTATAAATAAATAAATAAACAATTATAAAAATTATATGAAATTATTTAAAACAAAATCTGTCTAATACCAAATTACAACCTATTTTGTTTTCCCTCGAATCTGTCATATTAGGTAAAAGAACGATATATTAAAAAAATACGATGTTAATAATTACAGACACGAAGAAAATGGACTGACAAATACCTTTATCTGGGTGATCGACGAGTGTTAGAAGACTGCGATAGGCCAAAATCTGTACCTGGTCTGGATCTGAATGATTTAGAACTGTTTTATCTAAAACCGGAATACTTTGGATGTTGGGACCAGTCGGAACATTGGGTGCAATGCGGCGATAGCTCATAGAAAAATCTTAAGTTTCTACCAAAATATTTAGGCAACATAATGGCTTTTTGTCTATTGTCTAAATCCACAGTAGAAAATCAAAATGAAAATAACAAAAACTAATACAGGCGTCAATATTGTGTTTATTAAATATTAAATATTTTTTACACTTCATTCTTTGTATAAAAATTGTGACTAGCTAAGGTTAAAATTCTTTTTTGTATTTACAATATCTACATCTACACATTTATTAAACTGTATTTTCGCACCTTTATTGTTTAATGATTCTTTTATTAAGTTGTTCAAGTAGTTTATTTTTTCTTCTTCCGTTTCCAGTAAAATATATTTTGACCAGAGTACCTGCAATAAATAATTTAAAATATTAGCATAAAATAATATTTTGACTACCCGCCTTGCATAAATTGCTCATAAAATAATTGTGCATGAATTTGTATATGTCGTGGCCAAATCGTAGAATTGATCACTTCATGATGTGGCCGACCATTTCATGAAATGGTGGCATTTCATGAAATGGCCAGCTAAAACTGACCATATCGTTGAAACTTCAACGTTTGATGATATGACCATCCACGTTTGGCCATATCATTAATGTAGGTAATGTTTAGTATTTTTAAGTTGCGCTCGTTTTTTGAGTGACGTAAAACGTAAAATTCTAATAATTTGGTGTTGTAACGACCTTTCACTTCACTTTTATCTTCCAGTACAACAATATTATTAGTTTGTTTTATAAGATAATTGTCCGCCGCCATGATGCATCATAAAAACAAATCGAAATAAGCGCCTCTTACGGTGGTTAATGTAACTATTTTACGATATGATTAATAATGTTTGGCCATATCATGAAAAAGCCATGCGTTTAGCTGTTCATATCGTTAAACGTTGTTTATTCATTGATCTGGCCAGACCATTATCATGATATGGTTAGTTAGAGTTGGCCATTTCATGAAATGCCACCATTTCATGAAATGGTCGGCCACATCATGAAGTGATCAATTCTACGATTTGGCCACGACATATACACAGTATTATATACTAGAATTACCTATTTTCAGAGTTGCAATATTTTATTAAGGCAAGCTTGAGTAGTAGTGACATATTTAAAAAAATGATATTCCGCTGTATAGATCCTGCCGCACTTAGAGACGTCAATTAACTTTAATGAGTATTTAATGTCAAAAATTTTCATTAAAATCTAGACCATAGACCCGGCAAGAATAGCGACTAGTTTTGAATTGTCATTTTATGACGTTACGTACTCATTAACGTTATTTGACCTCTCTGAGTGCGGCAGTTATTGATACAACATTTTGTATTACAAAATGTTTGTGATCAGAAATCGAATAATATAAATCAAAACGGGCGTTTTCGCGAATACGGAGTATACGAGATATTTCTTGTCTATCAATTCTCCACTGAAATTAATGAAATTGTTGCTTTTGCAATTATGCAATTCCGATTTGCCAGTTTCAGTTGCTAACAGAGAGCAACTGAAAATCGTAAATAGGTAACTACGTATAACAAAAGGTTTACTACCTATTAGAAACTGACGAAAAATCGAGTGACATTTATGCCCGAACATATGAGTTATGACCGATGACTGATGTTACCGTAATATTAACTAATGCCGTAACGTTTGCATCACTTAAATACATAAATAATAGGTAGCAAGTCTATTTACCTTCTACCTTCTATCGGGCTCGTAAATCATATAGTATATTGCTAGGTTGTACATACCAATGCAGGATGATAGCCTAGAGTTTGAAGTTCTCGCATTTTAGCTTGAAAGGGTCCGGAAGCTGTGCCAGTGTTTTTTATTATAACATTCCTTCCAGCAATTATAAGTACGATCCAGAGATTATCATCTGGAGGATGTATCAAAGTGCCAAACCTCTCAGGTCTGAAATGCTTCTTGACTTCCACAGGATTTCCGTACTTATCATTGCATAAAATTATATCTGTAATAATATGTCATAATTAAAATTAACTTGCGTGCTGTGTTTTTACAACAGCTGGGTCCAGCACTAACACAGATTTGTAGACTTTTGTTACTAGTAAAAAAATATTAGAGATCACAATAATCATATTGTGATCTCTAATATTTTTTCACCTCTGGATCTACCTATTTTATTGTTATTATTATAAATATTATAAATTAATGTTAAACAATTATTGCAATAAATAAAAATAATTTCCGAAGTACCTAAAGTCACGTACTTATTTCAATTAAGTCTTGTTCTCTCTCCTTACCGAAACCCATTGTACCCATTAACAGATTCCCTATAAATTTTTCACTTTTACACTTCTCATCGAATGAACGATTGACCAACGCACGTTTGACCAACGCATCGATTGCCTTTCCTGCAGTTCATCGAATGAATATTATACAGAAAAACCATTGACATATTTCCTACTCCGTTTTTGATCAGAGAGATGATTGAGAAAATTCCAAAAAATACCTTTAAACCCGACTTCACAAAAGGAGGTACTCAATTCGGCTCTTTTTTATGTTTGTTACCTCAGAACGAATGATTGAACCGATTCTAATAAATAAATAAATATTTTCTTTTACACTCACACCAATCATCTAGCCCAAAGTACCCAATAGCCTAAGCACTTGTGTTATGGTTACTAGATGACAGTTATATTTAAAGTAGAATGTGCTAGCACCGCCTCATCTCATGGGTGTCGTAAAAGTCGACTAAGGGAGATTACCCGGTGTAACCCAATTAACACCTTGGGGACCCGAATGGTGGAGGGCAAACCACCAACACAGCATACCCAAAGAGGGTTCGTGTCAGGAAGGCGGCCGTCTGTAAAACCTAAGCCAAAACCTTGAGCAGCATGGATAGGAATGTTGTCCAATCACTCTCCGTTCATCGATCTTTCGACACGGTCCTTTCCGTATTTTTTTATATAAATTAATTCATCACTAGCACCTTTCGGCGTGATGCATGATATGAATCAAAAGGGAGTGGATGGCTTGACATTTGACCGATATGAATGGAAGGGGAAACATACTGCGCCGACAGATAATCTGGGAACCTAGTTTACAAGATTGTCTTATAAACGAAACCATAACACACTAATATGAATCGGCAAATAAGATATGGTCTAATACATACATACATACATAAATCACGCCTATATCCCCGAAGGGGTAGGCAGAGGTGAACTAGCACCCACGTTTCGCCAATTATGTCAGGTCCCATGTAATAAGTGGCGAGCCTATTGCCATTTATCGGGCACAAAAGTCGCAGTATATTGCTGGGTGGTAGGTATAACAGGAACGCTGCTGCCCATTCCTCATCACTGTTTTATCCTTAGTCGCCTTGTACGACACCCACGGGAGAGATTTGGGGTGGTGACAATTGTATTCTACTCTACCGTCACCACACGGCATGGTCTAATAACGTAATTTTATTAAGTTTATTATTCAATATAAACCTGGGGACCTGGAAGTTGTAAACTAAACAAATAAAAGGATCACTGCAATTAACTTATATATTAATTGCAGTGATTCAGTTCCCCCGAATGCTTTCCTACGAACGGCGGAAGCTGGGAATTTTTGTCGCATCTTCTGTCGAATTCATAATCGTAAACTGGTCCCATTTCAAAATATTATTATTCCGAATTAGGGTCATTGCGCCGGTTGGCGGCCTTTTAGTCGCCTTTCCAACTTTACTCTTTGAAATTAGTATGGTATGTCCATAATTCTAGCAGATATAAAATTATTTTTATTATTTTTCGAAATAAGTATTGAAGGAATATTGTATCAGTTTTTATTTAAATAAATAATTACCTGAAACTAGCCCAAAATGCCACTTTTTTCGGTTTTCGGCCGCCAGTTTTTCATACAATATTGTGTAAAAGAAGTGGTCGTAAAATGACACCTCTATTTTCAAATGTCAGATAACGGCCGACTATTTTCATATGATTTTCAGACAGCCGCGAATCAGATTTGTTTTATTAGCATGTTTTAGTTTGCAGCCACACTAAAATAAGCTGCTATAAATCCATGTAAAACTATATTTCGACGGCCGTGAACTAACCATAGCATTTAAACCAACCCCAACAATTAAAAGATGTTGCACAAAATGAAACTTTATTTACATTAATAATAGGAAAGAAAGCAAACTTATTTCATTCAGTGAATTAGTGCCGCAGCCACCCGGCCATATACCAACTTTACTAAAAATAATTGTGTTGGTCCTAAAAATAATTGTGGCGGCCACCAAATTAAATATATTATAGTAATTGACTCCCAAAATTAATGCAAAATTAAGTGGATCAAACAACTATGATCGCTCAAAAACAATCATATTAGTAATAAGTAATCATAAGCTTAAAATACTTACCTTTGAAGCGGGACCTGTTTGCTATTTTTGCGTAGCTATTCGTATGTTTATGCGCTGTAAGCGCGGCAGGCAAAATTGAAAATTTATATCTGGCACATGTACTAAGATAACGGACCAATTTTATTAGGCATTACATTCTGCAATTATCCTACTCTTTTATGTGCCACAATATGTTGGAAAGATTGGAATAGAATTCCTATTTTTGCAATATTCATGCGGTTGGTCATAAAGGCTACGAAATAACGCAGGGCCGCGATCCGGCGTAATGACCCTACTGCCACCAGTACCATAACCACAAGAAAGAAAGAAATAGAAATCACTTGCCTCCTCTTTGATGATGTGTTAATATGTGGTCACCTATAACATAATCATTGCCACCTCTATGAGTTTTCAATGTCTTTAGGACATCTAATATAAATTTCTCAGTAACATTTAACTGTTTACTAAAATTTTCATGTGGCAAATAATCTGTGTATTTTTTGCCCAATAAAATAGCAGTTTTTTCATTAGCAAAATTAATATTTTCATCAGGATAAAATATTTTACCAGTATTATGAACTGCCAATACTTCTCTGCCATATCCTAGAATTTGTTTACCATAAGTGTTGTGTAAAAACTCTGGAGTCAAAACCTTTTTCATTAAATCTATAGGATAATAATTTAAGTGACCCAAATATGCCACACAGCAAGCAAATGATCTTCCATGGTCTTTTATTTCTGAGGCTCTTTCTGGTTTTCTCAACTCTTTTATAACTTGTTCGAAAAAGTCGTCTTGTGTTCCTGGCTCGAAGTTGAATGTTCCAAATGTTAAGGTTATCCTTTCTAAGTCCTTTAATCTAGCCAATGAGATAGATTTTAAAATTGATTCTGCAATTTTTTCCAAACATTCTTTGTGTAATGCTAATGTGTTCATACCTACTAAAGCCATTTGGATATTACACATTACTGATAACCTATGAACCTCGTGTTGCAGTAAGTCTAGCATCTTCTCAATGATTTCATTGTTATTTATTTTTAATGAATATCGTATAATCTTTAACAGAACTGCTAAAGATACTTCATGTATATCTTTAGAGTTATCCATAACTTTATGAATTATATTTTCTACTAAATCTCTACTGCGTATTGGTGTTCGACTTTTAAAGAATCCCATTGCCAGTATACCCAACTCATCAATGGAGAATTCCGAGAACTTTTTTTCTATATGCAGTTCTATGTTGTGTATATCAAATGGTGATTTACGTGTTGTACTTACAAAAAACATATTTTGTACTAACTGGCTTTGTGTTAGCTGATTGGCCTTAGTAGCCATTTTATTTAAAGCTTTACATGAAAATTCACTGAACTTTGTAATATTTATCATGTAAAATAAATTGACAAAACACAACATTTCATCAAATGACCACTTATTCATTCTTTTGAGACATTCATCATCTAAAGCTGCCCAAACTTCTATAAAATTCCGAGTTCGTATGGATTCAGTCTCTGGCCACTTGAGTAAAGAATGAAATAGTGTTTTTAATTCCTCATCTGATGCATATTTAATATTGTCAGTAAGATCGTCAATATAAGAGTCAAATATTTTATTAGATATGCAAATATTATTATTAAAACAGTATGCCCCAAGTAAACTAAATGCGTTGAATATTTCTTTTGGCGGCTTTTTAGACCAAGTTTCTTTCATCAGTGCATTATATTCTTCAGATAAAATTACGACATCCATTATTACATTGTGAGAGTTGTTTATATAGCTCTTAAATTCCATAACATTATAGGCATGCATATTCTCATGTTCTAAATGCATTTTAAATTGCCTTTTAGAGCTGCAGTGAAGTTTTCGATTTGAAAGTTCGGAACAATTCCAAGTCACATAACCTCCATATGAACGGTAGTAAATATTTCGTAATGTTTTTAAACATCTGGACATAACTGTAAATAACTGCTTTATTTTCTAAATTCAATGTATTAATATGATTTATTTTTAAACACTGTTTTTATTTAATGTAATTTGTTTGAATGAACACGGGACGGACAAACAAAGAGTATATAATACACTACGTTTAAGAGTCGGGACTTCAAACAAACTTTTTGACAATTTTGACTCGCAGTTTAGGCTAAGATCTCGTACCAACCAACAGAGACAGATAAAAGAGTAATGCCAACATACTACAAAAGCAAACTAAGGATGTGGTGTACGCTACAGAATGTGTCGATATCGATAAAAACGAATGGGTACCCCCCCCCTGCCTTGCAGAACTTGCAGACAGGTTTTTTAATCCTACAAAAGCAAAATAAAAAGCTCTGTTCGTTTGAAAATATTGAGTATTATTTAATTACGTGTAATTATTTAATACAATTTATTTAACAACAAAAAATAAAAGTTATGTTTACAATGTGGAAATTAAAATTGTTGGTAATTTTCTGATCTCATATTCTAGGCGGAGTCTTCAGATGTTAGCTGATCGATCAACACACGTTTTTGCAATGTTGTGTAAGCAAGTAAGCAGGACATTTAGATCTGAAATAATAAATAGAGATTAGTAAATATATCGTTTGAGTTTACGCTGGTCATCATCAATTCAATTTATTGTTCACCGCTTACCATAGCGGACTATGTGTAACGCGCCCGAAGGTCTGGTTCTGCCCAATCAATGAAATCTGGTTCTGAAATAAACCACTCATTAGCTTCAGGAATTGAGCTATCAAACCATATCGGAAAGATAAGTTATGTAACTTACCAATAGAGGCGCTTATGCGGTTGCAGTCAACGATCACACCCGACGGGCATCGTGTACCAAGGCGGCAGTCACGCTGTCTTCTTCTTCTAGTGCATCTTCAATTCGGAAGATAAGCCGTCAGCTTTTTATATTCATCTCTGTCAGTCGCAAACCGAAACGGCTTTTCAACGGGGTTAATGCCGATCCACTCTCATATGCTTTGCAGCCATGACTCTCATCGCCTTTCAACAAGTCACGCTGTGATCTGAAAAATAAGTGGAGTTGAACACAGAAGAACTTTTGATGATGATAATGAGAGATGAATAATAAAACTCATACAACAAACTTTGTTGTTAATGATGTTAGCTATCTAGTCATGGGAGGTTTTTGTTGTTTTATAAATAACCCTATATATGATATACTATATTATAATATATTGCAATAGACAATATTTATATGTATAAAACTAATGAAACATCTCAAGTACATTTGATACTCAAATTTACGAAAATAGATTTTTTATCGATAATTTGGTAAGTAGTAAGGACATCGCTATGGCGCATATGATTTTTGATTAAAGTGACCAGAACTTATTTCTAATTACTTAGCGTTTATATATTAACATGGAAAACTACTTACCGCTTCTCATCTAGTGGGAATTGGCCATGAAAACCCTCTTTTGGTTTAATTTCCTACTAGATTTTAGTCAACATATTTCACACCTTTTGTAAAACATTTCGCTGTTATGCACATAAATAAATGACACAAACTAGTTAGATATACACTAATGATAAGTCACTGAAGACAATAAATAAGCACAAGATGGAAAACTAAACTAAAACAACGCTTTAATTTATATTTTCAAAACGGCATAGTGACTTATGACATTAGTGACACACTCCGGCAGCGCGAGACAAGGAAGGTTAGATCGGAAGTAAGAGACAAAACAAGTCGCCATTAAAAATTGCCTAAACTCCATACATTTTTTCTGCAGTATGGGAGTTTCGCCAGGCTGCGGACAAAATGCATTTGTCACTGTCAGTGTCAAACTGTCAATAAATTTTTTAGTTAGTTTTAAATTCTCCCTTATATTTTAGGGAAGGCAAAGGGTCTAGCCCATACAGCCAAGTCTTTAGTGTATATTTTATCTGTAATCTTATGAAATAATGAGTGGGTGAAAAGTATGAATGAAATGAATTTTACGTTAAAATATGGGTGCCACATATTTTAACGCATCTAGGGAGTGCTTGGCGCAAATTGAATGGTAACAGAGTTCATGATGGTGGTTGATGAAATAGATAAATCCACTTTTTATAGTGATCTTCACCACAACATCAAACACATCATGAGACTTATTTTCGATGATTCTGCATAATTGCACATAAATAAAGTCATGGCTGTATGGGCTAGACCCTTTGTCTTCCCTAAAATACAGGGAGAATTAAAAAAAAAAGACAAAATGCTGTCAAAATGCCATCTAAAATAGTCAGAGTAAAAGGTCGCCTCTAGTTTCTCTATTGTCTATTACTAACAGTCGGCCACCGCCATTTTCTCAGTGAAGGTGATTTTTCGCGCCGGGTGTCATTTAAATATATTTTATTTTTCATTACCTACGTGATGATTGTTAAAATATTGAAGTGATATTATTAAGTTATCCAATTCTACTAACTCTGCTACCATGTCGCAAACTGAAGAACCAATGGATGTTGCTGATGTTGGAGATAATTCGGTAAAATCTCTAAGAAGTTTTTCACATCTTTTTTGTTTATTGATCTGATAACGATAATATGATTGTGTACATTATTTATTATTTTGCTTTCCAGAATGGTTCATCAAGTGATACAACCTCATCACGGGGCAAAGAAGGCGATTTTGAAAGCAAAATTGAAACGGACCGTTCAAAGCGATTTGATTATTTACTAAAACAAACTGAAATATTTTCTCATTTTATGACTAACACTGCAAAATCTAGCAGTCCACCTAAACCCAAAGCAGGTAGACCAAGGAAAAATAAAGACCCAGATTCTTCTGGGGGAGCTGGCGAGTTAGTTTTTCTTACATTAGTAGTATAATGTTCACTCAAATGTGACTAATTGGATAAACAAATTTTGCAATATTACAATTTAGTCGCAGCCCTTTTATCATTTTATTGCATGTTATTATAATTTACATTAACTAAGTATTGCATTGAAGTTTATGTTTGCGTGATATATCAATTTTTGCAGTTTTTAACAATAATACGTTAATGTTATAGCCATCGCCATCGGAAAACTGAACAAGAAGAAGATGAAGAACTTCTTGCAGAAACGAATCTTAAACAAAAAACAATATTCCGCTTTGAGGCATCTCCTCATTATGTTAAAAATGGTGAGATGCGAGATTACCAGGTTCGAGGTCTCAACTGGATGATATCTCTTTATGAAAATGGTATCAATGGAATATTGGCTGATGAGATGGGTCTTGGAAAAACCCTTCAAACCATATCTTTACTAGGATACATGAAAAACTTCAAGTCAGTATTATTCCACATTAGATTATTATTAATGATTATATAATCTTAAAATTTAGTGTCAACACAACAACATGTGATATATTTACTATATTTATAGGAATGTCCCTGGCCCACATATTGTGATAGTTCCAAAATCAACATTGACTAATTGGATGAATGAGTTTAAGAAATGGTGTCCTTCTATAAAGGCAGTTTGCCTGATTGGTGATCAAGAAACAAGGGTATGCCATTTAACTTTTTAGTTAATACCTTATTTTAAATTTTTACCTAATAATTATGATTTCATAGAGGCTGTTTTTACTTAAGCCGTGTGGTGACGGCAGAGTAGAATACAATTGTCACCACCCCAAATCTCTCCCGTGGGTGTCGTACAAGGCGACTAAGGATAAATCAGTGATGAGGAAAAGGCAGCAGCGTTCCTCTTATACCATCTAGCTATATACATACTACGACTTTTGTGCCCGATAAATGGCAATAGGCTCGCCACCTATTACATGGGACCTAACATAACTGGCGAAATGTGGGTGCTAGTTCACCTCTGCCTACCCCTTCGGGGATATAGGCGTGATTTATGTATGTATGTTTTTACTTCTTGATTAATTTTAAATATATATAAAAGTTATTTATATTTCTTTTTTTGCTAGAATCACCGCCCCAATTAATAATTATGTAATTGTTAAATGCCCAGCATCTATCAGGCTAATAAAAATAAATGTTTTACAATTATTTTTATTCCCATGGAAAAAAATTGAATATGAGATTAAACAAATACTAACGGCGATAAAACAACACCAAGAATGTCTTAAATCGCAACTATTTAATGATAAATATGCGATCTGAGGCTTTCTTTTTTATCGCCCGGGATAAGTATGTGTAGTTTTATGTCACTCCCTGACCAGGAAGTGGGCCAGTGGGTGACATTTTCAAGTTCAGCATTTTGGTCAACTTCAATATTAAGTCATCTTCATATTGAAGTCTGTTACAATGTTTAGTTTTTAAGTTTGTCTGCAGAAAAACCGCTCTTGCTAAGGATTGTCATGCAAAATGCAGTACATATTTAAGTCCTACTTTGCTGAAATGATAATCATCTTCAAATAATTATTATGTCAGCAAAGTAGGACAATAAATGTAATAATTTTTTGGTAGTTGTTATTGCATTACTTATTGTTTTTTGTAAGAATTCATTATTTCAGTCTTGCTAAATGGGAAACACTGTTCTATTCTAGCGCACAGTAAGAAGTGGGTAGCCACAAGACTGATACCTTTTGCAGCCATCTCATATATTCTCCACTTTTTCCACTTTTCTTTACTAGTTGTAAAATTGTAATTCATATTATATTGGGTTTAAAGTCTGTCTTTGTCTGATAGCCATTCTTGAAAGTCGGCTTATTTCATCTTTTCGGATTTTATTTCATTTCTGGATTTCTGTATCTGTAGGTTTGACTACAATGTGTTTTTTTAGTTTGGGTAGAATATTTAAGAGGTGCTTCCTTGATGTATACAATGAAATGTTCTTTACTTGACATTACTTGGACTGCATTCCATCTTCTCAAACCTGAAACAAAAAAGAAAACAAAGTGAGCTGTGAAATGAAAAATACTATTATGAAGTTATTTCTTGTACATAAAGTATTATTGGAGTTTAGATTCTATTAAAATAAAAAATCTACTAAAAGCAAGTCTGGTTCTAGTTATAGCAACAGTTTTTCCATAGGTTTAGACATCTTATAACTTTAAAGGACTCTATTCTTCCTAAATTATATTATTCCTGTATTAGGACAAAATAGATGTGGATACAAAACACAGAAGTTGCTTGAATTGAAATACATAGGTTAATTTTTGTTTCGTAAAGAAATAAGTGTCATTTGATGTAATAATAAATATTTTTTATAGAATACATTCATTCGGGAAACATTAATGCCTGGCAACTGGGATGTTTGTATAACATCATATGAAATGATAATTAGAGAGAGATCAGTTTTCAAGAAATTTACATGGCGCTATATGGTAATTGATGAAGCCCATAGGATCAAGAATGAAAAATCTAAACTATCAGAATTATTGAGAGAATTTAAAAGCATGAACCGATTACTGCTCACTGGTACTCCACTACAGAATAATCTTCATGAACTTTGGGCTCTTCTGAATTTTCTCTTGCCAGATGTATTCAATAGTTCGGATGTAAGTTTGTATTTATTAGTTATGAAAGTCTTAGATAAATTTTTGCTTTGTTTATGTGAAATAAATACTTTTTGTTCCTTCAGGATTTTGATTCATGGTTTAATACCAATGCAGCGTTGGGTGATAATCAACTGGTCTCTCGCTTACATGCTGTCCTGAGACCATTCTTACTCAGACGATTGAAGTCTGAAGTGGAAAAAAAACTGAAACCTAAAAAGGAGGTCAAAGTGTATGTTGGTTTAAGTAAAATGCAAAGGGAATGGTATACTAAAGTATTAATGAAAGACATTGATGTAGGTATGTAAGCCACTCTTTCAACTAAAGCAAGATAACTAATAGTTGTTTTCAAAAACAACAAATACAATTATCTATATATTTTAACAGTTTTTTACAATTTGCAGTCAATGGTGCTGGTAAGGTGGAGAAAATGCGACTTCAAAACATTCTCATGCAATTGAGAAAATGTTGTAATCACCCTTATTTGTTTGATGGTGCTGAGCCTGGTCCTCCATACACCACTGATGAGCACTTGGTGTACAATTGTGGAAAACTAGCCATTCTCGATAAATTACTGCCCAAGTTGCAGCAACAAGACTCCAGAGTGCTTATATTTTCTCAGATGACGCGAATGTTGGATATTTTAGAGGACTACTGTCTTTGGAGGCAATACAAGGTAAAATTTTAACATAACTTACACTTTTTCTGACCATATTAATGTTCGGGAAGGTATGTATCTTACAAATACATAAAATATTTAAAATCTTTTGAAGAGTGGACGTTCGTGTTGGTGCGGCTGGCAAATTTTATAGTTTATATTATTGTAACTAAAAATTTTTTTCATGAAATCTCTACATTTCAGTATTGCCGTTTGGATGGGCAGACACCTCACGAAGACAGAAATAGACAAATAGAAGAGTATAATGCTGAGGGTAGTGAGAAGTTTGTATTTATGTTATCAACACGAGCTGGTGGTCTTGGGATTAATTTGACTTCAGCAGATGTTGTCATCATTTACGATTCTGATTGGAATCCTCAGATGGACTTACAGGCAATGGACAGAGCACATCGTATTGGTCAAAAGAAACAGGTATGATGGATTTAAATAAATCGTTTGTATTTTTGATAATTTGAAGAAGAAAACGGTAGAGAGTACCATTTTCACCACTACTCATCCCTCCCACGGTGTTGTACAAGGCGACTAAGGGCAAAAGCAGTGATGTGTAATAGGTAGCAGCGTTCCTCTAAAACTACCTAGAAATATACTGAGATTTGATTGACCGATAGATGACAATAGGCTCGCCACCATGAGGCCTAAGATAATTGGCGAAACATGGGTGTTAATTCACTTCTGTCTGCCTACCCTTCTCGGGATTAATAGACGTGTTTTATTTTTGTATGTATGTAAGAATGGAAAAGTAATAATTTCAGATTTTTTGTGTGTTTCTGCTTACTAGGTGCGTGTGTTCCGACTTATCACAGATAATACAGTTGAAGAAAAAATTGTGGAGCGTGCTGAAGTAAAACTCAGACTGGATAAACTTGTTATACAGTCTGGCCGTCTTGTTGACACCAAAAATCAACTGAACAAAGACGAAATGCTAAACATGATCAGACATGGTGCCAATCATGTATTTTCGTCAAAGGACTCCGAGATCACGGATGAGGATATTGATTCAATATTGGCGAAAGGAGAAGTCAAGGTATACTTTTGTATTTATCTTCATACTGCGAAACAAAACTAGTTAATGTATTTTGCATACACAATTTTCTATAACAATAGCCTATAATAATATATCCTAATTTTTCATTTATGACAGACGGAAGAACTGAAGCAGAAACTTGAAAGTCTGGGAGAAACTTCACTGCGGGCATTCTCAATGGACACACCTGGCGCCACAACAGATTCTGTTTACCAATTTGAAGGTATCCCAATTAGATATTCATGTTTAATTTAAACTGGTTTTCTACTAGTGAGGTGAGGCAAGACGAGAATTGAAATCGCATCTATTCCCACCAAAAATTGCCATTAATAGCTATCGCGCCATACGGCTTTCTGCCTTCACCAAAATTTAATAAGTATTCTATGTGCGCAATAATATAGTTCACTATTACCAAGAAACATTCTAATTCTCGTCTAGGAGAGAATTTAAAATTTTCCAGACTAATTTCTCGTTTCTTCTCGAGTCGCCGGTGGAAAAGTAGCATTAGTAATTACTGGAATGTAAAATGCTCTAGCCGCATCGACTTCCAGTGACGCAATATTGAATGGCATGTAATTTTGCCTGGCATTGTATTTGTTATCATGCCCGCCTTGATTCTAATTCAATCCGTTTTTTATTACTAAAATGAAGTTTTCTCTATCCGTGACTGTACAACTGCTGCCGAGTGCAGGGGGATGCAACGGTTGGTTCGTCGATACCAAGCGGTTTCAGTGTAACCTGACATCACACTTCGATTTTTACATGAAGCCGACATCCAACCGGCCAGCCACTAGTGCAATTTAAGCCTTGTCTTAAAAATGTGACAAATAGATGTAGATTGACATATTTATGACTTCTTATTCTTAATATCTATGTCCTATCAGGGGAGGATTACAGAGAGAAGCAGAAGATTCTTCCAATCGGTAACTGGATAGAGCCTCCGAAACGTGAGCGTAAAGCTAATTACGCGGTGGATGCCTACTTCAGGGAAGCCCTCCGTGTTTCTGAACCCAAGGCGCCGAAGGTACAGGTAAATAAGTGTAAAGAGCTAAGTCTGGAGATTCTTCAAACAGGTTTTGTTTACGTCTTTACATTCATCAACTATATTCAATGTGCCCCTCTTATAAATACAGTCCATTATTATATTTATAAAAATAGCTATTATGTATATTATATTAGCTATTTTATTAGCTCTTTATATTTATATTGTGACTTTGAAAACTTACTTCTTTTACTTATAACCTTATTTATAATTATTTATTATTAATTTAGTAGAGGCAGTAAATATACATAATTATAATATAGTAAGTATTATGTATGTAATGTCTTTCTTTTTATCATAATGAGATCATGTTATATAACTGATTTTTTTTTACAAAATATTACCTTTATGGGAAATTTATTTTATATGACTTGTTGCTAATAATAGGTCATGAATCAAAAATACTATATATTTATGTAAAGTGTATGTTATGTATTGAAAAAGTAACATCAAAAGTCATACTATAAGTGGATTTATTTATTATATCTCTCCCCCAGGCTCCCAGACCTCCAAAACAGCCAATCGTACAAGATTTCCAGTTCTTCCCACCAAGACTTTTTGAATTGCTTGATCAGGAGATATACCATTACAGAAAAACTCTTGGGTAAGAAAACGATCTTCCTTTATTATACCAAATATGCTTCATGACTTACTTATACTTAGCATATAAAATTTTGGTAACCTTTTGTACTTTTTTTTGTATTCAGGTCCTGATTTTATGCTTATTTTACTGGTTAAATATTGTAAAATTTAATTGTAATAATTTTACCTCACTGAATTCAAAATGATCTTAATTTGACAGGTACAAAGTACCGCGCAATCCCGAATTAGGTCCAGATGCAGCAAAGATACAGCGGGAGGAACAACGCAAAATAGACGATGCTGAATCTCTCAGTGAAGAGGAAATACAGGAGAAGGAACAGCTATTAACTCAAGGTATATAAACTTTTATCTGATTTACATCACAAAAGAACAAATTACATTAAATCTTTAGCTAACATTTTGTAGAATCATTATTTTATTTAAACTCCTTTCTTTAAAGGTTTCACAAATTGGACAAAACGAGATTTCAACCAGTTTATCAAAGCTAATGAAAAATACGGCAGAGATGACATTGAAAATATAGCAAAGGATGTTGAAGGCAAAACTCCTGAAGAAGTATGTATAAATTATGGACATAAAAATGTTTATCCATTTCAATTTAAAATGATCCAATCTAAAGAAATGTGTGCTACTTATTATAGGTGATGGAATATTCTGCTGTTTTCTGGGAGAGGTGCCATGAGCTACAGGACATTGATAGAATAATGGGACAAATAGAAAGAGGTGAAGCTAAAATACAAAGAAGAGCCTCCATCAAAAAAGCGTTAGATGCGAAAATGGCGCGATATAGAGCACCTTTCCACCAGTTAAGGATCTCATATGGTACAAATAAGGGAAAAAATTATGTGGAAGAAGAAGATAGGTAAAGCACTAATAATTAATTACACAATTACACTAATACCTGTTATTCAGTAGGGAGAAATTATTTTTATGATATCCTACGACGGTGAAAGTAGAAAAATTACTTCAACAACTTACTATGGTCCAGCCCTTTTAACAAATGAGTACAAAATATAATTATACCTGTGTTGCTATTCGCCATATTATCACCTTAAAGTTTGTTTTCCACAAACACATAAATAGATATTGATAAAGTATTTGTTTCTTTTTCAGGTTTCTTGTGTGCATGTTACATAAACTGGGATTCGACAAGGAGAATGTATACGAGGAACTTCGTGCCGCCGTTCATGCTGCACCGCAATTCCGTTTTGATTGGTTCCTCAAATCACGTACCGCTGTCGAACTCCAGCGCAGGTAGTATTATTATAACATAAAATGCATAGGTACATATATAAATTACACTCGTACATCCCCGAAAGGAGAAGCAGAGGTGAATTTTGAACACCATTTCCCATGTAATAAGTAGTGAGCCTATTGCCAACTATCGGGCACGTAAATTGCAGTATATTGCTGTGGTATAAGAGGAATGCCCATTATTCATCTCTGTCTCAACTCTTAGTCTTCTTGTACGACACCCGCGTAAAAGATATGGGCATGATGACTAATTTTGAAAAACTACATCACGTTGTTTTTACGTATCTACTTTAGCCAAACTAAATTATATTTTTGTGTAAAAACTTAGATTTTGATAGAAGAAACATGTTTTGAATAATGCAATTTAAAATTTCCGCCAAAACACCGAAAGAGCAATGACGTCTTAATTTCGTTTTAAAATGCTAATTCCAGTTCTGTAATAAATGTACTACTTGTTTTACCATTACGTTATGTGACCATTTACACTATCTAACAATCCTGTTTCTGTTTAAGGTGTAACACTCTCATTACATTGATTGAAAGAGAAAACCAGGAGCTAGAGGAGAAAGAACGCGCTGAAAAAAAGAAAAAGAGTGGAAATGTGAATCAAAACACGCCCGGAGGGAACGCTACGGGTAAAGGCGCCGCCGCCGCCAAGCGCAAGGCCGAGAACACTCCCGATAATACTCAGAAACAAAAGAAGAAAAAGAAATAAAGTCCAAGCAAAGTAACAAATGAACCATTCCGATATCAGCCATAATGAACAATAAATACAGTGCTAGACTTCCAGTTCTGCTGTCCTTTTAATGATTGATTGTTTGTATTATCAGTGAAAACTTTATTGAATATTTTACTGCAGATTAAAAAAAATCTGAAATAAAAATATCCTATGAAGCAGTTCATAACTGACTCTTAAGTATTGTCCCCAGTCCAATTGTTCCAAATATAAAATGCTTTTTTTTGCAAATCATGCTTTAAATTTCATTTGGTTGGGGGTTGACATCTCCATGATTGAATTGATAATAAGAATTTTATTGAAGTATTTAATTTTAATCTGAATTTGATAATCTTAAGTGGTCTGCTGTTGTAAACATTCTAAAAAAATATTTTAAGTAAATTAATATTGTAGAGCAATGTTCAGTGTTTTCACTAGAAGTTGTCATTTTATACAGGAAATAAAGTGGCTGAAATAAAAATGTTTATTTAATTTCAAACCGAATTGTAGTTGTTTGTCGGTAAGTTTGGTGAAACCAGGGCAGAACCAGGGAACCGCATACCCATGAAAGGGCATTTGTTAGGGTTTTTAATAGAATTTAGATAATAGCTTTCTCAATAAATGGAATATCCAACACTAAAATATTTTTTTAAATTTGAATCAGTATTCCCTGAGATTAGAGCGTGTTCAACCAAACTTTGCAGCTTTATAATATTAGTATAGATAGAAACAAACCATATGCCCCATACAGACTCCACGAGGGAACGCGAGTACGAGTGTGGACGGTGCGCTCGTGGACCGCACTTAGGGTTCCGCCGCCAGACAGGGGTTGGGTCTGTACTCAACCTCGGTCTGGCGGTGGCGCGTATATGGAAGCTCTAGTGTTGAGGTTGAGTTCGGATATACATACCAACTTAAAAAATATATAATGCCGTGTTAAGGATTTCCAAATATATATTTTTAAGTGCCGCACTCAGAGACGTCAAAAAATGACAATTCTAAACTGGGGGCCTACAGCTGGAGGCTTACTACGAGCTATTTTAGCAGGCCTTCCTGAATTTTTAGGCTGCACGGATTTTATGCCAAATTCATACAAAATCATTCGGTGATCATTCGTTCAAAGCTATCGTTAATAGTTTAGGTACAATTGGTGCGAAATGACAGCATGACGTCATAAACTATAGCTTTTGCTTTAGCAATCGAGTTAGGCGGTAGGCCCCCTGGTCGCTATTCTTGCCGGGTCTATATTTGAATGAAAATTTTTAACATTAAATACACATTAAAGTTAATTGACGTCTCTGAGTGCGGCAGTAAGGTGTATACCTTAAAGAATGTTGCAGTCGGATATATGTCAGGAAAGACACTATTTTGCTATACTTAGGTTAGGTTTGTATATGAACCAACAAACAGCACGAGCAAACAAACAACAAACGACGATTTAAGAAATATACCCGACCGCAACACGGTCTCTGACGTCATGAGCGTTGTGTGAAGGTATAGATTCCATATATGTACGCAACGGCGGCCCATACCATCGGGGTCAGAAGCCTCCTACCGCTCGATAGCCGCAGCCCGCCACTAGACGGATGACCCGGATCACGATGATGATGGTGCGCTGTCGTCTTTCCTAGCCGAAGCTTCGTTTTGTGTTGGTTTTTCGAAATCAATGGACCACCAATGAACGCGAGAGGGTGAGGCGAGGGAATTATTTTTTTAAATATTGTTTTATATTAATTAAGCAACGATTATTTTCACCTGAGGAAAAAATGGTTGAGATGTATTGATGTCATCCACCACCTTCTTCGTTTTGACTTTTTTAGTTAGGTCTTAAAGACGCAAGACAATATGTATCTCTAAAGTAGCTAACGCAGTCATTTCAATCACTTCCATCTTACAGTAGACGTAGCGGGCAACTGAATAAATCGAGAGTATGTGGATGGCTAGCACTCGTGCAGCCTCTGCTAGCCAAGACTCGTGCCGAGAGCCTCTAGGAGCCGCCTCGCGAGAGTCTGGATGGGGATAAGTCTGACATGAAGAGCGGCGCATCGCCGATTGGGCGTTTTTCCACTCAACGGTCCGGCACAGGCGCTTCGTTTTTCCACTGCGCCGGCAACGGCCGGCTTACACACGCACACGGCTAGAGTGCGGCCCAGATAAGTCTGCGGGCGATGGGTGGCGCTGCTCGCTCACATTGACACGCCTAGACGAAAAAAATAGCAGGCGGAATTTTAGTTCCAATTTTGACCACGCGCGGACTTATCAGTAGGCCTATTCGCTAACTTTTTTTGACAGTGATGATCACCGAACTATTAATTAACCATTACTGTTTTTACAGGACAAGTGTCACAATAGCGTTATAGTAAAGTAGTAATGGTAATCAGTAAATAGTTCAGTGATTATCACTCTCAAGTGTTAAAAAAAAGTTAACGAATAGGCCTACTGGCCCGCACTCTACAATATACACAAAGTTTTACCGAGGCAGTGCGGGTCGGGTGTGGTTGAGTGGTGTGAATAAATTATATTTCAATGGAATTCAAATAACTGGGTTCCGAGTCGGTCATCAAGCTTGGCGTCAAGCATGTCAGTTTTACCTTGCTTCAAGCATTTTGATCGTCTACAACGGTTGCTTGAGTCAAGCATTTCTTCTTCTCCCTGCCCTGTTCTATCTATCTGGGGTCGGCGCAGTTTCCTCCGTAGTGTATTAAATACTCTTTGGTTTCCTCTTCCATTCATATCGGTCACGTCATCAAGCCATCAACTCCCTTTTGATTCATATCATCCATCATGCCTACCGTAAAGGTGCTAGTAATGAATGAATGTATAGAAAAGAGACGAAACGGACCTTGTCGAGAGATCGATGAACGGAGAGAGTAATTAGAATGACAACATTCCAATCCATACTGCTCAAGGTTTTGGCTTAGGTTTTACAGCCGGCCGCCTGCCTGACACCAACCTTCTTTGGGTAGGTACGCTGTTGTTGGTGGTTTGCCCTCCACCATTCGGGTGGCCCAAGGTGCTTATTGGTCTACACTGGGCAATCCCTTAGTCGACTTTTACGACACCCATGGGATGAGTCGGGGCTGGCCTATTCTACGTTATTTGTTCGCTCCCAGGCCAGCATAGAAGACAAAAGTCAAGATTGATTGAGTCAAGCATTAAGAGCTTTTTTGTCTATTTGTTTGACCTAGAAACAGAAAATAAATACACATAAAATCAACGTGATTGACTGTCTCGGAACCCCATTAGGTCAAACAAATCTAAAAACAAACCTAAAAGCTCTTAAATGCTTGACTCAAGCATCAAGTTGATTGACCGTCTCGGAACTCTTAGGCAGCTGGCAGAAAACGTACATACATACACACGCCTATATCCCCGAAGGGGAAGGCAGAGGTGAATTAACACCCACTTTTCGCCAAATAGCCTAGCCGAGCCTATTGCCATCTACTGGGCACATAAGTCACAGTATATTGCTAGGTATACGAGGAATGCAGCTGCCCATCAGTCATCGCTGCCTTTACCCTTAGTCCCCTTGTACTACACCTACGGGAGTGAAGGGGGTGGTGACAATTGTAGTCTGCTCTACCGTCACCACACGGCAGGAACAAAGAAATTTCAGAAAAGGAGAACCAACAGATAACTACAAATTACGTACAAGGTAAAATGCTTCATTCCTAGTAGGTGTTACAATCAAAAAATTAAATTCTTAGAATTGTTTTATTACATTACAGGTTTTCATTTTCGTATTTTGTGATTTTGCATAATAGCCTCATGAAAATATATGTCATTACTACGCCTTAGAACTGGATTGCTTTCAGTCTGTGCAAAAACATTATAATCTGAGATAATATAAGTACCACTTATGTAGTTTATTTTTGGGTTATTAACCTTATAGTACTCTGCTTTCAGAACCTGCGCCTGGACTTTTCCCTAAAGGTACAGTCACGGCCGTCAATCAGGTTAACCGATATAAAATGTTCTCAACCGACCTAATGCTTTACTATAAACAAGGTTGACAATCGATTTAAGAAATTTATCAGTTTTTGGAAGTCTGAAGTGCCTACCCTACATATCTCCCATCGATTTGTTACAAAGTTTGTATTTATTTTCTATCTATTTCTCTTTACAACATATTTAATGTTGCATCACCTATCAATATGTATTATACTGCCCTCATAAGCCAAAAAACGTTAGTAACTGCAGAGATATTTATAATATGTATTTGTAATTTTGTAGTATATTAATTCAACTGCCCTTTTCAAAGGCGTTTACGGATGTGGTCTAGCTAACCAATATATTAAAAATCACAGAGATATAATTTGAGATACTGCTTTATGGCTTGTGAGTGTTAAAACAGTGACAAATATAAGTATCTTATGTATGTATTTCAGAAAATGTTATTATCATAATTTCTAATTACATTGGTTTACATCTACATTTTTGTGGACTAGCAATATGAAATTTAATCTTAACGGCTTATATTAATTGGATAAATTAACAATTTATTTAAATCCATTCAACTAGATATTACAACATTACAGTGCACATTAATGTGACAATTATTTATAGAAATGCTTTTTTGCACATGTCAGGTACATTAGTGTTGAGTTAATTACCATTACTCATTGCGATGGAACACTCTTTGTTTGGGTTGTGATGCTAATCACACCCAAAACCTTTTCTCCATCTCATGAAGAGTTGCCATTTTCACCATTATCTTGAAAGTTGTTAACATTACTAGTAAACGGCGCACCAAGTCCATAAAGGTGTCCACTCGTGCTTTCAATATTACCATCAAAAAATATCTGAAAATAATATAAAACATAAAAAACTATAAAATTTTTAAAACCTAAAAAATTCATGAGACAAGAATTTTCTTTATATCTTACGAAATATTATCCAATGTAATTAATATCTGAGTTTCATAATATCCAGAATGACTACTTCAAGATGAAAAATAAATAACTAAACTTGCCTCTTTAATCTTGAAAAATGCCATCCCAGTAAGATGAGAATCTGATCCAGCCTGATGCTGTGGCCCAACCCGTCTTATTTCAAGCTGGTCTGCTACTTCCTGTAGCCCACCTTTTAAATTCTTGCACAACTTCATTAAATACTATAAAACAAAAACAAACATATTATAAATGTTGTTCTTGATATTTAATTTAGTAATCAAAAGATAAGCTTACTTTAACATCATAAACTGTGGGAAAATACATGCGTAGGTTATCAAAGAAATCATTTTCTTCTTGTGGTAAATTTTGATCTGTGAGTAACTTAAGTAGATATCCAAAATCATATCCAGAATGAAAACTTAGCCAATTGATGTTATCCATAAGTACAATACCTGCAAATAAATAAATTTAAATAAGTAACAAGGAATAAATTTGGTTGAAGAAACAAAGAAGCTGCATTCACCACCAGGTGAATGGGGATAAACCACAAACTTAAAGGCACTCATGTTTTATTTTTTGAGACCCTGATAGTTGAGGTATGAATATTTGTAACTTTTCAAATTATTTTCATTTGTTTGTATTCAAAGTAGGCAATTCATGCAAGACGAAATTATCACCAGAAGACATCAGCAACTCTGCAAACTCTAGGGGTTCTATTCCTTGTTCTTCATGTTCCCTGAATTGCAACCCAGAATTCTGTAGCAAATCAATTGAATCTTGGGCGTACATATCTTCTCTGAAAAATAAATTAATCTTTAATTGCTTATTTGGTTTACTTTTTATTCTCAATGTACTTTCAAATTTAATTCAAGACTCTTACTGTAGATTAAACTTAAAATTAAATTGCCATGTAGTACAACCAGGAGGAGTTTTACCATTCTCATCCATAAATGTCAGACCAAGTTGTATAATTCTAAGTAGATCCACATTGCATCTGTAAATGAATTAATAAATCATTAGACAATATAATTAG
This sequence comes from Cataclysta lemnata, assembly GCA_963931975.1. NCBI lineage: Eukaryota > Metazoa > Arthropoda > Insecta > Lepidoptera > Crambidae > Cataclysta > Cataclysta lemnata. The sequence continues at coordinate 10,463,604 of OZ008345.1, read as the reverse complement.
CTGGCAAAGTGCTCAAGTAACATCTGAAAAAGAATCATTAACAGTTTTAATGTCTGTTTTGTTTTATTGATAAGAGCAGTAATTCGAACCTTAATAGTTGATATTGATAGTCAGCTGTTGATCTAAATTCTCCTACAGGTCTTGCAACTACTCCTGGGAATTCTGTGTCCATTGCAACCCAATGATATTTCTGTACAATCTAAAATAAAAATAAGTTACCTTACAATAATATAAATTAGATTATTTAGCAACTTAAGATTTTTTAAAAATAATATCATTAAAATTTAAAATAAATTGGAAAAAATGGTTACCATCCTTATAACGTGAAATTCTTCATGAAGATTATGATTCCAAACATTTTTAATAGAGCATTCATCCTTCATTGACGCAGTAACTACAGAACCGAAATTAGCGGCAGGCATCTGTAATTGAATTATTAATTCCTTAGGTTTACGACTTGACTGGCAATAACAACACAAAATATGTTATAAGTAGACTACTATTTGATAAGGAGAATTGAATATTTTATTATACGTAGAGCTGGCTTACCTACCTTTATTGGAAAAATGAGTATCTTTTTGTTTTTGGCTAAAACATTAAAGAATACGAATACGAGCAATAATTTTCTAAATTAAATTATTTTGGCATTGCAAAATCACAGCAATGACAGCAATGATATTTTAATCTGTGAAATCTCTCTGATCCACAGACCATCTCACACTTTTCATTTTTTTTTTAATTTCCCACATTTGAGAATACAACAGAATCTAGTTCATACAGTATTTGATTTTTGAAATATGCAGGGTTTAAATAATCAGGGATCAATGGCTTGTGACATCGTGGTAGCATTTTGTGTAATCTATTTGCTCTGTAGAATGGGATTAGGTACAGTGCGTTCACAGTTATTTTACCTCTGACGTTTGCATTTACGTTTTATGTGAGAGAAGGATACTAATATGACATTTCCATATGGTAGAGCAGGATAATGAGAAGTGTCAGAGCGTTCATCAGTAAAAACATTCGCCTATAAAGGTCAACGCTCACCAGACTCACCGTTCGCTTAGTCGCTCTGCATCCACTCGTTGGCTATATTGGGTGGACGCCACGTGGTAAGCCAGTGTTCCTAAATTCACTGTATCTGCCCGGCTAGCATGGCCACCGAAACACGCCATTTATAATATAATGGCTATAACATATATTGTCGTCACTAAGATTATAACATAAACTTCGAAAACAATACGTCTGACACGTAGAAAGAAAGCCTGGATGACGCTTCGCCTTGCAATGTCGTCGCGTGAACCACCCGCTGTTCGCTGTTGGACGCCTTAGGACCGAGGCGGGTGGATGATAGCAGTATTTACCCACGGCTCTTCGCGCAAGATCGAACCACAGAACAATGCCTATGTGTGCGGGACCGTCTGTCTAAAGGTCTCTGCATACGTAACGGGAAAATATACCGGACGGGACGGGGACTGCAGCAGAAACATCGTTTCATACAAAATGTACCATGAAGGACATATTGTCAAGGAGTCACGTACGGGACCAAAGAGAATACAATACTACGTAAGAAGAGACGGGACTCCATAGAGCAAAATTAATCCGACCAAATGTCAAAATTAAGTACCTCAACGTAGCCAACCTAAAAACTGATAAACAAAGAGTTCTGCCAACCTAAAGGGCAAAATAGAGATGTGCCACCTGCTATTCAAAATTTTATCGATATCTATCGATGAACGCATCGACCTGCACTTTATTAAAAACAATAATTTTAAAATTTCTACTGAGACACTATACCTCGTTTTTTAACTTTAAAGTACTGAATCAAACAAGTAGATGTTATAAATAAATTATCAAGGCTTACCATAATCTATGGGCAGTACTTTTATTAAAAAACGAAGTATGTGTTCACTTTGATATTTGAAATAAAAAAACTTTCTGTTGTACTGTTTATAATCTATGTTTGTATTTTATTAATTTTCAAAAAACTTTCTTCTTTCAAGGAGTTAACTGCATGTTAGAAGTTTCAGAATTTGACTTAGGTCGTCGCTTTCTTAAAACTGAAATTAAATAAATATAAATGATTAAAGAACTATATTTAATACCAATAATTAATAAATATTATATTTAAGATTTTAACTTGTGATTGATTCAGAGAAACACATAAGTAAAATATTAATAAGTTAAAATATATTTAGTTAGGTGTAAGCAATGACATGGTAAAACGAAGCCGAAAATAACAATTGTAAGTGATCTATCAAGATATTGACAAGATACTTAATTCAAATATAGAAAGCTGATGATTATAAAAAACATAAAGAACAGTATAAAAACCTCTTTGTTCTTACACTCCTCCTTAATCTCAGCTCTCTTACACTGCATTCACTCTTACACCCAAGCCTTGCACACAAAACTCAAACTTCCCTCGCAACAATGGTTTCGTAAGCACGTCTGCAAACATATGCTCAGTCTTCTTATACTTGAGCTCTATTTCACCATCTGCAACAGTACCTCTCACAAAATGATACCTAATATCGATGTGTTTGGTGTGTTGGTGTTGCACTGGATTTTGTGCAATAGCTATAGCTGATTGACTATCTGAATACAGGGTAACAGGTTTAGACTGATATCCTAACTCCTCTGTAAGTCTACGTAAAAAGATAGCCTCCTTTGAAGCTTCTGATAGTGCTACATACTCAGCCTCTGCTGTTGACAACGCTACTGTACGTTGTTTCATTGATTTCCAAGATATAGCTCCTCCTTGCCATAAAAATGCAAATCCAGAATAGGATTTTCTGTCCATGTCACCAGCATAGTCTGCATCTACGTAACCTTCAATGGATGAATTCAAAACATCTTTAGAGAACGTCACTCCATGCGTTTTAGTTCCTTTAAGATATCGCAATACTCTCTTAGCTGCTATCCAGTGAGCTTCAGCATGTTTATCGTTAAACTGACTTAGGTAACTGGTCACGTGTGCTATATCTGGCCGAGCACATACAGCTAAGTACATTAGTGAACCTACTAATTCCCGATATGGATACTTTTTCTCCAAACTCAGATTTGGGTCTGCAACTTCAAGACGTTGACCTGGTACACTTGGTGTAGCAACAGTCTTGCAGTCCTCCATATTGAATTTCTGCAGCAGTTTATCAATATACTTCTCCTGACTTAAACTGATATACTCTTCTGTTTGTTTCACATTCATTCCTAGAAACAAATCTACACTTCCAAGATCTCTCATCTCAAAAGTTTTTTGTAATTCCGATTTCATTGATTCTCTTTCTGTCTTATTGTTCCACAAAATAAGAATATCATCAACGTAAATCGCTATAACCATCAAACTGTTCTTGTTTCTTCTGATATAGACAC